>CM039678.1:42414157-43614157 GCA_022496015.1 Hordeum marinum
TGTAGCCACATCACCAATGCCCTTCGACATACCTATTGATCAAGTTTGAGCTTGTTGGTCCCCAACCAAGTTGGGTCCTAAAAGGTTAGTCACAATAGGCTTGGCTATCCAAATGGTTCTTTTCTTGATACCACTTTGTGTACCAACAGATTTGGCAAACACATTGACAAGCTTATCTTTCCCAAGAGAATAGATATAATCAATAATGATTGGGTTGGATAAGTTACTTTTTGTGCAAGAAGAAGCGAAGTGACCCTTCTCACGACATAAGTAGCAACATTTACCCTTTGCTTTCTTATCAATTGATTTCTCAACTTGAAGAGCGGTGACTTGGGTCTTCTTGGGAAGATGCCTTTCTTCAACTTGTCTGAGCATGAGATTGAACTTGTGGCCGCTTCCCTTGTTGCTTGTTACTTTGGGGCTTCTTCTTTAATGGGCAAGATCTAACATGGTGCCCTTCAATTTTGCACTTGAAGCAAATAATCTTGGCCGAATTTTTGACTTGTTCTTAGCCCTTCTTCTTGTAGTTTGTGGACTTCTTCTTCTTGTTGAAGTTGAATCCAAGTCCACCTTTGTCATTTGGGGATTTTTGCACACTCAAGATATTTCTGAGTGAGGACTTCCCTTCATGGCTCTTTTCCAAGTCTTTCTTCAAAGAAGTGACTTGGGCCTTGAGCTCATTAATTTCCTCTACATGGTTAGTATGAACACAAGTACTAGAGGAAGTATAAGCTTCATTGTTAGAGCAACAAGGCAAGGAAAGTAATGCATCACAGGATGTAGCAATATTATGAGTAGATGAACTACGAGGACTAGTACATGGCAATAAAGCATTTCTACTAGATGTAGTGCTAATGTCCACATGAGGCTCACTAGATGTTACCTTAGTAGTACTAGCCTCGTAGCACATTATGCGATACTAGAAGATCGCCATGAGAGCTAGAAATATTTTCATGACTTTCTTCCAATTTCCCATAATTGCTAGACAGCAACTCAAATTGAGCCCTTAGATCAACATTCTCCTTTAATATGGATGCTTCACAAGAAATAGAGTTAGTAGCACAAGCATCATCATTAAAAACAAAAGGAGAAGGCAACTTGGCAAGCTCTTTAGCATATGAAACTTTAAGTTGAGCATGAGACCCGGTGAGTTCAATGAGCAAACTCTTAACGACCCTTGAGCCATTTTCGAGGTGCTCAAAGTCCTCAAGGAGTTTAGCATGTGCAACTTCAAGCTTATAATTTTTAGTTCTAAAATCATTAGCCACCTTGAGATCTCTTTCATGGGATTCCTTTAATCTAGATAATTCTAGAGCAAAGGTCTCCTCAAGAGATTCCTTGGTGGTTTGTTCATTTTCAAGAGCTTGAGATAGCTCCGCGATCTCATTAGCATAATCACGTTCATGACCTTCCATTTTATCAATGGTGGCCTCATGCTCCTCGAGATGAGCTTCCAACTCCTCAATATATTTCTTGCCCTCAATGGCAATCTACATGATTTCCATGAAGTTGGAACGAGCAATATTATTCTTATGAAGAGCTTTAAAAACCATTTCTCCCTTAAGTTTTAAGGAAGCAATATTATCACTCTCTTCATCATTATCCTCAACATCATCATCATGAGATATATTGGGATTCAAAGTAGGAGATACCTTTGAAGCCTTAGCCATAAGGCAAAAGTGAGAAACAATAGATGATGATGGAGGATCCCTTGAAGCATAATTCAATGCCACATCTTGTCCCATGAAGTGTTGGGTTTCCTTTACATTGTTAGCGCAAGAATTCGAGGAAATAGATATATTTTTATCATGGCAACAACATATAGCAAGTGTGTCATTATGAGATGTAGTCAAGCAATTTCTACATGATATGCAAGGACTATCAACACGAGCATGTGAAACATTAAGAGTGCTCGAATTGTTAAAGTCCAAAGATGAAGCATAGCAATAAGATAGCGATGAAGGATCATCAACAATTATCCCACTATCAACATTACAATGATCACCACTACTCACCATATCATTACCTTGTGGCAATCCACATGTAGGTGAAGTAGATGAAGTTGAGAAGGCAATGCGACCGAAGATGGAAGGAGAACAATCATCCCTACAAATCTTGGACACACCATATTTATCTTGAAGCTTTGTCCACAACTCATGAGCATGCCAGAATGGCATGCGTTGAAATATAACTACATTGCTCAAAGCATCAAAAAGCACATTAGAAGCTTGAGCACTGAGATAAGAGTTTTTCTCATCCTCTAAAGATATGTGTTGAGAATCCTTTGGAGGATAAAAACCCATATCTACAATTCACTCTAAATTTGGGTCCATGACCCTAAAGAGATTAAGCATGTGAATTACCCAAACATCAAAATTTGTGCCATTGAAACTAAGAGTGTCAGAGAATCCTAATCCCCTAGTAGACATCCTTACTCTCTAGGTTGTTAAACCTAATAACGAGATACCTAGCTTTGATACCAATTGAAAGGACATGGATGTCGCCTAGAGGAGGGGGGTGAATAGGCGCTTTAAAATAATTATGGTTTAGGCTTGAACAAATGCGGAATAAAACTATCATTTAATTAGTCAAGCACAAAACCTAAAACAACTAGGCTCACCTATGTGCACCAACAACCTATGCTAAGCAAGATAGACAACTAAGTGATAACAAGATATATAACAAGAAACAATATGGATATCACAAAGTAAAGTGCATAAGTAAAGGGGCTCGGGTAAGAGATAATCGAGGCATGCAGAGACGACGATGTATCCCGAAGTTCACACCCTTGCGGATGCTAATCTCCGTTCAGAGCGGTGTGGAGACACAATGCTCCCAAGAAGCCACTAGGGCCACTGTAATCTCCTCACGCCCTCGCACAATGCAAGATGCCATGATTCCACTAAGGGACCCTTGAGGGTGGTCACCGAACCCGTACAAACAAGGTTGGGCCAATCTCCACAACTGAATTGGAGCCACCCAACGACACCAGGAAGCTTCACCACAATGGATTGTGGCTCCGAAGTGACCTCAAATGCTCAGGGCAATCTCGATAAGCTAATTGGAGACCCCGAAGCTTGCCCGGAGCTTTGCACCACAATGATTGAGCTCCGAGGCACCACGATCCGTCTAGGGCGCCAAAGCACCCAAGAGGAACAAGCTCTAGGGTGCTCAAACACCCAAGAGTAATAAGATTCTCAAATTCTCACTTCCACGTATCACCATGGAGACTCGAACCTATGCACCAAATGCAATGGCAAGGGCACACGGAGTGCCCAAGTCCTTCTCTCCCAAATACCACCAAAGCAACTAATGCTAGGGAGGAAAATGAGAGGAAGAATGAAGAAGAACACGAAGAACTTCAAGATCTAGATCCAAGGTGTTACCCTCACTTAGAGGAGAAAGTGATTGGTGAAAATGTGGATCTAGATCTCCTCTCTCTTTTCCCTCAAGAACTAGGAAGAATCATTGGAGGGATTGAGAGTTAGAAAGCTCGAAGAAGGTCAATAATGGGGGGCAAACTCGAGCTCAAAGGATAAGGTTCAATGGGGAAGACGCCCTTTTATAGGTGGGGAAAAATCCAACCGTTATGCTCGCAGCCCGCACAGAGCGGTACTACTGCTCCAAGGAGAGGTACTACCACAAGGGTAGCGGTACTACTGCTTGCGAGCGGTACTAAAAAAATAGATATGTGGCTACCACCGGTGGACAAAACACAAGATTTTGGTCCGAAGAGGTAGTACCACTCTTGGAGCAGCAGTAGTACCGCTCCGGGGCGGTAGTAAAAAATTACATCCGCTCTAGCCGCGGTAGTACCGCTGCAGTCTTTTAAGAACACCAAAACTGCCACAACTTTTGCAAACGGGCTCCGAATTCAACGAAACAAAGTTTGTTGGAAAGCTAATGACATGGGTTAACATAATCCTGATTGAAATATCAATAAGAAGCAAATGAGAAAAGGCCCATAATAAAATGGTGAGAACCCTTCCTCGAATAAGACCGGTAAAACCTCCAACACCGAAAACGCAATAGACGAAGCATATGAAATCCGTTTTCGATGTACTAGAGCTTGTCACGAAGATAACAACAAGCTCAAGAACCCACATAGAGAAAATCCAACCAAGAACCAAGAAAGATGATGATGCCAAGAATGCAATGGTTTGTGATCTCAACGAACGATACAATCAAGCTACTCACTTGAGAGTCCACGTTGATAGTACGACAACCCGGTCTCTCAACTAACACCATGAGACCGGTAAAATAGAAAACCCTATCAAGGTCAAACCTTAGCCTTGCGCATAGTCCACTTGAGCTAGATGATGACGATCTTGACTTCAGGAGGATGGACCACCTTGCTTGATTGCGTTGGCTTGATGAAGGCTGGATGATTGCTCCCGCATACTCCACTATGGGTGAGCCAGTCTTCCGCACATCTTCACAAGTCCATTGTCACCAAAATGAACGGCGATCCTGAAGCATGATCTCTCCGTGATGCTTCACTTGAGCTTGCACATCGCAACCTTGATGACGATATCCACTTGATGTCATCTTCCATGGGATGTATGGGATCTGCCTCTTGATGCAAGACCATGGAAATATACCTAACCCCACAAAGAACTCTCACGTAGACCATGGGTTAGTACACAAAGCGTAATGGACAAGGCTTACCACACCATGGGATCACTTGATCCCTCTCGGTACATCTTGTACACTTTGTGTGTTGATCAACTTGATTCACTTTTTGACTTAGTCTTGATCAACCTTGTATATTAGCTTCTCTCTTCATAAAGATGATGTCTTGAAGGTAAACATGAATGCTTACACAATCTTCTTCTTCAAGACATGCTTGCAATAAGGTCAACTCCCACATGACCAATCTTTGGATAAACCTTGAATACCACCTTGGTCACCATATAAACACCTTGAAACCAACAGATGGGCTTCAAGAAGTACCCACGGACAAATCCTTAGAATATAACTCAAGGCAACCATTAGTCCATAGGGATTGTCATCAATTACCCAAAACCACACATGGAGAAATGTGCTCTTATAGTAGCGAAGCGATGGAACCAGGCCCTCGGTGCCAGCTTAAGGCCGTAGAGGGACTTCTTTAGGAGACAGACATGGTCAGGGAGAGCCGGGTTTTTGAAACCCTGAGGTTGTTGACAGAAAACTGTTTCAGTTAAAGAACCATGGAGGAAGGCATTCTTCAGGTCTAATTGGTGAATTGGCCACGAAGATGAAACTGCAATGGATAAAACAGTCAGAATGGTACTTGGCTTGACAATGGGTGAGAAGGTTTCTTCGTAGTCGATGCCGAACTATTGGGAAAAGCCGCGACAGACCCAGCGCGCCTTATAATGGGCAAGAGATCCATCAACATGGAATTTATGGCAAAAAATCCACTGCCCGGAGACAACATTGCTAGTGGGCGGGCGGGGAACAAGATCCCAGGTGTCGTTTTGCAGGAAGGCATCAAATTCAGAGCGCATGGCATCATACCAATGAGGATCATTGAGTGCTGATCGTTAGGTTTTTGGGTTGGGGGAGATAGAGGTGATCGTGGCCATAAGATTCAGGCATCGAGTGGGGATGCCGAACCGACGCTTGGCGCAGGTGGTCATCTTGTGAGGGTTGGCGGGTATGGGAACATGGATGGTGTTAGTGTTGGAAATATGCCCTAGAGGCAATAATAAATTAGTTATTATCATATTTCCTTGTTCATGATAATCGTTTATTATCCATGCTATAATATTATTGATCGGAGACTTAAATGCATGTGTGGATACATAGACAAAACCATGTCCCTAGTATGCCTCTAATGGACTAGCTCGTTGATCAAAGGATGGTTAAGGTTTCCTAGCCATGGACATGAGATGTCATTTGATAACGGGATCACATCATTAGGAGAATGATGTGATGGATAAGACCCAAACTACAAACATAGCATATGATCGTGTCAGTTTATTGCTACTGTTTTCTGCATGTCAAGTATATGTTCCTATGACCTTGAGATCATGCAACTCACGGATATCGGAGGAGTGCCTTGTGTGTATCAAACGTCGCAACGTAACTGGGTGACTATAAAGGTGCTCTACAGGTATCTCCGATGGTGTTTGTTGAGTTGGCATGGATCGAGACTGAGATTTGTTACTCCGTGTGACGGAGAGGTATCTCAGGGCCCACTCGGTAATACAACATCACAATGAGCCTTGCAAGCAATGTGACTAATTGTTAGTTGCGGGATCTTGTATTATGGAACGAGTAAAGAGACTTGCCGGTAACGAGGTTGAACTAGGTATGGAGATACCGACGATCGAATCTCGGGCAAGTAACATACCGAAGAATAAAGGGAACGATATACGGGATTAACTGAATCCTTGACATAGAGGTTCGACCGATAAAGATCTTCGTAGAATATGTAGGAACCAATGTGGATGTCCAGGTCCCGCCATTGGTTATTGACCGTAGAGGTGTCTCGGTCATGTCTACATAGTTCTCGAACCCGCAGGGTCTGCACACTTAAGGTTCGGTGACGTTTCGGTAGTGTAGAGTTATGTATGGTGGTGACCGAAGGTTGTTCGGAGTCCCGGATGAGATCCCGAACGTCACGAGGAGCTCCGGAATGGTCCGGAGGTAAAGATTCATATATAGGAAGTCCCAGTTTGGTTTCCGGAAAAGTTTCGGGCTCATCGGTAGTGTACCGGGAGTATCGGTATTGTACCGGGAGTGCCGGTAGTGTACCGGAGGACCTCCGGGAGGGGTATTTCGACCCCAAGAGGTCCATGGGCTGTGGGATAATAATAACCAGCCCTTAGTGGGCTGGGAAAAGAGCCACAAAGGCCCATGGCGCAGGAGAGAAAGTCCTAAAGCAAAAAGTGGAAAATCAGCCAATAGGAGGCAATCCTACTCCAACTAGGATTGGAGGTGAAGTAGGATTGCTCCCACCTCCTATTTCGGCCGACCCAAAGGCCTTGGCTGCCTCTCCTCTCCTCTCCTCCTATATATACTAGTGGATTGGGTGGTTTTTGGACAGAATTTCCGGCCACGTGCTACCCGTTTCACCGGTGCACAGTTTCTCCTCTAGATCGGTTTTCCGCAGCGCTTAGGCGAAGCCCTGCCGGAATTGCTCCACCACCATCACCGGAGCACCGTCACGCTGCCGGTGAACTCTCTCTCCTCTCCACCTCCTCTTGATGGATCAAGACGGTGGAGATCGTCATCAAGCTGCACGTGTGCTGAACGCGAAGGTGTCGTCCGTTCGGCGCTAGATCGGAAGAACCGTGATCGAGATCGTGAGGCGGTTCGTGATGAGATCGCGGAACGGATCGTGATGAGTTCGCGGGACAGATCGTGATCAAGATCGTGAGACGGATCGTGATTGGATCGCGGGACGGATCGTGATGAGATCGCGGGACGCTCGGCGATTTGGATCGCGAAGATGTTCGACTACACCAACCGCGTTTCTTAACGCTTCCCGCTTAGCGATCTACAAGGGTATGTAGATCCACTCTCCCTCTCGTAGATGCTCATCACCATGGATAGGTTTGCGTGTGCGTAGGAAATTTTTTGTTTCCCATGCGGCGTTCCCCAACAGTTAGAGGGTAAGGGCAGAGTGGCAGGAGGCGGGGGAGTAGGATCTGTGCAAGAAGAAGAGGATGTGTTGTCGGGTGTGGTTGGCGGTGTAGGTGTTGTGGGTTGCGGATTAGAAGCAGTGGTAGTAGTGGGGAGAGCACTAGGGGGTGGTATGGAGGGTGTAGGGGACAGATATGTGGGACGAGAGGATGAAGTCGTGACAGTGGGCTGCGGAAGCATGGAACTGGAGGAGTCGGTGGCAAAAGGGAGTGCACTTTCATCGAATGTGACATGTCGAGATATGAGAACATGACCATACTTGAAGTCAAGGCATCTATAGCCACGATGCTCATCAGGAAACCCGAGGAAAACACAGGGGAGGGAGCGAGGCGCAAGCTTGTGGGGGGAGCAATGGCTGTGATGTTTGGGTAACAGAGGCAGCCGAAGACTCTGAGTGTGTCGAACGGCGACGAAGAGTTGTAGATGAGAGGGTATGGAGTGGTGGATGGATGTGATTTGTGAGGTCGAACACTAAGAAGAAGGGTGGCAGTTCTAAGTGCCTCAACCCAAATGATGCCAGGCATAGAAGCCTAAAGAAGAAGTGTGCAGAGTATGTCATTCAGGGTGCGAAGGGCCCGTTCCGCTTTACCATTCTGAGGTGAGATGTAGGGACAAGATAAGCGCAATGCGATGCCATGGGCAAGGTACAATTCGTGAGTACGAATGTTTTCAAACTCACCGCCATTGTTGCACTGAATGAGTTTGATTGGACTAGAGCGTTGGGTACACACATAGTGCTGAAAGTTTATCAAGATTTTGTACATCAGACTTGGCTCGCAGGGGAAAGGTCCACATGAAGTGTGTGAAATCGTTGACAATCACGAGGTAACGTTTGAAGCCAGATATGCTTAACAGAGGCAATGCCCATTGCAAAAGCTCGAAAGGAGCATAGGTACCGATGGGGGAAAGGAAGTAAGAGAAACTTCAATGGGGCCACCCATTTCGTCCGTCCGTATCCGTTTGGGTCGGCGCGGACAAAAGTGGAGGCCCAACGCGCCGACCCAAACTTAAATCGTGTCCACCTGGCGTCCGTGCCGACCCATTTTCGGACCAAAATTGCGCCTGGAATGCGTCGGCGCGGACGCGAAGTGGACGCGCCGCGCGTCTCCTCGCCGTCCGCCGCGTCCCCACCTGTAGGCCATCCAACCGCCACCGGTCGTCTTATTTATGACGACCACCGATAGCGGGCCCACGCGTCAGCCAGTGGAAGCATCCTTTTTTAACCACGCGTGCGACGGGGTCAGCCTCATCCACTTCTCCCGTCCACATCTACCCCACACCACTCCCTTTGCTTCCTCGCCGGCGACCGCAAACCCTGTCGACGGCGAGGGACTCCATCCACACCCCGCTCTTCGTGCCGCCACCGCCATCGTCGCCGCCCATCCAGCCCAAGCCGGAGCCGGAACCGGAGCCAACGCGTAAGCGCTCCCCACCTCCATCCACTTGGCCGGAGGAGGCCTACTCGTGGACTGGCCAGTACCACGAGTGGGTGAGCGCGCCTCCCATCCACTTCGCCGTGACGCCGGAGCAGGAGGAGGCCCACCTCGAGCGCTGGAAGGAGCACTGGCTCCGTCAGGAGCAGACCGACGGCGAGGAGCAGATGCGCTACGAGGCCATGCTCCAACGTGACGCGGAGGCGCTCCGGCTCGAGGAGGAGGAGGAGAGCGCGCGGCTGGCCGCAATGCCGCCGCCCCAGAAGACGCCGGAGGAGGCTGTCCTGGCAGCATACCGGGCGGCATTCGGGTGGGCTGGCCCTGCTCCGGTCTTCATCGACCTCACCGACGACGGCGGCGTCGACGGCAAGGCCAAGGGCAAGGGCGACGACTTTAGGGCAGCGTGCGGGGCGGCAGCAGGCGGGCGCAGACTTTTTCAATGTTTTATTTAATGTTTATTAGATTTAGGTGGACTTTGGCCGGCGTTTGACCGGTCACTTTATGTTTAATTATGTTTATTATGTTTATTTCGTGTAACTTGTTTTTTTTTCACGCCGGCACATTTGGGTCGGTCTCCCTGTTGGGTGGTCAAGCTGATCCATTTTAAAATACGAATGCGCACGTTCACTGGCCGATCTAAACGTACAAAAAGCAGACAAAGCGCGTGTACGTTTGGGTCGCCTGCCTAACATGCTTTCCTCTCTGGCAGGCTTCACAGAGCGCTGGCTCATGAGGATCTTTTCTACCGGGTATGCTAAAGTGATGAAGTAAATGGGATAAAAGTTGACTGTTGGGGGTGTCCTAACCGCCGATGCCTCGGATGAATGGACAGGACGAAGGCACGGCAGTTGACGACGGTGATGTGATGCTTGGGAACGGGTACAGGTCGCCGGTACTGTTATGTCGTGCGATCAGAACTCGAGTGGCTAGGTCCTTCACAGAGAAGCCGAAGGGATCAAATTCAACAGAGACATAGTTGTCAGTAGTGAATTGTCAAACAGAGATCAAGTTCTTGATTAGAGATGGAGCGACAAGAATGTTACGAAGGTACTAAGGTTTATGTGGATTTGGAAAAACAGAATTGCCAAGATGCGAAATAGAAAGAGTAGAACCATTTCCGACAATAATTGGAGGAAGAGAAGAGATTGGTTGAATATTTAACAGCATACCCGACGTTCCCGACATGCGAGCAGTCGCCCCGGAATCCATGATCCAGCTGCTGTCAGGTGTGTTGGTGTAGGTGTTCATCGCCTGAAGAAATGTTGCCTGATCCCAGCCTGGTGCAGTGGAAGTCGTCGCCGGTGCGGGTGCAGGTGCCGCGTATGGTGCAGGTGGTTGTTGAAGCAACGGGTACGGTGTTGACGGTGAAGGCTGGTGTAGCGGTGCGTACATCGTGTACGCCTGAGACGGAGGACGTCCGAGGAGGCCGGGTCCGCCGATTGGGCGCGGAGCGGGCGCGGGTACCGTGGGTGGCCACGTCGGTGGCAGGTGCCAGGGAGGGGCGCCGTAAGAGACGCCATTGGACCACGGAACGGGCCAGGCTTGGACCAAACCCGTCCAGGGGTCGTCTTGTAGACGCGGCGCGACGGTTGTTGGTGCAGAGGCGCCGCTCGTCGGAGTCGATGCAGAGCCGGAGGATTGCGCCTGTTGATGCGGGTGTTGGAACCCCGGAATCGGGTTATTTCCAGCGGTACTTGGGGCTGACTCCGGCAGGGCGACGTCGCGGCGGTGCCGGCGGATGAGAAGGTGCGGGGGCGGCGTCGCGTGGCCGGGAGCCGGTGAAGAACGCCGCGTGTTCCTGCCCCTTGCTGTGCTGTTTCTGCTCCTCGCGCTGGAGCATGGAGCGGACCTCGGAGAAGGGCGGTGGTGGTCGAAGCAGAGGAATCAGAGAAGTGACCTTGTCGAATTTTTCGCTGATGCCGGCGAGGAGGCAACCGATCATGGTGCAGTCGTCGATGGTACTCCCGAGCTCGTGTAATTCGTCCGCCATGGCCTTCAGGCGTTGGGCGAACTGGCCCACTGGTTCATCGCGTTGGCGAAGCGTGCGCATCTCCGTCTCCAGAAATTGGACGCGGGCGTCGCGGTTATCCTGAAAAGGGCGGCGAAGCTCCGACCAGACGACGGCTACAGTGGCGTCATCCTTGGGGAGCAGTCCGAAGAGTTCGGAGGTGATCCTCGTGTAGATCCATTGCAGCACGGCAAAGTTGTCTTTGACCCACTGGGGGTCGTTGGTGGCCGCGGGCGCGTCGGGGTCGATGTGGTGGCGCAGCCCGCAACGACCGAGGTGGACGATGAAGAGGTGCCTCCAACGGTAATAATTGTGCTGCTGGAGGTCGAGGACAAGAGGTATGAATAGAGTAACGTCAACGATAGTATCGCTGAGGGAGGCGGGGGCTAGCAGAGTGGCGGAGGGGAGAACGGTGGTTGAGGAGGAAGAGGATGGGTTGGGCGGGGGAGGGAGATGCCCAAGACCAAGAGGGCCTAAGTTGGTGGCGTCGACGGAGAGAGCGCCGTTGTTGGCCATGGAATTGGGTGGGGATCGCAACTAGTCTGACACCATGATAGAATGTAAAATAGAGTAGAATTGGACCAAGCTGAGTTGTCGTTGTACTCATCTGCACCTCTGCACTGGCCACCTCCAACGCGCGCCTCACCTCCACCATCAACTCGCCGGTGTCCGTGATCGGCATGTCCAGTGTGCTCGCTAGCAGTGCCGGGTTGGTGACCATCATCGCGGGGCGCATAGCAGGCGTTCGACGAAATGTGTAAGCCAAAAGTAAGTTTTATCTCGTTATCAGCTAGATCCGATCAAATCATAATGAACTAAAAATGCTCGACTAAGAACGCATTGCATAGGATACTCCGTTATTTATTGGGGATCGGTGAAAAATGCCCTAATTGAACGCAGGAAGCAGAGGAAGTCGGTGCAAATTCGACACCGTCTATTGTATTATACATACATATACCATATCTACTTGATGATCGACTCCGAGTTGGTAACACGGTTTCCTATATCGGTCGGTCGAGGCCGGCCTATATATAATTAATAACTACCCAGCAGCCCTGTGAAGAAAAAAGAAGAAAACAAACTAGCCTGCGCGGCTCTTGTTGTTCTTGGGAGGAAGAAGACGGAAACCAAAACCTTTTGGTTGTGAAGCGAGGAGCATGGAGGAGGATCTGTCTCGATCTCGCGATAGGTAATTCTCCATCCTATAATTCCTCCTCGGTTTTTCGCCTTTTCTTTGGGAGATCTGGTGCAGTTTTTTACTTTCCGTATTACCATGTATATGTTTCTTTTGAATCTTAAATTAGAATTGGTATTTGTGTTAGGATAATTAAGGGCGCACATACTCTCTCCGTCTCAAAATAGCCGCATATGTTCTAGTTAATCCGTGTGTGGCTCGCATGCCCTGTTGTTGTTCGGTTTGATCACGGGTGCCGTGTAATTAGGTTGGTCGATTAGCTTCTTTCAGTACCAGTAGTACACGGCTTCAAAGGTTATATTAGGTACAGTAGGTACTATATCCTAGTAGGTTTAGCTAGGTTCGTCGGTGTTGGTATAGGACATGGTCTCATGGTTTCGCTAGCCTGGCCGTGTATATATAATATATATTATAGGTAGACTTGGTCCCTTAATTTTTGGATAGACATTTGGTTCTTTTAAATCTCAAAATCCGGAAAGTTTTGTTCAAGGCCAGATTTTGACCACGTTGACCCCGTTTGACCGCCACGTAATATGTGCTTGACGAACAAGTATAAATTCAAAAATATGTTATTTTTTGGCACCCCATATGCTCAACTGTGCAAGGTCCGTGAAATTTTTCATGTTGTTTGGACACATGAGGAGCTCGTGAAAAAAATAATATAAATCTACTCTATGTGCACAGTAAATTGAAATCAGAAATTTTGTGGAAACTAGGAGCAAATTTTTGTGGTCAAATAACAGTTTAGGAGCTCTAGGTAAAACAAATTTTTTTTGCTATTTCTTGTGAGCCAATTTTTTTTGCCACATCCACGTTGGATGTCGATGAAGAAAATTTGCACCGGCCTTGAGTGCCAGATCATAATTTGATTTTGTGGGCCAACTTTTTTTTGCCACAACCACTTTGGATGTCGATAAAGAAAATTTGCACGGGCCTGATCAGCTTGATTTTGTGGGCCAACATTTTTTTGCCAAAACCACTTCGGATGTCGATGAAGGAAACTTGCACGGGCCTTGCGCGCTAGATAATCTCGAATGCCAAAAAAATCTGAGTTTCTCGAATTTTATTGTTATTTTTTTCAAATTTACTGTTCATCTAGGCATATTTATATATTTTTTTGGCCAAGAGCTCCCCTAATGTCCAAAACAACACAAAAAATTGCAAGCACATTGCCCACCGAGCATATTGGATGCAAAAGAGAAAATCATTTTTCCTTTTTTTTATTGTTTTTACAAATTTACTATTCATCAAACACAATTTATGTGGTGCTCAAACCCGGTCAACATGGTCAGGATCTGGTTTTGGATGAAACTTATCCGGTTTTGAGACTTGAAGGACAAAATGCCTACCAATATTTTTTGAGGGACCAAGTCTATACTTTTGAAGAAACTTGAGGGACCAAAAATATATTGTCTCTATATATACACAGGCAGGGCCCAACATTGTATCATAGCGGGAGAAAAGAAAAGAAATGATGAGGGGAAATGGCAGATAAGGGCCTTGACTAAAAGTTTTCGTAGCGTGTGTGCACACTCGTGTGCTTTGATGTGATCGGTGATCGATCCCTGGACAAATCCCAACAATATAAACTGACCCATCTATTCCCCCCCTCCCACGACCGTGGTTAGGGCGAAGCATCGTTCCATATAGGCCCCATCAACAAGCATATGACCTCCCCTTTGTTCACTGCTCCAATAGCCGATGGTTCCCTGGTTGGGAGGGGAGTTTTAGTGCCCCAGTCCGGATAAATAGTTTAAATCAGTTTTTAGTCCCCGCATGGCCGATATTATGGTGAATGACAACACTTCGTCTTTTAGTTGGTCTTCTAGCCTTCGATTCTTCTTGACTTTGTCTAGTCGGACGGAGTCGACTGAGCTCCGGTGCACAATTCTGCCGTCTCCTTAGGGCGGTGAGCTTATGGTTTCTTGCCGTTCGTGCAAGACGTTGAGATATGGTGTTAGGCGTTTGGGATCAGTTCAACAGTTCATGGACGGCGATTGTAGCTCCCGGGAATGGTTCTTAGGAACATGTGCGTGAAGACTACCCTGGTCCGACAAGGGAGGGAGTGCCAACATCGGCGTACCGACATTTTGTTCTGATGGCGGTAGTGGTCGTTTGATGATCCAAATATTGCGTTGTAATCCTTATTATTGAATTCATTATGTGATTTGCACCTCTGGCCAACTTACATCATATAGATCAAAGTCCATTTTGCAAAATAATAATAATTAAGGAGCTCTCTCGCCCCCGATTTCCAAGTTGATAGCATCCATCTCTCTAGTTCAATTTGCTTAAGGTTATCGAAGTTAGAGCCGGCCTAATTTAGTCATCTCTCTATGCGGAAGTTGTGTCACCTTACGAAACTTTGAGTCAATCCTTTATATACAGATGAAGATCAACCGTCGACACCCGATATTTTTTTGCTTGGTCGAGAACCACACTTACTTGCCAGAGGGGGACAGACAGACCGGCAGAGTAGAGTGACTAGTAGTAGAAGCGAAGCCGACCCACACCGCAAAATTTCCCCAATCTCCAGAAACTAAGCCGCCGCAGCCCGCAGCGAGACGAGAGGAAACCCTAGGCCACAAATTCCCCAATGGATAGCCCCGCCGCCGCAGATGACCACCACCACCTTTACGTATGCCCCCACCGCCGTAGATGACCACCGCCACCTTTACGTATGCCCCCACCGCAATTGTCAGTTGCGAGCTTTCGTTTCCCTTGAGTTCGCCGAGGATCATCTCCGTGGGCACGAATCCGATGATCGTCACCGTCGTTCCGAGCTAGCCCACTCCAAGCAGGAGCTTGAGGTCGGCCGCAAGCCCCGTCGAGGGCCACGCAACCCCAGCTCTCTTGTGTCCTCTTCGCGTCAACCTGGGTGAGACCCCCCTTCCTTGTTAGGCCTCGTTCGGTTGGCATGTTCCGGATTTGAGGGGGATTGGAGGGGATTGTGAGGAATTGAATCTCCTCTTAAGTCAAAATCCTCTCCAATCCCCTTGAGAAGGGATTAACCGAACAAGCCCTTAGCTTTAGTTCTAGATACATCCACTTTTATTCATTTATTTGACAAGTATTTTCGGACGGAGGGAGTACCTATTATGTCTATTCCGCGCATCGTTGGTTACTGTTGAAAATAATAATCTCTTTTTAGCCTTTTAGGGCAGAAAAAAAATAAATTTTGCCCCCATCACCGGCACGCGTTTCTTGGTTTGCAAATTAGCCCAATCTTGGCAATCATGCTAGGCGAGGACTCCCAGCACTGCATGCACCATCTGATTTTTTTTTTGAGACTACGCCAAAGGCCTACCTATGCTTTATAGAAGAGAGAAATATTTACAAGAATGTAGCAAGGCAAACACCACAAGACCGGCACCATCTGATTTGACGCGATAAAAATGGGGAAATGACACTACTACTAGCTTTCAAGCAGCCACTTTGAAACTGGATCTAACATTCCTCCTGATTTCCACCAGCCAGCCACCCATCCAAACAAAATAAGCCCCAAAATTATACTTCCTTCGTCCCAAAATAAGTATCTCGTTTTGTATTAGATTTAGTATAAAGTTGTACTAAGCTCGTGACACTTATTTTGGGACGCAGCGAGTATTTGTCTAAACGTTGAGGACGTCTATCACACGGGCATGCCATTCCTCAAGCATTGCCTCCACGACCGTGCTCAACACTGACATTAGCCTTAGGTTTGTCCTGTTATACTAATTGTGGAGTAATTGTAGGTATATTGGTGGTATTACGATGTCTAGGGCAGCAACATGGTACTGATTTGTATTTCAAACAAAACTGAATTACCGGGGGAGCTCTTAAATTTGTGCATAGATGTACCTCATATTCATCGAGCTTGTTCCCTTTCAGGTGTGTTGAACATGTTGGAGGTAGTGCTCAGCCACCACCAGCACAAGCAGTACAAGCACTAGTTGATTCATTCTCAGGTCAACAGCTGGATGCTATAGAAATACAAGAACCGATGCACGGTGGGATCGAGAAACAAGCAAAGAACAACACAATCTTTAGTCCCAATAAAGTTGGAGGCAAATCATACACGGAGATGTTGGCAAACGAGGAAAGATTCATGGCTTTTTGCAGTTCTTCCTGGGAACACCTTTGGGGCCGCACATGTGGCTCCTTGGAAAACTACAGTAATAATCTACTTATATGATTCATGCTCTACTTTTCATCTTAATCTACTAGTATGTCTCAAGCAAACTACATTTTCCTTACCTGTAGCTTGCATGTGCGTACCTTGATTTTTGTCTTCTACTCCCTCCGTCCGGAATCAGTTGACGCTCAAACGCAAACGTATGTATCTAAGACGTATATTCCAGTGCTAGATGCATCAGTTTGGGCGTCAACTAATTCCGGACGGAGGAAGTACTTGGTAATAAACTAGAAAGGAGATCTTTTTTTGGTCACTCAGTTTTAGATCTCTGGCCTTAATTAAGATTCGCGATAAGAGCTAATTAGTTGTATCTTTCCCTTTGCTTGGCTGCAGCGTTTGTGACTCCCATACTTTATACATACGGAACCATCCCAGCATGTTGGCCCCTGCGCTTCCTTGCAGATCTTCTCCATCCAAGTCACGGAGAATGAAGAGTGGAAAATCAGGTGGCCAGTGGAGGTATATGGCTTCATTGCTGCTTGAGACACCGTGGATCACAATCGCAACATTCTGTTCAGCCGTACAAGGGATGACCCCCAAATTCTCACTCAACAGTTCTTTTTTCTTGTCGGTTCTCTTGCTACTGTTACTAAAATAAAAATTGCCCTCTGCACTTCCATATCTTCTCCATACTAAGGGCATCTCCCTCATCAAGACTTGACCTGCATCTTTAGACCCAGGCCAAGCTGAGAATTTTGAGGCTGCCTGCATATGGGTGGAGAAGGGATGGGTGTTGGGTGGTCGCTTGTTAATTCGGTTACTCTGTTTCATTTTCAAATTCGAAATTCAGCAATGTTTTATGGAATAAATACATCCTACTCTATCAACTGTTTAACAGTGTATAATTAAAACCATGGGCTACCAAAGTGCCTGCTGTGCATCCTCTACCTATTAAAGTGTGAACACAAAACCGTAATGCTGAATCCACCCCAGTTTTATCCAAGGTGGTTGTGCCTGTGTTGCTCAGACATGGACACATGCATCTGAGTAGCATGAGTGCTTCCAGGTAGTGGTCACATTGTCCAAATATGAAAACAAACTGACTCTAGGGTGTTCGATTACTATCTGGATATGGTAGACTGACTTGTAACAAATGGGGCTTGCAGGATTCATTTTTGAAGTTGACTGGCCCGCATCGTCCAATTGCGTTGATCGACCCTGTTGACTTTGAAATTCAACTAAAAGTGAAGGGCACAACAGAGTGTGAAGATGAAACACTGATGTCACGATGGTTTGAATATGGACATGGTTCTGCAGATTATGGTGAGCTTGCCTGTCATCGCTGGGATGGCAATTTTTGCACAATAGAGGTCACCTCTGCGCTACTTGCCAGAACGGTTGTAGCAACTATTATCTCTGCTGATATTATTGAAGGGTCATGGCCTGATGATTCTAGAGGTCGTGTGGTTGCCCGTACTGCTGCCATTGATGAGGACATTCTGCTGCTGGACTCTGGAGAAGAACCATTGCAAGTGGCAGATGGCCGTGTTACCCTTCAAAGAGGGGTTGTTTGCGTGGAACGTCAGGGAATGCTCACTGTTTCTATGGAAGCCTACTCAAAGGCAGGTTTTGGTCATTCAGATCGTGTTGAATTCAGGCCCAAAAGTTCTCTCACAAGCATCAGCATTTGCAACCTTGGCTTCTGCACGGTGCAGTTCATTGTTGGTTGGTCCCCAATGGCAACAAAGTCTGATCTGATGTTCTTTGGCAGCTGAGTTGAAGTGTATCTACTATTGAGTGTTCCCATCCCAATAGTTTGTTTAAGATGTAGAGCTAATTATGTCCATTAACAAGACATGCTTGGTCAAGTGTCCAAACTGTTTAGAAATCATGCTATGTAAGCGTCCAAACTATTTATGAGTCATGTTTAGCAAACTGTGGTTGAGCTTAGGCACTGCTTATATGTATCAACTCCTTGCGGGTTTATTAGTCCTCTGAAATTTGAGCCTAAATTTGACTAGTAATTTAACTACTCCAAGAATAAACCTGGATGGAGGAATGAAGGAATTGTTTAGCAGCTGTGGACAGAACTGTTAGTCTGTATGCTGTATTTGAGCTCATCTTGCGTTCTCCTGTCTTTCTGATTGAATGACCCGCCGTGTGGTCATGGTCTGTGTACTCCTAATAGTTTAGTTTTATTCATTAATTAATGATTTTAGCTATGAACTTTGCTTCAGTATACTACCTATAAAAAAGCTTACAAAATTCGTTTCGATGCAGACTAAAGGTGTATATTCCTTCAATCAAACATTTGTATTCACATCAATCAAATCAATACATTTGATTGTTGGAAATATGTCCTAGAGGCAACAATAAATTGGTTATTATCATATTTTCTTGTTCATGATAATCGTTTATTATCCATACTATAATTGTATTGATCGGAAACTCAGATAAATGTGTCGATACATAGACAACACCATGTCCCTAATATGCCTCTAATAGACTAACTCGTTGGTCAAAGATGGTTATGGTTTCCTAGTCATGGACATGAGATGTCATTTGATAACGGGATCACATCATTAGGAGAATGATGTGATGGACAAGACCCAAACAACAAACGTAGCATATGATCGTGTCAGTTTATTGCTACTGTTTTCTGCATGTCAAGTATCTGTTCCTATGACCATGAGATCATACAACTCACTGATATCGGAGGAGTATCTTGTGTGTATCAAACATCACAACGTAACTCGGTGACTATAAAGGTGCTTTACAGGTATCTTCGAGGGTGTTTGTTGGGTTGGCATGGATCAAGACTGGGATTTGTTATTCCGTGTGACGGAGAGGTATCTCAAGGCCCACTCGGTAATACAACATCACAATAAGCCTTGCAAGCAATGTGACTAAGTGTTAGCCACGGGATATTGTATTACGGAACGAGTAAAGAGACTTGCCGGTAACGAAGTTGAACTAGGTATGGAGATGCCGATGATCGAATCTCGGGCAAGTAACATACCGAAGAACAAAGGAAACAACATACGTGATTAACTGAATCCTTGACATAGAGGTTCGACCGATAAAGATCTTCGTAGAATATGTAGGAACCAATATGGGCATCCAGGTCCCGCTATTGGTTATTGACCGTAGAGGTGTCTCGGTCATGTCTACATAGTTCTCGAACCCGCAGGGTCTGCACACTTAAGATTCGGTGATGTTTCGGTAGTATAGAGTTATATATGGTGTTGACCGAAGGTTGTTTGGAGTCCCGGATGAGATCCCGGACGTCACGAGGAGATCCGGAATGGTCCGGAGGTAAAGATTGATATATAGGAAGTCCTGTTTTGGTCACCGGAAAAGTTTCGGGCTCATCGGTAGTGTACCGGAAGTGCCGGGAGGGTGTCGGGGACCATCGGGAGGGGTGTCTCGACCCAAAGGACCTCATGGGCTGTGGGAGGAGTCAAACCAGCCCCTGGTGGGCTGGACTAAGCCCCCACTAAGGCCCATGCGGATAGGGGTGGGAAAAACCCAAAAGGTGGAGAGGCGGAAAGAGTTTCCAAGTGGAAAAAAGGAATCATACTCCTAATAGGATTGGAGTAGGACTCCTCCACCTCCAATTTCGACCAGACCTTGAGGGTTTGAGGCTGCCTCCTACCCTCCCTCCCTCCTATATATACTAGAGGATTTAGAGGGAAGAGCTAACCCTAATTGCCACGTGTCCCTCTTCTTCCTCTAGATCTGTTTCTCCTCTAGATTGATTTCGTAGTGCTTGGCGAAGCCTTGCCGGACCAGCTCCACCACCACCGCCGCCGTGCCGTTGCGCTGCCGGAGAAATCATCTACCTCTCCGCTCCCTCTTGCTGGATCAAGAAGGCAGAGCTCGTCATCGAGCTGTACGTGTGCTGAACGCGGAGGCGCCGTCCGATAGGCGCTAGATCGGAAGGACCGTGATCAAGATCGCAAGATGATCCGTGATTGGATCGCGGGACGGATCATGATGGGATAGCGGGACGGATCGTGATTGGATCACGAGATGGATCGTGATGGGATCGCGAGACGCTCGGCAATTTGGATCGCGAACACGTTCGAGTACATCAACCGCGTTTCTTAACGCTTCCCGCTTAGCGATCTACAAGGGTATGTAGATCCACTCTCCCTCTCGTAGATGCTCATCACCATGGATAGATCTTGCGTGTGCGTAGGATTTTTTTCCCATGCAGCATTCCCCAATAGTGGTATCAGAGTTAGGTCTATGTGTTGATGAGATCTCGAGTAGAACACAAAGGAGTTTGTGGGCGTTGATGCTTAGATTGCTTCCTCCCTTGGTCGTGTTTAGGTTCAGCAGTATTGTGGGATGAAGCGGCCCGGACCAACGTTACTCGTACGCTTACGAGAGACCGGTTCCATCGAATGACGTGTAACTTTGTTGCACAATGATGTCTGGCGGGTGTCAGTTTCTCCTACTTTAGTTGGATCGGATTCAACAAAGGCGGTACTTGAGAAGGTTGAAAAGCAACTTATGTATTACCGTTGTGATTTTGCGTAGGTGAGAATTGTTCTTGCTAGATACCCATAGCAGCCACGTAAAACTTGCAACAACAATTAGAGGATGTCAAACTTGTTTTTGCAGGGTATGTTGTGATGTGATATGACCAATTACATGATGAGTTATATGTGATGTATGAGATGATCATGTGTTGTATAGAATATCACGACTTGCATGTCGATGAGTACGGCAACCGGCAAGAGCCATAGGGTTGTCTTTAATTATTGTATGACCTGCGTGTCAATCATTAAGCGCTATGTAATGCTTTACTTTATCGCCAAGCAGTAGCAATAGTAGTATGAGCATGGTGGGCGCGACAACCCCGATGGTGACACGTTGATTGAGATCATGGTGTCATACCGATGACGATGGAGATCATGCTAGTACTTTAAGGATGGAGATCAAAAGCATAAGTTCATGGTCATATCATGTCACTTATGATTTGCATGTGATGTTAATCCTTTTATGAACCTTTTATTTGCTTAGGACGACGGTAACATTATAAGGTGATCCCTCACTAAAATTTTAAGATCAATTGTGTTCTCCCCGAGTGTGCACCATTACGAAAGTTCATCGTGTCGAGACACCACGTGATGACCGTGTGTGATAGACTCTACGTTCACATACAATGGGTGCAAGCCAGTGTTGCACATGCAAAACACTCGGGTTAAACTTGACAAGCCTAGCATGTACGGACATGGCCTCGGAACACAAGAGACCGAAAGGTCGAACATGAGTCATATAGTAGATATGATCAACATGATGATGTTCACCATTGAAACCACCCAACTCACGTGATGATTGGACTTGAGATGGTGAATTTGGATCATGTATCACTCGAATGACCGGAGGGATGTCAATTTGAGTGAGAGTTCTTAAGTAATATGATTAATTGAACTCATTATCATGAACATAGTCAGTAGTGTCTTTGCAAATTATGTTGTAGATTAGTAGCTCACATTGTAGCTCCCTTGAATTTTTATATGTTCCTAGAGAAATTGAGTTGAAATATGATGGTGGCAATATTGCGGACTGGGTCCGTGATCTGAGGATTGTCCTCATTGCTGCACAGAAGGCTTATGTCCTTAATGCACCGCTCGGTGCGCCACCCCCTCTAGCATCGTTTGTAAATGTTGTGAACATCTGACATGCACGTCCTGATGACTACTTGATAGTTTAGTGCGTCATGCTTTACGGCTTAGAATTGAGGCTCCAAAACGTTTTGAACGTCATGAAACATATGCGATGTTCTAAGGGCTAAAATTGGGATCTCAGGCTCGTGCCCATGTTGTGAGATATGAGATCTCCAACAAGATTATTTGCCTGTAAGATGAAGGAGAATAGCTCAATTGTTGAGCATGTGCTCAGATTGTCTGGGTGCTACAATCACTTGAATCGAGTGGGAGTTGATCTTCCAGATAAGAAAGTGATTGATATAGCGTTCCAAGTCACTATCACTAAGTTACTAGAGCTTCGTGATGAACTATAAAATGCCAGGGATGGAAATAATGATCCCTGAGCTGTTCGCGATATTTGACGCCGCGAAGATAGAAATCAAGAAGGAGCATCAAGTGTTGATGGTTAGTAAAACCACTAGTTTCGAGAAGGGCAAGGGCAAGGAGGAAAACTTCATGGATGGCAAGTCAGTTGCTGCTCCAGTGAAGCAACCCAAAGTTGAACCCAAACCCGAGACTAAGTTCTTCTATTATAAGGAGAGCGGTCGCTGAAGCGGAACAACCCTAGATGCTTGGTAGATAAGAAGGCTAGCAACGGTGACATAAGTATATTTTGATATACGTGCTATTGATGTGTACCTTGCTAGTACTCCTAGTAGCACCTGGGTATATGATACCGGTTCGGTTGCTAAATGTTAGTAACTCGAAATAAAAGCTATGGAATAAGCGGATACTAGCTAAGTGTGAGGTGATGATGTACGTTGGAAATGTTTCCAAGGTTGATGTGATCAACATCACATGCTCTCTCTACCTTCGGGATTAGTGACAAACCTAAATAAATGTTATTTGGTGTTTGCGTTAAGCATGAACATGATTGGATCGTGTTTATTGAAACACGGTTATTCATTTAAGTTAGAGAATAATGGTTATTCTGTTTACATGAATAATACCTTCAATGGTCATGCACCCAGTGGGAATGGTTTGTCGAATCTTGATCGTAGTAATACACATGTTCATAACATTGATGCCAAAAGATACAAAGTTAATAATGATAGTACCACATACTTGTGGCATTGCTGCTAAATGTCATATTGGTATAAATCGCATGAAGAAACTCCATGTTGATGGATCTTTTGACTCATTCCTCGAATCGGTTGAGACATGCGGACCATGCCTCTTGGGCACGATGGCTACAGACCCCGTTTTCAGTATGATGGAGTGGGCTAGTAACTTATTGGAAATGATACATATTGATGTATACGGTCCAATGAGTGTTGTAGCGTGCGGTGGATATCGTTATTTTCTTACCTTCACTGATGATTTGAGTGATATAGTGTATATTTACTTAATAAAACACAAGTCTGAAGCGTTTGAAAAGTTCAAGCATAATCAGAGTGAAGTTTGAGATCATCGTGATGAGAAGATAAAATATCTACGATATGATCGTGGAGGTGAATATCTGAGTTATGAGTTTGGTATATAACTTAAGACAATGTGAAAGTTGTTTCACAACTCACGCCACCTGGAACACCATAGTGTGATGGTTTGTCCATACGTTGCAGTCGTGCTCTATTGGATATGGTGTGAATTATGATGTCTCTTATCGTTTTGCCACTATAATTTCAGGGTTATGCATTAGAGACAACCACATTCACTTTAAATAGAGCACCATTTAAATCCCTTGAGATGACACCATATGGTTTGGCAGAAACCTAAGCTGTCATTTCTTAGAGTTTGGGAATGCGACACTTATGTCTGACAAGCTCGAACCCAAAGCAAAAAAATGCATCTGCATAAGATACCCTAAGAACAGTTGGGTATACCTTCTATCTCAGATCCGAGTACAAAGTGTTTGTTGCTAAAACTGGCTCCTTCTCAAGAAAAACTTTCTCTCGAAAGAATTGAGTGGGAGGAAGATAGAACTTTATGAGGTTGTTGAACGTTTGTTTCAACCAGAGAGTAGCGCTGTGCAGAAAGATGTTTCTGTGGAACCTACGTTAGTTGAAGAGGTAGTAAATGATGATGATCATGAAGCTTCAGATCAAGTTCTATCGAACCTCGTAGGTCGACAAGGACGCGTACTACTCCTGAGTGATACGACAATCCTGTCTTGGAGGTCATGTTGTTGGACAACGATGAACCTACGAGCTATGGAGAAGCGATGATGGGCCTGGATTCCGACAAATGGTTAGAGGCCATGAAATCCGAGAAAGGATCCAGGTATGAAAACCAAGTATAGACTTTGGTAGACTTGCTCGTTGAACGAGAGGTCGTCGAGTACAAATGGACCTTTAAGATGAAGACAGACGCTGATGGTAAATGTCACCATTTATAAAGCTCGACTTGTGGCAAAGAAGTTTCCGACAAGTTCAAGGAGTTGACTGCGATGAGACTTTCTCACACATAGCGATGCTAAAGTCTGTTGGAATTATGTTAGCAGTTGCTGCATTTTTCAATTATGAAATTTGGCAGATGGATGTCAAAACATCGTTTCCTTAACGGTTTACTTAAGGAAAGGTTGCATGTGATACAACCGGTAGGTTTTGTCAGTCCTAAGGATGCTAAATGGTGTGCGAGCTCCAGCAATCCTTCTATGGGCTGGAGCAAGCATCTTGGAGTTGGAATATATGCTTTGATGAGGTGATCAAAGCTTTTGAGTCTATACAAAGTTTATGAGCAACTTTTATTTACATAAAGTGAGTGGGAGCACTATAGAATTTTTGATAAGCATATGTGATTGACACATTATTGATCGAAAATGATGTAGAATTTCTAGAAAGCATAAACGGCTGTTTGAAAAGAATTTTTCACAGGAAGACCTGGATAAAGCTACCTAATTGTTGAGCATCAAGATCTATAGATATAGATCAAGATTCTTGATGAGACTTTCAATGAGTACATACATTGACAAGATTTTGAAAGAGTTCAAAATTGATCAGTCAGTGAAAGAGTTCTTGCCTGATTTGTAAGGTGTGAAGTTGAGTAAGACTCAAAGCTCGACCATGGCAGAAGAAAGAGAAAGGACGAAGGCTCTATATAGTATGCTATGCTGTGTACCGCACCTGTGTGTGCCTTACCATGAGTCAGTCAAGGGGTACAAGAGTGATCCAGGAGTGGATCACTGGAGAACGGTCAAGATTATCCTTAGTAACTAAAAGACTAAGGAAATGTTTCTCGATTATGGAGGCGATAAAGAGTTCTTCGTAAAGAGTTACGTCGATACAAGCTTTAATACCAATCCTGGTGACTCTTAGTAGCAATCCGGATACATATAGTGCAACAGCCATTTGGAATAGCTCCAAGTGGAGCGTGGTAGCAGTGTCTACAGTATGACATAGATATTTGCAAAGTACACATGGATCTGAATGTCGCAGACCCGTTGACTAAAATAACTCTATCACATGCAAAGCATGATCAAGCCCCAGAACTCGTTAGGTGTTAGATTCATAACAATGCGAATCACATGGTGATGTGAACTAGATTATTGACTCTAGTGCAAGTGGGAGACAGTTGGAAATATGCCCTAGAGGCAATAATAAATTGGTTATTATCATATTTCCTTGTTCATGATAATCATTTATTATCCATGCTATAATTGTATTGATCGGAAATTCAGATACATGTGTGGATACATAGACAACCCCATGTCCCTAGTATGCCTCTAATAGACTAGCTCGTTAATCAAAGATGGCTATGTTTTCCTAGTCATGGACATGATATGTCATTTGATAACGGGATCACATCATTAGGAGAATGATGTGATTTACAAGACCCAAACTACAAACGTAGCATATCATCGTGTCATTTTATTTCTACCGTTTTCTACATGTCAAGTATCTGTTCCTATGACCTTGAGATCATGCAACTCACTGACACCAGAGGAGTACCTTATGTGTATCAAACACCACAACGTAACTGGGTGACTATAAAGGTGCTCTACAAGTATCTCCAAGGGTGTCTGTTGGGTTGGCATGGACCAAGACTGAGATTTGTTATTCCATGTGACGGAGAGGTATCTCAGGGCTCACTCGGTAATACAACATCACAATAAGACTTGCAAGCAATGTAACTAAGTGTTAGCCACGGGATGTAGTATTATGGAATGAGTAAAGAGACTTGCTGGTAACAAGGTTGAAGTAGATATGGAGATGCCGACGATCGAATCTCGAGCAAGTAACATACCGAAGAACAAAGGGAACATCATACATGATTAACTGAATCCTTGACATAGAGGTTCGACCGATAAAGATATTCGTAGAATATGTTGGAACCAATATGGGCATCCAGGTCCCACTATTGGGTATTGACCGTAGAGGTGTCTCGGTCATGTCTACATAGTTCTCGAACCCGCAGGGTTTGGACACTTAAGGTTCGGTGACGTTTTAGTAGTATAGAGTTATGTATAATGGTGACCGAAGGTTGTTCGGAGTCCAGGATGAGATGCCGGACGTCATGAGGAGATCCAGAATGGTCCGGAGTTTAAGATTGATATATAGGAAGTCCTGTTTTGGTCATCGGAAAAGTTTCGGGCTCATCGGTACTGTATCGGGAGTGCCGGGAGGGTGCCGGGGGACCATCGGGAGGGGTGTCTCGACCCAAACGACCTCATGGGCTATGGGAGGAGTCAAACAAACCCCTGGTGGGCTTGACTAAGCCCCCACTAAGGCCCATGCGGCTAGGGGTGGGAAAACCTAAAAGGTGGAGAGGTGGAAAGAGTTTCCAAGTGGAAAGGAGGAATCCTACCCCTAATAGGATTGGAGTAGGACTCCTCCACCTCCAATTTCGACCAAACCTTGAGGGTTTGAGGCTGCCTCCTCCCCTCCCTCCCTCCTATATATACCAGAGGATTTAGAGGGAAGAGTTAACCCTAATTTCCACTTGTTGCCCTCTTCTTCCTGTAGATCTGTTTCTCCTCTAGATTGATTTCGTAGTGCTTGGCGAAGCCCTGCCGGATCTGCTCCACCACCGCCGCCGCCGCGCCATCGTGCTGGCGGAGAAATCATCTAGCTCTCCGCTCCCACTTGCTGGATCAAGAAGGTGGAGATTGTCATCGAGTTGCACATGTGCTGAACGCGGAGACACTGTCCGTTCGGAGCTAGATCGGAAGGACCGTGATCAAGATCGCGAGACGATTCGTGATGGGATTGCGGGATGGATCGTGATGGGATCGCGGGACGGATCGTGATTGGATCGCGAGATGGATCGTGATAGGATTGCGGGACGCTCGGCGATTTGGATCGAGAACATGTTCGACTACATCAACCGCGTTTCTTAACGCTTCCTGCTTAGCTATCTACAAGGGTATGTACACTAGTAGAAAACAGGGCATTGGTTCGGGCCGGGCTAGCCCATTAGTCCTGGTTCAGTCACGAACCGGGACCAATGGGGGCAAAGGTCCCTGTTGGGGATATAACCCCCTGGTATGACCCGTCATAAGGAGCTCCGGGTCATGTTATTGATCCGTGAGCCGGCTCGAAAGGTAAGCCACCAAATGGAGGCCCAGGAGGATAGGCGGCTCAAGATGTGGGCCGGACGATGGCCCGGAGGAGAAAGACCCGGACGTGTAAGATGTCTCAAAGCATAACTTGGATAGGGAGATAGAGATAGACTCGGAGATGTAATGTGACTCGGTTAAACAATTGTAAGAACCGATGGTCCTGACCTCTTATATAAAGGCAGACCTGGGGCGACTTAGAAGACAGGTGATCAAGAACTAGGGCAAGCTTATAGCTCCTTGTAATTGATACAACAAGCAATAACAACACAAGAAGGACGTAGGCTTTTACCTCGACTTGAGGGGCCGAACCTGGGTAAATCTGTGTCCCTCGTCCCGTTCAACCCCTTTGAGTCCACCGCAATGGCGACAGCCCCGAACTCAAGTTCGGTAACCCGGACATCTGCCATGACAAAACCACGACTGTTGGCGCCCGCCGTGGGGCTAGCGCTTGGTGGTGTTGAGTTCTCAAAGGGTTCTCTCCCAGGGCTCGAGGGATACATGGTTGGAAGGATGAGCAAGAGTCGCCGCGGCCGGCTCTACATCGACGACGCCGGCTGGGGGCTTGATGCTGCATCTGTGGAGTATGGTTTTCGGGTTCCGTTTGGCGGGATCCAAGTTTTCATCGGAAAGGTTGACGGATCTACACCCGGGCCGGACATCTGCACCAACATCATCGAGCTGGCTCGACGTCTACAACCTACACGCAAGGCGTGCCCATCCCGTGGTGATCCGGGTCAGAGGCATGTTTTCGTGGGCTTTACTCAAGGTATGGATCTGGAAGCTTCCGGAACTCAGGGAACTCTCGTTTACTCAGAAGATGAGTCCTCAAGTGGGGAAACATAATCAGTGTACCGGCTCAGCCACGGTGGCCTCGGGGGCTGTGACGACGCCTGCCCCAAGTCAGACCACTCCGGATCAGACAGCCTTGGACCGCCGGTTCATGCTGTGGTGTTCATGGCGGGGCAGGGGACTGCCAGATCAGGAGATAACCCGCCTCTGCCGCCACTACCGCCGGCTCAGGTTCTCGTGGAGCTGATGGATGAGCTTGAGGCTTTGATGGCTACAGAGGTTACGCCAAACAATCAAGCGGCTCGGAATATGAAGATCACGAGAATCAAGGGAAGGATGGCCCAAGAACGTCAAAGAATAGCTGAGTTAAAAGACCAGATGGAGGCGGAGGAAGCACGTCTCAAGGCCGACGCTTTCCGTTTGGAGTTGGAACATGTATCAGCAGCGGCTGTGCACCGCAGGAGGCATCAGTCTCGTCTGCCGGAGCGCTATGAAGCAAGGAATCTTTTCAATACTCCGGGCTCTGGGAGAGCAGCAGCCACCCCTGAGGCAAGACGAGCAGTGGCTCACATGACTCAACCCGGAGGGTTTGCAACGCCAGCAGGTCATTACTCTAACCCGGCCGAAAACATGGTGGCAGCGGTCACCCAGCTGGAGACAATTCCTATTCCAGACGAGGCATCCTTTGCAGAGGAGGTACGGAATGCTATTGGATTTTTACAAACAGCCGTGGCTCAGCAGGAGAAGTATACTCACAACCGGAGCAACGTCCACTCTACCCCTCTCCATAGTCAAAGTTTTAGCCGACGCTATGAGTCGCGGGCGGTTTCCAGCAGTGGTCCACGTCATGGGCCAGAAGATGAGCAAGTAGCGTTAGATGC
The DNA here is from genome assembly GCA_022496015.1 of Hordeum marinum. Lineage (NCBI taxonomy): Eukaryota > Viridiplantae > Streptophyta > Magnoliopsida > Poales > Poaceae > Hordeum > Hordeum marinum. The sequence continues at coordinate 42,443,430 of CM039678.1, forward strand.
GCAAGCCCATGTGGACCAGGCAAGGAACAGGCAAGAGGCGGAGATAGCAGCAACCCGTCCGGAGCCAGCACCTTCCGTCTCAATGGGAGCAGTTAGCACCAGAGCCATAGGGTTTCCATGCTTAACTCCGGCTCTGAGAAGTGAGAGATTACCGAAAGATTTCAAGGGGCCTCGGAAGGTTCCGAATTACACGGCGGATCTACCCCCTGAGGCTTGGGTAGAGAGTTACGAGCTGGCCATGAAGATGTTGGATGTCAGTGAGGCGGTGTGTGCAAAGTACTTTATCATGATGCTCGAGGGTCCGGCTCGCACATGGTTAAAAGGCTTGCCACCCAACACGATAAATTCCTGGGCTGAGTTAAGGGCGAGGTTTATTAAGAATTTCCAGGGGACCTGCAAACAGCCTATGACCATTGTAGACTTGGATCATTGTGTTCAACAGGAGAATGAGTCAGCCCATCACTGGGTTTGGTGGGTGTCGACCATTATTCACTCTTCAGAGCAGATCACGGCGGCTCAAACAGTACTCATTCTGGAGAAAAACTGTCATTTTGTCCCATTAAAACAGAAGCTTGGCCGGCTCAAGCGCACCTGCCAAGATATGGGAGAGCTCATGACGGCCCTGACGAAATATGCCGATTCAGATAGCACCAAAGATCCAGGCTCGGATGATGGGAAAGCCAATCAAGGGAAGAAGAACAATCAAAGCAAGAGCTTTGTGAACAATGGGAATCAGGATAAACGAAAGAACGCGGAGGGCGGGTTAGAGTTAGTGGCCAATACCAACACATGACAGAATCGTCCTGGGGGAATGGAAAATTTAGGCCGTTTTTTCAAAGGAATCAGACTCCTTTCAACTTAGAGGAGGTGCTTAAGAAGCCTTGTCCAGAACATGGCACGCCAGAGAAGCCGGCGTTGCATGCGTGGGGTGATTGCTTTATCATGCAAAAATTCAAGAACCAGCATTCACAGCAACACCATAACCAGGGCGGTGGTCCGCCTGGCGGCTCGGGACCAGGCGGGTTAGGAGCTGGATTCGGTGCCAGCGGCTTTGGAGCTGGACATCCGGGTCAGAACAATCAAGGAGGACACCAACAACATCCTGGCAACAACAACAATCAGCAGCAGCAGCATCGCAATCAATCCGGGTTCCAGAGTAACCCGAAGCAGCTCAATTCTAGACAGTATCATGTATTCGCAACCGGTCACAGTAAGCAAGAGGAGAAGTTGCGGAGGCGAGCGGTTAATGCGGTTGCTCCGGCTCTCCCGCGGTACTTACCATGGTCTGAGTATGACATAATGTGGAGCCGGGAGGATCACCCGCCATGGGTAGACGATCCAGGCCGACTGGCTTTAGTAGTGGCCCCTCAAATACATGGTTATGGGGTGAATAAGGTGCTCATGGATGGAGGCAGCAACATCAACATCTTATATTATGACACCTTCCGGCGAATGAAACTGCTTGACAAGGATCTTAAACCTTCTTCCACCTTCTTTCATGGTGTGGTTCCGGGTAAGTCAGCATACCCAGTAGGCAAAATTTCTTTGGAAGTAGCTTTCGGCGATGAGTATAATTACAGGGTGGAGTCCTTATGGTTTGAGGCGGTTAAAATCAAGAGTCCATATAATGCACTGTTTGGGAGGCCGGCTTATGCCAAATTCATGGCTAGGCCTTGTTATGTTTACTTACAGCTCAAAATGCCTGGCTTAAATGGTACAATTACCGTTCATGGTAATCGGAAAACGGCTCTTGAGTGTGAGGAAGGTGATGCAGCTTATGTAGAGTCTAGTTGTGCCCAGGAGGAGCTTAAATTTTACAAGGAGAACGTTGACCCAGAGGATATGACCCCGCTAAAGAAGCCTACCATGGAAGTTGAGCCGCCACTCAAGTTTTCAGCGGATGATACCAAGGCAGTAGATTTCACCCCGGGCGACTCATCCAAGCAGTTCATCATTGGGGCTCACATGGATCCCAAATAGGAAAGCGCGCTCATCGAATTCATCCGTGAGAATCGGGACATCTTTGCATGGAAGCCTTCTAACATGCCGGGTGTACCAAAAGAGTTCGCTGAGCACAACCTTAATATGGATCCCAAGTTTAAGTCGATCAAACAGTTTCTGCGACGGTTTAACGAAGAGAGACGTAAAGCTATTGGGGAGGAAGTTGCCCGGCTCTTGGCCGCAGGGTTTATAGTTGAAGTTTTTCACCCGGAGTGGTTTGCTAACCCGGTGTTGGTGCTCAAAAAGAATGGCACCTGGCGTATGTGTATAGATTACACGGACCTCAACAAGGCTTGTCCGGTTGATCCTTTTGCGCTCCCTCATATTGATTAGATTATCGATGCGACAGCCGGATGTGAAAGTTTATGCTTCCTGGATGCGTATTCAGGTTATCATCAGATCAAGATGGCTCTAAAGGATCAGGAGAAGACGGCGTTTATTACGCCCTTTGGGGCGTTCTGCTATGTCTCTATGCCTTTCGGGCTCAAGAGTGCCTAGGCGACTTACCAACGGTGTGTGCAGAACTGCCTTCACAGCTAGATTGGTCATATTGTTCATGCTTATGTAGATGACATCTTGGTGAAATCTAGAAAGAAGGAAACACTCCTAGAGGACTTGAAGGAAAGTTTTGATAATCTCCGGGTCTATAAGATGATGCTTAACCCGAGGAAGTGTGTGTTTGGTGTTCCAGCAGGAAAACTTTTGAGTTTATTGGTCTCTGAGCGGGGCATCAAGGCTAACTTGGATAAAATTAATGCTATCACTTCCTTGGGAGAGCTGACGTGCATTAATGATGTTCAGCGCATTACAGGACGGATTGCTGCGTGTAGCCAGTTCATAAGCCAGCCTTATACCAGATGATGAAAAAGACAGACAAATTTAAGTGGAGTAAGGAAGCGGATGAAGCACTTGAAGCTCTTAAAAAGCAGTTGACTGAGCCACCAGTATTAGCCGCTTCGGCTGAGAAAGAGCTGTTGCTCCTTTATGTGGCGGCTAACAACAGGGCGATTAGTGTGGCAATTGTGGTTGAGCGTAAGGAAGCAGGGAAAGAATATCCTATGCAGAGGCCGGTTTATTATATCAGTGAGGTTTTGGCCGAGTCTGAACAGAGGTATCCGCATTGGCAGAAGCTGGTCTACGGAGTTTTCATGGCTAATCGCAAGTTAAAACACTATTTTCTAGCACACCAGATAACTGTGGTCAGTTCTGCCCCGTTGGGAGATATCATTCAAAATAGAGAAGCTACGGGGAGGATTGCCAAATGGGCCTTAGAGCCCGGACCTCTTAACATTAAGTATGTTCCTCGTACAACGATTAAGTCCCAAGCCTTGGTGGATTTCATAAATGATTGGACAGAGTGCCAAGCTCCCGAAGAGAAGCCGAATAACACATATTGGAGTATACACTTTGACGGGTCGAAGCAGTTAGAGGGATCCGGTGCTGGAGTTGTTCTTACCTTCCCCAAAGGTGACAAATTTTGTTATGTGCTCTGGTTGATGTTTCCTTGTACTAACAATGCAACTGAGTATGAGGCATTGCTCCATGGTCTCAGAGTCAGTAAAGAGATGAACTTAAGCCGGGTCAGATGCCTAGGCGACTCAGACCTTGTAGCTCAACAAGTTTCGGGTACTTGGGATTCTGAAGACCCACGGATGGCGGCTTATCGACAGGCGGTTGATATTATTGCCGGTCACTTCAAGGGATACCAAGTAGATCATATTGATCGTCGCAGGAATGAGGTGACTGATGCCTTATCACGGTTATGTTCTTAGCGTAAGCCGGTGCCGCCTAATGTTTTTCTGGACGTCTTGCATCATCCGACTATGAAGATACCTTCTAAAGAGGATTTGGCTATTCCTGACCCGGAGTCAGAGCTGGTGGCAGCTATACATGCCATCCCAGACTGGACTATCCCTTACTTGGCATATTTAACGCACGACGAGTTACCTGAGGATGAGAGCCGGGCTAGAGAAATCACCCGGTATTCTAAGTCTATGACAATCATCAATAGTGAGTTACATAAACGTAGTGTGACGGGTGTCTTTCAGCATTGTGTCTCACCAGAGGAAGGCCAGCAAATCTTAAATGAAATTCATGCTGGTGACTGTGGACATCATGCCGGATCAAAATCTTTGGCAGCTAAGGCTCTCCGGCATGGTTTTTTCTGGTTGACGGCTCATAAAGATGAAGAGGACCTAGTCCGCAAATGTGATGGTTGTCAGAAGTTTGGCCGACGTGCTCACGTTCCAGCTCAAGAATTGAGGATGATACCAATCACCTGGTCGTTTGCAGTCTGGGGGCTTGATATGGTAGGGCCTTTAAAAAGGTCTAAAGATAAGAAAACACACCTGCTGGTGGCGGTTGATAAGTTTACCAAATGGGTAGAAGCAGAGCCGGTCAGTAAGTGTGATGCGGCCACATCGGTCGAATTTATTAAGAAGCTGATTTATCGTTTTTCTTACCCACACAGCATCATTACGGACAATGGAACAAATTTATCCAAGGGGGCTATGAAAGTATTATGTGAGAAGGAGCATATACGACTTGATGTTTCAGCCGTGGCACATCCACAGTCTAATGGTCAGGCGGAGCACGCTAACCAGGAAATTCTACGAGGGATTAAACCCCGGCTCATGGTTCCTTTAAAAAGAACACCCAGATGCTGGGTGGAAGAATTACCTTCTGTTTTATGGAGCATTAGAACTACTCCTAACAGGTCTACGGGTTTGACGCCTTTCTTCATGGTATACGATGCCGAGGCCGTTCTGCCAAGTGACATCCGGCACGACTCACAAAGGATGGCGGCTTACGTTGAGACTGATAATGAAATAGCACGCCAGGATGCGTTGGACGCCTTGGACGAGGCACGAGAGCTAGCAGCAGCTAGGTTGGCGATTTATCAACAAGATCTGCGATGCTATCATAGCCGCAGGGTTAAGACCCGGGTGTTCCAGGAGGGGGACTTGGTGCTCCGGTTAATTCAAGATCAAACAGGAATGCATAAGTTATCTCCACCCTGGGAGGAGCCTTTTCTGGTCAGCCGGAACCTTAATAATGGATCATATTACCTCATGGACACCCGAGACGGTTCGGACACTACGGGTCAAGAGACTATACGACCATGGAATATCGCGCTTCTACGACCATATTTTACTTAGCGGGCATTGAAAGCCGCTGTCATTATGTATATCATATTTATATGAGTAAGAGTTAGCATCCCCACAAAGGCTGGAGCCTCTGCTCTTGTACACATCCTTGTGCAATCAAGATGAAAATTTTCCGGCTCAACAAGTTTAAGTCGAAGTGGTTTAAGACCCGCCGAAGCCTTACCGGTTAATCTCGCTTAGAGACCCTGAGCCGGTTCAAAAAAGTTGACGGCCAATCTCGCCTAGAGACCCTGCACCGGTTAAAAGCTAAGGTGACCCGCTGAGCTCTTACTAGTTAATCTCTCTTAGAGACCCGGAGCCGGCTCACAAAGTTGACGGCCAATCTCGCTTAGAGACCCTGAACTGGTGTGAGTTAAAACAACTGATATATCATCCGACTTTATGCCATATCAAGCACTGTTGCAGGGAGGCTTCTTGCCTTCGGGTATAGCTTACATCTCCCCTGCTCAGTCTGCTTTTACTCTGTTGCAAGGAGGCTTCTTGCCTTCGGGTATAGCTTACATCTCCCTTGCACAGTTGGCTTTATGCCTAGTTTGGGTACATTAAGCGCTGTTGTTGATGGAGGCTTGTTATCTTTGGTATAGCTTACATGACACTAAGGCAACAACGTGTACACCAAATTCCAGTTGCTTATGAACTGCGGCCATCGAAGGGGGCTTCTTACCGACGGGTATCGCTTATCTCACCCTAATGGTCGGCTTTATGCCATTTCCGGTTAACATGTTAGCCACGGTTGTGGAAGGGGGCTTCTTACCGATGGGTTCACTTATCTCACCCTAACAACCGGCGTTTACGCCAAAACTTAGCTGTTGAAAGAGGCTTCTTGCCCTCGGGTATAGCTTACATCACCTTTCACACAGCCGGCTATTGCAATCAGTAGCCGCGGCTGTCGAATGGAGGCTTCTTGCCCTCGGGTATAGCTTACATCACCCATCGACAGCCAGCGTTCGCGCATACAATATATAACATGTGCTGTTGAAGGAGGCTTCTTGCCTTCGGATATAGGTCACATCACCCTTCCAACAGCCGGCTTTTGTAAATCATTAGCCGCGGCGGTCGATGGAGGCTTCTTGCCTTAAGGTATAGCTTACATCACCCATCGACAGCCGATGTTCATATACAAGGTACAAACTTTGCTGTTAAAAGGAGGCTTCTTACCGTCAGGTATAGCTTACATCACCCTTCATACAACCCGGATTTAGGACGTTTTGGTTCATCAAAACAGCCGCAGTTGTCTATAGAGGCTTCCTACCGTCAGGTATAGCTTACATTATCCTAAGACAACCGGCTCCTAAAAGGATTTATTTACAAGGGTGGCTCACGTTACCCTGAAAAGTTGCTGGCTTTAGGCCACTTCTGGATCTTCATTAGCCGCGGTTGTCAATGGAGGCTTCTTACCTTTGAGTACAGCTCACATTACGCTACGACAACCGGTTATTGACAGAGCTCATAAGACTCGGAGTCATGCTATTACATATTCCGAGGAAGGCGTGACATCGTTAAAACGACAAGTGCCGGTTCTACAAAGTCATGGACGGATTTATGCAAAGGGGAATCAATCAATGGAGACCCGACAACACATCCAGTTGAAACACGGAAAGATGGAGATATATACAGCCAGCAATATTTTCAAAACGGCAGTTTTGTCCTTAAAGCTATTACAAAAAGGCTCTTAGAAGGAGCAAAGGCATTATCAAGTTTTAAGCCGCCCACGGCGGGTCGTTACAAGAGCCATTGCTCCGAATATTACAAAGTGTCAAGTCAGTTGGCCGGTTCACCCTGCTCCGGTTCTTCCACCGGCTTGATCTGGAGGTTCCCCAATTCCCAGCTGCAGTCAGCCATGGCAGCAAAAGACCCCTCAAATAAGGGAGACGCATCAAGCTCACAGGGGAAGAGGTCCTTACTGTGGGCAGGTGTTAAATCCTTCCACTCGTAGAGAGGCCCGCGGATCCTCTTGTCCTCACCATCATAAGCCGCCTGGTAGCTCTTTAAGTTGGCCTCATCTGCAAGTACAGACGCCAAGAAGCGGGAATCCTTGACACATTGGAAGTAGTCCGACTCGGTAAACTCCGAGCCGTAGACCTTCTTCGATGGATAGCCATCCATCATTTCAGCCGACGTCAGTTCAGGCGCAAAGGCCAAAGCCTGGCTCAGTCCAACGATGGCTCCTTGACGGAAAGCAGACTTCTTCGGCTTTTCTATCTGCTTCGGCATGGTGGAGAAGAGCTCCAAGACCCCAGTGGGGATCTTCTCCTTGTACTGAACGCTCTTAATGGTGAAGATGGCACCGCAGTATAGCTGCTCGGTGAAGGTGTAGATGGCCTTTAGTGGCAGAAGGCTATCAGAAGCCAACTGTCGGCTCCTGGGGCCTGGATAAACCGGATAAACATTAATGAGTCGCCAAGTTCTCAAAAGCAAGTATGAGAGACAAAGTAACACATAAACTTACCAAACAGGGCAGCTGACATCTTCGCAATGTGCCATTTCACGCCTTGGAGTTCTTCCGCTACGGCGATAAGCCGTTGGTCGGCGTCGTCCACCCGTTTGGTCAGAGCATCCTTCTCCGATTCTTCCGTCTCTTTCAGAGAGGCGAGCTCAGCAGTGGAATTGGCCAGCTCCTCAGATAGAAGCCGACATTTTTCATCGGCAATACTCTGGGCCTCCTGCTGAGCCGCCAAATTGGCTTTTAGATCTTCCAATTGAGAGCCGACAGCGTTTAATGAATCCTGTAAAGTATCAAAGTGAAGCATAAGCCGCTAGAGGAAAGACGCTATCAAACAACAAGTGTTCACAGTGAAATTATGCAAGTTTCAAACAGATTGCAAGCAATATATTTGACATTTGGGGGCTAATGTACATTTTATCTTTTGAGTATACAATATAGTTCCGGTTCATCTTTTCAAAATTGATCCGGAACTTGGGGGCTACACTATGGCTCTTTCAAATAGAAGCACCGACTCAACTTGATCGAAATTGACTCGGCCCTTGGGGGCTACGATATGGCTCTTCTAGATCCATTTATGATAGGAGACCTGACTCAAATAAACTTTGAGTCGGACCTTGGGGCCTACGATTGGACCTTCACATTATCAACAAAGAGAAGACCCGACTCAAATAAAATTTGAGTTGGCCCTTGGCGGCTACAATTGGCGGTTCATTATAGCTGCAGTGCAGGTTTAAACATTTAGTATATTTTGACAAAGGCATTCTCTACAAAACCTAAAGGAAAGATCCGGTTCAACTATACATTAGATTAAACCGGCTCTTGGGGGCTGAGAAAGGTTATGGCAAAGAAAGAATAATGTACCTCATACTTAGTCTTCATCAGAGAAACCAGCTGAAGTTCCAGATCCCGGCTGGTGTTAACCCGGTTCATATACCCGGAGTGGAGTTCTTCGGTTGTCATCTTTTCATATGAAGAGTCAAAATTGAGCTTCCTTGAGGCCTCAGCCGACTCTGTATGCCGGGTCAGCACATGCGCCATAGGAGAGTTTTGGGCAGACCCAGTGATGATAACGTCTGGAGTTGTAGGGGTCTTGGCAGGAGTTGCCGGTTTTGAAGGAGCCCTTGGAGGGCTCTCCGTTATAACATCGTCAGCCATCGGTTCTGTGGAGGTGGCTGCTGGAGCCTCTTTTGCTGGAGCTTCCTCCGGCCGTGCCAAGTCCGGCTGTTCGAGTTCCTGGTCTTGAGGGACTACGCCAAGGGAGGGCTGGTTGGTTTTACGGCGCTTCGCCTGAGCACTACAAGATAAAGGATCAACATTTGAAGAGATTAATATGATATCAATAGCCGTACGTTTAAATACTTACAGCGGGTTGATCTTTGGCGGTGGTATAACCGACGCTGAAGAGTCGCCAGAAGAAGGGGTCTTTTGAAAGAGTAAGACAAGAACAATGAGAAGACATCAAATTTATAAAGGAAAATCAAAGGTAAAAGTGGAGACATAAACCTCTGCAGGGCGTTTCTTGGGAGCCGACGAGTTTGGCAACCCGGACACGAGCTCGGTGGAGCAGGTGCTTCGGGTCTGGCGACGCTCAACCTGCTGTTGCTTTTTCATGAAGAAATCGGGAGCCAGATGAGCGAGAGGGTGAGAAAGACGAAATTTTCTAACAACCCGCCGCGACTTTCGAGGGACGAAATATTCTGAGCCGGAAGAGATATAGGTTACCTCAGGAGCGTTGACATGGCTGATCTCCACTTCTTCCTGTGAGTAAAACAAGTATTAATAAACAAAGAAGGTAAAGGATCAAGCAAACAAATTAAGATCTTACCTCTGATTCAGATGACTCCGGCTGTTCAAGCCAGTCTTCTTGTGGAGTGCTCTTCTTTGTTTTCTTCTCCGCAACTTTCTTCTTGCGGGCCTTCTTCGGAGGAGGGACATACTCCTTTTTCCAGAAATCTGAGTTGGCCTGCACAAAGCGACCCAGAGGAAAAGATAGTAAATCAAGCAAAGAACAAGTAATATGCAAGAGACGGATGGAAAAGAGGTTAACTTATAGCAGGAGCCGGATTGGTAATGCAGAAAGGCGCTAAGCCGATGGTGCTGCAGGAGCCGAAGGCTTCATGAACGAGGCTCCGAACGGTCATGCAGAGATCATCCTCAGTCAAGGTGGCCTTGCTGAAACACAAGGAGCTATCGTATTTTCCTTCATATTCGTACATGAGCCGGCCCCTACGACTTAAAGGCATGATCCGCCATTCAACCCAGCAGCGAATCAGATCTGTTCCTCTGAGTCCATTGGCCAGGAGCGATTTCAGTTTGGCATGAGCCTTCTCATACCTAGCACGATCCGAGGCTGAGAGCCGGTCAGGGAGCACTGTATCTGTCTTCAGCCGGGAAGGGCGGTAACCCGGCAAGCGGTGTTCATTCTCAGGAGATGTATCCTTACAGTAAAACCAAGTCTTATTCCAGTCCTTGGGGTGGCTTGGCATCCGGAGAGCTGGAAAAATAATGCCCCTTTGGTGCTGGATAGAAATCCCTCCAAGTTCCAGACTCGGGCCGCCTTTGAACTCCGTCTGGCGGTTGGCATAAAAAAACTCACGGAAGAAACCTACAGATGGCCTGGACTGAAGGTAGGCTTCGCAGAGTACTTGGAAATGACAAATGTTGGAAACAGAATTTAGCGCCAAGTCTTGAGGGGGAAGCTTGTAGAGATGAAGGATGTCTCGGAAGAACTTAGAGCCGGGCGGTACGAACCCTCGCTCAATATGATCCGTAAACACTACTACTTCCCCCTTCTTGGGTGCGGGGCGGGTCTCATCACCCGGAACCCGCCAGTGAAGGACCTCTTTTGGGGGAAGGGTACCCGCTGCGACAAGGGCCGCCAAATGTTCCTCAGAGACGCAAGACCCGACCCAGTTGCACGAGTTGGTGGCGCGTGTCATACTGACGGCTAAAAATACTGTGCAAAGTAAAAGGAGTGACTAGTCAAGCGAAAGCAAGTGATCATGACGGCTTACAGTTTAAAGGGTTCTACGGATAATATCGAAGACCCGGCTTATGAGAGCCGGAGGGAGTCTAACGGTTCAAAAGGGAAGGGTGATCGAAAATCGACTAAGTCCTATGCAAACAGTTTCCACAGATTACTGCGAAAATTGTGGATCTACAAAAGACGGGAAATGAAACTTATTTTCGACCTAGTGATGAACAGCGGAAGGAAAGAAAATGGACCGCGGTCGTCGCGGTCCACGCATTGCGCGAAGTCGGCCCGTGCGTGGCAGCGGACTAAGCATGCGTGATAGGAACGTCTACGGCATCAGAGCACACCCACAGGCGGCGGCGCCGGAGCCCGAGCGGCGGCGGCGGAGCTACCAGTGAAAACCCTACCAACGGCGACAGTAATCTAGGGAGCGGGAGAACTCACCAGACGGCGGAGGCGGACGAAGCTCTGGATCGTTCAGGGTGATGCAGCGGCCAAAGGTGAGGACGATGTGCGACGGCACCGGAGTGGAGCTCGAAGACGTTGGGTAGCGACAGGAAGAAGATGAAAGGCGCAAGAGCGGGAAGAGTGAGGGCCCTCGACCCGCACGGGTCATATTTAAAGAAAGAATAAGGAAGGCGCAAAAATCCAGGCGACGACACCGGTTTGACCGAGGCAGACGCCTCGATTCTCGGAATGAGTGGTTAATTGCGAGATTCGATGATATAAGCGGATCCCATGACGTCACGCCGGGTCATTTCCGGGCGACTCTCAGAGACCAAAAGAGAAGGATGAAGTGAGCGAGCTCAATTCAACCTGGGGCCTAATGTTGGGGATATAACCCCCTGGTATGACCCGTCATAAGGAGCTCCGGGTCATGTTACTGATCCGTGAACCGGCCCGAAAGGTAAGCCACCAAATGGAGGCCTAGGAGGATAGGCAGCTCAAGATGTGGGCCGGACGATGGCCCGGAGGAGAAAGACCCGAACGTGTAAGATGTCTTAAAGCATAACTTGGATAGGGAGATAGAGATAGACTCGGAGATGTAATGTGACTCGGTTAAACAATTGTAAGACCCGATGGTCCTGACCTCTTATATAAAGGCAGACCCGGGGCGACTTAGAGGACAGGTGATCGAGAACTAGGGCAAGCTTCTAGCTCCTTGTAATCGATACGACATGCAATAACAACACAAGTAGGACGTAGGCTTTAACCTCGACTTGAGGGGCCGAACCTGGGTAAATCTGTGTCCCTCGTCCCGTTCAACCCCTTTGAGTCCACCGGAATGGCGATAGCCCTGAACTCAAGTTCGGTAACCCGGACATTTGCCGTGACAAAACCACGATAGTCCCGGTTCGTGAGGCCAGGGGGGCGGGCGGGCCACGTGGGGCATTGGTCCTAGTTCGTCGGACCCCTTTGGTCCCGGTTCCAGACACAAACCGGGTCCAATGTACCTCGCTCCTGGCCCACACGCATTGGTCCCGGTTCGTGTCTCGAACCGGTACCAAAGGTGGTCCTTTAGTCCCGGTTCCAGCCACGAACCGGGACCAATGAGATGCCTATATAGACCCCCTCGCCGGCGAGTAGAGCACTCCACACACTGTTCTGTTTTTTTTGCCGGCGAGGGAAGAGCTTTGTGGTGCTCTAGCTCACCTCCTATGCACATGAGGTGTTTGGTGAAATGCCCAAGCCAAACTTAAGCTTTCTCCTCTCGAAGCTCCTTGTCCAAACTCCATTTTCGTCAAGATTTTTCTAGGTTTGGCGGTCCGTCCTATCCCGTACCCGTCCTAAAACCGCCGTCGATCGCCCGCGCGTGGTCAGCCTCTTGATCTTATCTTCTTACTAAAAGAAAATATACTTACTCGTATGATTTTCTTACTTTTATTGTTGTTTGTTATTAAATAGTGCGATGGTTATGGTATCCGCCCACGTCGGCCCTCGTCCAGTCTATGATTCAGATGTGGTATATTATCTTTTATATAACTATTTCACACATCTAATGTCTATGACAATTAATTATGCCACCAACTTGACGTAGATGTTTTTATCTATAGGAAGTAGTTGAACCAGAAATTCCAACCGACTATGCAATTCTGCTCGACAAGTTAACTAAAGCTGAAAAAGAAATTGATCATTTGAAAGAAAAATTGAAAAGAACTGAAGATGACAAGATGGGATTGGAGTTGTATGTTGCCGATATCGCCTACGATCACAAGACCAAGATGGATGCAATGCGCTTGAAGCTTGGAAAGATTAGAAAATATGTCATTCATACCGAGGCTTGATATCATTATACCATTGGATCAATTGGTATCTTAGTAGCGGTTATGATTGCATTTGTTGTTACATTTAATTTTTTTACATAGTTTCGGTGTATATTTTAATTAGATGCTCTAGAGACCTATATGTTATTCAATAATGACAGCTGTGAATGAACTGTACGTATTTATTTTGGTCATTATTGTACTTTGGCTTTAATGTGATGATGGATTTCTAATAATTTGGTCACTTCTATATTCATGATATGTTGTAATGGTTTTTAATACACTTTACTATATAACGCACGCATATGAACCGGCAATGGTTGTACGGTGACCGACGCACCTCCGAGTATATTAAGGGCCTGCATAATTTTCTCGAAGCGGCTGAGGCAAACAAGCAGAATGATTTTATGCCTTGTCCATGCACTGTCTGTGAGAATACGAAGTCTTTCTCCAACTCTAAAACCCTTCACTTCCACCTGCTTCAGAAGGGTTTTATGCCACACTATAATGTTTGGACCAAGCACGGAGAAAGAGGGGTTATGATGGAAGACAACGAAGAAGAAGAGGATGCCGACAACTACCCTCCCCCTGAATACGGTGATACTGCAATGGGGGAAGCTGAAGATCAAGAGGAACCAGACGATGTGCCCAATGATGATCTTCGCCGGGTCATTGCTGATGCATAGAGGGAATGCGAAAGTGAAAGGGAGAAGTTGAAGTTCGATCGCATGTTAGAGGATCACAAAAAAGGGTTGTACCCAAATTGCAAAGATGACAACAAAAAGCTCGGTACCACACTGGAATTGCTGCAATGGAAGGAAGACAATGGTGTATCTGAAGCTTCCAAAGGATAACGAATTGCCCGACAGTACGTACGCAACAAAAAAAGGTTCTATGCCCTCTAGGATTGGAGGTGCAGAAGATACATGCATGCCCTAATGACTGCATCCTCTAGCGCGGTGAGTACGAGGAATGGAACGCATGCCCGGTATGCGGTGCATTGCGGTATAAGATCAGAAGAGATGACCCTGGTGATGTTGAGGGCTAGCGCACCGGGAAGAGGGTTCCTGCCAAGGTGATGTGGTATGCTCCTATAATACCACGGTTGAAACGTCTATTCAGAAACAAAAAGCATGCCGAGTTGATGCAATGGCACAAAAAAGACCGTAAGAAAGATGGGAAGTTCACAGCACCCGCTGACGGGTCGCAGTGGAGAAAGATCGAGAGAAAGTGGAGCTACATTACAGGTGACCCGAGGAACGTATGGTTTGGTTTAAGTGCAGATGGCGTTAATCCTTTTGTGGTGCAGAGCAGCCAGCATAGCACATGGCTTGTGACTCTATGTATGTATAACCTTCCTCCTTGGTTGTGCATGAAGCGGAAGTTCATTATGATGCCAGTGCTCATCCAAGGCCCTAAGCAACCCGGCAATGACATTGATGTGTACCTAAGGCCATTAGTTGATGAACTTTTACAGCTATGGAATGGAAGAGGTGTATGTGTGTGGGATGAGAATGAACATGAGGATTTTGACCTACATGCATTGCTGTTTGTAACCATCAACGATTGGCCTGCTCTCAGTAACCTTTCAGGACAGACAAACAAGGGATACCACACATGCACACACTATTTAGATGACACCGACAATATATATTTGGAAAAATGCAGGAAGAATGTGTACCTGGGGCATCGTCGATTTTTTCCAACCAATCATCAATGTCGAAAGAAAGGAAAACATTTCAAGGGTGAGGAAGATCACCGGAAGAAGCCCGCCCTCCGTACTGGTGATCACATACTTGATATGGTCAATGATTTACAAGTAATATTTGGAAAGGGTCATGGCGGACTATCTGTTCCAAATGACACTAACAAACGCGCACCCATGTGGAAGAAGAAATCTATATTTTGGGACCTACCCTATTGGAAAGACCTAGAGGTCTGCTCTGCAATCGACGTGATGCACGTGACGAAGAATCTTTGCGTGAACCTGCTAGTCTTCTTGGGAGTGTATGGGAAGACAAAAGTTACACCGGAAGCACGGGAGGAACAACAACATGTGCATGAAAAAGACGGCATGCATCCAAAGCAGTATGAAGGTCCTGCCAGCTATGCTCTTACCATAGAAGAGAAGGAAATCTTGTTTGAATGCCTGCTCAGTATGAAGGTCCCGTCTGGTTTCTCGTCGAATATAAAGGGAATAATAAATATGGCAGAGAAAAACTTCCAGAACCTAAAGTCTCATGACTGCCACGTGATTATGATACAACTCCTGCCGGTTGCATTGAGGGGGCTTCTATCAGAAAACGTTCGATTAGCCATTGTGAAGCTATGTGCATTCCTCAATGCAATCTCTCAGAAGGTGATTGATCCAGAAATCCTGCCAAGGTTAAGAAGTGATTTGGTGCAATGTCTTGTTAGTTTCGAGCGGGTGTTCCCACCGTCCTTCTTCAATATCATGACGCACGTCCTAGTTCATCTAGTCGACAAGATTGCCATTCTGGGCCCTGTATTTCTAAACAATATGTTCCCCTTTCAGAGGTTCATGGGAGTCTTAATGAAATATGTCCGTAACCGCGCTAGGCCAGAAGCAAGCATCTCCATGGGCCATCAAACAGAGGATGTCATTGGGTTTTGTGTTGACTTCATTCCTGACCTTAAGAAGATTGGTCTCCCTCAATCACGGTATGAGGGGAGACTGAATGGAAAAGGCACGCTAGGAGAGGACTCAATAATATGTAGGGACGGGCATTCTTGGTCTCAAGCACACTACACAGTTCTATAGAATTCCACCTTGGTGACCCCGTATGTCGATGAACACAAGTTCTATGCTCCAAACACCCAGAGCAGTGTGACGACTGGATTACATATGAACACATCAGGACTTTTGGCAGTTGGTTGCAAACACGTCTCATGGGTGACAACACTGTTTCTCATGAGCTGTACTCGTTGGCCAGGGGACCATCTTCGACTGTATTGACTTACAAAGGGTACGAGATAAATGTGAATATATTTTACATGATCGCCCAAGATGAAAAGAGCACCAACCAAAACAGCGATGTCCGCTTTGATGCAGGAACCAAGAGGGGAAAGGACACATATTATTTTTACATAGTGGACATATGGGAACTTGACTATGGACATGATTTCAAGGTCCCTTTGTTTCAGTGCAAATGGGTCAATCTGTCAAGAGGCAGGGTACAGGAAGACCCACAGTACGGAATGACAACAGTGGATCTAAACAATCTTGGGTACACAGACGAACCATTCATCCTAGCCAATGATGTGGCACAGATTTTCTATGTGAAGGACATGTCTACCATACCGAGAAAAAGAAAAGATAAGGAAGCGAATACATCATACGATGAGCCAAAATGCCACATAGTTCTTTTAGGAAAAAGAGACATTGTGGGATTGGAGGGCAAGACAGACATGCCTGAAGATTATGAAAAGTTTCATGAAATTCCTCCCTTCAAAGTCAAGGCTGACCCAAGCACCCTGTTAAACGATGAAGATTATCCATGGTTACGGCGCAATAAGCAAAGGACACAAGCGAAGAAGAAGTGAAGACTTTCTCTCCACAACTTTATCATTGGAGTGACATGTGAAGAAATGAAATGCCTTTTGTAACACATGAGTTTTCGTCCAAAACCGTGATACTTCGAAAGAGATTTTCTGTTT
Source organism: Hordeum marinum (assembly GCA_022496015.1). Classification (NCBI taxonomy): domain Eukaryota; kingdom Viridiplantae; phylum Streptophyta; class Magnoliopsida; order Poales; family Poaceae; genus Hordeum; species Hordeum marinum. The sequence continues at coordinate 42,459,960 of CM039678.1, forward strand.
TGTACACGAAGTGCATCCAGTTTTTGCCGTAACCCTCTGAACTTTTTATGACATGCTATGTGGGTGAAATGATGATACCATGCCAACTTTCAACCTTTTCAGAGTTCATTTGAAGTGCTTTTTAATTTCACGGTTATTTAGCTCAAAAAAATCAGTAAGTGCATGAAAAATACCAAATGAAGTCAGAAAGGGTTGAAAATTGATGATGTGGCGTTGAATGGTGCATTTTGAACACACAAAAAGTCTGGAGTTCAAATGAGTTCAAAAAATGAAATCCCTTTGTAACAGATGAGTTTTCGTCCGAAACCGTGATACTTTGAAATAGATTGTCCATTTTGTACACGAAGTGCATCCAGTTTTTGTCGTAACCCACTCAACTTTTTAGCACATGCTATGTCTGTGAAATGATGATACCATGCCAAATTTCAACCTTTTCAGAGTTCGTTTGAAGTGCTTTTCAATTTCAGGGTCATTTAGCTCAAAAAAACCAGTAAGTGCATGTAAAATACCAAATGAAGTCAGAAAGGGTTGAAAACTGATGATGTGGCTTTGAATGGTGCATTTTGAACACACAAAAAGTCTGGAGTTCAAATGAGTTCAAAAAATGAAATCCCATTGTAATAGATGAGTTTTCGTTCGAAACCGTGATACTTCGAAATAGATTGTCCATTTTGTACATGAAGTGCATCCAGTTTTTGTCGTAACCCACTCAACTTTTTAGCACATGCTATGTGTGTGAAATGATGATACCATGCCAACTTTCAACCTTTCCAGAGTTCGTTTGAAGTGATTTTTAATTTCTTTCGAAACATCGTAGGAGTGGAGTTCAAAAAAGAATCAGCTAAAAAGCTTTTATAAACCTCTAGTATTTTGGAAACAATAATTATATAAAAATTATGCAACTAAAATTATCAAAGTATTTTTTGTTCAAAACATTAATAGCAAAAAGAATATAATGATAAAACACACTGGAAATAAATAAAAGCAAAAAATAAATAAAGCAAGAAACAAAACAAAATAATGGAAATTATGCAACTAAAATTATCAAAATATTTATTTGTTAAAAAGAATGAACTAAAATAACAGAAGAAAAATACTGAAAAAAATTAAAACAATAAATAAAGAAAAAAACAAAACAAAAATACTGGAAAAAATTGCCACCTACTGGGCCACCACGGCCTGAATACGACTAGAAACCCACCAACATTGTTGGGCCAGGATTCAGGCCCGCAATGGGCCTAGTAGGCCCACAAGCAAAGACAAATTAGGCCCGGAAGCCTGTAGTTGAGAGGAGCTCGAGATGGTGTGCGCAATAACACTTATAAACCACTCTCGAGCTCTCTCGGCTAGCGAGGTGGGATAAAGATTTGGCCCCGGGCAACACCACCCTTTGATCCTGGTTGGTGGCACTAACCAGGACCAATAGCAACCTTTGGTCCCGGTTGGTGCCACCAACCAGGACAAATGGTGGGCATTCATCCCGGTTGGTGCCACATACCGGGACCAAAGGTCTCTGCTTCCCGCCCTTTGCTCTGCCGAAAAGAGACCTTTGGTCCTGGTTGGTGGCACCAACCGGGACTAAAGATGGCATTAGTCCCGGTTTGTTCCACCAACCGGGACCAATGCTGTATGTATATAAGCGACAATTTCAATTTTTTCAGATTTCATCTAGCACTTTCCCCCGATGACGCCGAGCACATCAACGCCTCCAGGCTACCCGTTGCCCCTCGCCGTCGTCCTCGTCCCCGTCGCCTCCCCGAGCCGCCGTCCTCGTCGTCGGCCCCGTCGCCTCCTCGAGCTGCCGTCCCCATCGCCTCCCTGTCACCGGCCCCGTCCTCGTCGCCTCCTCATCGTCGCCGTCCTCATCGCCTCCTCAGCGCCGCCGTCCCCATGTCGCCTGCCCATTGCCGCCGTCCTGCGTCGCCTCCCCGTCATCGCCGTCCTCGTCCTCGTCGCCTCACCATCACCGCCGTCCTCGTCCATGTCGCCGCCCTTCCCGTCGCCGCCATCCCCGTCGCCTCCCCGTCGCTGCCGTCCCCCGTCGCCGCCGTCCCCCGTCACCTCCCCGTCGCCGCCATCCCCGCCGCCGCTGTCCCCGCCGCCGCCGTCCCCGCCGCCGCCCCCCAGTGAGCCTCCCTGCTCGCCGTGTATATGTGTGTATATATGTTCATGTATATTTGTGTCTATGTTCATGTATATGTGTGTATATGTTTGTATATGTATATGTGTATATGTTCATTTATATGTTCATATATATATATGTTCATGTATATGTTTTTTTTCATGTATATGTATATATGTTCATGTCTATGTGTGTATATGTTCATGTAAAAAGTCTTCGTTGTTTTTCATATGTACGAAAATGTAGAGTGAAAACGAAAACAACTATCAAGGTCACGCTTCCGATAACTTCGACATGAGGGGGGACGTCGGACATGCGTGAGTGAGAGAGGCGGTCCGCTCGCCCGACCAACTATCGAGGCCACCCAAACTCTAGAATAAAGAGTGTCGTTGTCGATCTACCCCCTCCCCGATAACTTCGACATGAGAGGGGATATTGGGCATGCATGAGAGAGAGGCGGTCCGCTCACCCGACCAACTATCGAGGCCACCTAAACCCTAGAAGAAATAGCGTAGTTGTTGATCTACCCCGTCCCTACCCGATAAACTCACGAGGCCACCCCGGCCAAACCTTAGAAGTGTTGTCGAGGCCACCCCAAACCCTAGAAGCATTGTCGAGGCCACCCAAATTTATTAAGTTAAATGAAGAAAACTCTGGTAACATAGATTTATCAAGTTACTTGTCATGTTGTAATATTTGCAGGAACTATGGATCCAAGAGACGAACAACAAGAACAGTTATTGGGGGACATAATCCACCGCGGACGTGATATCTTGTCATATCTCAATGACACCGATGGTCTGGAAGGAGAGGATTATGACAACTCTGATGATCGAACAATGGAGGAGGAAGGACATGATCATGATGACTCCGGTGACCGAATGTCGGAGGAAGAAGGAGACCATGATGATGGCTCCGGTGACCGATCAGAGGAGGGAGCTGTTGCAAAGTCCGACGAGGTATATATATTAATTAAGCCTGTGCTGACTAGCTAATTGATGCATTAATTGTTTTGGTAGGTACATATATTAATTAACTCTTCTTTCGTCTTTTATAGCCCTCCGAATCGATCCAAACTTCGGTAACGAGACGAGGCCCGAAGAAGAGGTTGCGCAAGGATGAAAAGTTCACGATCACAACACTCGCGAACGATAGCCCTCCGATTGAACCCAAGTGGACCAAGAACGCAGTTTCTGCTCAGTGCGGAGCTATTGTTAGGGACAACATCCCGATCAGCATCAAGCAATGGAATAAGCCTAAGGACGGCGCCCCTGATGATGATTATGTCACCGATAGACAGAAAGAAGATCTTTGCACCGCGCTGAAGGCAAAGTTCACCGTACCGCCAGAGGAGGATCCGAATAAGCCAGTTATAGAGCCACTAGTCAAGGCGTGTGCTCTTAAGAAGATGGCAGATTTATTCAAGAGGTGGAAGAATGAGTTGAAATCAAAGTTTGTCGACAAAGGGAAGACTCCAGCATTCGTCGGCTGATTTGAGAACATAGGAGATCACTGGCCCGCATTTGTGGCCTACATGACATCGGAGAAGAGTAAGAAAATGTCAGAGACAAACAAGAACAATGCTGCAAAGAAGCAGTTTCACCATCACACGGGCTCAGGTGGCTAGCTTGAAGCCTGCCGTTGTGGGACAAATCTGTGAATGACCTGATTGATAAAGGGGTCGTACCACAGACATCAAACTGGCCAAACCGTTCAAGGACTTGGTTCTTCGGGGTTGGGGAAAATGTGGACCCTGAAACAGGGAAGTGCCGTTGGACGGACGAGCAACTTGCAATACCCGTGAACAAGCTTCAGAACTATATCACCACAGCGCAGCAAGGGAACCTCATTCTCGATAGAGAGAAGGACGAGCTGACTGAGGCCCTAGGGAATGCTAAGCACCCTGGACAAACACGAGGCACACCAGGCTCCATTCTGTGGAAGGTTGGGTTTCCCGACGCAGGCGGTCACAGAAGCTGGGAGAGAAAGAGGAAAGCGGAGCTAAGCAAAATCTAGAAGCTCAATGCAAGAGTACAAAAGCTAGAGGAAGCTGAGAGCCAGCGAGCTGCCGGCCAACCATCTCAGCGGCATGAAGCTACCCCAGAAGCTACCCCGCCATCTCAGCGGAGAAGCAGCATCATTTCCACGGAGCCCGTTCAGCCTGACTTCACGTCTCCTAGCTACCCCGTGGATACTATCACGGAGGCTCAACATTGTGAGCTTATGACGAAATCCCGGAACCTCACTTTCAAGGCGGGTGTCGGCTCTGTTGCACCTCCTCAACCCAACGGAACTTTTCACTGCCGTCTGATTCCACATGGCTATGCTGTTGTTATGGTGGATGAAGTAATGCCGGAATTTGAGGAGCTCGAGCTTGACCACTGTACAGGTGAAGGAGAGAATAACCTGGTTCGTGCCCTGAGGAGTACATGTCTATGGCAGAAGGAGTACATCAAGCTTCCAAAGTGGACGCCTCCGCCTCCTCCTTCTCCTCAGGCAAATACGGGCATTCCGGCTCCTCCTCCTCCTCCTCCTCCCCTGGTGAGTGATCAGGGCACACCGCCTCCTTTTCTGGCTCCTCCGATGCGTGGGGGCACTCCACCTCCTCGTTCGCCTACTCCGGCACGTCGGAGCAGTACACCTCCTCCTCAGCCTCGTCGGCAACGGCTGAAGACAGCCGCCGCCGCTGCGGCTCCTCCGGCGCCTAGTAAGCAACGACGGAAGGGAGCCGCCGTCGCTCCGACGGCTAGCAGTACAAGCATAGGCAACAGGGGATACAGATACGGTCCATCTCTCAAGCCTCTGGAAAAGTTACCATATGAGAGGACCGAGTCTGAAAACAAGGAGATATCTCAGGCCGAAGTGAGGGCCCATTTTGAAGAGAAAACTCCACCTCCGAAGGAGAAGATAGATCCGGTGAAAGCGATGCGCACTATCGATGCCCTTAAGCGACCACCACCGCCTCCACCGGATTCCAACTATGTTCGCACTCTTAAAAAGATATATGAAAATGCGCAGCGGTCAAGAAGTACTTCCAGTGATGCAAAGTTAGCAAAACGAAGAAGTGGGAAAAAAATCCCCCAGCTCGGCGAACAGGCGAACCAATCGTGCCCCCCGCTCAAGGTGTCTAGCGATATCGTCGATGATCATCCAGGGATGGTGCCTGGTACCAATCCTGGTGATTACATGAGCAATGATGTACTGTTTCCAATTTAGCCATTGGAGGTCGACAAATTCAAATACCGGTACGGGCATCCTCTCGTCAAACCCGATCCTCCTGCTCTATCAACGATGATGCGAAGATTCCATGAATGGTACATGCAAAGCTACCGCGAGTCTGAGAAGGATTATTTGTTACTGTCAGTTAAAGAGGAGCACGACCTCGTTGGAAATGAAATTTTGAATATTCAATTTGAGGGATATGGCAGTTATACAATCAGAAGGCCATCGACAAAACAATCGTGACTTGCTACTGTCTGTAAGTACCATTTCTGTAATTAAGTCTCTCTATGTATATAGCTCAGCTCTTTCATTGCATGTATATATAATTATCCTTACTATTATATTATACAGATTGAAGATCATCGAATGCAGAAAAGCACAAATGTATGACATTGGGTTCATTAACCCAGATGTCATACATGAGCATAATTTTAAACATTATCCCACACAAACCGAGGAGAACTTGCTAGAATCGTTGCTTAAAAATCAAAACAAAGGGACAATACTCTTTCCTTACAACTTCAAGTGAGTGTTACTGTCTTGTTCATATTCGATTTCCCTTATTAGTCGAGGTTTATAGTAATGTAATCGATGAGTTATGCATGCATACACAGTTTTCACTTTATTCTGCTAGAGATTCAGCTTGAGCGGGGAGTAGTAACTGTCTTAGACTCGAAACGAAAAGATCCCCAGGAATATGCGAACATGACTAATATTCTCCAGAAGTAAGTTCAGTCGATCATTATCGCATCATATTGGCAACTTTGTTCATTTCCTGATATCAAGTAATTATTTTCTTTGCCTGGCAGGGTTTGGAAATAGTTCACAACAATTGTTCCGGCACTACCGGGGGAGCTGCGATTTACACACCTGAAAGTAAGTACTACTAGCTAGTTCCACGCATCTTCCATTGATTCTAATTTCATCAATACCATTTATCATGCTTGATTATCGTTTTGATTGAACTCTATTTCTCGTAAAGTGCTTGTGGTAGGAAAACGGGAATAATTTATGTGGATACTACGTTTGCGAGTTCATCTACAACGTGACGACCCCTAAGCGGGGCTACTCTAAAAACAATTTGAAGTGTGTAAGCAATAATATTCATACTTTTATTTTATTACCATATATATGTATTGAGCCCCTTCTTCAAATTAGACGTGGAAGATGCGGGATGAACTCCTACCACATGATCGCATACGAGCAATTCAAGAAGAATTGGCAGGATTCTTTCTTGACCACGTCGTCAATAAAGCCGGAGAATACCATCTAAAATTGGAGATTAGATGTTAAGGATTGTAAGAGATCTTATATTTTATATATGTAGCTAGTAGCATCGGATATATATACGAAATTTTGTTATACGACCAATCTCTCAGAGAAAGAGAGGTCGATCACTTCTATCTGTATATGTTCATGACGATCTTCTGTACCTAATGGTTCCTTCATTTGCTTACTAGCTAGCGTGTCAAGTTCTCTCTATAGTAGCTACCGTCGACCAAGCATGGAGAAAGAGAGGACACTTCTCTCTATCAATTATCTAGCTATAACAATATAAAACCCCTAAATTAACCGTCCAAACCCCCAAAACCCCCCCTCCCTTTCAAAAAAATAAGCAACTGCAGATGTTGACGCGTGGACGCCTTTTGGTCCGAGTTGGTGTTACCAATCAGGACTAAAGGTCCTCCTGCCTAGGCTCCGTGCACCGACCACGTGGAGCCCCTTCTGTCCCGGTTCGTAAGAGAACCGGGACTAAAGGTTTTGGGCTTTAGTCCTGGTTCCGGAACCGGGACAAATGGGCCGTACGAACCGGGACAAATGAGCCTTTTTCTATTAGTGGTAGATTCACTCTTCCTCTCGTAGATGCTCATCACCATGGATAGATCTTGCGTGTGCGTAAATTTTTTTTTGTTTTCCATGCAACATTCCCCAACATTGATCTCCACGCTAATATCACTACAGCCTTTTTCAATAACTCTAATATTCATGCATACTTTTAAGTGAGGTGTACCGAGGCAAAACTCATGCCTCGTGTGAATTTTGTAAATTAAATGTTTTTGAATCATAAAAAGTTGCATTGACAAATGCCATGTAATTAATCTATTGTCATCAAATGAAAACCTATTGTACTACATCAATTTGATACAACATTTTGTTGACCGTTTTTATACGATATTCTGCACATCGTCGAGTACTTTGATAGTAGTTCATTGCAATACATAAATAGATAAATCATGTGCTTTGAAGCTCACACCAGTACAAAAAAAAGTCAGTTACCAAATACGGTAGTTGACTGAGTTGATTGCATAAAAATACCACAATTCGGGGCTCGACTAATGGATGTGCACCACTTATTTCCTTTTCAAGTTAGTACCGGTTTTGGGGTGACGTGTTGCAAATCGCACTGATAGTGGCTTTGACATAGTTTATGACTGCTGGGGACCCAATTGACAGGCTGATGTGGCAGCACATGTGGAGAACTCGCTGAGGGCATGTACAACGCTCCATGCTGGACAGCTGCTCCAGCTTGCTACGTGAGTCCACATGCTCCAGCTCAGAAAAAGCTAGTGCTTGTAGAGAGAGACGGGTTCCTACAGAGGAGTCTACCGCTTCATCTGACAAAGCACTAGTTCGTTTTCTCAGCTGTGCTTTTTTTTCTTGAACCACAACGTTTGTTGGTAGGAAGGATGACAGAGTACAAAAAAGTAGCAAAGGTAAATAGAAAAAAAGAGGAGGAGGGAGAGCGTGGACCCGCCGAAGCTACCATTTGCGTTGGAAGCTTCTGTTTTAGATAGTGGTTTCAGTTGTACAAATTTAGTTCGAAGGCTGAGAAGGCACTGAGGCTATAGGATTGGGTGCCTCCAGAACTCATGCCCTGAGGGGGACATCTCTTCTTTTCCCCTCTCTCTCTCTCTCCTGTACACTGCCTTTTCTGTAAACAAATATAAGAGTATTTAAATCACTAGTTTAGATTGATCTAAACGTTTTTATATTTCTTTACGGAGGGAGTACTTCTTCCAGCACGACACGACGGTGAGCGTGCAACGCATTACTTCGTGGAAGCCACTGTGCCCCTAAGCAGCCAACGCTCAGGTCTCACGCCAAATGCACGTACGAAGCCAGACCTGGCTGGATTGATCGATCATCCTAATCGAATCCTCCCTGGCTACTTAGCACACGAGACGAACGTACACAGCAGGATACCGATTCCATAGGCGGCAAAATCTAGTGTTTTATAGTCCTTTTGCAAACACCTAACACATGGACATGATACGTAGGAGAAATGCTGATGTGGCTTGATACATGACCACGCCACGTTTGCAAAACTGGTGAGGTGTCCGACTAGTTATTTTGAAGCACTGTGAATTAATACTCAGGATCATCTAAGCATTGTGAACTAACACTCGTGCAACTGGATGATTTTGTTGCAAAGGTTGCGCAATAAGCCGATAACCGCCAACATGGAGAGGGGCGTCGTTGCCTAGGAGCAATCGGTTGGTGCTTCTTTGCTCAGTCCTATGTGCTATCCAGATACAAGCAATGTTGGCTCTTCAACTACCACCCAAGACGATCAGGGTGATCAACAAAATCAGTAGAGGATTCCTTTGGGTGGGAGCAGCGGAGGCCAATGTTGGGCAATGCAGAGTGGCTTGGGACTCTGTGTGTACGCCGAAGTGGGCCGACGGCCTAGGAATCCTTGACCTGCGCTAGCTCAATTGGGCGCTTCAGTCGCGGTGGCCATGGCTACAGAGGACCGATGAGTCACGGCCATGGAAGGGGCTCGACATTCGGATGCCGGCTGAGGCAATGGGAATATATCAAACTGCTGCAATTACAATGGGCATATATCAAACTGCTGCAATTACAAATGTTGGGGACGACCATCATCATGCGTTGTTCTGGGAGGATAGGTAGATTAGGAGGCTTCGCGCGCAAGATATTGCACCAAACCTATACAAGAGAATCAGTCGTAGGTGTAAATCGACTAGGACGGTCTTCGAAACTTTGGAGGAAGGGGCTTGGGCTGTGGATGTGATAACCCACAAGTATAGGGTTCGCAACAGTTTTTTAGGGTAGAATATTTAATCTAAATTTATAGATTTGATACAATAGGAGCCAAAGAATATTTAAGAGTATTAACAGTTGAGTAGTCAATTCAACCACACCTGAAGATTAAATATCTGCAGCAAAGTGATCAGTAACACAATAATATGATAGTTTGATAGCAGTAGAAACAGTAACAGTACCGATAATAGTACCAATAATGATTTTGTAGCAAGTGCAATAGTAATAGCAGCGGTAGTAACTTAACAAGAAAAAATTTGTAAAAATCTCGTAAGCACTGGATCGGTGTATTCGTTGGATGATATTCATCATATAACAGTCATAACCTAGGGCGACACAGAACTAGCTCTGGTCATCAGTGTACTGTAGGTATGTATTTCGTAAATAGTCATCCATGCTTATGGAAAAGAACTTGCATGACATCTTTTGTCCTACCCTCCCGTAGTTGCGGGGTCCATAAGGAAACTAAGGGATATTAATGTCTCTTTTTAGTAGAGAACCTGAATAAAGCATTAACACATGGTGAATACATAAACTCCTCAAACTACAGTCATCACCGAAAAATATCCCGATTACTGTCATCCCGGGGTTTACGGATCATAACACGTGATAGCACTACGGGAATTAGGTAATTCGCCATCTGTGAATATCTTTGCAGTCTGTTTTTCATCGTGGATGACGGTAAACATCACTTTTGCCGTCATCTATTGACGGCAAAGAATGACTGACGACATAGACATATTTTGCCGTCTGTATTAAAAACTGTTGACGGCAAACATATTTTGTCATCTGTAAAAAAAAACTGATGACAGCAAAGACCTATTTTGCCGTCTGTAAAAAAACTGATGACGGCAAAGACCTATTTTTCCGGCTGTAAAAAAACGAATGACGACAAAGACATATTTTGCCTTCTGTAAAAAAACTGATGACGGCAAAGAAGAAGCACACCACGCGGATCACTCTCGTGGATCGATGACATGGCAACATCCACACCACCACTAGTAGAAAACAGACCTTTCGTCCCAAGCATTAGTTCCGGTCTGGTTACGAGCCGGTACTAAAGACGGTATTAGTCCCGGTTCGTGTCGGCTCCAACGGCTAGGAGCAAGGCAACCTTTAGTACCGGCTCATGAGCGATCTTTAGTACCGGTTTGTGTCACGAGCCAGTACTAAAGGGGACATGGCAGGCTTTTGGTCAGACTTGGGACCCGCGTGCACCTTTAGTACCGGCTGGTGACACCAACCGGTACTAAAGGGCAAGCTTTAGAACCGGCTGGTGTCACCAGCCGGTACTAAAGACGTCCTACATATACGCTTCGTCCGCAGCTGATCGAAGGGGCTCTCATTTCTCTGTTTTCTCCCCTGTTCTTCTTCTTGCTCGAAGCTCATCCTCCATTTTGCCAAGGATTTTTCAAGATTTAAAGGCACCCCATCTATCCAAGTGTTCATAAAGGTTAGCAACTTTGCTCCTTCATCTCTCATTGCTAATTAGCTTGTGGTATGCTCAAAGATATGTGATTTGTGGGTGTTAGCTAGGTTTTGGAGGAGTGATATCATTATGTGGGAGTTTATTTGATTTATATGCAATTTGAGCTCAAATTAACTTGTTAGGTTGCATATGTGTAGGTGTGGTTTATTTGGTGCCTTCCCATCCCCGGCCGTCCTAACCACCGTCGATCGTCCGCACCGTCTCGTCGCAGCACCAGCCACCTTGGTGAGCCTCTTGTTCTTCTTAAAACCTTTTTTAAATTACTTGTATGATTTCGATAGCTGCGTGTAAGATTTACTTACTTGTATTATTGTTAGTTATTCTATAGTGTCATGGTTATGGTATCCGCCCACGTCGGCCCTCGTCCAGTCTATGATTCAGATGTGGTATGTAGTTATCTTTTATAACTATTTCACACATCATCTAATGTCTATGACAATTAATTATGCCACCAAATTGACGTAGATGTTTTTATCTATAGGAAGTAGTTGAACCAGAAATTCCAACCGACTATGCAATTTTGCTTGAGAAATTAACACAAGCGGAAAAAGAAATTGATCATTTGAAAGAAAAATTGAAAAGAACTGAAGATGAGAAGATGGGATTGGAGTTGCATGTTGCCGATATCGTTAATGATCACAAGAACAAGATGACTGGAATGCGCTTGAAGCTTAGAAAGATTAGAAACTATGCCATTGATAAAGAGGCTTGGTATCATTATGCTGTTGGCTCAATTGTTACTTTAGTTGCGATTATGATCGCATTTGTTGTTGTATTTATATGTTTTAGATAGTTGGTGTTGTTTTATGAGATGTATGTATGAACTATAAGTATTCATTATTTGCAGTAATAACATTTAGTCATTGCTAGCTCTACTTTTGGTTGTAATGTGATGATGAAGTTGTATTAATTTGGTCACTTCGATGTTGTGTAGTGAACATGAGCCGACAATGGATGTATGATAACTGACTATGTCCAGGGTTTCTTAATGGCCTGCATGATTTTATTCGCGTGGTTGAGGCAAACAAGCAGAATGGTTTCATCTGTTGTCCATGTTGTGACTGTAAGAATGATAGGAATTACTCTACCTCAAAAACCCTTCACTACCACCTGCTGAAGTCCGGTTTCATGTCCGGCTATAGCTGTTGGACCAAGCACGGAGAAAGAGGGGTTATAGTGGAAGACAATGAAGAAGAAGAGGATGATGACAACTATCCTTTCCTTGATATAACAATGGGGGAAGCTGAAGAAGAGGCATCAATGGGGGAAGCTGAAGAAGAGGCATCAGATGAGCCCGCTGATGATTTGGGTCGGGTCATTGCTGATGCAAAGAGAAACTGCAAAGATGATAAGGAGAGGTTGAAGTTGAAACACATGTTAGAGGATCACAAGAAATTATTGTATCCAAATTGTGAAGATGACAAGAAAAAGCTGGGTACCACGCTGGAATTGCTGCAATGGAAGGCGAAGAATGATGTAACTGACAAGGGATTTCAAGAATTGCTGATAATGATAAAGAAGATGCTTCCAAAGGATAACGAATTGCCTGATAGTATGTACGAAGCAAAGAAGGTTGCCTGCCCTCTAGGATTAGAGGTGCATAAGATACATGCATGCCCTAATGAGCATCCTCTACCGCGGTGAGGAGTACGAGAATTTGGATGCATGCCCGGTATGCGGTGCACTGCGCTATAAGATCCCCCGCGATGACCCTGGTGATGTGGAGGGCGAATGCCACAGGAAGATGGTTCCTGCCAAGTTGATGTGGTATGATCCTATAATACCACGGTTGAAACGTTTGTTCCAAAACAAAGAGCATGCCAAGTTGTTGCGATGGCACAAAGAAGAACGTAAGAAAGACGGGATGTTGAGAGCACCCGCTGATGGGTCGCAGTGGAGAAAAATTGAGAGGGAGTTCGAGAACTTTGCAGGTGACACAACGAACTTATGGTTTGGTCTGAGTCAGATGGCATAAATCCTTTTGGGGAGCAGATCTCCAGTCACAGCACTTGGCTCGTGACTCTATGTATCTACAACCTTCCTCCTTGGTTGTGCATGAAGCGGAAGTTCATTATGATGCCAGTGCTCATCCAAGGCCCTAAGCAACCCGGCAACGACATTGATGTATACCTAAGGCCACTAGTTGATGAACTTCTACAGTTGTGGAAAAAACCAGGAGTACGTGTTTGGGATGCGCACACGCAGAAGGAAATTGACCTACGAGCGTTGCTGTTTGTAACCATCAATGATTGGCCTTCTGGTAGTAACCTTTCAGGACATACAAACAAGGGATACAATGCATGCACGCACTATTTAGATGATACTGAAAGTATATATTTGGATAAATGTAAGAAGAATGTGTACCTGGGACATCGTCGATTTATACCGATCAAGCATATCTTACGAAAGGCAGGCAACCATTTCAAAGGTGAGCCAGATAACCGGAAGAAGCCTGGCCTCCGTACTGATGAATATATATTTGATATGGTCAAGAATTTACAGGTAATCTTTGGAAAGGGTCATGGCGGACAATCTGTTCTGAATGACGCCAACGGACACGCACCCATGTGGAAGAAGAAATCTATATTTTGGGAACTTGAATATTGGAAAGCCCTAGAGGTCCGCAATTCAATCGACATGATGCATGTGACGAAGAATCTTTGTGTGAACCTGCTAGGCTTCTTGGGCGTGTATGGAAATACAAAAGATACACCGGATGCACGGGAGGACAAGCAAAGAATTAACGAAAAGACGACATGCCTCCAAAAGCAGTATCAAGGTCCTGCCAACTACGCTCTTACGAAAGAAGAGAAGGAAATCTTTTTTGAATGCCTTCTCAGTATCAAGGTCCCGTCTGGCTTCTCGTCGAATATAAAGAGAATAATAAATATGGAAGAGAAAAAAATTTCAAAATCTAAAGTCTCATGACTGCCACGTGATTATGACGCAATTACTTCTGGTTGCACTTAGGGGGCTTCTACCAGAAAATGTTCGATTAGCTTTTGTGAAGCTATGCGCATTCCTCAACGCAATTTCTCAGAAGGTAATCGATCCAGAAATGCTACCAAGGTTACAGAATGACCTGGTCCAATGTCTTGTCAGTTTCGAGTTGGTGTTCCCTCCATCCTTCTTCAATATTATGACGCTCGTTCTAGTTCACCTAGTCGAAGAGATTAACATTCTGGGTCCTGTATTTCTACACAATATGTTCCCCTTCGAGAGGTTCATGGGAGTCTTAAAGAAATATGTTCATAACCATGCTAGGACAGAATGAAGCATTGCAAAGGGATATGGAACAAAGGAGGTTATTGAGTTTTGTGTTGACTTTTTTCCTGACATTAAGCCGATTGGTCTTCCTGAATCGCGGCATGAGGGGAGACTGGGTGGAAAAGGCACATTAGGAAAGAAAGAAGCAATAAATATGGATGGGCATTCTTTCACTCAAGCACACTACACGGTTCTACAAAATTCCACCTTGGTGACTCCATATATGGAGGAACACAAGGATATTGTACGGTCCAACAACCCGGAGCAGTCTGACCCCTGGATTGAACGTAAACACATGGAGACTTTTGCCAGTTGGTTGCAAACAAAGATCATCAATGACAACGATGTTCCAGATGAACTGTATTGGTTGGCCAAGACACCAAGTTCGACTGTAACAACTTTCAAAGGGTACAAGATAAATGGGAATACATTTTACATGACCGCCCAAGATAAAAAGAGCACCAACCAAAACAGTGGTGTCCGCTATGATGCAACCAACTTTGAAGACACATATTATGGTTACATAGAGGAGATATGGGAACTTGACTATGGACCTGATCTTAAGGTCCCTTTGTTTCGGTGCAAATGGGTCAAATATACTGGAGGCGGGGTACAGGTAGACCTGCAGTACAGAATGACAACAGTCGATCTCAACAATCTTGGATACACAGATGACTCATTCGTCCTAGCCAATGATGTGGCTCAGGTTTTCTATGTGAAGGACATGTCTAGCAAATCGACGAGAAAAAAAGATAAGGAAGTGAATACATCATACAATGAGCCAAAGCGCCACATAGTTCTTTCAGGCAAAAGAAACATTGTGGGAGTGGAGGACAAGACAGACATGTCAGAAGATTATGAAAAGTTTCATGAAATCCCTCCCTTTAGAGTGAAGACTGACCCAAGCATCTTGTTAAATGATGAAGATCATCCATGGTTACGGCGCAATCATAAGAAAGGGACAAACACGCAGAAAAAGTCTTACACCGCGAGATCCCACTTTGGGATGTGACCGGCTTCACCGTCATCAGTTTCTATTTATGTGAAGGACATGCATGCATTTCCTATCATGGTATCTTTGTAACGATTTGTACACGAAGTGCATCCAGTTTGTACAGCTACTCAACTCTTTAGAACTTGCTATGTGGGTGAAATTATGATGTCAAGCCAAGTTAAAACCTTTTCAGATTTTAGTTGTACTGCTTTTCAAATTCAGGGTCATCTAGCTCAAAATAAATCATTAAATGCATGAAAAATATCAAATGAAGTCAGAAAGGGTTGAAAATTGATGATGTGCCTTTGAATGGTGCATAGTGAACACACAAAAAGTATGGAGTTAAAATAAGTTATTAAAAGTGAAATCCCTTTGTAATAGATGAGTTTTCGTCCGAAACCCTCATACTTTGAAAGAGATTGTCCAATTTGTGCACGAAGTGCATCCAGTTTTTGCCGTAACCCTCTCAACTCTTTAGAAGTTGCTGTGTGGGTGAAATTATGATGTCATGCCAAGTTAAAACCTTTTCAGAGTTCATTTGTACTGCTTTTCAAATTCAGGGTCATCTAGCTCAAAATAAATCATTAAATGCATGAAAACTATCAAATGAAGTCGAAAAGGGTTGAAAATTGATGATGTGCTTTTGAATGGTGCATATTGGACACACAAAAAGTATGGAGTTAAAATAAGTTATTAAAAATGAAATTCCTTTGTAATAGATGAGTTTTCGTCGGAAACCCTCATACTTCTTATGAGATTGTCCAATTTGTACACGAAGTGCATCCAGTTTTTGCCGTAACCCTCTCAACTCTTTAGAAGTTGCTATGTGGGTGAAATTATGATGTCATGCCAAGTTACAACCTTTTCAGACTTCATTTGTACTGCTTTTCAAATTCATGGTCATTTAGCTCAAAATAAATCATTAAATGCATGAAAAATATCAAATGAAGTCAGAAAGGGTTGAAAATTGATGATGTGCCTTTGAATGGTGCATATTGAACACACAAAAAGTATGGAGTTAAAATGAGTTATTAAAAATGAAATGCCTTTGTAATAGATGAGTTTTTGTCCGAGACCCTCATACTTCTTATGAGATTGTCCAATTTGTACACGAAGTGCATCCAGTTTTTGCCGTAACCCTCTCAACTCTCTAGAAGTTGCTATGTGGGTGAAATTATGATGTCATGCCAAGTTACAACCTTTTCAGAGTTCATTTGTATTGCTTTTCAAACTCGAGATATGACATTTCAAATGCCATTTAATCAAATTATCTTATACAACAGTTGAAGTTGTTCAAACATACATTGAAATGCCATAAACAGATTCTTTATATTTTTCTGATATTTTTTCATATATTATTTATTTCCATTGGAGTCATACATTTTTTTCTATGATTTTCTAAAGTTTATGGGTTTTTCTGAAAATAATAACTAATATTGAATTAAAAACCCTTTAGTACCGGTGGGGGCCACGCACCGGTACTAAAGGTCCACCGCCCTGCACTTTTTTTGGGGAGGACCTTTAGTACGGGTGCGTGGCTCGCACCGGTACTAAAGGGTCTTTAGTACCAGCACGAGCCACGCACCGGTACTAAAGGGGTGCGTGGTATAAATAGGAACGCCCTAGTCCTGGGCCGAGCCACGCTCCGGGAGAGCTCAGATTTGCGCCGCCAGGCTGCCAAAATTAGCCCCCGCGCCCTTGTCGTCGCCCTCGCCGCCGTCGCACCACCACTACCGCCCACTCCCCTCGCCGCTGTCGCACCACCGCCGCCCACGCCCCTCGCCTCCCGTGACACTACCCCTCGTCGCCACCCCCATCGCCGCCCGCTCACTCCGGCCGCCGCTCCGCGAGCCCGTCGCCGCTGCCCTGAGCTCGTCACCGACGCCACCTCCGGGTCAGGAGGCTCGGTGAGATCTCCCTGGCCCTCTCCCCTCTGTACATGTGTGGATGAATATTGCATAGAGTGGTGTTGTTTAGATGATTATTGTGTAGTGTTTAGATGATTATTGTGTAGTTTAGATGAATTTTAGTACTGTGTAGTTTAGATGATTAGTAGAAATCGATTAGTACAAATGGATGTATGATGAGTCCCCACTTTGACGATTCCCCGATGATCGCCGGACTAGTATAGATGCTAATTTTGCTAAGTGCAGAGATGGATGTATGATGATGATGATGAATAGATGTTAACATTGTTAGTTAGTTAGTTATTTCTACGGTCCCTCGACGTCGAAAACCCCCTCAGAGTGATTCTAGGGTATCTAGGGTCCCTCGACGTCGAAAACCCCACCAAAGTAAATCTAGGGTTTCTAGGGTCCCTCGACGTCGAACCCCGACACCCCGACATGACACACCCAACAACCCGACCCCGACCACGACACAACACCCCTATTTAGTTACTTAGTTAGTTAGGTTATCAGGTTAGTTTAGTTAGTTTAGTTAGTTAGTTAGTTATGTTCTTAGGTTATTAGGGTATGTGTTAGTTTAGGTTTAATTTAGTTTAGTTTTAGTTTAGTTTTAGGTTTAATTTAGTTTGGATCCTAATGCGTGTGTGACTTTCGGTCTGTCGTTGCTCCTTGTGTGACTTTCATGTGTGTTCTTGATGGAAGAATCCCGACTATTGTCATGGGGGGCGCCTCTTCTTTTTTCTCTTCTCTGTTATGTACTCGTCGATATATTGCGCAAGAAGACAAGAGGAGAGGCGTCCATCACCGGCGGTCGAACTATTACTGTGAGAGAGTGTCCACCAACATATATACACCACCATATCAGTGTGAGAGAGAGAACACCAACACACCATGAGATATGAGAGTTATTTAAGGAAAGCATCGACAGACCGATAGTCACACACGCATTAGGATCCAAAGCGTGTCATAATTCTTGATTTTCCTAGATGCTAAGTGTTAATTTTGCTAAGTTTTATTTAATTTGTTTTCATAATTAAGTATTTATTCTCGACGTCGACGATGCCGATCCCGCATCCTCGTTATCGAGTTGCCGGAGGAGGTCACTTGCTTGAGCCGTGGGGCCCTATTAGGGACTGGGCTCCGCCGGGCTGGTACTGGGAGGTGCTGCCTTCCGGGCGGCGTAGCTTGGTGAGGAGCCAGGCCGTCGTCGACCCAGAGGTTCTGTGGTGGCGGCCGCATGGGCCACGGACAATTAAGAGGCTTGAGTCCCCCGTGGAGGTGGTACTATACCATGTCAGCAAGGAGAACGAGCACGTCCATCGCTACACGACAGCTTTGGAGGCCAGGTCCGACAATACATGGCAGATGCTTCAGGGATCTCACTGGAGCTATGTTCCTGTGATGGTTCCTTCTCTTTGAGTGTCCACCGCCTGCCCCGATATCCGCCGGGCGCTAGGGTTCTAGCTAGATCGATATATTAGCTACTATATATGTATTATTATGATGTATTAGCTAGATCGATGGATTAGCCGATGTATTGAAAATTATCCAAGATTATGAGATGAGATCTTTTCTAAGAACTACTATATATGTATTCGATGATGCATTATTAATTAACTATCAGTTATTTTGCTTCTTGAATGCATGCTAATTTGAATACTAATTTGTTTTATCTATATTATTATTGATTAGTTATTAAGCTATGGACAATACCGGTAGAGATCATGAAGAGGACATCTTTGACATGATATGCTCCTCCGAAAACCCAGCAGACCTTCGAGGTGAATCACATGATGATGATGGCTCACAATATCTGAACGATTACGGTGATGGATGTGAGGCCGAGGAAGAACAACTTATGTTCCAAAATACGGAACAACGAACAATGTTCAACGAGGTATATACACATATTAGCCTCTGGTGATCATTATATGTGTATTAGTTGATTTGTATATATATAAACTAACAAATCATTCTTATTTTAATTATCAGCCCTCCGGATCGAGCCAATCTAGTAGAAATGTATGAGGCGGTGCCAAAATATTGGACGACAACGTAAAGCTCAATCTTGATGCTTTCAAACATAATGGCAAACCGACTCACCCTGAAGCCAATGCCAAGAGATTTGTGCGTCAATGTGGAGTGGTTGTTAGGGACGGAGTCCCGGTCACAAAGCATGAATGGATCCAGCCAAACGAACCAAAACCAGGAGTGAATTATGTCGATACAAGAATTAAAGATGCCCTTTGGCAAGAGCCCAGTGAGCATTTCAGCCTACTAGATTCTCTCTCGGAGCGTCAA
Source organism: Hordeum marinum (assembly GCA_022496015.1). NCBI lineage: Eukaryota > Viridiplantae > Streptophyta > Magnoliopsida > Poales > Poaceae > Hordeum > Hordeum marinum. The sequence continues at coordinate 42,479,327 of CM039678.1, forward strand.
AGGAACAAAGTCAAGGAGTTTGCTCTCCATAAGATGGCCGGCGCATTCCAGATTTGGAAGAAAAGTTTATGGACCGAGTACAACGCTAGAGGCAAGAAGGCGCCCGAATTCAATGGAATATACGAGAAGGTAAGGAATCACTGGGACGCATTTATCGAGTACAAGACATCGATAGCTGCTATGGAGAAGTCGGCAAAGAATAAGATAAATACTGAGAAAAAAAGTATCACCATAAACTAGGGACAGGTGGATACAAGTCAGCCATTCCTAAGTGGGATGCATTAGAGAATAAGATGCTTGCTGAAGGGATCCCTCCAGTAACCTTCAACTGGCCCAAGAGGTGCAGGAATTGGTTTTTTGCGCATGGGGGAAAGTTGGACCCAACAACAGGGAAGATTATTGCAGTGGCCAGTCTGAAGCATGCATCAGATGAGTGGATTGAAGCAATAACAGATGCCCAAGAAGGACGGTTTCACCCCGATAGAGAGAATGACGAGCTTACCCGCGCCCTCGAGAATGCCGAACATGAAGGACGAACACGAGGCGTGGGCGTTGTTCCGTGGTACGAGGGGTTTGCGAGATGGAAGGACAGTTATAAAAGCCGTTAGAGAAAAAAGAAGGTGGAAGCAGACCGACTTTCAAAGTTGGAACAGATGTACGAGCAACAGCAGCTGCAGATACAGGTACTAACCTAGCAAAGGGAAACTCCGCAGCAGGAGGCAGGGGAACCCGTCCCATCTACACTGCTGAAAAGCAGCGTGGGTTCCACGGGGCACCGCTGGGTCACACCCCCGTGGATGATATCACCGAGAAGACATCTTGTGAGCTAATCCAGAAAATGAAGAACATACCCGTGCGGGTCGCGACGGGCTATGCTTTACCAAATACACCTGATGTTCTCTAGCATTGCCATCCGGTTCTAGCTGGGTATGCTCATGTCGTGATGGACGCAATAGAGCCAGGATATGATGAACTATTGCTTGACATCCTTGGAGGTGAGGGGGAGTCCACACTGGCAGAAGCCAACCGTGGTCTCATTCTATGGAGTAAGGACTGCATCGTCTTTCCACACTCAGCGCTAAGGCCACCGGCTCCTCCGAGTATCAATGTCCAGCGTGAGGGATCCCAGCCATAGGCATCGCAGCGCCAGCAGTCCTCCCCACCTCGCTAGCAGTCCTCCCCACCTCGAGCTCCCCCTAGTCCTGCCCACCTCGAGAGGCGTCCCACCTCGCCAGCAGTCCTCCCCACCTCGCCATGAGCAGTCCTCCCAACCTCGGGACGGAGCATGACGCTAGTCCATATCATCGATATCGATCTCTGCCGCGTGAGACGACTCCACCCCGGCAGCGGTCCTGCCAGCAGGGCTCCCAAAAGAGGAAGGCCACCAGCAGTCCTCTTCGGAAGAAAGCAAAGAAGAAACCCGAGCCTCCGGCCAAAAGGAAGCTGCCTTACGACATGACACCAGAGGAAAACAAAATTGAATGCGATCTCCAAGTGAAAGCCTTTTTTGTGAAGAAGACCGTGCTGCCAAAGGAGGTAATATCCAAGGAAGTCCAAGAGCACTTTATGGAACACTTTATTGATCGACCCCCGGCATATGTCGAGCGTATGCCGACAGACTATGAGCAACAGATTCAGAAGGCAAGTGAGCAGAGAAGTCGGCCCAGCCCAAGGAAGAAGTCAGGAAGTACGACATCAACTAGCGGGAAAACAGTTCCCCAGCTCGGAGAACAATCCAAGCAATCGATCTCTCCGCTCAAGGTGAGTACCAATTCAAGCAAGCAATCGATCCAACCAGTCGACGTGCAAGGCAACCCAATCGACCTCGAAGAAGTAGAGCCTACAGGTCTCACTCTTGACCAAATCCTTGGCACCTAGGAAATCCACGGGTATGGTGCAACTGAGTACGCAATGCAATATGCCGTCGGAAAACCACTTGTCCCACCCGAGCAGTACAAGGAACTACCAACTGCGATGCGACGGTTGCATGATTGGTACCTGCGTGAAGCAGAGCGAGGGGAGACGGCGGTCATGGTTAAAGTAAGGAAAGAGCATTACGTCAATGCATGTGACATATGTCTTGAATTCTCAGAACTTTTATAGTTATACCACATGGACTCTATCGACAAAACTCTCATTAGTTGCTATTGTCTGTAAGTGATTTATATCTTTAATAATTTAAGTCTCTATCTAAGATATCATTCATTGGCTTATCCTCACTATATATGTTCTTTTCTACGCTATTATGCAGATTGAAGATGTGGGAATATAAACAAGAGGGAATCGATGACATTGGATTCATCAACCCAAGTACCGTTAATGGTCATGTGGTAAAACATTATGCCAAGGACACAAAAAATCTCTTGGAAAAATTTCTGGAGGCACTAATAAATACCGAATCTACTATAATATTTCCTTACAACATGGGTGAGTGTTTACTCTCTTGTATACTACAAATTATATTTTTGCTTGCTAGCTCGCTGTCAAGTGTAGTTGATGAGTTATATGCATGGCTGCTTAATTATATAAACTTCTGCGCAGAGACCACTATATCATCCTATATATTATCCTCGCAGATGGACTTGTTCAAGTGTACGACTCACTAAATACACCAGAAAAATCAAACGTGGACTTGTATTTTAGGATAGAACGGTAATTTCAATCTTTATTGACCTTGCTTTCTTTCATTATTTCCTGATATCAAAAGTAATTATAATAACCCTTTCGTTCTTTTTCTTTGCCGCGTATTGTTTGGAAAAAGATGATAGAAAAAACCATCACGGTCGTCAATGGACCACGAAGCTGAAGTGGAAAAAGATGCAGGTAATTAAGTATTACTACTAGGTCCGCGCATCTGTTTAATTCTATTTTCAATACCATTATCATGCTTGATTATTATTTATCTTATTGAATTCTATTCTTTTGCAAAGTGCGCGAAGCAGCCACTGGGGACAAATTTATGTGGATACTTCCTCTGAGAGAACATTCGCATCCAGACCGAAGGCCGTATACGTCGCAGAGGAGCACATGAAAGACAACTCTAGCTTTGGCAGATGTTGTCGAAGCTCTCACCCGAGAAACGCTTCATAGCACTTCAAGAGGAATTTGCGGCATTTGTTCTTCAACATGTCATTGATGTAAATGGTGAGCACTATTACTTACCGCCGCCTCAATAATGCCAGCAAATCAGTAGTAGAAAACTGAGATTTCATCCGGAGCACTAGCTAGCTAGTCCCGGCCGAGTTTTGGGCCTTAAGTTATAAGTCCAGAATATATATGGATGCGTAATTCCATTTTTATATATACTGTGTATGAGATATTGCATATTATATTACATATATATATATATATGCATCAACTTGTGTAATTAATGTTTATAGTATGTAGCACCATAAAATAAATTTTAAATGAATGGAAAACACAATAAATAGAGAGGAAAACTAAAACCTAATTAAAAGAGAAAAAAATAGAACACTTAGTACCGGTTGGTATCACCAACCTATACTAAAGGTCCTCCACCACCAGCCCACACAGGCAGCCACGTGGTGGGCCTTTAGTACTGGTCCGTGGTCCAAGCGGTACTAATGGTCTGGACCTTTAGTCCCGACCCTTTAGTACCGGTTGGGGAACTGGTACTAAAGACACATCCCAACGGGGACTACTGATCGACATTCTACTAGTGCACACACACTCCCGAACCCATCACCATCTGGATTCCCACCCCACGTGCACACACGTCCCACCACCCCACCCCTCCATATCTTCTCTCCCCCACACCCCACCACACTACCACCAACTCCTCTCCATATGCCTCCACCCCCGGTGAACCATGCACTGATGTCTACTACGCAACTTTATTATTGTAGACACGTGTTGGGCCTCCAAGCGCGGAGTTTTGTAGAAGAGTAGCAATTTCCCCTCAAGTGGATGACCTAAGGTTTATCAATCCGTGAGAGGTGTAGGATGAAGATGGTCTCTCTCAAACGACCCTGCAACCAAATACAAGAAATCTCTTGTGTCCCCAACACACCCAATACAATGGCAAATTGTATAGGTGCACTAGTTCGTCAAAGAGATGGTGATAAAAGTGTAATATGGATGGTAGGAATATATTTTTATAATCTGAATAAATAAAAACAGCAAGGTAGCAAATAGTAAACAGGCAAACGGTATTGCAATGCTTGAAAACAAGGCCTAGGGTCCGTACTTTTGCTAGTGCAATTTCTCAACAATGCTAACATAGTTGGATCATATGATTATCCCTCAAAGTGCAATAAAGAATCACTCCCAAGTTCCTATTAGTGGAGAAAAAAAGATAGAAATTGTTTGTAGGGTACGAAACCACCTCAAAGCTATTCTTTCCGTTCGATCTATCCTAGAGTTCGTACTAGAATAACGCAAGCTATTCTTTCCGATCGATCTACTCAAGAGTTCATACTAGAATAACACCAAAGCAAATTCATATTCATAATACTCAATCCACACAAAGAACTGCAAGGGATCCCCAAAGTTTCTATCGGAGAAAAGATAATAAAAACATGCATCAACCCCTATGCATAGATTACCCCAATATCACCGCGGGAATCCGCAAGTTGAGTGCCATAACGTATATCAAGTGAACCAATAAGATACCCCAATGTCACCTCAAGTATTCATACCGCAATACATACATCATGTGTTCCCAAATCTGAACATTCAATCCGACATAACAAAACTCCAAGGGGTAAAGATTCAATTCATCACAACAAGAGTACAAAGGGGAGAAACATCATATGATCCATCTATATTAACAAATCCCATGATATAGATCACGAGAGAGAGAGAGAGAGAGAAATATTAAACACATAGCTACTGGTACAAACCCTCAGCCCCGAGGGTGGACTACTTCCTCCTCATCGTGGTGGCTGTCGGGATGATGAAGATGGCCACCGGAGATGATTCCCCCTCCGGCAGGGTGCCAAAACGGGGTCTAGATTGGTTTTCGGTGGCTACAGAGCCTTGCAGCGGCGGACCTTCTGATCTAGGGGTACCCCGAAGGGTTTTGGAATATTTGGGAATTTATAGTGCAAAGAGGCGGTGCGGGAGGCCACCGAGGTGGGCACAATCCACATGGGCGTGCCAGCCCCCTCGCACACCTTGGTGGGTTGTGCCCCCCTTGAGGCAGCCCCCAGGTGCAGCTCTAGCCCATTGGGTTCCTTCTGGTCCAAAAAAATCTCCAAAAAGTTTCGTGGTGTTTGGACTCCGTTTGATATTTATTTCATGCGATGTAAAAAACAAGAAAAAAACAACAACTGGCACTAGGCACTGGGTCAATAGGTTAGTCCAAAAAAATGATATAAAGTTGCTATAAAATGATTGTAAAGCATCCAAGAATGATAAAATAACATCATGAATACTTCAAAAATTATAGATACGTTGGAGACATATCATCATCCCCAAGCTTAATTCCTACTCGTCCTCGAGTAGGTAAATGACAAAAGAAATAATTTATGAAGTGTGAATGCTAGCAAAGTGCATAAGTTTGATCAATGATAATTTCAATCACTTTTCCTAGAATCATTACAACAATTCTTTTCTCATAAAGTTTTCTCATGTTAAAGTAGCAACCAATTCACATGTTAAGGCTCAAACAATGAATTCTCTTGAAACCCAACAACCTGTGCTCTTAGTCACCAAGCAATTGCAATTCAACTTATTCAACAGAGTTTAAGTAAGAGCTCCACATACTCAACCATCATATAGTCTTCCATGATTGCTATAGCTCACCGCATACACATGGGCAAAATGTTTCAACCGGACACATGGAAAGATAGGGGCTTATTGCTTTGCCTCCCAACGTATTCACCTCAAGGGTGATGTCAACAATAATAACTCATGCTACCCATATTCAACTGGACATATGTGTCTAGATCTTTATTCACCACATGATGCTTCCCAAAGTAGACAAATAGAGAGAAAAACTTTGACTCTTGCATAAAAGTAAAAACATAAATTAAAAGATAGGCCCTTCACAGAGGGAAGCAGAGGTTGCCATGCACTTATTTGTTTGTATGCTCAACCCCTTACTGCAAAAGAATGTCACGTTATATTGCCCCTTATGATAGCAACCTTTGTTATGCAGTCCGTCACTTTTATTACTTTGCCATCACAAGTTCGTACAATGCTCAATTTTCTCTTACACTAAATGATCTAACACTCTTAGAAGCAATTTTTATTGCCTCATTGCACTGATGACAACTTACTTGAAGGATCTAGCTCAATCCTTAGGTAGGTATGGTGGACTCTTGAAAATAAGATTTGGGTTTAAGGGTTTTTGGATGCACAAGTAGTATCTCTACTTGGTGTGGAATTTTTGGCTAGCAAAGATGGGGGGCAAGCACCACATGTTGAAGGGTATATGACAATATAACTTCTATGTGAATATGAACAAACATAAATCATTACATTCTCTTCCTTGTCCAACGTCAACAATTTTGGCATATAATATTTTGATGGGGGCTCACAATCACAAAAGATTTCCAGGATAGTGTATTTGCATGTGAAAGTTCTCTTCCTTATACTAATTATTCGTGAATTGCTTGTATGACCAATATTGTGATTGTCAAGCCTCAACAAATTTCACTTTCTAAACCTAATGTGAAGCTACCACTAAGCATGATATGATTTCAACTTCATGATATTCAATTTATTCAAAAATTTACTCATAGGATATAAGTGAAGCACAAAAGTAAATGACATAGAAAAGAGCTTCGTTGATGGGATGTGAATGCCGCTTACTTAGCCTCCTTGGCGACTATTTGAGGACTGTATTTTATTTAAAACTTTAAGATCTAAGTATTTTATTAAAATATAAAGTAAAACAAAAATAAAATTACATTCTAAAAATAGCACAAGTCATGTGAAGAGGCAAAAACTTAGGCTCATCCGATACTAACCGATAATGGTTGAAGAAGAAAGGTGGGATGCCTCCTGGGGCATCCCCAAGCTAAGATGCTTGAGACTTCTTGAATATTATCTTTGGATGCCTTGGGCATCCCCAAGATTGAGCTTTTGTGTCTCCTTAATTCTTCTCATATTACGGTTTTCCTAAATCTCAAAAGCTTCATCCACACAAAACTCAAAAAGAACTCGTGAGATAGGTTAGTACACATAATAATAAAGCAACTCTTTATGTACTGCTAAGACAAGTTGCATAATAAGTTTCAAACATTATTTAATGCATACTATCATTTAGAAAATTCATATATACCAATATAGGCTATGGAAACTATAGGATAAGTAGATAACGAAACCATGACAACAATCTGTCTAAACAGAACAGTCTGTAGCAATTTATGAAAATAGTGTACTTATGTAACTCAAACAATTATGAAAATTTAGCAAATTCTATAAAATTTAATTTAACATACTGTGTAAAAATTTCAGAAACTTTCTACTTTCCAGTAAAATATGAAAATTCAAACACTACAGCCAAAGTTTCTGTTTTTACACAACACTCATCAAAACATGCAATGCAAGCATCCTAAGGCAATTCTTGGAACTTTTTATTGAACAAATATAATATAAATAACACCTAACAAAAAATAACAAAATATAATGACGATCCATGCAAAGCACATATTGTGTGACGAATAAAAATATAGCTCCAAGTAAGATATACCGATAGTGTTGAGGACGAAAGAGGGGATGCCTTCCGGGGCATCCCCAAGCTTAGGCTATTACCTTGGGGTGCCTTGGAAATCCCAAATCTTAGGTTCTTTTCACTCCTTATTCTCCTCATATCGACATCTCACCCAAAACTTGAGAACTTCAATCACACAAAACTTAACGAAACTTCGTGAGATGGGTTAGTATGATAAAGAGCAAACCATTCCACTTTGGTACTGTCAAGACAAGATCCATAATTGTTATCACACAATGCCTACTATATCATATCATTTACACAATTTATAATGAGCAATATAAGCCATAAAAACTAGCAAACAAGCAAACTATGCATTGAAAACAGAATCAGTCAAAAACAGAACAGTATGTAGTAATCTGTACTCTAACCATACTTATGGTAATCTAAAAATTCTGAAAAATTAGGAACACGTGATAAATTTTAATATTAATCTTCTTAAAAATTAATAAACTCAAAAGCACTCTTCTGTTAAAAATTGGAATTATTTTCGTGAGCACAAAAGTTTCTGTTTTTCAGCAAGATCAAATCAATTATCACCCACATGATCCCAAAGGCTTTACTTGGTACTTTATTGAAACAAAAGCAATAAAACATGATTACTACAGTAGATTAATCATGTGATAACACAAAAACAGTAGGTAAAAGTGTTGGGTTGTCTCCCAACAAGCGCTTTTCTTTTATGCATTTTAAGTTAGGCATGATGATTTCAATGATGCTCGCATAAAAGTAAAGAATTGAAACATGAAGAGAGCATCATGAAACACATGTCAAGCACATTTAAGTTTAACCCAATTCCTATGCATAGGGATTTTTTGAGAAGGCAACCCATGAACACAAGAACCAACTAGCATAGGAAGGCAAAACAAGTACAACTTCAAAACAATCAACACATAGAGAAGAAACTTGATATTATTGAGATATGTGAGAGCATAATTTCCTCTCTCATAATAATTTTTAGAGGCATCATGAATGTATTCAACAATATAACAATCACATAAATGTTGGAAATATGCCCTAGAGGCAATGATAAATAAGTTATTATCATATTTCCTTGTTCATGATAATCGTTTATTATCCATGCTATAATTGTGTTGTTCGAAAACTCAGATACATGTGTGGATACATAGACAACACCATGTCCCTAGTATGCCTCTAGTAGACTAGATCGTTGATTAAAAGATGGTTAAGGTTTCCTAGCCATGGACATGAGATGTCATTTGATAACGGGATCACATCATTAGGAGAATGATTTGATGGACAAGACCCAAACTACAAATGTAGCATATGATCGTGTCAGTTTATTGCTACTGTTTTATGCATGTCAAGTATATGTTCCTATGACCATGAGATCATGCAACTCACAGACATTGGAGGAGTGGCTTGTGTGTATCAAATGTCGCAACGTAACTGGGTGACTATAAAGGTGCTCTATAGGTATCTCTGAGGGTGTCTGTTGATTTGGCATGGATCAAGACTGGGATTTGTTACTCCGTGTGACGGAGAGGTATCTCAGCTGGGCCCACTCGGTAATGCAACATCACAATGAGCCTTGCAAGCAATGTGACTAAGTGTTAGTCATGGGATCTTGTATTACGGAACGAGTAAAGAGACTTGCCGGTAACGAGGTTGAACTAGGTATGGAGATACAGACGATCGAATCTCGGACAAGTAACATACCGAAGAACAAAGGGAATATCATACGGGATTAACTGAATCCTTGACATAGAGGTTCGATCGATAAAGATCTTCGTAGAATATGTAGAAACCTATATGGGCATCTAGGTCCCGCTATTGGTTATTGACCGTAGAGGTGTCTCGGTCATGTCTACATAGTTCTCGAACCCGCAGAGTCTGCACACTTAAGGTTTGATGACGTTTCGGTAGTATAGAGTTATGTATGATGGTGACCGAAGGTTGTTCGGAGTCCCGGACGAGATCCCAGACGTCATGAGGAGCTCCGGAATGGTCCGGAGGTAAAGATTCATATATAGGAAGTCCTATTTTGTTTGTCGGAAAAGTTTCGGGCTCATCGGTAGTGTATCGGGAGTGTCGGTAGTGTACCTGGAGACCACCGGGAGGGGTATTTCGACCCAAGAGGCTTCATGGGCTGTGGGATATTGAATACCAGCCCTTAGTGGGCTGGTGAAAGTCCCACACAAGGCCCATGAGGCTGGGAAGAAGATCCCAAAAGGAAAAGGTGGAAAAGGCAAAAAAGGCAAATTAAGGAAGGAGTCCTAATCCTACTAGGAGTGGAGGAGGTGGACTCCTCCCTCCTATTCAGGCGAACCAGCCTTGGCATGGAACCCAAGGCTGCCTCCTCTCCTCCTATATATAGTAGAGGGTTTTGGGGTTTTTGCACTAGATTTTTAGCTACGTGCTGCCCGTTCCTCTAGTGCATAGTGTCTCCTCTAGATCGGTTTTCTGCAGTGCTTAGGCAAAGCCCTACCGGAATAGCTCCACCACCATCGCCGGAGTGCCATCACGCTACCGGAGAACTCTTCTACCTCTCTGCTCCCTCTTGCTGGATCAAGAAGGCGGAGATCGTCATCAAGCTGCACGTGTGCTGAACGCGGAGGTGCCGTCCGTTCGGCACTAGATCGGAAGGATCGTGATCAAGAGCGTGAGACGGATCGTGATGAGATCGCGGGACGGATCGTGATGAGATCGCGGGACGGATCGTGATGAGTTCACGGGACGGATCGTGATTGGATTGCGGGACGGATCGTGATGAGATCGCGGGACGCTCGGCGATTTGGATCGTGAAGACGTTCGACTACACCAACCGTGTTTCTTAACGCTTCCCGCTTAGCGATCTACAAGGGTATGTAGATCCACTCTCCCTCTCGTAGATGCTCATCACCATGGATAGATCTGCGTGTGTGTAGGAATTTTTTTGTTTCCCATGCAACATTCCCCAATAGTGGCATCATGAGCTAGGTCTATGTGTAGATGAGATCTCGAGTAGAACACAAAGAGTTTGTGGGCGTTGATTCTTAGATTGCTTTCTCCCTTGGTCGTGTTTTGTTTCAGCGGTATTGTGAGATGAAGCGGCCCAGACCAACATTACTCGTACGCTTACGAGAGACCGATTCCCTCAACCGCAACTTGTTGCATAGATGGCTTGCGGGTGCCAGTTTCTCTCACTTTAGTTGGATCGGATTCGACAAAGGCGGTCCTTGAGAAGGTTGAAAAGCAACTAGTGTATCACCGTTGTGGTTTTGGCGTAGATGAGAATCGTTCTTGCTAGATACCCATAGCAGCCATGTAAAACATGCAACAACAATTAGAGGGCGTCTAACTTGTTTTTGCAGGGTATGTTGTGATGTGATATGGGAAATTACATGATGTGACATATGTGATGTATGAGATGATCATGTGATGTATAGATTATCACGACTTGCATGTCGTTGAGTACGGCAACCGGCAGGAGCCATAGGGTTGTCTTTAATTGTTGTATGACCTGCGTGTCAATCATTAAGCGCTATGTAATGCTTTACTTTATCACTATGGTAGCAATAGTAGTAGAAGCATGTTGGGCGTGACAACCCCGATGGCGACACGTTGATGGAGATCAAGATGATGGAGATCATGGTGTCGTGCCGGTGACAATGAAGATCATGCCGGTGCTTTCTAGATGGAGATCAAAAGCACAAGTTCATGGCCATATCATGTCACTTATGATTTGCATGTGATGTTAATCCTTTTATGCACCTTGTTTTGCTTAGGACGATGGTAGCATTATAAGGTGATCCCTTAGTTAATTTCATGATAAATTGTGTTATCCCCGAGTGTGCACCGTTGCGAAAGTTTGTCGTGTCGAGACACCATGTGATGATCGGGAGTGATAGACTCTACGTTCACATACAACGGGTGCAAGCCATCGACTGAAGGCTGGCAACATCGACTGAAGTATATTTGATATACGTGTTATTGATGTGTACCTTTCTAGTACTCCTAGTAGCACCTGGGTATTGGATACCGGTTCGGTTGCTAAGTGTTAGTAACTCGAAGTAAAAGCTATGGAATAAACATAGACTAGCTAATTGTGAGATGACGATGTGTGTTGGAAATGTTTCCAAGGTTGATGTGATCAACATCGCACGCTCTCTCTACCTTCGGGATTAGTGACGAACCTAAATAAATGTTATTTGGTGTTTTGCGTTGAGCATGAACGTGATTAGATCATGTTTATTGCAACACGGTTATTCATCTAAGTCAGGGAATAATGGTTATTCTGTTTACATGAATAATACCATCAATGGTCATGCACCTAGTAAGAATGGTTTGTTGAATCTTGATCGTAGCAATACACATGTTCATAACATTTATGCCAAAAGATACAAAGTTAATAATGATATTACCACATACTTGTGGCACTGCTGATGGATCTCCATGAAGAAGCTCCATGCTGATGGATCTTTTGACTCATTCGATTTCGAATCGGTTGAGACATACGAACCATGCTTCTTGGGCAAGATGACTAAGGACCCCATTTTCTGGATTGATGGAGCGGGGAAGTGATTTATTGGAAATGATACATGTTGATGTATGCAGTCCAATGAGTCTTGTAGCGTGTGGTGGATATCGTTATTTTCTTACCTTCACTAATGATTTGAGTAGATATAGTGTATATTTACTTAATGAAACACAAGTCTGAATCGTTTGAAAGGTTCAAGCAAATTCAGAATGAAGTTTAAAGATCATCATGACAAGAAGATAAAAATGTATACGATATGATCGTGGAGGTGAATATCTAAGTTACGAGTTTGGCATACAACTTTAGACAATGTGAAAGTTGTTTCACAACTCACGCCACCTGGAACACCATAGTGTGATGGCGTCTCCGAACGTCATGGTCGTGCTCTATTGGATATGGTGCATGCTATGATGTCTCTTATCGTTTTGCTACTATAATTTTGGGGTTATGCATTAGAGACAACTACATTTACTTTAAATAGGGCACCATCTAAATCCATTGAGATGACACCATGTGAATTATGGTTTGATTGAAACCTAAGCTGTCATTTCTTAATGTTTGGGGCTGCGACACTTGTGTGGAAAATGTTTTCACCTAATGAGGTCGAACCCAAAGCGGACAAATGCATCTTCATAGAATACCCTAGGAACAGTTGGGCGAATCTTCTATGTCAGATCCAAGTGCAAAGTGTTTGTTGCTAAAATGGGTCCTTTCTCGAGGAAAAGATTCTCTCAAAAGAATTGAGTGGGAGGAAGATAGAACTTGATGAGGTTGTTGAACCTTTGTTCAACCAGAGTGTAGCGTAGCACAGGAAGATGTTTCTGTGAAGCCTATGTTAGTTGAAGAGGAAGTTAATGATGATGATCATGAAGCTTTGGATCAAGTTACTATAGAACCTCGTAGGTCGACAAGGATGTGTACTGCTCCTGAGCGGTACGACAACCCTTTCTTGGATGTCATGTTGTTGGACAACGATGAACGTATGAGCTGTGGAGGAGCAATGATGGGCCCGGATTCTGACAAATGGTTGGAGGCCATGAAATCTGAGATAGGATCCACGTATGAAAACCAAGTATAGACTTTGGTAGACTTGCTCGTTGGATGGCAGGTCGTTGAGTACAAATGGATCTTTAAAATGAAGACAGACGCTGATGGTAAATTTCACCATTTGTAAAGCTCGACTTGTTGCAAAGATGTTTGTGACAAGTTCAATGAGTTGGCTACGATGAGACTTTCTCACTCGTAGCGATGCTCACGTCTGTTGGAATTATTTTAGCAGTTGTTGCATTTTTCAATTATCAAATCTGGCAGATGGATGTCAAAACATCGTTTCCTTAACGGTTTACTTCAGGAAAGGTTGTATGTGACACAACCAGAAGGTTTTGTCAGTCCTAAGGATGCTAAAAGGTATGCAAGCTTCAGTGATCCTTATATAGACTGAAGCAAGCATCTCGGAGTTGGAATATACACTTTGATGAGGTCATCAAAGTTTTTGAGTCTATACAAAGTTTATGAGAAACTTGTATTTTCAATAAAGTGAGTGGGAGCACTATAGAGTTTCTGATAAGTATATATGGATGACATATTGTTGATTGGAAATAATGTAGAATTTCTAGAAGGCATAAACGGTTGTTTGAAAAGTGTTTTTCAAAGGAAGACCTGGATAAAGCTACCTAATTGTTAAGCATCAAGATCTATAGAGATAGATCAAAATGCTTGATGAGACTTTCAATGAGTACATACCTTGACAAGATTTTGAAAGAGTTCAAAATGGATCAGTCAGAGAAAGAGTTCTCGCCTGATTTGTAAGGTGTGAAGTTAAGTGAGACTCAAAGCTCGACCACGGCAGAACAAAGAGAAAGGACGAACATCGTCCCCTATGCCTTAGCCATAGGCTCTGTACAGTATGCCATACTATGTACCGCACCTGTGTGTGCCTTGCCATGAGTCCGTCAAGGGGTACAATAGTGACCCAGGAGTGGATCACTGGATAGCGGTCAAGATTATCCTTAGTAACTAAAAGACTAAGGAGATGTTTCTCGATTATGGAGGTGATAAGGAGTTCACCGTAAAGAATTACGTCGATGCAAGCTTTAACACCAATCCGGATGACTCGTAGTAGCAATCTGGATACGTATAATGGAGCAGCCATTTTGGAATAGTACCAAGTGGAGTGTGGTAGCAGTGTTTACGGTTTGACATAAAGATTTGCAAAGTACACACGGATCTGAATGTCGCAGACCCGCTAACTATAAGACCTCTCTCACATGCAAAGCATGATCGAGCCCCAGAACTCATTGGCTGTTAGATTCATAACAATGCGAATCACATAGTGATGTGAACTAGATTATTGACTCTAGTGCAAGTGGGAGACTGTTGGAAATTTTCCCTAGAGGCAATAATAAATTAGTTATTATCATATTTCCATGTTCATGGTAATCGTTTATTATCCATGTTATAATTGTGTTGATCGGAAACTCAGATACATGTGTGGACACATAGACAACACCATGTCTCTAGTATGCCTCTAGTAGACTAGCTCGTTGATCAAAAGATGGTTAAGGTTTCCTAGTCATGGACATGAGATGTCATTTGATAATGGCATCACATCATTAGGAGAATGATGTGATGGACAAGACCCAAACTACAAACGTAGCATATGATCGTGTCAGTTTATTGCTACTGTTTTATGCATGTCAAGTATATGTTCCTATGACCATGAGATCATGCAACTCACAGAAATCGGAGGAGTGCCTTGTGTGTATCAAACGTGGCAACGTAACTAGGTGACTATAAAGGTGCTCTATAGGTATCTCCGACGGTGTCTGTTGAGTTGGCATGGATCAAGACTGGGATTTGTTACTCTGTGTGACGGAGAGGTATCTCAGGGCCCACTCGGTAATGCAACATCACAATGAGCCTTGCAAGCAATGTGACATCTTGTATTACGGAACGAGTAAAGAGACTTGCCGGTAACGAGGTTGAACTAGGTATGGAGATACCGACGATCAAATCTCGGGCAAGTAACATACCGAATAACAAAGGGAACATCATACGGGATTAACTGAATCCTTGACACAGAGGTTCGACCGATAAAGATATCCGTAGAATATGTAGGAACCAATATGGGCATCTAGGTCCCGCTATTGGTTATTGACCGTAGAGGTGTCTCGGTCATGTCTACATAGTTCTCGAACCCGCAGGGTCTGCACACTTAAAGTTTGGTGACGTTTCGGTAGTATAGAGTTATGTATGATGGTGACCGAAGGTTGTTCGGATTCCAGGATGAGATCCTAGATGTCACGAGGAGCTCCGGAATGGTCCGGAGGTAAAGATTCATATATAGGAAGTCCTGTTTTGGTCGCCGGAAAAGTTTCGGGCTCATCGGTAGTCTACCGGGAGTTTCGGTAGTGTACCGGGAGACCACCAAGAGGTGTATTTTGACCCAAGAGGCTTCATGGGCTGTGGAAGAGTGAATACCAGCCCTTAGTGGGATGGTGGAAGTCCCACACAAGGCCCATGAGGCTGGGAAGAAAATCCCAAAAATGAAAAAGGTGGTAAAAGGCAAAAAAGGCAAATTAAGGAAGGAGTCCTAATCCTACTAGGAGTGGAGGAGGTGGACTCCTCCCTCCTATTCGGCCGAACCAGCCTTGGCTTGAAAGCCAAGGCTGCCTCCTCTCCTCCTCTCCTCCTATATATATACTAGAGGGTTTTGGGGTTTTTGCACTAGAATTTTAGCTACGTGTTGCCCGTTCCTCTAGTGGATAGTTTCTCCTCTAGATCGGTTTTCTGCAGTGCTTTGGCGAAGCCCTGTCGAAATAGCTCCACCACCATCGCCGGAGTGCCGTCATGCTGCCGGAGAACTCTTCTACCTCTCCGCTCCCTCTTGCTGGATCAAGAAGGCGGAGATCGTCATCAAGCTACACGTGTGCTGAACGCGGAGGTGTCGTCCGTTCGGCGCTAGATCGGAAGGATCGTGATCAAGATCATGAGACGAATCGTGATGAGATCGTGGGACGGATCGTGATGAGATCGCGGGATGGATCGGGATGAGTTCGCGGGACGGATCATGATTGGATCGCGGGACGGATCGTGATGAGATTGCGGGACGGTCGGCGATTTGGATCGCGAAGACGTTCGACTACACCAACCGCGTTTCTTAACTCTTCCTCTCGTAGATGCTCATCACCATGGATAGCTCTGCGTGTGCGTAGGAAAATTTTTCTTTCCCATGCAACGTTCCCCAACAATAAAGTCATGACCTCTCCAAATGCACTTTCATCAATATTGTAATAATATTCAACATCCTCCAAAATAGTTGGACCACTACTACCCAGAGTTGAAACTCTTCCAAACTCACTTTCCTCAATGTAATCATCATAAATAGGAGGCATGCTATCATCATAATAAATTTTCTTATCGTAAGTAGAAGGAATCAAATGATCATATTCATTAAGAAAATCATCCCCAAGCTTAGGACAAGCATTATTTCCAGCAAACAAATCTTCAAACATATCATACTCATTAAACATAGCATCCCCAAGCTTGTGGTTTTGCATATCATCACAATCATTCTTATCAATAGCATGAATGGCACCAATAGTATAGCAAACATTATTATCATATTCTTCCAAGAAAGTGCTAAAAAGATTCTCAAGATCATAAGGGACATCATTGCCTTCCGAATTATACTCATTACATAAAGTAGTAGGTACTCAATATCATCATCCTCCATCAACATATTTGATTCACTTTCATGAGGCACAATGGTGTTAGGGGCAACATTATTTGGGAGAGATACCTTTTTACCTCTATTCTTTCTTCTTTTCTTCTATAGCACATCACGTGTGGGTTTAATTAATTTTTTCAAGGTTCTTGTTGAAGAGATTGATTGGATAGGAAGCTCCTCCTCGTTACCTCATTCATCATAATAAACACTAGGAGGGTATTGGGAAATATTTTCCCTTTCACTAGTACTCTCTTCATATTCTATTTGTTTTCTTGTCTTTAGATAGTTTGCAATATAAGGATTCTCAATGCAATTTACCGCACAAAACATATAAATTTCCTGTAGATCAAAATTGAGAAATATGCCGGCATTTAGAAAACCCTTAGTTATACGTTTGATTTCTTCATACCGCAAAAGAAGACTAAGTTCTTTATGATGCTCAAGGGTAATTAAGTTGCCACAATTTTTGGACATGATTTGATCATGAAATAAATTTCATTAGAGATTTAAATGACCACGTCCATTGCAAAGTTCACAAGGATAGCGAAAGAAATTACATCTTTCAGCACAATCATCTAGCGTCTCTTGCAACTTTTTAGTTTCTAAATATTTATGCTTCTTACAAAATCTATCTTCCCTTTTTGGTGTGCATTTGCACTCCCAATTCACTCCGCAAAATTGGACATGCTTATAAGAAACATTTTTTTCATGACTTGTGCAATCATCATTAGCATTTTGGATAATCAAAGACTTCATACTAACAACATTGCAATCAGGCTCATCATTCAAATATTTTATGCCTAAAATTTTATTGACTTCTTCTTCTAATAATTGAGCACAATTTTCTGATCCATCATTTTCAAGAAAGATATTATAAAGATGATCAATAATATGATGCAACCTCAATTCCATTTTTTGTAGTTTTCTTTAATAAACCAAACTAGTGATAAAACAAGAAACTAAAAGATTCGATTACAAGATCTAAAGATATACCTTCATGCACTAACCTCCCCGGCAACGGCACCAGAAAAGAGATTGATGTCTGCTATGCAACTTTATTATTGTAGACTCGTGTTGGGCCTCTAAGCGCAGAGTTTTGTAGGACAGTAGCAATTTTCCCTGAAGTGGATAACCTAAGGTTTATCAATCCATGAGAGGTGTAGGATGAAGATGGTCTCTCAAATGACCCTGCAACCAAATACAAGAAATATCTTGTGTCCCCAACACACCCAATACAATGGCAAATTGTATAGGTGCACTAGTTTGGAGAAGAGATGGTGATAAAAGTGTAATATGGATGGTAGAAATATATTTTTATAATCCAAATAAATGAAAGCAGCAAGGTAGCAAATAGTAAACGGTCACAAAAACGGTATTGCAATGCTTGAAAACAAGGCCTAGAGTCCGTACATTTGCTAGTGCAATTTGTCAACAATGCTAACATAGTTGGATCATATGATTATCCCTCAAAGTGCAATAAAGAATCACTCCCGAGTTCCTATTAGCAGAGAACAAAAGATAGGAATTGTTTGTAGGGTACAAAACCACCTCAAAGCTATTCTTTCCGTTTGATCTATCCTAGAGTTCGTACTAGAATAACGCAAGCTATTCTTTCTGATCGATCTACTCAAGAGTTCGTACTAGAATAACACCAAAGAAAATTAACAAAGCCCATGATATATCCAAAGGGTAAAGATCCAATTCATCACAATAAGAGTATAGAGGGGATAAACATCACATGATCCATCTATATTAACAAAGCCCATGATATAGATCATGAGAGAGAGTGAGATTAAACACATATCTATTGGGTACAAACCCTCAGCCCCAAGGGTGGACTACTCCCTCCTCATCGTGGTGGCCACCGGGATGATGAAGATGGCCACCGGAGATGATTCCCCCATCCGGCAGGGTGTCGGAAAAGGGTCTAGATTGTTTTTTGGTGGCTATAGAGCCTTAAGGCGGCGGAACTTCTGATCTAGGGCTACCCCGAAGTGTTTCAGAATATCCGGGAATTTTTAGTGCAAAGAGGCGGTGCGGGAGCCCACTGAGGTGGGCACAACCCAGCTGGTGCGCTAGGGGGGCCTGGCTTGCCCTGGTGAGTTGTGCCCCCCTCGAGGCACCCCCCAGGTGCAGCTCTGTCCCGCTGGGTTCCTTCTGGTCCAAAAAAATCTCCAAAAACTTTCGTGGTGTTTGGAATCCGTTTGATATTGATTTCCTGCGATGTAAAAAACAAAAAAAAACAGCAACTGGCACTGGGCACTGGGTCAATAGGTTAGTCCCAAAAAATGATATAAAGTTGCTATAAAATGATTGTAAAACATCCAAGAATGATAAAATAACAGCATGAATTCTTCATAAATTATAGATACGTTGGACACGTATCAGGCACCGCCGCCGCCCGCCAGCCTCGATCTCCTGGCGCCACCACCCGGTCGGGGCGGCCTTGCACGACACTCGCCGGCCCAGTGTCCCCACACCACCTGCCGATAGTCGCCCGTAGCCACCTCTCGGTCGCCGTCCGTAGCCACGTCCCAGTCGGGGCAACCGCGCTCGCCGCCTGCCATCACCGGACTCCCGTCGCCTTCTGCGGCGAGCAGCGTGGCGGGCGGCGGGTGGCATGGGCGAGCAAGGCGGCCTCCCGAGCGGTGGGGCAGGCGACATGACGAGTGGAGGGCGGTGCGGCGGGAACAGGCGGCACGGCTAGGCAGGAGCGGGTGGCACGCCTTAGCATCATGATGAGCAAGGCCAGAACAGCAGCAGCGCGCATGAGCAGGGCCAAGCGGCGGCGCAGTGACCAGGGTCAGCCGGTCAGCATCTCGATGACGAAGGAAGGGCAGGGAGGTGGCGCGACGACCAAGGTCAGGCCGCCTGACGTCGCAACGAGCAAGGAAGGGCTGATGCAGTAGAAAATGACTCGATTGCTTTTGTGTTTTACATTCTAGGGTCATTTGTGTTAATTTCCAGCATTGTTATGTAACTTTAGTACTTTCAGGGTCCTACTTGCATTTTGTACTTAACTAAAGTTAAATGAAAGGCAGCACTAAGCACGATCAGGCCTTTCCCCTGTTTAAATACAGATGAAGAAAGTTAGGGAAGTGCCCTCACGAGAAACGCTGGTGTATTTTCTTTTAAAAAATTACTCATTTCTTTGCCGTGTGTATTCTACATGGCTGACAGCAAAGGTCTAGTTTGACTGACGACAAAGATGCAGTTTGACTGACGGCAACGATACTTTTCTTTGTCGCCTTGTATAATTCGAATGTCGTGTGTATGCCGACATGCTTTGCCGCCAGGGGCTAACGGCAAAATCTTTGCCATCAGTAATCCTGTCTTTGCCGTCTGTAGTAGCCTGACGGCAAAATGTCCGATTCCTGTAGTGTAGGTGCATATGACTAGGTAAGATTGGATCAAGAACATAGATATAATGATGATAAAATAGACGGTCCATATCTGAAATCATGGCACTCGGGCCCTAGAGACAAGCATTAAGCATGGCAAAGTCATAGCAACATCAATCTTAGAACATAGTGGATACTAGGGATCAAACCCTAACAAAACTAACTCGATTACATGATGAATCTAATCCAACTCCTCACCGATCAGCAATCTACAAAGGAATTACTCACTCCTTGTAGGGAGCATCATGGAATTGGCGTTGTAGGAGGCTTTATGATGATGAAGACTGAAGATTCCCCTTTCCGGGGCCCCAAAGGGATTCCAGATCTGGCCTCCCGATGAAGAACAGGAGGTGGTGGCAGCTCCATATCATGATATGTATTTGTAGTGCCGGAATTAGGGTCAGCGGGCCACGAGGTGGGCACAACCACCAGGGCGCGTTTGAGGGGAGGGGGGGGGGCTAGCGCGCACTGTTGTCTTGTGCCCAGTCAGCCCCCCCTCCGATTGTTTTTGGTTCCAGTATTTTTTATTTATTGTAAAAAAAATCTCCAAAAAGTTTCGTTCAATTCCAAGAACTTTTATTTCTGCACAAAAACAACACCATGGTAGTTCTATTGAAAACAACATCAGTCTGGGTTAGTTTCGTTCAGATCATGCAAATTAGAGTCCAAAACAAGAGAAAAAGTGTTAGGAAACATAGATACGATGGACACGTATCAACTCCCCCAAGCTTAAACCCTTGCTTGTCCTCAAGCAATTCAATTGACAAACTAAAAGTGATAAAGAAAAAAAATACGAAGTCTTTTGTTCTTGTTTACATACATATGCATAAGTAGCACCCAGGTTTTGATTAAAGATTATGACTAACCATGTCGACAATAACTCTTAAAGATTATATTAACTCATATCAATGACATAAGAAACTAGCAAGCAATAATAAAATATCTCAAATGAAAACACTTTGTTAAAACAGTAATGATATAATATGACAATAATGGTATCTCACTAGCCCTTTCTGAGACCGCAAAACATAAATGCAGAGCAGCTCCAAAGTTCATGCAGCGACCAAACATTGTAATTCATGGTAGAAAAAATCCAGTCATGATGCATCCAACATTCACTATACACAATGTATGAGGTTGACAAAAGTGCTATCAGATCTGACATGAATTTGAGAAGGTGATGACTCAACATAAAAGTAAATAGACAATCCCTTCGTAGAGGGAAGCACGGATTTGCAGAGGTGCTAGAGCTCAAAGCTTAAATTAGAGATAAGTATAATTTTTGGGAGGTACACCCTTCTTGTCAACGTTACGACCAAGATCTATCAATCTTCCATGTTAAACAAATAAGCGGCGAGTTTACTCCCCCTCCACCAACAATCACACTCCACGGCTAGCCGAATCCATGGGTACCATCCATACCAACAACATTCCTGGGGGATTTTTTTAAATTTTTTGCATTTCTGTTGATTTCGGGATTGGGAATCCCTATTACCGCCCCTCTTGTGTAAGGACATCGAATAAACACTCATCATGAGAATAACCCGCTTAACATGGAAGATACTGGCCACCCCCTGTCGCTCCATGAAAGTTCCAGTTACACAAAATAGGTGATCATTTTAAATATTTAGAGGTGGCACATGAAAATTTACTTGGAACGACAGGGTAATACCACGTATAGGTAGATATAGTGGACTCATTTGTAATAACTTTGGTTTAAGGATTTTGGTGCACAAGAAGTATCCCCGCTTAGCACATGCGAAGGCTAGCAAATAGTTCGAGAAGCAGCCAACTAGATAACAAAGACGGCCATGAACATGCATTACGAATAATAAACATTGAATGCTATCATGAGTAGGATATGGACTCCATGAACATAAATATTGTGAAGGCTATGTTGGTTTTGATTCAACTACATGCTTGAACATGTGCCAAGATAAGCCACTTGAAACATTCTAATGCATGTTGACATCCATTTTAATGCATGTTGACATCCAAGATAAATCATTATCGACTCCTAGCTACTTAAGCATGGCATGATACACTTTAATCTCTAATTGTCATTGCAAACATGTTTGATCATAATATGCTAAATCATGGATAGTAGGTTAAACATATTTACAAAAACAAAAACATGTTGAGTTCTTACCCGCTTCTCTGTGCCGTAGTCACTTCATCAAATATCGTCATTATTGCCTTTTACTTGCACGACCAAATGATATGAAAATAATAATAGTGGAAGAGTGCCGTGGACTAAGCTGGAATCTGCAAACATTTTATTCAAGAGGAGAAGACAAAGTAATATAGGCTCTTTGTTAGATCAATGGTGGTGCATATGAGAGCCACTCAACATTTTCATTGTTGTCTTCTCCTTGGTTTGACTCAAAAAAGGGAAAAGAATTTCAAAGAAACACACTGAAATATTTTTGTAGTTTTTATTCTTTTCATGAAGAAAGCAATTAAAGAGAGAAAAACGAAAACGAGAAAAACTATTTACACAGGAGAACTCTCAACAAGCAAAAGCAAAATGAGAAATCTTTTTGGGTTTTATTTTAATACTACAACTAACTAAACTAAGAAGAAAACCCGAAAAAAGCAATGAATATTTTTGGATTTTCTCAAAGTTTTCAAACACACAAAAGAAAAGCAAGAAAATAAATCTAGCATGGATAATATAATGAAAAAGTGTGGACACCGACAACTGGAATGAAATGTGTGAACATGAATATACTGCCGGTGGATATACGTACTCTCCAAGCTTTGGCTTTTGTCCTAGCTTGGTAATCACCATACGTAGCCTGGATAATAGTCTCAGTGATAGCCCACCGAGCCTCTTGGGGCAGCCTTCGTAGCCCGTCTGGAAGCTTCAACCTCTGCATTGCACGTGCGGGGCTCGCTCTCAAGGACATAGTATCTACCCTTCATGTGATAATAAAAGAGAGTAGGAGAAGGCAATACGATAGGTACAGTGGGACCGTTGTTGAACCTAAAATTGTAAGTATAATCAGTGATTGTGCCAAGGGGATACGTTAAGGAACTTATGACGTTTCATGGCCTCAAAGTCTAAGTACTGATTAGGAAGATAGGATCATTAGGCCAAGGGGACACACCCAGCCTCGTAGCTCGACAGGAGGCATAAATCCCACCATAAAAATAACCATTAGGAACATTGAGATTCAATCTGCGTGCAACAATTGCTCCTAGATTATAATTTTTAATGCCCATTATAGAAGTGTGTATAACAGTCAAATAAGGGGCACACAATGTGCTACAATCTTGCTTGCCTACAATGCATTTTCTATTAAAGAGTGCAAAGTACCGTATAGATGGGAAATGTATGCTTGTTACTCTACCTTGTGTCACTCCCCTATCTTCACCATAGGAAAGATTACTCAAAAATGACTCATACTCAAATTTTGCTGGTTCGTCTAGCGGACCCCAATTTGGAATTTTGCACGCTTCACAGAACACGTCTAACGGCATGGTGAAAGCATAATTATAAATGCTAAATGAAACTCTAGACTCACAAGAAAAATATTCAAATTTCTTAGTAAATGTCTCTATGAGGTCGAGGTGTTGGGTGCACTTATCTTCGATGAAGGGGGCGAGATCGGTGTTGTGAAAATACTGCTCAAATTCTTCCTTAATACCCGCACCTTCCATGATTGTATTACACGGCCAAAGGCACGATTTGGTTTCAGCATCCCGCATCGAGCTTGCACTTGGTTCAACATAACATTGTCGGACAGAGCTTCCACTCAACGACGCCCCCAAGGATCTTCTCCTCGAAGAACTCCTAATGAATTGCATTTTTTTTGCGAACAATTTCTGAAAAAATTGTGAGACAAAAATTTGTTAACAAAAATTCACAAGATTGATAGCAACTACTCATATGGATGCCTAGAGGCCATATCAAGCATTCAAACTACTTGGAATTCTAAGAATTCAACATGCAAGCTCGTCTAAAGAAGCACCAAGAGTAGCTAATTATTCTGAAAATAAACCCCTAAATTGAAAACTAATTGGATCAATGGGGAGTCACATAACAAGAAACAATCCCCCAAAACAGTTCGGGAAATGGAGCTTCGAGCAAAAAGATCGAAATCCATGGGTTTTTGAGCAAGAACATGAGAGAGAGAGAGAGGGAGAGGGAGAGAGATAGAGATAGAGGGAGAGAGAGAGTTGTGGTGATTTTTTTCTAGAGGTAGGAGATGACATGGGCTAATGAAGTAAGTGAGGGGACCCATGTGGGGACCACAACCCACCAGGGCGCGCTTGGGGTTGCTGGCATGCCCTATTGTCTTGTGGGCACCAGATGCACCCCCCTTTGATGGTATTTGCACCAGAAATATAGAAATACTAAAAAAAAGTGTTAAATTTTTAGGACATTCTTCGAACTTTTATTTTTGGGTCATTTTTTCATTACACAAAGAAGTCAGAAAACATGATAAACATGATTTTTTTTTATTTAACTAAGAAATAAAATAAAAAAGGTGGGAGCAGAAGGCTGTGTCTACTAGATTCATCAACTTCATACCTCTAAAAAATGATCCATTAATAAGGTTGATCAAGTCTTATTAACAACCACTTTTGGTTAGTATGAAACCGAAGAACTTTCATAAAACACTAAGCTACCTCAATGGGGATATGCGTATCCCCAACCTTAATTATATCATATTTCTTTTTGGCAGTAGGTAGAGGTAGATGAAAACTTCCAATAGTGAGTGTCGGAGAATTTTCAATAACATTTACTCAATTCACTTGGAATTCTTTCTTTGGAAAGTGCACCGTTGATACGTTTCCATCATATCTACTTTTCCAAATTCTTTTTCCCTTGTTGTGGACTCTAATTTGCATGATTTGAATGCAACTAACCCAGACTGACATTGTTTTCAACAGAATTGCCTTGGTGTTATTTTTGTGCAGAAATAAAATTTCTCGGATTGACCTGGAAATTTACGGAGAATATATTCGGAATTAATAGAAAATATTGGCGAAATAATCAACCAGAGGGGGTCCACCCATTGGCCACAAGCCAGGGGTGCCCCCCCTAGGGCGCGTCGTGGCGGCTTGTGGGTTCTACAGACCTCCTTTGACCGTAATTCCATCTCCAGAGATTCACTTCCATGGAGAAAGATAGAGGAGAAGAGTTCATCCCATTTCACGATGCGAAGCCGCCGCCACCTCCTATTCTTCCTCGGGAGGGCAGATCTAGAGTCCTATTTGGGCTCCGAAGAGGGGAAATCGACATCGTCGTCATCACAAACCATCCTCCATCACCAATTTCATGGTGCTCACAGTCGTGCATGAGTAATTCCATCATAGGCTTGCTGGATAGTGATGGGTTCGATGAGATTTACCTTGTAATCGAGTTAGTTTTGTTAGGGTTTGATCCCTAGTATCCACTATGTTCTGAGATTGACGTTGTTAGGACTTTGCTATGCTTAATGCTTGTCACTAGGGCCTGAGTTTCGTGATTTTAGATCTGAACCTAGTATTTTTCCATGAATATATATATGTGTTCTTGATCCTATCTTGCTAGTTGTATACACTTATTCTGTGTTATGGTCTGCATATGGCAAAGTAACAATAATTGGGATTCTTTCCGATGATTACCATAGTTCGAGGAGTTCATATATTCACTAAGTGCTAATGCTTTGGTACAATTCTCTATTAAAAGGAGGCCTTAATATCCCTTAGTTTCCGTTAGGACCCCGCTGCCACGGGAGGATAGGACAAAAGATGTCATGCAAGTACTTTACCATAAGCACGTATGACTATATACGGAATACATGCCTACATCACATTGATGAATTGGAGCTAGTTCCATGTCACCCTAGGTTATAACTGTTGCATGATGAATGCCATCCGACATAATTATCCATCACTGATCCATTGCCTACGAGCTTTTCACATATTGATCTTTGCTAAGTTACGTTTCCGTTGCTACTGTTACAATCACTACAAAACTGCTATTGTCACTTTTGCCATCGTTACCGTTACTTCCATACTACTTTGCTACTAAATATTTTGTAGCAGATATTAAGTCTTTCAGGTATGGTTGAATTGAAAACTCAACTGCTAATACTTGAGAATATCTTTGGCTCCCCTTTGTGTCGAATCAATAAATTTGGGCTAAATACTCTACCGCCGAAAACTATTGCGATCCCCTATACTTGTGAGTTATCAAGACCTTTTTCTGGCGCCGTTGCCGGGGAGCATAGCTTTATTCTCTGAGTCACTTGGGATTTATATCTGTTTATTACGATGAAGATTTTGAAAGATGCTAAAACTAAGATCTTCCCCTCTACTACGAGGACATGTAAGGAACTGCCTTCTAGCTCTGCACTTAATTCACCTTCCGTTATGAGTAAATTTGCAACACCACCTGCTAGTAATTATGATATGTTGAAAGTAATTGATGATGCCACTTTTGCTATGCTTGATAATACTGTGCCTTTGGGTGAATTTCTTGTTGAACAACTTGCTAGGGTTAGAGAGAATGAGATCACTGAAACTGATGATATTTGTGAAATTGATGAAATTATTGAAAGTGAACACTTTCAGACACCTATTAGACCTAGATCTCCTAGATATGAATTGCCTGTTATACCTGAGGGTTATGTTCTGGATGGAGAGGTAGGTTGGGACTTTCTTGCTTGTAAAGATAGAGATGATCTTAAGAAATTACTATGCAAGTGGAAAGAAAAATCTTTGAATTCTAGAATGCAATATGATTCTAAGTTTGCTACTTCACATATCTTTGTTACTCATAAGGAATGTGAATTCTCTATCAATCCTAAGTTAATTACTTTGGTTGAATCCAATCCTTTCCATGGTTTTGAATCTGAAACTGTTGTGGCACATCTTACTAAATTGAATGACATAGCCACCCTATTCACTGATGAGGAAAAAAATCCCTACTACTATATTATTAAGTTGTTTCCTTTCTCATTAAATGGTGATGCTAAGCTATGGATTAAATCTCTTGGTCCTGGTTGTGTGCGTAGTCCCCAGGATATGATATATTACTTCTGTGGAAAATATTTTCCTGCTCATAAGAAACGAGCTGCCTTACAGGAAATATTTAACTCTATGCAAATTGAAGAAGAGAGCCACACACAAGCTTGGGGAGGCTTCTCCAATTACTTAATGCTTTGCCCGATCATCCTCTCAAGAAAAATGAAATACTTGATATCTTTTATAATGGACTAACCGATGGTTCTAGGGACCACCTAGATAGTTGTGCTGGTTGTGTTTTCAGGGAACGGACGGTTGAACAAGCTGAACTACTATTGAATAATATATTTAGCAATGATAATGATTGGACCATCCCCGAACCACCTCCAAAGCCAACTCCAAAGAAAAGAGGTATTCTATTTCTCAGTCCTGAAGATATGGAAGAGGCAAAGAAATCTATGAAATAAAAAGGTATTAAAGTTGAAGATGTTAAGAATTTACCACCTATTGAAGAAATACATGGTCTTGATAACTCGACACAGGTAGTGGAGGTAAATTCTCTCTATAGATTTGACGAACGTGATATTCCTTATAATAAGTCTGCTAGTTAATGTTTGGATGAATTTGATAACTTTATTGTTAAACAAGAAAATTTCAATGCTTATGTTAGTAGACAATTGAAACATAATGCTTACATGCTTGATCACTTAGGTGATTATATGAGTAGAACTGTTAATGATCTTAAGCTTATTAGTAAACACGCTTCCATGGTAACTACTCAAGTAGAACAAGTACTTAAGGCACAACATGATTTGCTGAATGAGATGAATGGTAAGAACAATGATCATTCTATTAGAGTTGTGACTAGAGGTGGTAAAATGAATCAGGAACCTTTGTATCTTGAGGGCCATCCTAAGAGAATTGAGCAAGATTCTCATAGAATTAATACTTATGCACCTAGTCATCCCAGTAATTAAAGGAAAAAAGAATGATGATAGGAGTTTGCATGCTGCTAGTTGACTTGTCATAGATACACATGCAAACCAAAATGATATTTCTATTTCTGATGCTGAAACACAACCTGGTGACACTAGTAGAAAACATGGCTTTGGTTCAGGC
Source organism: Hordeum marinum (assembly GCA_022496015.1). NCBI lineage: Eukaryota > Viridiplantae > Streptophyta > Magnoliopsida > Poales > Poaceae > Hordeum > Hordeum marinum. The sequence continues at coordinate 42,507,697 of CM039678.1, forward strand.
CTGGCCAGCCCATTAGCCCTGGTTTAGTCACGAACCGGGACTCATGGGGGCATACGTCCCGGTTCGTGTGCCCAGGGGGCCGGCCGGGCCTCATGGGGCATTGGTCCCGGTTCGTCTGGACCCATTGGTCCCGGTTCTAGACACGAACCGGGACCAATGCGCCTCGCTCCTGGCCCACAACCATTGGTCCCGGTTCGTAGCTGGAACCGGGACTAAAGGATGGCCTTTAGTCCCGGTTCCAGAAACGAATCGGGACTAATGAATTGGCTATATATACCCCTCGCCCGCGAGCCACACTGCTCTGTTTTTTCCTGGCCGGCGAGGAGAGGGCTTTGTGGTTCTCTAGCTCACCTCTTATGCACATGAGGTGTTCGATGAAATGCCCGAGCCACACTACTTAAGCTTTCTCCTCTCCAAACTCGACCACCAAGCTCCATTTTCCTCAAGATTTGTCCAGATTTAGCGTTCCGTCACGTCCGTGGTGAGCCTCTTGTTCTTACCTTCTTTATAAAAGAAAAAAAATTCTTACTTGTATGATTAGATAGATAATTGTCTAATTTTCTTACTTGTATTATTGCTTGTTATTATATAGTGCGATGGTTTTGGTATCCGCCCCCGTAGGCCCTCATCCTGGCTATGATTCGGATGTGGTATATATTATCTTTTATAACTATTTGTTTCATTTAGTGTTTATGGTAATTATGCCGACACCAACTTGACATAGATGTCTTTATCTAGGAGGTATGTGAACCAGATATTACATATGACCCTCTTATCGAGAGGTTAAATTTAGTTGAAGAAGAAAACGAGTATTTAAAAGAGAAATTAAAAAGAGTTGAAGAAGAGAAGATGATATTGGAGTTGCATGTTGCGGATGTCGTAGATGGTCACAAGATCAAGATGGATGCAATGCGCTTGAAGATTAGAAAGATTAGAAAATATGTTATTCATAGCGAGGCTTGGTATCATTATGCCGTTGGATCAATTGTTACCTTTGTTGCGATTATGATTGTATTTGTTGTTGCATTGAAATGTTTTACATAGTTTCAATGTATGGTTTAATTAGATGCTCTGGAGGGCTATATGTTGTTCAATGAGAACTATGTATGTACTTTGGTTTTAATATGATGATGAACTTCTATTAATTTGGTCACTTATCTATTCATGATGTTCTGTAATTGTTTTTGACACACTTAATGCACGCGGATGAATCGGCAATGGATGTACGGTGATAGATAGATCTCCGAGTACATTGAGGGCGTGCATGATTTTCTCGAAGTGGCTGAGGCAAACAAGCAGAATGGTTTTATGTGTTGTCCATGCTCTATATGTGGGAATACAAAGTCTTACTTTGACCGGAAAACCATTCGCGCCCACCTGCGTTAGAAGGGATTCATGCCACACTATAATGTTTGGACCAAGCACGGAGAAATAGGGCTTACGATGGAAGACTGCAAAGAAGAAGAGTACAATGACAACTATGTGCCCCGTGAATACGGTGATGCTGCAACGGGCGAAGCTGAAGATCAAGAGGAACCGGATGATGTGCCCGATGATGATCTCCGCCGGGTCATTGTTGATGCAAGGAGACAATGTGGAAGTGAAAAGGAGAAGCTGAAGTTCGATCGGATGTTAGAGCATTACAAAAAAGGGTTGTACCCCAATTGCGAAGATGGCAACACAAAGCTCGATACCGTACAGGAATTGCTGAAGTGGAAGGCAAAGGATGGTATACCTGACAAGGGATTTGAGGATGTACTGAAAATATTTAACAAGAGGCTTCCAAAGGATAACGAATTTCCCGACAGTACGTACGCAGCAAAGAAGGTCGTATGCCCTCTAGGATTGGAGGTCCAGAAGATACATGCATTCCCTAATGACTGCATCCTCTACCGCGGAGCGTACGAGGATTTGAACGCATGCCTGGTATGCGGTGCATCGCGGTATAAGATCAGACGAGATGACCCTGGTGATGTTGACGGCGAGCCCCCCAGGAAGAGGGTTCCTGCCAAAGTGATGTGGTATGCTCCTATAATACCACGGTTGAAACGTCTGTTCAGGAACAAAGAGCATGCCAAGTTGATGCGATGGCACAATGAAGACCGTAAGAAAGAAGGGAAGTTGAGAGCACCCGCTGATGGGTCGCAGTGGAGAAAAATCGAGAGAAAGTACCGGGCTGAGTTTGGAGATGACCCAAGGAACGTATGGTTTGGTTTAAGCGCGGATGGCATTAATCCTTTCGGGGAGCAGAGGAGCAATCACAGCACCTGGCCCTTGACTCTATGTATGTATAACCTTCCTCCTTGGGTGTGCATGACGCGGAAGTTCATTATGATGCCAGTTGTCATCCAAGGCCCTAAGCAACCCGGCAACGACATTGATGTGTACCTAAGGCCATTAGTTGAAGAACTTTTACAGCTGTGGAATGGAAACGGTGTACGTGTGTGGGATGAGGACAAACAGGAGGAATTTGACCTGCATGCGTTGTTGTTTGTAACCATCAATGATTGGCCTGCTCTCAATAACCTTTCAGGACAGACAAACAAGGGATACCATGCATGCACGCACTATTTAGCTGACACCAAAAGTATATACCTAGACAAATGCAGGAAGAATGTGTACCTAGGGCATCGTCGATTTCTTCCGACCAACCATCAATGTCGTAAGAAAGGCAAGCATTTCAAAGGCGAGGCAGATCACCGGAAGAAGCCCGCCATACGTACCAGTGATCACTTACTTGCTATGGTCAATGATTTACAAGTAATATTTGGAAAGGGTCCAGGCGGACTATCTGTTCCGAATGACGACGAGGGACGCGCACCCATGTGGCAGAAGAAATCTATATTTTGGGACCTACCCTACTTGAAACACCTAGATGTCCGCTCTTCAATCGACATGATGCACGTGAGGAAGAACCTTTGCGTGAACCTGCTAGGCTTCTTGGGCGTGTATCGGAAGACAAAAGATACACCGGAGGCACGGGAGGACCTGCAACGTTTGCACGAAAAAGATGGCATGCCTCCAAAGCAGTATGAAGGTCCTACCAACTACGCTCTTACCAAAGAAGAGAAGGAAATCTTCTTTGAATGCCTGCTCAGTATGAAGGTCCCGTCTGGCTTCTCGTCGAATATAAAGGGAATAATAAATATGGCTGAGAAAAAGTTTCAGAACCTAAAGTCTCATGACTGCCACGTGATTATGACGCAACTGCTTCCGGTTGCATTGAGGGGGCTTCTACCGGAAAATGTTCGATTAGCCGTTGTTAAGCTATGTGCATTCCTCAATGCAATCTCTCAGAAGGTGATCGATCCAGAAATCCTACCAAGGCTAAGGAGTGATGTGGCGCAATGTCTTAGTTCCCACCATCCTTCTTCAATATCATGACGCACGTCCTAGTTCATCTAGTCGACGAGATTTTCATGGGAGTTCTACACAATATGTTCCCCTTTGAGAGGTTCATGGGAGTTCTAAAGAAATATGTCTGTAACCGCGCTAGGCCAGAAGGAAGCATCTCCATGGGCCATCAAACAGAGGATGTCATTGGGTTTGGTGTCGACTTCATTCCTGGCCTTAAGAAGATTGGTCTACCTGAATCGCGATATGAGGGGAGACTGACTGGAAAAGGCACGATTAGAAGGGACTCAATAATATGCAGGGACGGACATTCTTGGTCTCAAGCACACTACACAGTTCTACAGAACTCTATCTTGGTGGCCCCGTATGTCGATGAACACAAGAACAGTCTGCGCTCCAAACACCCGGAGGAGTGTGATGACTGGATTACACATGAACACATCAGGACTTTCGGCGATTGGTTGGAAACACGTGTCAGAGGTGACAACACTATTTCTGATGAGCTGTTCTTGTTGTCCAGGGGACCATCTTCAACTTTATTGACTTATAAAGGATACGAGATAAATGGGAATACATTTTACATGATCGCGCAAGATCAAAAGAGCACCAACCAACCAAAACAGCGGTGTCCGCTTTGATGCAGCAACCAAGAGGGGAAAGGACACATATTATGGTTACATAGTGGACATATGGGAACTTGACTACGGACATGATTTTAAGGTCCCATTGTTTAAGTGCAAATGGGTCAATCTGTCAGGAGGCGGGGTACAGATAGACCCACAGTACGGAATGACAACAGTGGATCTGAACAATCTTGGGTACACAGACGAACCATTCGTCCTAGCCAATGATGTGGCGCAGGTTTTCTATGTGAAGGACATGTCTACCAAACCGAGAAAATGAAAAGATATGGAAGCGAATACATCATGCAATGAGCCAAAGCGCCACATAGTTCTTTCAGGAAAAAGAGACATCGTGGGATTGGAGGGCAAGACAGACATGTTTGGAGATTATGAAAAGTTTCATGAAATTCCTCCTTTCAAAGTCAAGGAGGATCCAAGCACCATGTTAAGCGATGAAGAATATCCATGGTTACGGAGCAATAAGCAAAGGACACAAGCGAAGAAAAAGTGAAGACTGATGAAGTTAGAAAGGGTTGAAATTTTAGTATGTGACTTAGAATGGTGCATATTGAATGCACAAAAATTCTTGAGTTCAAGTAAGTTCAGAAAAATGAAATGCCTTTATAACAGACGAGTTTTCGTCCGAAACCCTCGTACTTCTAAAGAGATGGTCCAGTTTGTACACGAAGTGCATCCAGTTTTTGCTGTAATCGTCTCAACTTTTGCACACATGTTATGTGGGTCAAATGATGATACCATGCCAATTTTTAACCTATTCTGAGTTCATTTGTAGTGCTTTCAAATTTTAGGGTCATTTAGCTCAAAATAAATCATTAAATGCATGAAAAATAGCAAATTAAGTCAGAAAGGGTTGAAATTTTAGTATGTGGCTTTGAATGGTGCATATTGAATGCACGAAAATTATTGAGTTCAAATAAGTTTAGAATAATGAAATGCCTTTGTAACAGACGAGTTTTCGTCCGAAACCCTCGTACTTCGAACGAGATGGTACATTTTGTACACGAAGTGCATCTGGTTTTTGTCGTAACCCTCTGAAATTTTAAGGACATGCTCTGTGGGTGAAATGATGATACCATGCCAACTTTGAACCTTTTCAGAGTTCATTTAAAGTGCTTATCAATTTCAGGGTCATTTAGCTCAAAAAAATCAGCAAGTGCATGAAAAATACCAATTGATCAAGTCAGAAAAGGGCTGAAAATTGATGATGTGGATTTGAATGGTGCATTTTGAACATACAAAAAGTATGGAGTTCAAATAAGTTCAAAAAATGAAATCCCTTTGTAATAGATGAGTTTTCGTCCGAAACCGTGATACTTTGAAAGAGATTGTCCATTTTGTGCACGAAATGCATCCAATTTTTGTCGTAACCCTCTCAACTTTTTAGCACATGCTATGTGGGTGAAATGATGATACCATGCCAACTTTCAACCTTTTCTAAGTTCATTTGAAGTGCTTTTTAATTTCTTTCAAAACATCGTGGGAGTGGAGTTTAAAAAAGAATCAACTAAAAAGCTTTTATAAACCTCTAGTATTTCTGAAACTATAATTATATAAAAATTATGGAACTAAAATTATCAAAGTATTTTTTGTTCAAAACATTAATAGCAAAAGGAATATAACGATAAAACACACTGGAAACAAATAAAGCAAAAATAAATAAAGCAAAAAACAAAGCAAAAATAATGGAAATTATGCAACTAAAATTATCAAAGTATTGTTTGTTCAAAAAATTAATAGCAAAAAGAATATAATGATAAAACACACTAGGCCACCATAAAGTATTTTTTGTTAAGAACTTTTAATATGCAAAAAATAACATAAAAAATGCCCACCTACTAAGGCACCATGGCCTGCATACGACTAGTAACCCAATATACATGGGCCAGGATGCAGACCCACGGGGCAAGTAGGCCCAACAGGCAGAGACAATTAGGCATGCACTGCCTACGATAGAGAGGAGTTCGAGACAGTCAGTTCAGCCGCGCTTATAAACCAGTATGTGCGCTCCTCGCTAGGCCAGGTGGGACTAAACTCCCACCGCACCAGGAACAGGGCTTTGGTCCCGGTTGGTGGCACCAACCCGGACCAATACCCACCTTTAGTCCCGGTTAGTGCCACCAACCAGGACCAAAGGTCTCTGCTTCCCGCCCTTTGGGCTGCCGAAAAGGGACCTTTGGTCCCGGTTGGTGCCACCAACCGGGACCAATACCCACCTTTAGTCCTGGTTGGTGCCACCAACCGGGACCAAAGGTCTCTGCTTCCCGCCCTTTGGGCTGACGAAAAGGGACCTTTGGTCCCGGTTGGTGGCACCAACCGGGACCAATAACCACCTTTAGTATATAAGAAAACACTTAAAAAATTTCAGTTTTCATCCAGCAGTTGCCCAGAGCCCGTTGTCCTCATCCCCGTCACCGCGTCATCGCCTCCCCGAGCCCGCCGTCCTCGTCGCCGGCATCCCCGAAGCCATCACCGACGCGCTCGCCGTCAGGCTGCCAGACCGCACCCTCGCCGTCACCGACGCGCTCCCCTCCCCGAGCCCTCGCCTGCGCCCTCTCCCTCGCCGCGCGCCATCCTCATCGCCGGCCTCTAGCCCGCCGTCGTACTCGCTGACGCCCTCGACCTCGCCGCGCCCTCTCCCTTGCCCTTGCCCGTGCCCTGGACCTCGCCGTGCGCTGTCCTCGTCGCCGGCCTCGAGCCTGCCGTCGTCGTCGCTCCCTTGCCCCCCCGAGCCCGTCATCCTCGTCGTCGGCCTTGTCACCGATCAAGCCATCGCCGCCCCCCCCCCCATAGTGAGCCCCCCTTCCAATGTCCGTTGCTCCCTGTCGCCACTGCTCCATGGTCGCCGGCCGGCAACACCGCACGTGCTCTGTTTTTTTCATGTATATGTGTATTTTTCTGCGGGCATGTATATGTGTATATGTTTTTTTCATGTATATATATATGGTCATGTATATGTGTGTATATGTTCAAGTTGGCATCGGCTCTATCATCAAGTTGGCGAAGCAAATCTTTTTTTGATATGTTCATGTTGGCGAAGCAACTCTTTTTTGAAGTTGTTTTTTGGTTAAACGGAAATGTTGGCATCGGCTCTATCATCACGTTGGCATTGGCTCTATCTATCAACAAGGCCACGGGAGCACCCCGGCCCCTCTATCATCACGTTGGCATCGGCTCCCCAAGAGATTTCCAACGGATCCGGAACGTATGTCATTGTCGATATACCCCCTCTCCGATAACTTCGACATGAGGGGGGGGGGTCGATATACCCCCTCCTCGATAACATTTTTTTCTAAGTTACTAAGGTAAAATGTTCACCCCCGTCTTGATATCTGGGCGACCAACTCTCGAGGCCCATCACGTTTTCCATCCCTAGTCACGTCCTCTCCGATATACCCCCTCTCCGATAACTTTGACATGAGAGATTATCCGTCCAAATCTGATCCGGTTTCACCCCTAGTCACGTTTTCCATCAGACATCGGTTGCATGGGTGTTTGGCTCCAGGTGCCATCTTATATAGGTTTATTGTCGTGCCAAAAACTGGTGTCAACACATGACCCCATGTTTTTCGACAAAACTTGTATGTTTGGCACACGAATATATCCATGCTATATCATGTTTGTATATTAAGTGTCATGTTGTAATTAATATTTTGCACAAACTATGGACGATCGTCAAAGAAACTTATAAGAAGAAGAGATGTTGGGGGAAATCATCCGTGATGGACCGTTGTTGGTGGGCAACATCGTCCCGGAAGGAGGTTATATCTTCGAGTTTCTGAACGACACCGATGGTCTGGAAGAAGAGGGTGAAGCAGGCTCCGGTGATCGGACAGAGGTGGAAGGACATGCGTATGATGGCTCCTGTGAGCGAATGGAGGAAGGAGACCGTGATGACGGCTCCGGTGAGCGAATGGAGGAAGGAGTTGTTGGAAAGTCCGGCAAGGTATATATAATAATTAAGCCTGTGCTGACTAGCTAATTGATGCATTAATTGTTTTGGTATGTGTACACATATTAACTCTCTTCTTTCTTCTTTTCTAGCCCTTCGTATCCGGATCGAGCCAAACTTCGGTAACGAGACGAGGCCCGAAGAAAAAGTTGCGCCCGGATGAAAGGTTCACGATTACCAGCATCAATAGAGATGGCCAACCGATTGAACCCAGCCGGACCAAGGATGCATTTTCTGCTCAGTGCGGGGTTCTTGTTAGGGACATGATCCCGATCACCATCCACCAATGGAATAAGCCGAGGGCCGGAGACACTGAAGTGTCTTTTGTCACTGATAGACAGAAAGATGATCTTTGGACCGCGCTAAAGGCAAATTTCACCCTACCGGAAGAGGAGCATCCGGAAAAGCCAGTTATAGAGCAAAAGGTCAAGACTCATGCTCTTAAGAAGATGGCAGAGCTATTCAGGAGGTGGAAGAATGAGTTAAAAATAAAGTTTGTCGACAAAAATAAGACTCCAATATTCGAGGGCCGATTTGAGAAGATAAGAGAACAGTGGCCCTCATTTGTGGCCCATAAGACATCGGAGAAGAGTAAGAAGATGTCACCGATAAACAAACTAAATGCTGTAAAGAAGAAGCATCACCATCGCACGGGGTCAGGTGGCTACCACAAAGCCCGACCGTTGTGGGACAAGGCTAAAAAGGACCTTCTTGACAAAGGGATCGTACCAGCGACATTGAACTGGCCAAAGCATGGAAGGAATTGGTTCTTCGGGGTTGGGGGAACCTTGGACCCTGAAACAGGGAAGTGCTGTTGGACGAACGAACAACTGGCGGTACCGATCACCAAGCTTTAGGAGTTAATCGCCAAAACGGAGGAAGGGACGTTCGTTCCCGACAGAGAGAACGACGAGCTCACAATGGCCCTCGGGAATCCTGAGCACCCAGGACGAACACGAGGCACGACAGGCTCCGTTCCGTGAAAGCATGGGTTTCCCAACGTAGGAGGTTACAAAAGTAGGGAGAGGAAGAGGAAATAGGAGCAAAGCGAAATACAGAACCTGAATGCAAGAGTACAAGCGCTAGAGGAGAGGAATCGAGCTAACGAAGCTACCCTAGAAGCTACCCCGCCATCTCAGCGGAGAAGCAGCATGGCTTCCACAGAGCTCATTGCGCAGCCTGATTTGACGGCTCCTAAGTACCCCGTGGATGAAATCACGGAGTCTCAAGATTTCCACCTTAAGAAGCAATTGATGATGCACCTCAAACCCACGGTGCCTATCGGCCATGTTGCACCTCCTCGACCCAACGGAACTTTTCACTATCGTCCGATTCCACAAGGCTATGCTGTTGTCATGGTCGAAGAAATAGTGGAGGGATATGAGGAGCTCGAACTTGACTACCCTACCGGCGAAGGGGAAACTCTCCTACAGAATGCTCTGAGGACTTCATGTCTATGGCCGAAGGAATTCATCAAGCTTCCGAACTGGACGGCGCCTCCGCCTCCTCCTCCTTCGGCGAGTAAGGGCCCTCCTCCTCCTCCGCCTCCTCCTCCGGTGAGTAAGGGACCACCTCCTCCTCCTCCGCCTCCTCCTCCGGCGAGTGATCAGGGCACACATCCTTCTCCACCTCCTCCTCCGGCGAGTGATCGGTGCACACCTCCTCCTCCGCCTCCTCCTCCGCCTCCTTCTCCGCCTGCGTCGGTGCGTCCGAGCAGCCTGTCTCCTCCTCCGCCTCGTTAGCAAGAGCAGAAGAGAGCCGCCGCTGCCGCTCCGGCTGCTCCGGCGCCTCTTAAGCAAGAAAGGAAAATAGCAGCCGTCGCTTCGGCGTCTAGCACTACAGCCAGTGGCGGGAGGCGATACCAATACAGTCCATCATCTCTCAAGCCTCTTGAGAGATTACCATACGAGAGGAGCGATGAGGAAAACGCGAAGATCTCTAAAGGCGAAGTGGATGCCTTTTTTAAAAAGAAAAATCCACCTCCGGAGGAGAAGATAGATGAGGTGAAATTGAAGCGCACTTTGGATGCCCTGAAGCGACCAGCACCGGCTCCGCTGGATGACAACCATGTCCGCGTTCTTAAAAACAAAGTGCAAGAAGCGCGCCGGTCCGGAACCACTGCAACTGACAAAAGGAGAGAACAACAAATTGCAATAGGGAAAAAAATTCCCCAGCTCGGCGAATAGGCGAAACAATCGTGCCCCCCGCTGCAGGTGTCTAGCGATATCGTCGTCGCAAATCTGCCGGCCGGGATGGTGCCGGGTACCAATCCTGCTGATTACCTGCCCGACGATACACATTTTGATACACTGGAGGTGGACGAACACAAATTCCGGCACGGGTATCCTCTCGTCAGACGTGATCAACAGCTACGACCGATGATGCGAAAATTCCATCAGTGGTACATGGACACCTGCAAGAACTCTGGGTTGGATAATTTGATGATTATTGTTAAAGACAAGCACGACCTCGTTGGAATTGACGTGTTGTGTGTTCCATTTGAGGAGTTATTCTAGCTTTTCAATCAAAAGGCCATCGATAAAGTAATCATCACTTGCTACTGTCTGTAAGTACTACTTCTTTAATTAAGTCTCTATATATAGCTCAGCTCTTTCATTGCATGTACATATAATTCACTATATCATGCAGATTGAAGATCGTCGAATGCAAGCAAAGAGAAGTCTATAATATTGGGTTCATTAACCTAAATCTCTTTGATGAATGGGAGATGAAAAAGAATCCCAAACAAGCCGAGGCCAACTTGCTACAATCGTTGCTTCAACACCAAAACAAACAAAAAATAATCTTTCCTTACAACTTCGAGTGAGTGTTATACTGTGCATATTCGGTTTTCCTTTGTTTACTCGAGGTTATAGTAATGTAATTGATGAGTTATGCATGCGTGCGCAGCTTCCACTTTATTCTCCTAGAGATTATGCTTGAGGAGGGACTAGTAACCGTCTTAGACTCAAGATGAAAAGATCCCAAGACGTATGCGATCATCACTGAAATGCTTAAGAAGTAAGTTCAGTCGATCATTATCGCACCATTTCGGCAACTTTGTTCATTTCCTGATATCAGGTAATAATTATTTTCTATGTCTGGCTGGGTTTGGATACCGTTCACCACAAAATCTCCGGGACTGCCGAAGGAGCTGAAATTTACACGCCCGAAAGTAAGTACTACTAGCTAGTTCCGCGCATCTCCCATTATATTGATTCTAGCTAGTTTCATCAATACCATTTATATAATGCTTGATTATCACTTTGATTGACCTCTATTTCTCGTAAAGTGGTTGTGGAAGCAACCAGGGACTAATCTTTGTGGATACTACGTATGCGAGTTCATCTACAACGCGACGATCTCTATGCAGGGCGGCTACTCAAAAAAAGATTTTGATGTGCGTAAGCAATAATATTCACAATTTTATTTTATTACCATCATTTGTGTTGAGTTTCATTCATATATATGTATTGACCCCCTTCTTCGAATTAGCTTTGGGAGCTGCAGGAACAACTTCTACCACATGATCGCATAATAGCTATTCAAGAGGAATTGGCGGGATTCTTTCTTGAACACGTCATCAGGAAAGAGGGAGAATACCATATGGAACTTGATTTCAGATGTTAGGGTATTGTAAGAGATCTTATATTGTATATATGTAGCCAGTAGCGTCAGATAGATATACGAAAACTTGTTGTTCGAACAATCTCACTTCTCTCTGTATATGTTCATGACGATCTTCTGTACTTAATGGTTTAATTCCTTCATTTTCTTACTAGCTAGCATGTCGAGTCCTCTCTATACGTATAGTATGTAGCGTCGACCAAGCACGGAGATAAGAGAGGACACCTCTCTCTATTAGCTAGCTAACACAATATATGAAACCCCAAAATTAATCCTACAAAACCCCCATCCCCCCCTCTAAAAAAAAACAAAACCCCAGCCCCGGAACTGCTGATGGGTGGATGCATTTTGGTCCCGGTTGGTGCTACCAACCGGGACAAAAGGCCCTCCTGCCCGGGCAAGCCGTAGAGGCCACATGGAGCCCCATCTGTCCCGGTTGGTGGGCAAACCGGGACTAAAGGTTTTCGGCATTAGTAATGACCCTTTAGTCCCGGTTCCGGAACCGGGACAAATGGCCCTCCAAAACCGGGACAAATGGGCCGTTTTCTACTAGTGTGATGAAGATGAACTAGGTGAAAATTTTAATGATGATGTTCATGTTGATGCTCAACCTAGTAATGATAATGATGTGGAGATTGAACCTGTTGTTGTCTTGATAACCCACAATCTAAGAATAAAAGATATGATAAAAGAGACTTTGTTGCTAGGAAGCATGGTAAAGAAAGAGAAGCTTGGGTTCAGAAACCCATGCCCTTTCCTCCTAAGCCATCCAAGAAAAAGGATGATGAGGATTTTGAGCGCTTTGTTGAAATGCTTAGACCTGTCTTTTTGCGTATGCGCTTGAATGATATTCTGAAAATGTCTCCTTATGCTAAGTATATGAAGGATATTGTGACTAATAAAAGAAAGATACCTGTTGGGGATATAACAACGTAATATGACCCAGCTTAGAAGCTCCGGCTGATAATGAGCCGGCCCAAAAGAGAGGCTATCAACTGAAGGCCCAAGATGATAAGGTGGCTCTAGATGCGGGCCGGGCGACGGCTCGGACGATGAAGACCCGGACGAGTAAGACGTCTCAAGGATGACTTGGGCGAGGAGATAGAGATAAACTCGGAGATGTAAACATGATTCCGTTAAGCAATTGTAAGACCCGACGGTCCTGACCTCTTATATAAAGGCAGACCCGGGGCGACTTAGAGGACATGTTATCGAGAGCTAGGTCAAGCTTTTAGCCCCTTGTAATCGATACAATCAGCAATAACAACACAAATAGGACGTAGGCTTTTAATCGACTTGAGGGGCCAAACCTGGGTAAACTCGTGTCTCTTGTCCCGATCAACCCGTTTGAGTCCACTGCAATGGCGACAGCCCGGAACTCAAGTTCGGTAATCCGGACATCTGCCGTGAGAAAACCACGACAGTTGGTGCCCATCGTGGGGCTTGCGCTTGGTGGTGTTGAGTTCTCAAAGGGCTCCCTTCCAGGGCTCAAGGGATACATAATCGTAAGGATGAGCAAGAGTCACCGCGGCCAGCTCTACATCGACGATGCCTGTTGGGGGCTTGATGTTGCATCCGTGGAGTATGGTTTTCGGGTTCCGTTTGGTGGAATCCAGGATTTTATCGGAATGATCGACGAATCCACGCCCGGGCTGGACATCAACACCAACGTCATCGAGCCGGCTTGGCATCTCCAACCTACACAAAAAGTATGCCCAACCCGTGGTCATCCGGCTCAAGAGCATGTCTTTGTTGGTTTTACTCAAGGTATGGATCTAGAAGCTTCCGGATATCAAGAAATGCTTGTGCACTCCGAAGATGAGTCCTCAGGTGGAGAAACAGAGTCAGTGTATCGGCTGAGTAATGGTGGCCTCGGGGGCTATGACAACACTTGCCCTGAGTCAGATCACTCCGGGTCAAGGGACCTCTCCGGGTCAGGTGACCTTGGGCTGCCGGTTCATGCAACGGTATTCATGGCAGGGCCAGGAGCAGCCGGGTCAGGAGCTAACCCGCCTATGCCGCCACCGGCTCAGGGCCTTGTAGAGTTGATGGATGAGCTTGAGGCTGTGATGGCCACGGAGGTTACACCGGACAATCAAGCGGCTCGGAATATGGAGATCGCAAGGATCAAGGGCAGGATGGAGGCAGAGGTGACACGACTCAAAGCCGATGCTTTCCGTTTGGGGTTAGAACAAGTATCTGCGGTGGCCGTGCATCTGTAACATCCCAAAATTCCATTTTGGAATGTTATGATTTATAGCTATGCATCTATCATCACCATTGTTTGAATACGTGTATTGTTGAAATGTTCTTTCTAAATTTCCGAAAGCCCTTTCTATTTTCCCTAAGTTGCTTTCACCTATTTGAAATCTTGGTAAAATGTTCAAAATAAGAGGGGAGTAACATGACCCTCCACACCAGGGTCATCTTGGTGATCTATTTGAACAAAAATAACCAGGAGTTATTTTGAAAATATTTGCAAAAAGGATTTAAAAACAATTAGGCAATTTCTGAAAATATTTTTTTTCAAATTGTTCAAATGACAGAATAAAAATGTTCATTAAATAGCATTTATTATTCTGTTAATTTTGATATATAATACCCCTATATTTAAAAAGGTTTGAATGTTTTAAAAGCTTTTGAATGTCGCTGGAAAATCATTAAAAGAAATGGTAACGGTTTCCTGTATTAAACGGGCCGGCCCAACGGCTTTAAAAGCCGAGACCGTTACCGGTCGGCCGACCGACGCGCAACGGACGCCTCCTCTCTCACTGACACCGGGCCCCACGTCGACTGGCCGTTGCTCCCCGCGGACGCCTTCTTCCTCCCGCACGCGACGCCGGACCTCGCCGGCAGTTTCTTCTTCCCCGCGGATCTCGCCTCCCATTACTCCCCCGCACTCCCCAGCGCCCCTATATAAGCCGGCCACTCCCCGCATCCATTTTTCCCCGAGCCCCCTCTGTCCCTCGCCGAATCGTTGCCGCAATTCCTCGCTGGAGTAACTCCGACCACCGACGCTCCCTCCCCACGTGCCCGTCGCCTCGGACGTCCCCTCGCCTCTCCGACCCCTCCGTTCGATGCTGGACCTCGCCCGCCGTCATCTGAACCCCTTCTCTACCTCCCTCGACCACCGGAGCTCCTCGCCGTCGTCTTCGCCGCTTTTGGATCCACCGGAGACTTCCAACGCCGGCGACCTTTCCTCCGTAAGCTCCCTGGACCGTCGGATCTATAATCAACGCCTGAGATTAGATCGGATATAATTCCGAACCGGTATCCCCTACCGACCGGTCGCCCGCCCACAAACACTCGCGCGCACACCCCCTTAGCCAATAGGACAGTGCCACGTAGCCCCCCTGGCCGTCCGGTAGATTTCACTCTTTTCTGTTTTTGTTTTAGTTAACAGAGTGAATCCAAATTTTGTTTTGCTTATAACTTTTAATCTATTAAATGTTTTGAGTTGATTATTTTTGCAATAGCTCACATTTTTCATGTAATTTCACAGTGTACTTTTAAATTTCAAATTTGAACTATAATATTTGAATTGAATCAATTTTGCTCAAAATCTCCAAATCTGAATAACTAGAGTTTGAAAATAGATTTTGACATGAATCTTTTTGCTAATGTTTGGTATTAGTTAGGACTATCATCATGTTTAGTTTGAGGATTTTAGGATGATCATTGTTAGTGTTTTAGCTATAAACAGAATCTGCCTAGTATTATAGTATAGTTTTATTTACTTAGTTTTAGTAAGTTTAACTTAGATTTAGTTTTAATTTATTTAGTAGGTTCTGTTGATTAAACATTTAGTGTTTTACTTATTGTTAATAAAAATATAAAATTGTTTAGTTTATTTCCTTGTTAAGAGAGGAATCACAACTTCTTTTCAAATAGGTTTATTTTGATTAAAACAACTAGTTAGTAATAGTTTTGCTTTCAAACAAAGTTTTATATAAGTTAATTTTTTTTTCTAAGACAAGTTTATTTGTAAACTCTTCCCTATTAAGAACATGTTTTGTTAATAAGTAATAAGTTTTGTTTTGTTCTCTTGTTAGTAAAACTATATTTGTTCCATTTAGTGCTTATCAAAACTTTTACAAACTTTACAAAAGTTTTCTCAACAAACTTAAATTGATTTTCTGCTGTTTATTAATAAAAATATTTTATTGTTTCCTTGCTTTCAACAATTGTTTTGGTTATTTCAAAATAGTTTTATTATGTTAGTAGTGTTTTATCAATCACCTCCTAGTAAACAAAACTTTGTGTGTTTTCCTTACTTGTGATTTGTGCATTGTTTTGTCTTGACTGTTTACTAGTTCTTGATTGATGTTTGTGGGTTACAATATTCTGTTGTATGCTTATTGAGTGTTTGTTTGTTTCGTTAGATTATCCGGAGTGCGAAGCTTGTTACTTAGAGTCACTCACGTACGAAGATCATCAATCAGGCAAGTCACCTTGATCATGTTTTACCCATGTTTTATATGCATTAGTTCTACCATCTTCCCCAATTGCATGCAAGTTAGGTTAGTTGGAAACTTGGTTACATTGTAGTAGTATCATGTGGTAGGTACCCCCTCAAACTCTTTGACACATTGGCCCCGGGAAACGTTGTTTTACTTTTTGTTATGCTATTAGTAGACGGGGTTGGTTGTGTGATTCATGAGAGTTGAGAGAGTTAATAATTTCAAGACCTACATAATGATCAAGATTTCAAGACTCCTACTTTTCAACATACCTCTGGGTGGATGATGGTTGAACGGCACCCTGGAGAAACTAGTGGATTTTCCTAGGTGATGCTGGAGATGGCCAGCATTCACGCGGAAAGATCCACCCAGGTACAAAGAGATGGATGGGTGCTTCAAGACCCAAGGCTTAACTGCATAGCCACAAGTCATTATGGGCTCTGGCTTGGTTGGACATTGTGGTGACCCTGGACAGGCGGTGCTACGAGATGTAGAAGAACGGTAGGAAAGGATGGGCACCGACAGAGTCGCAGAGAAACCCTTTGGAAGACCATGTTTTGGTCATCCTTTTCTCAAACACCCTGAAGTGCGAGAAATTAAACGGAGGCGACCAAATCTTGTGGGGAGCGTGTGCAAAACTCTGCAGAGTACTCAAACCTAATCGATTAGCCGTGCCCACGGTCATGGACGACTTGAGCCAAAGGAATTGAAACTTCCGGAACTCTCAACACAATTAATAATGAGGATGTGGGTATTAATAATTTGGGAATGAGAATTGGTTGGTGGAACCATCTCATTATTCAACCAACTTAGTAATATTTTGCTTAGCCCCTCCCTTGATGTAGGAAAAACTTGGCTTTATGCAAAAACTTACCACCCCACCTGCCATATAAGCATGTAGACTAGATGATTATCTTTTCACCCCTCTTTTATGACTTGCCGGCATATTCCATATGCTGACCTACATGGCTGCAACGTATCATGTTGCAGAGTACTTTTCCGACCAGGAGTGAGGATACGCTCTACGCTCAGTGAGATGCCCTTGGAGTCAGATGGACTCATCTACCTTCGACGCTTCCGCAAGATTTAGATATTCTCATGAGTTGGCCTTCAGCCACTTTATTGAAATTTTATTGTAATAAAGGACTTGATATGAGATTTCGATTAATATAATGCTGTGTGATTTCCCTTTGATATATACATTGATGTACCGTGTGTGTACCAGCATGATCTTGGGATGGTACAGAAACACCGGAGATTCGACCTTTCAGGTCGGGTCGCTACAGCATCGTAGGAGGCATCAATCTCGTTTGCCGGAGCGCTATATATGAAGCAACAAATCTTTTCAACACTCCCGACTCTGGGAGAGCGGCAGCTGCCCCTGAGGAAGGGCGAGTAGCGGCTCACGCAACCCAACCTGGAGGGTTTGCAACTCCAGCAGGTCATTATTCTAACCCGGCTGAAAATATGGTGGCAGCGGCTACCCGTCTTTTGACAATTCCTATCCCAAACGAGGCGCCCTTTGCGGAGGAGGTACGGAATGCTATTGGATATTTACAGACGGCGGTGGCTCAACATGAGAGATACACTCACAGCCAGAACCGAGTCCACTCTACCCCCCTCCATAGTCGAAGTTTCAGCCGGCGCTATGAGTCACCGGCGGGTTCCAGCAGTGGTCCGCATCATGGGCCAGAAGGTGGACGAGCAGCTTTAGACGGGCAGGCCCTCGTAGACAGGGTGAGAAACAGGCGAGAAGAAGAGGCGGCAATGGTTCATCTGGATCCCGAACACTCTGTAGGGGCCGGATCCGCTGGTAATACTAGGGCCGTGGGAGTTCCATGCTTAACTCCGGCTCTGCGGAGCGAGAGGTTACCAAAATATTTCAAGGGACCTCGCAAGGTGCCGAATTACACAGCGGATCTCCCTCTCGAGGCTTGGGTGGAGAGCTACAAGTTGGCCATGGAGATGTTAGACGTCAGTGAGGCGGTGTGTGGCTCCGGCTCGCACATGGTTGAAAGTTTTACCAGCCAACACGATAAACTCCTGGGCTGAATTAAGGGCGAAGTTTATCAAGAATTTCCAAGGGACTTGCAAGCAGCCTATGACCATCGTAGACCAGGACCATTGTGTTCAACAGGAGAATGAGTCGACTCATCATTGGGTCTGGCGGGTGTCGACCATTATTCATTCTTCGGAGCAGATCACGACGGCTCAGGCAGTGCTCATCTTGGAAAAGAACTGTCATTTTGTTCCGCTGAAGGAGAAGCTTGGCCGACTCAAGCGCACCTGTCAAGATATGGGAGAGATTATGACGGCCCTGACAAAATATGTCGACTCAGATAGCACAAAAGACCAAGGCTCGGATGATGAGAAAACCAATCAAGGAAAGAAAAACAACCAAGGCAAGAGCTTTGTGAACAATGGGAATCAGAGTAAACGGAAGAACGCCGAGGGCGGGTCAGAGTTAGTGGCCAATACCAACACAGGACATAATCGTCCTGGTGGGAATGGAAAATTCAAACCGTTTTTTCAAAGGAACCGGACTCCTTTCAACTTAGAGGAGGTGCTTAAGAAGCCTTGTCCAGAACATGGCACGCCAGAGAGGCCGGCGTTGCATGCGTGGGGTGATTGCTTTATCATACAAAGATTCAAGAACCATCATTCACAGCAACACCATAACCAGGGCGGTGGCCCGCCCGGCGGCTCGGGACCGGGCGGGTCAGGAGCTGGGTTCGGTGCCAGCGGCTCTGAAGCTGGACATCCGGGTCAGAATAACCAAGGAGGACATCAACAGCACCCTGGCAACAACAACCATAATAATAATAATCAGCAGCAGCAGCAGCGCAATCAGTCTGGATTCCAGAGTAATCCGAAGCAGCTCAGTTCTGGGTAGTATCACGTATTCACAACCGGTCATAGTAAACGAGACGAGAAGCTACGGAGGCGAGCGGTTAATACGGTTGTGCCGGCTCTCCTGCGCTATTTGCCATGGTCTGAGTATGATATAATATGGAGCCGAGAGGATCACCCGCCGCAGGTGGACGACCCGGGCTGGTTGGCTTTAGTGGTAGCTCCTCAGATACATGGTTATGGGGTGAATAAAGTGCTCATGGATGGAGGCAGCAGCATCAACATCTTATACTATGACACCTTCAGGCGAATGAAGTTGTTGGAGAAAGATCTCAAACCTTCTTCCACTGTCTTTCATGGCGTGGTTCCGGGTAAATCGGCATACCCAGTGGGCAAAATTTCTTTGGAAGTGGATTTTGGCGATGAGTATAATTATAGGGTGGAATCCTTGTGGTTTGAGGTGGTTAAAAACAAGAGTCCCTATAATGCACTGTTCGGGAGGCCGGCTTACGCCAAGTTTATGGCTAGGCCTTGCTATGTTTACTTGCAGCTCAAAATGTCTGGCTTAAATGGTACAATTACCGTTCATGGCAATCGCAAGACGGCTCTTGAGTGTGAGGAAGGAGATGCGGCTTATGCAGAGGCTAGTTGCGCCCAAGAGGAGCTTAAATTTTATAAGGAGAACGTTGACCCGAAGGATATGACACCGTTGAAAAAGCCAACCACAGAGGCAGAGCCGCCACTCAAGTTTTCAGCGGATGATACCAAGGCAGTGGATTTTAACCCGGGCGACTCATCCAGGCAGTTCATCATTGGGGCTCACATGAATCCCAAATAGGAAAGCGCGCTCATCGAATTCATCCATGAGAATCGGGACATCTTTGCATGGAAACCTTCTGATATGCCGGGTGTACTGAGAGAGTTCGCTGAGCACAATCTTAATGTGAATCCGAAGTTTAAGCCGATCAAACAGTTTCTACGGCGGTTTAACGAGGAGACACGTAAAGCTATTGGGGAAGAAGTTTCCCGACCCTTAGCTGCAGACTTTATAGTTGAAGTTTTTCACCCAAAGTGGTTGGCTAACCCGGTGTTGGTGCTCAAAAAGAACGGCACCTGGCGTATGTGCATAGATTACAGGACCTCAATAAGGCTTGTCCGGCTGATCCTTTTGCACTACCTCGCATTGATCAGATTATCGATGCTACAGCCGGATGTGAAAGTTTATGCTTCCTGGATGCGTATTCAGGTTATCATCAGATCAAGATGGCTCTGAAAGATCAGGAGAAGACGGCATTTATCACACCCTTTGGGGCATTCTGCTATGTCTCTATGCCTTTTGGGCTCAAGAGTGCCTAGGTGACTTACCAATGATGTGTGTAGAACTGCCTTCATGGCCAGATTGGTCGTAATGTTCATGCTTATGTAGATGACATCGTGGTGAATTCTCGAAAGAAGGAAACCCTCCTAGAGGACCTAAAGGAAACTTTTGAGAATCTTCGGGTCTACAAAATGATGCTTAACCCGACGAAGTGCGTTTTTGGTGTTCCAGCAGGAAAACTTTTGGGTTTCTTGGTCTCTGAGCATGGCATCAAGGCTAACCCGAATAAAATTAAGGCTATCACTTCTTTACGAGAGCCGACGTGCATCAATGATGTTCAATGCATTGCAGGACGGATTGCTGCGTTGAGCCAGTTCATAAGCCGGCTTGGAGAGAAGGCCATCCCCTTATATCAGATGATGAAAAAGACAGACAAATTTAAGTGGAGTAAGGAGGTGGCTGAAGCACTTGAAGCTCTTAAGAAGCAGTTGATTGAGCCGCCAGTATTAGCCGCTCCGGCTGAGCAAGAGTCGTTGCTCCTTTATGTGGCGGCTAACAACAGGGCGGTCAATGTGGCAATTATTGTTGAGCGTAAGGAGGTAGGGAAAGAATATCCTGTGCAGAGGCCGGTTTATTATATCAGTGAGGTTTTGGCCGAGTCTAAACAGAGGTATCCACATTGGCAGAAGCTGGTCTACGGAGTTTTCATGGCTAATCACAAATTAAAACACTATTTTCTGGGACACGAGATAACCGTGGTCAGTTCTGCCCCGTTGGGAGATATCATTCAAAATAGAGAAGCTACGGGGAGGATTGCCAAATGGGCCTTAGAGCTCGGACCTCTTAACATCAAGTATGTTCCCCGTACAACGATAAAGTCCCAAGCCTTGGTGGATTTCACAAACGATTGGATAGAGTGCCAAGCTCCTGAAGAGAAGCCGGATAACACGTACTAGACTATACATTTTGAAGGGTCCAAGCAACTAGAAGGGTCTGGTGCTGGAGTTGTTATTACCTCCCCCAAAGGTGACAAATTTTGTTATGTGCTCCGGTTGATGTTCCCTTGTACTAACAATGCAGCTGAGTATGAGGCACTACTCCATGGTCTGAGAGTCGCTAAAGAGATGAACTTAAGCCAGGTTAGATGCCTAGGCGACTCAGACCTTGTGGCTCAGCAAGTTTCAGGTACTGGGGATTCTAAGGACCCGCGGATGGCAGCTTATCGGTAGGCGGTTGATATTGTCGTAGGTCATTTCAAGGGATATCAAGTGGATCATATTGATCGTTGCAGGAATGAGGCGGCTGATGCATTATCACAGCTCGGATCTCAGCATAAGACGGTACCGCCTAATGTTTTTCTTGATGTGTTATATCACCTGACTGTCAAGATGCCCTCTGAGGATGATTTGGCTATTCCTGATCCGGAGTCAGAGCTGGTGGCGGCTATAGATGCCATCCCAGATTGGACTGTCCCTTACTTGGCATATCTAACACGCGGCGAGTTACCTGAGGACGAGAGCCAGGCTAGAGAAATCACCCGGAGTTCTAAATCTATGACAATCATCAATGGCGAGTTACATAAGCGTAGTGTGATGGGCGTCTTTCAGCGTCGTGTCTCACCAGAGGAAGGCCAGCAAATCTTAAATGAAATTGATGCTAGTGACTGTGGACATCATGCCGGGTCAAAATCCTTGGCAGCTAAGGCCCTCTGGCATGGATTTTTCTGGTTGACGGCTCATAAAGATGCAGAGGACCTAGTCCGTAAATGTGACGGTTGTCAGAAATTTGGCCGCCGTGCTCACGTTCCGGCTCAAGAGTTGAGGATGATACCAATTACCTGGCCGTTTGCTGTTTGGGGGCTTGATATGGTAGGGCCTTTTAAACGGTCTAAAGATAAGAAAACACACCTGCTGGTGGCGGTTGATAAGTTTACTAAATGGGTAGAAGGAGAGCCGGTCAGTAAGTGTGATGCGGCCACAGCGGTCGAATTTATTAAGAAGCTGATTTATCGTTTTGGTTACCCACACAACATCATTACAGACAATGGAACAAATTTATCCAAGGGGGCTATGAAAGTATTCTGTGAGAAGGAGCATATACGGCTTGATGTATCAGCCGTGGCACATCCACAGTCTAATGGTCAGGCGGAGCGCGCTAACCAGGAAATTCTACGAGGGATTAAACCCCGGCTCATGGTTCCTTTAAAAAGAACACCCGGATGTTGGGTGGAAGAATTACCTTCTGTTTTGTGGAGCATTCGGACGACTCCTAACAGGTCTATGGGTTTTACGCGTTTCTTCATGGTATACGGCGCCGAGTCGGTTCTACCAAGTGACATCCGGCACGACTCACCAAGGGTGGCGGCTTATGTTGAGACAGATAATGAAATAGCATGCTAGGATGCATTGGACGCTTTGGATGAGGCACAAGAGCTAGCAACAGCTAGATCGGCGATTTATCAACAAGACCTGCGACGCTATCATAGCCGCAGGGTTAAGACCCGGGTGTTCCAGGAAGGGGACTTAGTGCTCTTGTTAATTCAAGATCAAACAGGAATGCATAAATTGTCTCCACCCTGGGAGGGGCCTTTTTTGGTCAGCCGGAACCTTAATAATGGATCATATTATCTCATGGACATCCGAGATGATTTGGACACGGCGGGTCAAGAGACTATTCGGCCATGGAATATCGCGCATCTGCGACCATATTTTACTTAGCAGGCACTGAAAGCTGTTGTCATTTTGTGCATCATATTCATATGGGTGAGAGTTAGCATTTCCACAAAGGCTAGAGCCTCCACTCTTGTATATATCCTTGTGCAAATCAAGATAAAAAATTTCCGGCTTAACAAATTTAAATCTGACGTGGTTTATGACCCGCCGAAGCTTTACCAGTCAATCTCGCTTAGAGACCCTGAGCCGGTTCACACAGTTGACGGTCAATATCGCCTAGAGACCCTGAACCGGTTAAGGCTAATGTGACCCGCTGAGCTTTTACCAGTCAATCTCACTTAGAGACCCTGAGCTGGTTCACAAAGTTGACGGCCAATCTCGCTTGGAGACCCTGATGAACTGGTGTAAGTTAAACAGCTGAGCTCTTACCAGTCAATCTCGCTTTAGAGACCCTGAGCCGGCTCACAAAGTTGACGGCCAATCTCGCTTTAGAGACACTGAACTGGTATGATGCATAGATTGGCTTTATGCCTAGTTTGGGTACATTAAACGATGTTGTTGATGGAGGCTTCTTACCTTTGGTATAGCTTACATGACCCTAAGGCAACAACGTGTACGCCAAATTCCAGTTGCTTATCAACTGCGGCCATCGAAGGGGGCTTCTTACCGACGGGTATTGCTTATCTCACCCTAATGGCCGGCTTCATGCCATTTCCGGTGAAGATGTTAACCGCGGTTGTCAAAGGGGGCTTCTTACCGACGGGTTCGCTTATCTCACCCTAACAACCGGCGTTTACGCCAAACTTTGCTGTTAAAAGGAGGCTTCCTACCGTCAGGTATAGCTTACATCACCCTTCATCCTGCCGGCTTTAGGCCGTTTTTGTTTTGATAAAGAAAAGTCACAGTTGTCTATAGAGGCTTCCTACCGTCAGGTATAGCTTACATATATCCTAAGACAACCGGCTCTTAAAAGAAATTGTTTACAAGGGCGGCTCATGTTTCCCCGAAAGGTTGCTGGCTTTAGGCCGCTTCCGGCTCCTTGTCGGTCGCAGTTGTCTATAGAGGCTTCCTACCGTCAGGTATAGCTTACATATATCCTAAGACAACCGACTCTTCAAAGAAATTATTTACAAGGGCGGATCATGTTGCCCTGAAAAGTTGCTGGCTTTAGGCCGCTTCCGGCTCCTTGTTAGCCGCGGTTGTCTCTAGAGGCTTCCTACCGTCAGGTATACCTTACATATATCCTAAGACAACCGGCTCTTCAGAGAACTTATTTACAAGGGCGGTTTATGTTACCCTGAAAAACTGCTGGCTTTAGGCCGTTTCCGGCTCTTCATTAGCCGTGGATTGTTAATGGAGGTTTCTTACCTTGAAGAATAGCTCACATTACCCTACGACAACCGGTCATTAAGAGAGCTCATAAGACTCGAAGTCATGCTACTCCGGTTGACAAGCTTTACAAATCTCTACTGGCTTTACATATTTTGAGGAAGGCGTGACATTGTTAAAACAACAAGCGCCGGTTCTGCGCACTCATGGACGGATCTATGCAAAGGAGAGTCAATCAATGGAGACCTGGCAATACATCAAATTGAAAGATGGAAATATATACAGCCGGCAATGTTTTCAAATGACATATTTGTCCTTACAGCTATTACAAAATGGCTCTTCGAAGGAGCAAAGGCATTTTTCAAAGTTTTCAGCCGCCCACGGCGGGTCGTTACAAGAATCGTTGCTCTGAATAATACAAAATATCAAAGTCAGTTGGCCAGCTCAACCTGCTCCAGTTCTTCCGCCGGCTGGATCTGGAGGTTCCCCAATTCCTAGTTACAGTTAGCCACGGCAGCGAAAGACCCCTCAAAGAAAGGTGATGCATCGAGCTCATAGGGAAAAAGGTCCTTACTACGGGCGGGTGTTAAATCCTTCCACTCGTAGAGAGGTCTGCAGATTCTTTTGTCTTCGTTGTCGTAAGCCGCTTGATAGCTCTTCAAATTTGCTTTGTCGGCCATAATAGACGCCAAGAAACGAGAGTCTTTGACACATTTGAAGTAGTCCGTCTCAGTGAACTTTGAGCGGTCGACCTTCTTTGATGGATAGCCACCCATCATTTCAGCCGGCGTCAGATCCGACGCAAAGGCAAGAGCCCGGCTGAATCCTGCGACGGCTCCTTGACGAAATGCGGACGTCTTCAGCTCATCTATTTGCTTTGGCATGTTGTAGAAGAGCTCCAACACCCCTTTCAGAGCAGTGGGGATCTTCTCCTTATACTGGACGCTCTTGATCGTAAAAATAGCTCCGTAGTACAACTGCTCGGCGAAGGTGTAGATTGCCTTTAAAGGTAGAATACTGTCAGAGGCAAGCTGCCGGCTCCGGGGACCTGCATAAACTAGAAGAGGCGCATGAGCCGCCAATTTTCAGTAAATGGTGTTAACATACATAGTAAGATGACGACTTACCAAACAAGGCGGCTGACATCTTGGCAATGTGCCGTTTCAAGCCTTGGAGTTCTTCAGCTACGGCGATAAGCTGTTGATCAGCGTCGTTTGCCCGTTTGGTCACAGCAATTTTCTCCGACTATGTCGTCTCTTCCAGAGAGGCGAGTTCAGCAGTGGCCTTTGCAAGTTCTTCAACTAAGAGCCGGCACTTTTCATCTGCAACGCTCCGTGCTTCTTGCTGAGTGGCTAGATTAGCTTTCAGATCTGCCAGCTGAGAGCTGGCAGCATTTAATGCGTCCTGCAAATATGAAAGTAAAACATGAGTTGTTACAAGGAAGAGGATATCGAAATGACAAGTGTTCATAGGAAAGTTATGCAAGTCTCAAGCAGATTGCATGCAATATATTTGACACTTGGAGGCTATGTACATTTGATCTTCGACTTTACAGTTCCGGTTCATCTTCTTCGAAATTGGTCCGGAACTTGGGGGGTACAATATGGCTCTTTCAGTTACAAGAACCAACTAAACTTGCAAAGTTGACTCTGTACTTGGGGGCTACAAGATGGTTCTTCACAAATATTGGCGATAGAAGACCCGACTCAAAAATATTTTATCCGGCCCTTGGGGGCTACGACGAGATCTTCAAGTTGTTTACAAGAACAAGACCCGACTCAAAAATAATTTGACTCGGCCCTTGGGGGCTACGATTGGCGGTTCACTATATCTGTAGTGCATGTTTTGCATCTAGTACAAAGGCGTTTTCTACATAACCTCAAGGAAGACCCGGTTCAACTATTCACTAGATTAAACCGGCTCTTGGGGGATAGGAAAGGTTATGGCAGGAGAAGAGTGACGTACCTCATACTTGGTCTTCATCATAGCATCCAGCCAAAGTTCTAAATCCCGGCTGGTGTTGACCCAGTTCATATAACCAGAGTGGAGTACTTCGGCCATCATCTTTTCATATGAGGTATCAAAATTGAGCTTCCGTGAGGCCTCAGCCGGCTCTGAATGTCGGGTCAGTACATGCTCCGGAGGAGGAGACCTTTGGGCAGATCCGATGACGATAACATTCGGAGTTGCGGGGGTCTTGGCAGGAGTGGCCGGCTTTGAAGGAGCCCTTGGAGGACTCTCCATTATAACATCATCCGCCGCTGGCTCTGTGGAAGCGGCTGGTGGAGCTTCTTCTGCTGGAGCTTCTTCCGGCTGTCCAAAGTCCGGCTGAGCCATGTCCGGCTATTTGAGCTCCTGGTCTTGAGGGACTAGGTCAGAGGAAGGATGATTGGTCTTGCGACGCTTCGACTGAGCACTACAAGATAAAGGATCAACATTTAAACGGATTAATATTTTATCAATAGCCGGATGTTCAAATACTTACATCGGGTTGATCTTTGGTGGTGGAATAACCGATGCCGAAGAGTCGCCAGAAGAGGGGGTCTTCTGAAAGAGTAAGACAAGGAAAATGAGAGGACGCCGAAACACAAAGGAAAAATCAAACGAAAATAGAGACACAAACCTCTGCAAAACGCTTCTTGGGAGCCGGTGAGTTCAGAAGCCCTGACACAAGCTCGGTAGAGCCGGTGCTCCGGGTCTGGCGACGTTTGGCCTGTTGTTGCTTTTTCAAGAAGAAATCGGGAGCCAGATGAGCGAGAGGGTGAGAAAGAGGAAACTTCCTAACAACCCGCCGCGGCTTTTGGATGAAATATTCTCAGTCGGAATAGATATAAGTTACCTCAGGAGCATTGGCGTGGCTAGTCTCCACTTCTTCCTGTGAAACACAATAGACATTAATAAGGAGCAGAAAGAGCAAGGGGTCAAGCAAACCAAGTCAAGACTTTACCTCTGAATCTGATGAGGCCGGCTGTTCAAGCCAGTTCTCTTGTGGGGCGCTTTTCTTTTGTTTCTTGCCTGCGGCTTTCTTCTTAGCCACCTTTGGAGGAGGGACATACTCCTTTTTCCAAAAGTCTGAGTCGGCCTGCACAAAGTAACCCGGAGGAAAAGATAGTAAATCAAGCAAAGAACAAGCAAACATGTAAGAGACGGATGAAAAAGAAGTTAACTTACAGCAGGAGCCGGATTGGTAGTGCAGAAAGGCGTTAACCCAATGGTGCTACAAGAGCCGGAGGCCTCATGAACGAGGCTCCGAACGTTCATGCCGATGTCATCTTCAGTCAGAGTGACCTTGCTGAAGCACAACGAACTATCGTACTTTCCTTCATACACATGCATGAGCCAGCTCCTGCAGCTCAAAGGCATGATCCGCCACTCAACCCAGCAGCGAATCAGATCTGTTCCTATAAGTCCATTTGCCAGGAGCGCCTTCAGTTTGGCATGAGCTGTCTCATACTTAGCACGATCTGCGGCTGAGAGCCGGTCAGGGAGCACTGTGTCTGTCCTTAGCCGGGAAGGGCGATAACCTGGCAGGCGGTGTTCAGTCTCAGGAGACGTATCCTTACAGTAAAACCAAGTTTTGTTCCAGTCCTTGGGGTGGCTTGGCATCTGAATGGCTGGAAAGGTAATGCCCCTTCGGCACTGGATGGTGATCCCTCCAAGTTCCACACTCGGGCCGCTTTTGAACTCCGTCTGGCGGTTGGCATAGAAGAATTCGCGGAAGAAACCCACAAATGGTCTGGACTGAAGATAGGCTTCGCAGAGGACTTAGAAGTGGCAGATGTTGGAGACAGAGTTCGGCGCCAGGTCTTGAGGGTGAAGCTTGTACATGTGAAGGATATCACGGAAAAATTTGGAGTCGGGCGGTACAAACCCCCGCTCAATGTGGTCTGTAAATACTACCATTTCCCACTTCTTAGGTGCGGGGCGGGTCTCATCACTCGGAACCCGCCAGTGGATGACCTCCTTTGGGAGAAGGGTGCCCACAGCGACAAGATCCGCCAGATGCTCTTCAGTGACACAAGAGCCGACCCAGTTGCACGAATTTGTGGCGCGTGTCATATTGACGGCTTAAAATACTATGCAAGGTAAAATGATGACTAGTCAAGCGAAAGCAGGTGGTCACGACGGCTTATAGTTTAAAGGGCTCTAAGAATAATCTTAAAGGCCCGGCTGATGAGAGCCAGAGGGATTCTAACGGCTCACGAGAGAAAGGGGGGCCAAAAATCGGCTAAGTCCCGGACAAACAGTTTTCACAGACTACTGCTAAAATTACGGATCTACAAAAGGCAGTAAAATAAATATTAGTCTAACC
This sequence comes from Hordeum marinum, assembly GCA_022496015.1. Lineage (NCBI taxonomy): Eukaryota > Viridiplantae > Streptophyta > Magnoliopsida > Poales > Poaceae > Hordeum > Hordeum marinum. Next base: position 42,536,212 of record CM039678.1, read on the forward strand.
TAGCGACGAACAGCGGAGTTGGAAAAATGGGTTGGAGCCCGAATGGTCCGCGCATTACGTGCGGCCGGCCCGCGCACAGCGGCGGTGGCGACAGCGCATTCTAAAGAGGCGCCGACTGCATCGAGACGCGTACGCGATGGCAGCGCCGGAACCCGAGTGGCGGCGGCGGAGCTACCGAAAAACCCTACTCGTGATGACATTAACCTGAGTGGAAGAACTCACCGGAGCCGACGGCGGAGGCGGACGATACTCTGGAACAACCAGGTTGATGCAGCGGCCAAGGTTGCGGACGACGAGCGGGCGGCACCGGAGCAGAGCGCAGCGAGACAGAGCGGTCGAAGGAGGAAGAAGAAGATGCGAGAGCGGGAAGATGAAAGCCCTCACCCGCACGAGTCATATTTAAAGAAAGAATAAGGAAGGGTGCGAAATCCCAGGCGACAACACCGGTTTGACCGACGCGTTTGCCTCGATTCATGGAGTGAGTGGTTAAATGCAAAGATTTGGTGATACGTCAGCGGATCCCGTGACGTCACGCCGGGTCATTCTATGACGACTCATAGACAACCGAAAGAGAAGGATGAAGTGATCTGGCTCAGTTCAACCTGGGGCCTAATGTTGGGGATATAACCCCGTAATATGACCCGGCTTAGAGGCTCCGGCTGATGATGAGCCGGCCCAAAAGGGAGGCTATCAACTGAAGGCCCAAGATGATAAGGCGGCTCTAGATGCGGGCCGGGCGACGGCCCGAACGACGAAGACCTGGACGAGTAAGACGTCTCAAGGATGACTTGGGCGAGGAGATAGAGATAGACTCGGAGATGTAAACATGATTCTATTAAGCAATTGTAAGACCCTACGGTCCTGATCTCTTATATAAAGGAAGACCCGGGGCGACTTAGAGGACAGGTTATCGAGAGCTAGGTCAAGCTTTTAGCCCCTTGTAATCGATGCAATCAGCAATAACAACACAAGCAGGACGTAGGCTTTTAGCTCGACTTGAGGGGCCGAACCTAGGTAAACTCGTGTCTCTTGTCCCGATCAACCCCTTTGAGTTCACTGCAATGGCGACAGCCCCAAACTCAAGTTCGGTAATCCGGACATCTGCCGTGAGAAAACCATGACGATACCGGAAGATGAAATTTCCACCATGCTTGCTAATTATGCTTTTAAGGGTGGATTACCAAAGAAATTAGGAGATCCAGGAATACCAACTATACCATGATCCATTAAAAGAAACTATGTTAAAACCGCTTTATGTGATTTGGGAGCCGGTGTTAGTGTTATGCCTTTCTTTTTATGTCGTAGACTTGATTTGAATAAGTTGACACCTACTGAAATCTCTTTGTAAATGGCTGATAAATCAACCGCTTTACCCATCGGTATATGCCAGGATGTGCCTCTTGTGGTTGCAAATGTTACTATCTTAACAAACTTTGTTGTGCTTGATATTCCCGAGGACAACAACATGTCGATCATCCTTGGTGGACCCTTTTTGAACACTGCAGGGCCTGTTATTGATTGCAACGAAGGCAATGTCACTTTTCATGTTAATGGTAATGAGCATATGATGCACTTTCCGAAGAAACAACCTCAAGTTCCTAGTATCAATTCCAACAATTGCTAGGAGGTATTAAATTCCCTCTCCCTACTGTCAAGAAGAAATATGAAATAATCATGATAGGGGACATGCCTGTCCCCGTTGAGGTAACTTAGTGTTATTCGAAAATTATCCGGTTTCATGTTACTCAAAGAATTTTGTTAATAAGACTTGATCAACCTTGTTAATGCATTCCTTTTGACGGGCATGCGATGGATGAATTTAGAAAGCACAACCTTCTGTACCCAAATTTTACTTTCTATTGTTTAGAATAAATAAAGCAAAAATACTATTATACTTCTGTTTTCCGAATTATCTGTACAAAAAATCACCTGGAAATAAAAGTTCTCCAAATGCCCTGAAAATTCAATATGATTTTTATAGAATATTTAAGAATATTTGGCACTGAGAACACACGAGGGGGCTGCACCAATGGGCCACAAGCCCAGGGGGCGCGCCCTGGTGGCTTGTGGGTCCCACGTGCCCCCTCACTTATTCCAGCACCCATCCACTCCGTCCTCCTCCATATAAAATCCCACCATTGCTCAAACCATGCCGTAGCTTATCTTCCTGCCATTTTCGATCTCCTTGTGCAAAGCTCCATTTGCAAAACTGTTTTGGGGGATTGTTCTTCGGTATGTGACTCCTCCAATGGTCCAATTAGTTTTTGTTATAGTGTTTTATTTATTGCAAACAATTTGCTGCTATGGTTACCCTGTTCTTGAGCTTGCATGTCAAATTTCTATGGTCCCAAGTAGTTTTGATGCATGACATAGCCTCAAGGCACTTATGGGAGTAGTTGCTTTAAATCTTGTTGATTTTTGTTCATTTTTATTTTGAGACACTAAAATTTTAGAAAAACAATCAAAGGAAGAAATGTTTAGGAAGATATACCAAGGTGGTTCCTCGAGGAACGAAGCCCCAAGGCTCGCGATACATTAGCCGGACCCTGAACCACCAAGAGAAGCTCAAGTACGGCCTTGTGAATGGTCGTTGGATCAATTCATTGTTCATGCAAGTTTCAAGGATGAATTTTATGCATACTTACAAAATGCTGGCCTTGAAGATTTTGTGTCACATAAGTGTCGGCAGTAATATCACCTCACTGATTCATTTGTGCGAAGATTTAAAATTACATCCCAGCACAATACTCATTTTGTCTTGTTTGATCTTTATGATAAATCATATACATGGACCTAGAAGATTTTAATGATGCATGCAAAATCCTAGACGGGGGCATTCATAGTGCGCCACGCAAAACTGAATTTAACGATTTTGTTGCAAGAAATTAGTGAGGGAGAGACTAGAAATACACACACGTGAGGGAGCATTCATTTTCCTGTCATACACTATTTTGTTCTCTTTATAGGTAGATGCATTAAAGGTAAACGTGATCATTGCCACCTTTGTGCATCAGATCTTAGTATCCTCAAGTGTGCGATAATGGATGATAAACGATATAACTTGGGGGCCATTATTTCCAGGAGGTTACATCTTAATGCTAAGGTTGGAGATTTCTTTGGTGGGATTTATGCCACTCGGTTAGCTAATTATCTTGGGGTACCCATAAGGGGAAATGATATTGAGTTACCACCTGCTTTTCTTGATTATAATGCTATGGTAGGCTACCTGTTTCTTGAGAGGAACGAACAATCCCTCCTTTGCTGATTAATCTTTGATAGACATCATCTTGTCCATATTACCCTTCTTGCTCCTGCTTTCTTTAACTTTCAGGTAAAATAGAGATATTTTATAACTAGAGGGGAGGCAAACGAGTATGAGAGAGGTGGAGGCCGCTCGCCTCCATGCCGTAGCCCTTCAGGCAGTAGTTGTCGTGTCCCGATACGTACCCGACTATAACTTGAGTATCCACCAGGCCAGCCATGGCCCTAGACCAACTTAGGACAAAAGCCTAAGCTTGGGGTAGTACGTATTTCTCACCAACATTACATTCGTGTTCACACGCTCATTCTAGTTGTCGGTGTTCATACTTTTTCGTTGTATCATCCACGTTAGTTTATTTCTTTTTCCCGCTTTCTTCTAGTGTGTTAGAAAAACCTTAAGAAAACAAAAATAATTAGCTCTAGTTTTACTTTCTAGTATGTTTAGTTGTAGTATTAAACAAAAACCCCAAAAGATTTCTCATTCTTATTTTGCTTGTTGGGAGCTTTCCCGTGTAAATAGTTTCTCTCATTCTTGTTTTGAAATTCTTTTCTTTGGGTCGAGAGGAGAAGACCATGATGAAAATGTTGGGTGGCTCTCATATGCATTGTTGTTTACCTTACAGAGATCCCGTATTACCTTGTATTTTTCTTTAAATAATTGTTTGCAGATTCTAGCTTAGTCCAATGCACTTGCACTCTTATTATTTTTCACACCTTTCGTTCGTGAAAGTGAAAGGCAATAATGACGATATAAGATGAAGTGATTGACATGGAGAAAAGCTGGTACGAATTCGACCTATTTTTTTCTTTGTAAACATGATTAGCTCATCGTTCTGGATTTAGCTCATTATGGATGAAACATATTTGCAATGACAATAAGATTATAGTTACTCATGCCATGCTTAATTAGCTAAGTGTGTATAATGGTTTGCCCTGAGTGCCAACATGCATTTTAAATGGTTGTGATGTAGTATGATAGGATGGTATCCTCCTTTGAATGATTCAAGTGGCCTGACTTGTCACATGTTCAAGCATGTAGTTGAAACAAAAGCAACATAGCCTCCCCAATATTTATGTTCATGGTGATTTATATCCTACTCATGCTTTCATTCAATGTTGCTTAATCTCAATGCATGTCTCTGACTGTTGTCGCTCTCTAGTTGGTCGCTTACCAGTCTCTTGCTAGCCTTCACTTGTACTAAGCGGGAATACTGCTTGTGCATCCACTTCCTTAAACCCAAAGTTATCCCATATGATTCCACCATACCTACCTATATGCGTTATTTACCTGTCGTTCCAAGTCAATTTGCATGTGCCAAAGTCTAAACCTTCAAATAATATTTTGTTTTGTATGCCTGAATCACTCATATAGTGACTAGGGGTTGTCAGTATCTTCCATGGTAGGTGGGTTATTCTCACGATGAGTGTTTATTCATTTGTCATTCACAAGGAACTGGCTGGGATTTGGGATGCCCAGTTCATTGCTCAAAACTCAAATCAAAATTTAATGAAATAAAACTCCCCAGGACTATTGTTTGTATGGACGGTACCTGTTGATTCAGCTAGCTGTGGAGTTTGATTGGTGGAGGGGGAGTAAAAACTTTATAATTCTGTTTGGGAACCACCTATAATGTATATAGCATGGAAGATACCGAGATCTCTTAGTTGTTATGTTGACAATGAAAGCATACCACTCAAAAATTTATTCATCTTTGTTTTAAAAGCTCGAGCTCTGACACCTCTACAAATCCCTGCTTCCCTCTGCGAAGGGCCTATGTATTTACTTTATTATTGAGTCATCATCTTCTTATAAAAAGCACCAGTTAGAGAGCACCAATGTCATTTGTATGCTCTGTTATTAATTGATATTGAGTATGACTGTGACTGGATCTCTTTTACCATGAATTACAATGTCTAGTCAGTCGTTGATATTGGGGGTGCTATGCATTTATGTTTTGCGGTCTCAGAAAGGGCTAGCGAGCTACCATTTTGTTATATCATATCATGATTGTTTTGAAAAAGTGTTTTCATCCGATACTTACTATTATTGCTCGCTAGTTGATAATGCCATTGCTATGAGTAAATGTGAGACCTAAATGTTATTTTGAATATGGTTAGTTCATAATCTTTGCTGAAAGCCTAAATGCCGGCTATACATATTTGCAACAACAAGATCAAACATATTTTGTAAAAGTTTTTCTTTGTCACTTTTAGTCTGTCAAGTGAATTGTTTGAGGACAAGAAATGGGTTAAGCTTGGGGGAGTTAATACGTCTCCATCGTATCTACTTTTCCAAACTCTTTTCCCCTTGTTTGGGACTCTAATTTGCATGATTTGAATGGAACTAACCCGGACTGATGCTCTTTTCAGCAGAATTCCCTTGGTGTTATTTTTGTGCAGAAATAAAAGTTCTCGGATTGACCTAAAAATTTATGGAGAATATTTTTGGAATTAATAAAAATATTGGCGAAATAATCAACCAGAGGGGTTCCACCCATTGGCCACAAGCCAGGGGCGCCCCCCTAGGGCGCGCCCTGGCAGCTTGTGGGTCCTACAGACCTCCTCCGACCCTAATTCCAACTCTATATATTCACATCCATGGAGAAAAATAGAGAAGACTCCATCTCGTTTCATGATACGGAGCCGCCGCCACCTCACGTTCTTCCTCGGGAGGGCAGATCTGGAGTCCGTTTTGGGCTCCCGAGAGGGGAAATAGACGACGTTGTCATCACCAACCATCCTCCATCACCAGTTTCATGATGCTCACCGCCGTGCATGAGTAATTCCATCATAGGCTTGCTGGACGGTGATGGGTTGGATGAGATTTACCATGTAATCGAATTAGTTTTGTTAGGGTTTGATACCTAGTATCCACTATGTTCTCAGATTGATGTTGTTATGACTTTGCTATGCTTAATGCTTGTTACTAGGGCCCGAGTGCCATGATTTTAGATCTGAACCTGTTATGTTTCCATGAATATATATGCATTCTCGATCCTGTCTTGCAAGTTGTAGACACCTATTATGTGTTATGATCTGCATATCCCATGGCGACAATAATTGGGATTCTTTCCTTTGGTCTGGCTCTCTATTAAAAGGAGGCCTTAATATGCCTTAGTTTCCATTAGGACCCCGCTGCCACGGGTGGGTAGGACAAAAGATGGTATGCAAGTTCTTTTCCATAAGCACATATGACTATATACGGAATACATGCCTATATTACATTGATGAATTGGAGCTAGTTATGTGTCACCCTAGATTATAACTGTTGCATGATGAATGCCATCCAACATAATTATCCACCACTGATTCATTGCCTATGAGCTTTTCACATATTGATATTTGTTAAGTTACTTTTCCGTTGCTACTGTTACAATCACTACAAAACTGCTACTGTCACTTTTGCCATCGTTACCGTTACTTCCATACTACTTTGCTACTAAATATTTTGTTGCAGATATTAAGTCTTTCAGGTGTGGTTGAATTGACAACTCAACTGCTAATACTTGAGAATATTCTTTGGCTCCCCTTGTGTCGAATCAAAATATTTGGGCCGAATACTCTACCCTCGAAAACTGTTGCGATCCCCTATACTTGTGGGTTATCAACCATATGCTCATTACCATTGATATGAAAAGTGACTTTGCTTTTATTGGAATCAATAATAATGCCTGCAGTATTCAGAAAGGGTCTACCAAGGATAATCGACATGTTGTCGTCCTCGGGCATCTCAACAATAACAAAGTCTATTAAGATAGTAACATTTGTAACAACAACGGGCACATCCTCACAAATACCGATACGTATGGTAGTTGATTTGTCAGCCATTTGCAAGGATATTTCAGTAGGTGTGCGTTTATTCAAATCAAGTCTTTTATATAAATAGAAAGGCATAGCACTAACACCAGCTCCCAAATCACGCAAAGCATTATTCACATAATTTCTTTTAATGGAGAAAGATATAGTTGGTATTCCAGGATCATCAAGTTTTTTAGGCACTCCATCCTTCAAAGAATAATTAGCAAGAATGGTGGAGATTTCAAATCCAGGTATCTTTCTTTTATTAGTGATGATGTCTTTCATGTATTTAGCATAAGGGGATATCTTTAAGATATCAGTTTAAGAGGGTACACAGAAAGACTGGCCTAATCATTTTAGCAAAGCGTTCAAATTATTCATCATCCTTATTCTAGATGGTTTAGGCAGAAAATGCATGGGTTTTTGAACCCATGGCTCTCTATCTTTACCATGTTTTCTAGCCACAAAGTCTTTTTTGTCATATCATTTATTTTTAGGTTGTGGGTCATCAAGATCAACAACAGGTTCTGTTTCTGCATCTTTATCTGGTTCCTTATCATTACTTGGATGGGTATCCTCATGAACATCACTATCATTATCATTATCACTAGGTGGATGTTCATTACTAGATTGAGTTTCAGCATCAGAAATAGAGACATCATTATTATCATTAGGAGGTTTTTCTATCTCAGGTTCACTAGAGGCATGCAAAGTCGTATCATTTTTCTTCTTCTTTTTCTTATTAGAAGGACTAGGTGCATCAGCCTTAATTCTTTGAGAGTCTTGTTCAGTTCTTTTAGGATGACCTTTGGGATAAAGAGGTTCTTGGGTCATTCTACCTCCTCTAGTCACTACTCTAATAACATGATCATTCATATTATTATTCGTTTCATTAAGCAATTCTCTTTGAGATTTAGCAACTTGTTCTAACTGGGTCTGAACCATAGAGGCATGTTTTCCTACACCTCTAACATCATTACTACTCCTAAATAACAAGTCACTCAAGCCAGCAATCATCTCAGCATTATAATTCAATTGTTTCAGAACATTTGCATTGAAGTGATCTTGTTTCCTAATGTAGTTATCAAACTCATATAAGCATTGACTAGGATGATTATTGTAAGGGATGTCACCTTCATCAAATTTTAATAAAGAATTTACCTCTACCACCTATGGAGGTGATGGTGTGTCAAGGCCATGTATTTCTTCAATAGGTGGTAAATTCTTAACATCCTTGGCTTTAATACCTTTTTCCTTCATACATTTATTTGCCTCTTGCATAACTTTAGAACTAAGAAACAAAATATCCCTCTTCGTCGGAGTTGGTTCAAGTGGTTGTTCACGGAGAGTCCAATCATCATAATTCTTCAATATATTATTCAGTAGTTCCTCAACTTGTTCAATAGTTCGTTCCCTGAAAACACAACCAACACAACTATCTAGGAAGTCCCTAGAAGCATCAGTTAGTCCTTTATAGAACATGTCAAGTATTTAATTTTTCTTTAGAGGGTGACTAGGCAAAGCATTAAGCAATTGTAGAAGCCACCCCCAAGCTTGTGGGAGACTCTCTTCTTCAATTTGCACAAAGTTAAATATTTCCTGTAAGGCAACTTGTTTCTCATTAGCAGGAAAATATTTTCCAGAGAAGTAGTAAATCGCAACCAGGAGCAAGAGTATTGTACCATATCTTAGCATCACCCTTTAATGAGAACGAAATTAATTTGAGAATATAGTAGTAGTGAATCTTCTCATCATGATCAAATAGGGTGAATATATCATTCAACTTAGTAAGATGTGCCACTACAGTTTCAGTTTCATAGCCATGAAAAGGATCATATTCAACCAAAGTAATTAACTGTGGGTCGACAGAGAATGCATAATCCTTATCAGTAACAAATATAGGTGAAGTAGCAAACTTAGGATCACATTTCATTCTAACATTCAAATTATTTTCTTTATACTTGCATAGTAATTTCTTAAGATCATCTGTATCCTCACAATCAAGAAAGTCTTTAGCTACTTCTTCATCCATAACATAACCCTCACGTATCTTAGGCATTTCAAATCTAGGAGATCTAGGTCTAATATGTGTTTCGTAATTATCAGTTTCAAAGACTTCATCAGTTTCAGTAGTTTCATTAGTTTCAATAATTTCATTCCCTTTAGCTCTAGCAATTTGTTCATCAAGAAATTCACCTAGTGGCACAATATCCTCAAGCAAGGTACTAGCATCATGATAAGCATCATTCATAGAAGAAGTAGCATGATCAATAACTTGCAACATATCAGGATTAATAACATGTGGTGGTGTTTGCTACCTATTGAGCATGTGTTGGTTTTCCCTCGAAGAGGAAAGGGTAATGCAGAAAATTAGATAAGTATTTCCCTCAGTTGATGAGTACCAAGGTATCAATCGAGTAGGAGGAACAAGCAAGTCAACAATGGATGTACCTGCACAAACAATCAAACTCTTGCACCCAACGCTATAAATGGATTGTCAATCCCTTCACGGTTATTTGCAAGGATTAGATCTGATAGAGATATATGTAAACTATTGCGGAAAGTAAAAGATAAATAAATTACATCAAGGTATTTTTGGTACTTTTGGTTTATAGATCTGAAAATATATTATGGAAAGTAGACCCAGGGGCCATAGGTTTCACTAGAGGCTTCTCTCTTGAAGGAAAATATCATGATGGGTAAACAAATTACCATCAAGAAATTGATAGAAAGTGAATAATCATGTAGATATCCAAGTCAATGATCATGCATATAGGCATCAGGTCCATGTCAAGTAGACCGAAACGATTCTGCATCTACTACTATTACTCCACACATCGACCGACTCCTGCCTACATCTAGAGTATTAAGTTCATGAAGAACAGAGTGACCCATTAAGTAAGATGACATGATGTACAGGGATAAGCTCAAGAAATATGATAAAATCCCCATATTTTTACCCTTGATGGCAACAATACAATACGTGCCTCGCTACCCCTACTATGTCACTAGGTGAGGACACATGAAGATTGAACCCAAAACCAAGCACTTCTCCCATTGCAAGAATTACCAATCTAGTTCACCAAACCAAACAATAACTCAGAGAGACTTGCAAGGATATGAAATCATGAATATAAGAATTCAGAGAAGATTCAAATAAGATTCATAGATAATCTGAACATAAACCCACAATTCATTGGATCTTGACAAACACACCGCAAAAGTGTATTCATGGGTTAGATCTCGATGAAGATCATGAAGAACATGGTATTGAAGATCAAAGAGAGAAGAAGCCATCTAGCTACTAGCTATGGACGCGTAGGTCTGTGGTGGACTACTCACGCATCATCGAAGGGGCAATGGAGTTGATGTAGATGCCCTCCGTGATCGAAACCCCCTCCGACAGATTACTCGAAAAGGCTCCTAGATTGGTCTCTCGGGAACGGAGGCTTCTGTCGGCGGAAAAGTATTTGCGTGGCTCTCTTTGGTGTTGGCGGAATATTTGGGTATTTATAGGACAAAGAATATGGTTAGGAGACCTGCAAGGAGACGGCAAGCCTATCAGGTGCGGCCAAGGGGGACCGCGTCTATTAGGCTTGTGATCTCCTAGTAGGTGCCCTAGCGTGCACTCCAAGTCTGGTAGATCTGTTTCCTTCCAGAAAAAATCATTCCAAATATTTTATTCCTTTTGGACTGCGTTTAATATTCCATACCTGCAAAACTCAAAAACAAGAAAAAAACAGAAACTGGCACTAGGCTCTAGATTAATAGGTTAGTCCCAAAAATAATATAAAATGGCATATTAATGCATAGAAAACATCCAAAACAGATAATATAATAGCATTACATCATCAAAAATTATAGATACGTCAGAGATGTATCAGCGTCCCCAAGCTTAATTCCTCCTTGTCCTCGAGTAGGTAAATGATAAAAACAATTTTTTTGATGTGGAGTGCTACCTAACATATTTATCCATGTAATATTCTGTATTGTGGCATGAATATTAAGATCCATAAGACTCAAAACAAAAGCTCAATATTGATATAAAAACAATAACATTTCACGTATACTAGCAAAGCAATTGTATCTCTTCAAAATATAATGGCAAAAGAAAGTTATCCCTACAATATCATTTGGTCTGGCTATGCTCCAACTTCCCCACACAAAGTATTTATATAATGCACAACCCCGATGACAAGTCAAGCAATTGTTTCACACTTATTATGTTCTCAAAAAATTTCAACTCTCATGCAATACATGAGCGTGAGCCATGCATATAGCACTATAGGTGGAATAGAATATGGTGGAGGTTTTGAAGGAAAGGGAGAAGATAGTCTCACATCAACTAGGTGTATCAATGGGCTATGGAGATGCCCATCAATAGATATCAATGTGATTGAGTAGGAATTGCCATGCAACGGATGCACTAGATCTATAAGTGTATGAAAGCTCAAAAAGAAACTAAGTGGACGTGCATCATGATGAAAAATTCCACTAGTTATAAGAAAGTGAAAAAATAGGAGACTCTCTATCATGAAGATCATGGTGCTACTTTAAAGCACAAGTGTGGAAAAAGGTATTAGCAATGTCCCTTCTCTCTTTTCTCTCACTCGACGCTCTGAAAAATTCAGAAAATTCTTGGACTGAGCACAAAAGTTTCTGTTTTTCAGCAAGATCAAATCAACAAACACCATAGATCACCCCAAAGGTTTTACTTGGATCAAAAACTAATTAAAATGCCAAAACACAATTACTACAGAAGTAATAATGTGGGATACACTCAAAAACAGAAGCAAAAATAGAACACAAAAATAAAATTGGGTTGCCTCCCAAATAGCGCTATTGTTTAACGCCCGTAGCTAGGCAAAACGCAATAGATATAGGTATTGTCATCTTTGTTATGAAACTCCTCAATTGCACCCTTATAATCCTTAGGGGGTTCGTTGCTCTTATCAATAATAATTCTCCCAGGCAAAAATTCAAGAGATTCAATGGTAGCAATTGGTTCCTTAATAATTTTAAGAAACTAGGGTGAATACAGATCATCTTAAGATCTTCATCTACTATACTAGAAGATTCACCCTTATTTTTAGGAACATAAACAAACTTGCACCCTTAGGAGGAGTAGGAGTAGCTTGAACCAAAGCAAAGGCAGATCCCAAGTTGGTAATAATGTCGTCAAGCTTGCCAATTCTAGAGGAATCTTGTTCCAATTTTTCATTAACTATGGGTTCCTTTTCCTTTAGATTTTTAAGCTAACTCCTACTTTAGATCCATATTGAGTAATGTGATTATGAATCTTTTTGTCTAAGTTTTCAATAAGCTCAACCGTAGCAACCTTTTTTTCAATAATATCAGGCCTTCGCATCAATATTCCAAAGTCAAATTTGTTCCATTAACCATGATTGGGGGTAAACCTACCAAATTTAACATAGTGCTATAAGAGTCAAAGGTACGACTTCCCAAGAAATTCCCTCCAATAATGGTATCTAGAACATATCTATTCCATGGAGTAATACCAACATAAAATTTGCGAAGGAGAACGGTAGTAGATTGCTTACAAATAGAAAAGTGAATAATCATGTAGATATCCAGGGAAATGATCCTGCATATAGGCATCATGTCCGTGTCAAGTAGACCGAAACGATTCTGCATCTACTACTATTACTCCACACATCGACCGACTCCTGCCTACATCTAGAGTATTAAGTTCATGAAGAACAGAGTAACGAATTAAGTTAGATGACATGATGTAGAGGTATAAACTCAAGCAATATGATGAAAACACCATCTTTTTACCCTTGATGGCAACAATACAATACATGCCTTGCTACCCCTACTATGTCACTAGGTGAGGACACCGCAAGATTGAACCCAAAACCAAGCACTTCTCCCATTGCAAGAATTACCAATCTAGTTGGCCAAACCAAACCAATAAATCGGAGAGACATGCAAGGATATGAAATCATGCATATAATAATTCAGAGAAGATTCAAATAAGATTCATAGATAATCTGAACATAAATCCACAATTCATCCGATCTTAACAAACACACCGCAAAAGAGTATTACATCGGATAGATCTCCATGAAGATCATGAAGAACATGGTATTGAAGATCAAAGAGAAATAATAAGCCATATAGCTACTAGATATGGACCCGTAAGTATGTGGTGGACTACTCACGCATCATCGGAGGGGCAATGGAGTTGATGTAGATGCCCTTCGTGATCGAAACCCCCTTCGACAAATTACCAGAAAAGGCTCCCAGATTGGATCTCTCAGGAACGGAGGCTTCTGTCGGCAGAAAAGTATTTGCGTGGATCTCTTTGGTGTTGGGGGAATATTTGGGTATTTATAGGATGAAGAATAGGGTTAGGAGACCTGCGAGGAGACGGCAAGGCACCAAGAGTGGCCAGGGGGCCCGCGCCTACCAGGCTTGTGATCTCCTGGTAGGTGCCCTCGCGTGCGCTCCAAGTTTGTAGATCATTTCCTTCCAGAAAAAATCATTCTGAATATTTTATTCCGTTTGGACTCCGTTTAATATTCCATATGTGCAAAACTCAAAAACAAGGAAAAACAGATACTGACAATAGGCTCTAGATTAATAGGTTAGTCCCGAAATAATATAAAATGTCATATTAATGCATATAAAACAGCCAAAACATATAATATAATAGCATGACATCATCAAAAAATATAGATACGTTGGAGACGTATCAGTGTTGCAAGTCTATTCATAACAGAAGGTGAATCAAGTGCAGAGTGTGATGGCAAATCGGTACCTCCCCTTGTCTTAGAGGGAACGATTGATACGTCTCCAACATATCTATAAGTTTTTATCGTTCCATGCTATTATATTATCAACTTTGGATGTTTTCTATGCATGAATATGCCATTTTATATTATTTTTGGGACTAACTTATTAATCTAGTGCCTAGTGTCAGTTCCTGTTTTTTCCTTGTTTTTGACCTTTTTCAGATAGGAATATCAAATAGAGTCCAAATGGAATAAAACTTTCGCCGTGATTTTTTTTGGAAAATATGAAAAATACCTGAAGAAAAAGATACCGTAGAGGCGGCCCGAGGGAGCCACGAGCCTGGGAGGCGCGGGCCCCTCTGGTCGTGGCTAGGGGGCTCGTGACCTCCTCGTGCCACCTCTTGACTTGTTCCCGACTCCAGACGGCCTTATAAATAAGGAAACCCTTGAGAATAAACCTAGATCGCAAGTTCCACCACCGCAAGCCTCCAGAACCACCAAAAACTAATCGGGAGACCGTTTCGGCATCCTGCCGGAGGGGAATCCATCTCCGGTGGCCATCTTCATCAACATCCTTGCCTCTCCGATGATGTGTGAGTAGTTCACATCAGACCTACGGGTCCATAGCTAGTATCTAGATGGCTTCTTCTCTCTCTCCGATCTTCAATACAAAGTTCTCCATGATCTTCATGGTGATCTATCCGATGTAATCTTCTTTTGCGGTGTGTTTGTTGAGATCCGACGAATTGTGGATTTATGATCAGATTATCTATGAATATTATTTGAGTCAATTCTGAATTCTTATATGCATGATTTCATATCCTTGTAAGTCTCTTCGAGTTATGGGTTTCGTTTGGCCAACTTGATCTATAGTTCTTGCAATGGGAGAAGTGCTTGGTTTTGGGTTCATACCGTGTGGTGTCCTCACCTAGTGACAGAAGGGGTAGCAAGGCACGCATCGTGTTGTTTCCATCAAGGGTAAAAAGATGGGGTTTATATCATATTGCATGAATTTATCCTTCTACATCATGTCATCTTTCTTAAAGCATTACTTCGTTTCTTATGAACTTAATACACTAGATGCATGCTGGATAGCGGTCGATGTGTGGAGTAATAGTAGTAGATGCAGAAAGTATTGGTCTACTTATCTCGTACGTGATGCCTATATGTATGATCATTGCCTTAGATATTTTCATGACTTTGCGCTATTCTATCAATTGCTCAAAAGTAATTTGTTCACCCACCGTAATACTTGCTATCATGAGAGAAGCCTCTAGTGAACACTATGGCCCCCGGGTCTATTTTACATATTATATATTCAGATCTAAACATAAAAACAACAAAAATACCTTGCTGCAATTTTATTTACTTATTTATATTCATCTACTATCACTATCAGATCTCACTTTGCAAACAATGAAGAGATTGACAACCTCTTTATAGCGTTGGGTGCAAGTTTGCTTGTGTTTGTGCAGGTTCCTTGTTGCTCCATCTTGATACTCCTACTGGATTGATACCTTGGTTCTCAAACTGAGGGAAATACTTACCGCTACCTTGCTTCATCATCCTTTCCTCTTCAAGGGAGAAACCAACGCAAGTCAAGAAATCTCACATCAACTAGCCAATTTCTGGTCACATTGTGGAGAAGTAGCAGGAATAATTTCTGGCGCCGTTGCCGGGGAGTATTCAAGTGTAACATATCTACCAATTACCTATCGCAAACTTATCTCTTGCATTTACGTTATTTGCCATTTTCCTCTCGTTTTCCTCTCCCCCACTTCACAAACAATTTTCCAAAAATACCAAAAGATTTTCCTTTTTATTCGCTCTTCTTCCGTTCGCCGTTCGCCTTTTTGTTGCTATGTTTGCTTGTGTTGCCATGTGCCTTCTATTTGCTTGCATCTTCGCTTGCTAAAAATCTATTGATATGTATCCTCATCCACTTGCTAATCTTTTCAAAAGACCAAATTATGATGAACAATTTGCTAGTGAGTTGAGTGCACTTGACTATCTCTATGGAGTTTTGTTTGAAAATCATGAATCTGAATTTTTTGATGAAGTGTTGAAAGAAGAAAATTATAAAGCTGTTCATGATATGTGCTTGAATGAAAAACATGATTGCCATGTTGTTATTATGAATTCTCTGAATATCTATTATGCTAATGATATGCAAAACCACAAGCTTGGGGATGCTATGCTTGATGAAGATGATATTTTTTGTCCCCCAAGTTTTGGTGATGACCCTTATGCTATAATTGATCATGAAAATAATGATTTGTGTGATAGTTATATTGTAATATTCCTTCATGATGTTACTGAAAATTACTATGAGAGAGGAACATATGCTTTTACATATTGCAATAATATCAAGTTTCCTCTCCATGTGTTCAACGTTTTGAAGTTATGCTTGTTTTGCCTTCCTATGCTACTTAATTCTTGTTCCCATAAATTGTTTGCTCACAAAATCCCTATGCATAGTAAGTGGGTTAGACATTAACGTGTTTTTTGTCATTCATGATGATCTTTTGCATATCTCAACCACTACTTTTTATGTGAGCATCATTGAAATCGTTAAGCCCAGCTAGGGGCGTTAAACGATAGCGCTTGTTGGGAGGCAACCCAATTAATAGATTTATTCTTGCTTTTTACTTTCTGTTTTTTTGAGTCAACACCATCATGATTCTGTTATGACTTCAGTTTTTTATGTTTTAATTAGTGTTTGTGCCAAGTGGAACCTTTATCATTAGTTTTGGTGACAGTTGTTTAATCATGCTGGAAAAAGACAGAAACTTTCTGCTCACGAAATTATTTTTCAGTCCCATCCAGAAAAAGCTTTTGAATTTATTATTTTTTCTGCTGATTTATATGAAAATTTACCTAATTTTCATAGGTTTTTCAGAATTTTTGAGTTAGCAGAGGTTTTCTAAATATACAAATTGCTACAGACTGTTCTGTTTTTGACAGATTCTGTTTTTGCTGTGTTGATTGCTTATTTTGATGAAACTATGGTTAGTATCAGGGGGTATGATCCATGGAAAAGTGAGAATACAGTAATATAACATCAATATAAATGGAAAGCAAGTTTACTACTGCACATGAAAAGTTGGTGGTTTGTTTTCTTATGCTAATGCTATCACGAGTTTCTGTTTAAGTTTTGTGTTGTGAAGTTTTCAAGTTTTGGGTGATGTTCTTATGGACAATGGAATAAAGAGTGGAAAGAGCCTAAGCTTGGGGATGCCCAAGTCATCCCAAGACAAATTCAAGGACACCAAAAAGCCTAGGCTTGGGGATGCCCCGGGAAGGCTTCCCCTGTTTCGTCTTCAATCCATCGGTAATGTTACTTGGAGCTATATTTTTATTCACCACATATTATGTGTTTTCCTTGGAGCGTCGTGTATTATAAGAGTCTTTTCTTTATGTTTTGTCACAATCATCCTTGATGCAAACCTTTTGAGAGGGACATGCACTCATCATGATTTTGTTAGAATACTCAATGAGCTTCACTTATATCTTTTGAGTTAGGCAATATTAGCTCACATGTGCTTCACTTATATCTTTTGAGCTTGATGATTTTGTTCACATGTGCTTCACTTATATCTTTTGAGATTGGTAATTCAGCTCACATATGCTTCACTTATATCTTTTGAGCTAGATAAATTTTGCTCTAGTGCTTCATTTAAATCTTTGTAGAGCACGGCGGTGTCATATTTTGTAGAAATACAAACTCTCAAATCTTCACTTATATCATTTTGAGAGTGATCTATCTAAGAAACTTGGTAATTGGCGTGTGTTATGAAAGTAGTCCTAAATATGATAGGCATCCAAAGAGGATATAATAAAAACTTTCATATTCAAGTGCATTGATTAGTAAGAGAAGTTTGATTCCTCATGATTAGTTTTGAGATATGGATATGGTAATATGAGAGTTATGTTAGTAGGGTGTTGTGAATCTAGAAATACTTGTGTTGAGGTTAGTGATTCCCGTAGCATGCACGTATGGTGAACCGCTATGTTAGGAAGTCGGAGCATAATTAATTTATTGAATGTCATCCTTTGTGTAGAGGTTGGGATCGTGCGATGGTTAACTCCTACCAACCCTTCCCCTAGGAGTATGCGTTTAGCACTTTGTTTCGATTACTAATAAAACTTTTGCAATAAGTATGTGAGTTCTTCATGACTAATGTGAGTCCATGATATATATGCACTTTCACCTTCCACCATTGCTAGCCTCTCTAGTGCCACGCAACTTTCGCCAGTACACAAACCCACCATATATCTTCCTCAAAACAGCCACCATACCTACCTATTATGGCATTTTCATAGCCATTCCGAGATATATTGCCATGCAACTTTCATCGTTCTATTTATTATGACACGCACCATCATTGTCATATTGCTTTGCATGATCGTAAGATAGCTAGCATGATGTTTTCATGGCTTGTCTGTTTTTTGATGTCATTGCTATCCTAGATCATTGCACATCCCGGTACACCGCTGGAGGCATTCATATAGAGTCATAAATTGTTCTAAGTATCGAGTTGTAAGTAAATAAAAGTGTGATGATCATCATTATTAGAGCATTGCCCCATGTGAGGAAATAAAAGAGGCCAAAGATGCCCACCAAGTAAAAAAAGAGGTCAAAGAGCCCAAACAAAAAAAATGAGAGAAATAGAGAGAAGGGACAATGCTACTAGCTTTTTCCACACTTGTGCTTCGAAATAGCACCATGTTCTTCAAGATGGAGAGTCTCTTGTTTTGTCACTTTCATATGCTAGTGGAAATTTTCATTATGTAACTTGACTTGTATATTCCAATGATGGGCTTCCTCAAATTGCTCTAGGTCTTCGTGAGCAAGCAAGTTGGGTGCACACCCACTAGTTTTCATTTGTGAGATTTCATACACTTATAGCTCTAGTGCATCCTTTCATGGTAATCCCTACTCATTCACATTGATATCTATTGATGGGCATCTTCATAGCCTATTGATACGCCGAGTCGATTTGACCATCTCCTTCTTTTTGCCTCACAACCTTCACCACACTCTATTCCACCTATAGTGCTATATCCATGGCTCACGCTCACATATTGCGTGAGAGTTGAAAAAGGTTTGAGAAAGTAAGAGTGTTAAAACAATTACTTGGCCAATACCAAGGTTGTGCATGATTTAAATTCGTTGTGTGGGGATGAAGGAGCATAGCCAGACTATATGTTTTTGTAGGGATAACTTTCTTTGGCCTTGTTATTTCAAAAGTTTATGATCACTTTGCTATTATGCTTGAAGTATTATCGTTTTCATGTCAATATTGAACTATTGTTTTGAATCTTATGGATCTGAACATTCATGCCATAATAAAGAGATTACATAAAAAAAAATGTTGGGTAGCATTCCACATCAAAAATTCATTCTTTATCACTTCCCTACTCGAGGATGAGCAGGAGTTAAGTTTGGGGATGCTTGATACGTCTCCAACATATCCATAACTTCTGATCGTTCCATGCTATTATATTATCAACTTTGGATGTTTTCTATGCATGAATATGCCATTTTATATTATTTTTTGGACTAACTTATTAATCCAGTGCCCAGTGCCAGTTCCTGTTTTTCCGTGTTTTTGACCTTTTTCAGATAGGAATATCAAATGGAGTCCAAATGGAATAAAACTTTTGCCGTGATTTTTTTTGGAAAATATGAAAAATACCTGAAGAAAAATATACCGGAGAGGCGGCCCGAGGGAGCCACGAGCCTAGGAGGCGCGGGCCCCCCTGGCCGCGGCTAGGGGGCTCGTGACCTCCTCGTGCCACGTCTTGACTTGTTCCCGACTCCAAACGGCCTTATAAATACGGAAACCCTCGAAAATAAACCTACATCGCAAGTTCCACCACCGCAAGCCTCCAGAACCACCAAAAACTAATCGGGAGACCGTTTCGGCATCTTGCCGGAGGGGAATCCATCTCCGGTGGCCATCTTCATCAACATCCTTGCCTCTCCGATGATGTGTGAGTAGTTCACATCAGACCTACGGGTCCATAGCTAGTATCTAGATGGCTTCTTCTCTCTCTCCGATCTTCAATACAAAGTTCTCCATGATCTTCATGGTGATCTATCCGATGTATTCTTCTTTTGCGGTGTGTTTGTTGAGATCCGACGAATTGTGGATTTATGATCAGATTATCTATGAATATTATTTGAGTCAATTCTAAATTCTTATATGCATGATTTCATATCCTTGTAAGTCTCTTCGAGTTATGGGTTTCGTTTGGCCAACTTGATCTATAGTTCTTGCAATGGGAGAAGTGCTTGGTTTTGGGTTCATACCGTGTGGTGTCCTCACCTAGTGACAGAAGGGGTAGCAAGGCACGCATCGTGTTGTTTCCATCAAGGGTAAAAAGATGGGGTTTATATCATATTGCATGAATTTATCCTTCTACATCATGTCATCTTGCTTAAAGCATTACTCCGTTTCTTATGAACTTAATACACTAGATGCATGCTGGATAGCGGTCGATGTGTCGAGTAATAGTAGTAGATGCAGAAAGTATCGATCTACTTGTCTCGGACGTATGAACTTAATACACTAGATGCATGCTGGATAGCGATCGATGTGTCGAGTAATAGTAGTAGATGCAGAAAGTATTGATCTACTTGTCTCGGATGTGATGCCTTTATGTATGATCATTGCCTTAGATATCGTCATGACTTTGCGCTATTCTATCAATTGCTCAACAGTAATTTGTTCACCCGTCTATTTTACATATTATATATATTCAGATCTAAACATAAAAACACAAAAAATACCTTGCTGCAATTTTATCTACTTATTTATATTCATCTACTATCACTATCAGATCTCACTTTGCAAACAATCGTGAAGAGATTGACAACCTCTTTATACTGTTGGGTGTAAGTTTGCTTGTGTTTGTGCAGGTTCCTTGTTGCTCCATCTTGATACTCTTACTGGATTGATACCTTGGTTCTCAAAATGAGGGAAATACTTACCGCTACCTTGTTGCATCACCCTTTCCTCTTCAAGGGAAAAACCAACGCAAGTCAAGAAATCTCACATCAACTAGCCAATTTTTGGTGACGTTGTGGAGAAGTAGCAACGATCTTGGTTCTTGTATCCTTCAGATTCTTCATAGTTATAAGTTGATATAAATCCCATGTGACTCGACAAATATAGCTATGCTCCCTGGCAACCGCGCCAGAAAAAGGTCTTTATAACCCACAAGTATAGGGGATCACAACCTTTTTTAGGGTAGAGTATTCAACCCAAATTTATAGATTCGACCAAAGTGAGCCAAAGAATATTTGAGAGTATTAGCAGTTGAGTTGTCAATTCAACCACACCTCGATATTAAATATCTGTAGCAAAGTGATCAGTAGCACGGTAATATGATAGTTTCATAGCAGGGGTAACAGTAACAATAGCGTTGTAGTAGAACTAATGATTTTGTAGCTAGTGCAAAAGTAATGACATATGTTGTAACTTAGCAAGAACAATATGTGGAAAACTCGTAGGCACTGGATCGGTGTATTCGTTGGATGATATTCATCATATAACAGTCATAACCTAGGGCGACACAGAACTAGCTTTGATTCATCATTGTAATGTAGGCATGTATTCCGTAAATATTCATACGTGCTTATGGAAAAGAACTTGTATGACATCTTTTGTCCTACCCTCCCGTGGCAGCGGGGTCTACAAGGAAACTGAGGGATATTAAGGCCTCCTCTTCATAGAGAACAAGAACAAAGCATTAACACATAGTGAATACATGAACTCCTCAAACTGCGGTCATCACTGAAAAGTATCCCGTCACCCCGGGGTTTACGGATCATAACACGTAATAGGTGCATATCACTAGGCAAATCGGATCAAGAACATAGATATAATGATGGTAACATAAACGGTTTAGATTTGAAATCATGGCACTCGGGCCCTAGTGACAAGCATTAAGCATGGCAAATGTTGGAAATATGCCATAGAGGCAATAAATAAAGTGTTTATTATTATATATTTTCTTGTTCATGATAATCGTTTATTATCCATGCTATAATTGTATTGATTGGAAACACATTACATGTGTGGGTAAATAGACAACACACTGTCCCTAGTATGCCACTAGTGAATTAGCTCGTTGATCAAAGATGGTCAAGGTTTCCTAGGCCATTTACATGAGATGTCATTTGATAATGGGATCACATCATTAGGAGAATGATGTGATGGACAACACCCAAACTACAAACGTAGCATATGATCGTGTCAGTTTATTGCTACTGTTTTATGCATGTCAAGTATGTGTTCCTATGACCATGAGATCATGCAATTCACATGTTGGGGAACATCGCATGGGAAACAAAAATTTCCTACGCACACGCAAACCTATCCATGGTGATGAGCATCTATGAGAGGGAGAGTGGATCTACGTACCCTTGTAGATCGCTAAGCGGGAAGCGTTAAGAAACGAGGTTGGTGTAGTCGAACTTCTTCGCGATCCAAATCGCCGAGTGTCCCGCGATCTAATCACGAACCATACCGCAAACCAATCACGAACCGTCCTGTGATCTCGTCACGATCCGTCCCGCGATCCGATCACGAACGTCTCGTGGCCTTGATCACGATCCTTCCGATCTAGTGCCGAACGGACGACACCTCCGCGTTCAGCACACATGCAGCTTGATGACGATCTCCACCGTCTTGATCCAGCAAGAGGTTGTGGAGAGGAGGAAGAGTTCACCAGCAGCGTGACGGCACTCCGGCGATGGTGGTGGAGTGATTCCGGCAGGGCTTCGCCTAAGCACTGTGGAAAACCGATCTAGAGGAGCACCGGTGGAACGGGTAGCACATGGCCGTAAAATCTAGTGCAAAACCCTAGCAATCCACTAGTATATATAGGAGGGAGGGAGAGGCAGCCCTTGGCACAAGGCCAAGGGCCTCTAGGAGTCGGCCGGCCAAGGGGGAGGAGTCCCACTCCTTCTCCAATCCTAGTTGGACTAGGATTGCTCCCTATTGGCCCTTTTTCCACCTTTTTCCTTTAGGAATTTTACTCCTGGCGCCATGGGCCTTTTGTGGCTGTTCCACCAGCCCACTAAGGGCTGGTTATTACTCTCCCACCGCCCATGCTCCCTCTAGGGTCGAAATACCCCTCCCGGAGGTCTCCAGGTACACTACCGGCACTCCCGGTACACTACAGATGAGCCCGAAACTTTTCCGGCGACCAAATTGGGACTTCCCATATATGAATCTTTACCTATGGACCATTCCGGAGCTCCTCATGACGTCCGGGGTCTCATCCGGTACTCCGAACAACCTTCGGTCACCACCATACATAACTCTACACTACCAAAATGTCACCGAACCTTAAGTGTGCAGACCCTGCGGGTTCGAGATCTATGTAGACATGACCGAGACACCTCTATGGTCAATAACCAATGGTGGGACCTAGACGTCCACATTGGTTCCTACATATTCTACAAAGATCTTTATCGGTCGAACCTCTATGTCAAGGATTCAGTTAATCCCGTATAACGTTCCCTTTGTTCTTCGGTATGTTACTTCCCGAAATTCGATCGTCGGTATCTCCATACCTAGTTCAACCTCGTCACTGGCAAGTCTCTTTACTCGTTCCGTAATACAAGATCCCGCAACTAACAATTAGTCACATTGCTTCCAAGGCTCATTGTGATGTTGTATTACCGAGTGGGCCCCGAGATACCTCTCCGTTACACGAAGTAACAAATCCCAGTCTCGATCCATGCCAACTCAACAGACACCATCGGAGATACCTGTAGAGCACCTTTATAGTCACCCAGTTACGTTGCGACGTTTGATACAGACAAGGCATTCCTCCGATATCCGTGAGTTGCATAATCTCATGGTCATAGGAACATATACTTGACATGTAGAAAATAGTAGCAATAAACTGAGACGATCATATGCTACGTTTGTAGTTTGGGTCTTTGTCCATCACATCATTCTCCTAATGATGTGATCCCTATATCAAAATGACATCACATGTCAATGGCTAGGAAACCCTGACCATCTTTGATCAACGAGCTAGTTCACTAGAGGCATACAAGGGACACAGTGTTGTCTATTTACCCACACATGCAATGTGTTTCCAATCAATACAATTATAGCATGAATAATAAACGATTATCATGAACAAGGAAATATAATAATAAACACTTTATTTATTGCCTCTAGGGCATATTTCCAATAGTCTCCCACTTGCACTAGAGTCAATAATCTAGTTCACATCACTATGTGATTTACATGGTAATGAATTGAACACCCATACAGCTCTGGTGTTGATCATGTTTAGCCCTTGGAAGAGGTTTAGTCAACGGGTCTGCAACATTCAGATCCGTGTGCACTTTGCAAATATTTATGTCCTTCTCCTTGATGTAGAACCGGATGGAGTTGAAGCGTCGCTTTATGTGTGTGGTCCTCTTGGGAAACCTTGGTTCCTTGTCTAGAGCAATGGCACCTGTGTTGTCACAGAACAGGTCTATTGGATTCAGTGCACTAGGCACCACTCCAAGATCTGTCATGAAATGCTTCATCCAGACACCTTCCTTCGCTGCCTCCGAGGCTGCGATGTACTCCGCTTCGCACGTAGAATCAGCTACCATGCTTTGCTTGGAACTGCACCAGCTTACCGCTCCCCCGTTGAGAATAAATACGTATATGGTTTGCGACTTAGAGTCGTCCGGATCAGTGTCAAAGCTTGCATCGACGTAACCCTTTACGACGAGCTCTTCATCACCTCCATAAACGAGAAACATTTCCTTAGTCCTTTTCAGGTACTTAAGGATATTCTTGACCGCTTGCCAGTGCTCCATTCCAGGATCACTTTGAAACCTTCCGGCCATACTTATGGCAAGGATGACATCGGGGCTCGTGCACAGCATTGCATACATGATAGAGCCTATGGCTGAAGCATAGGGGATGACACTCATCTTTTCTTTATCTTCTGCAGTCACTGGGCATTGAGTCTTACTCAACTTCACACCTTGTAACACAGGCAAGAACCCTTTCTTGGACTGCTCCATTTTGAACTTCTTCAAAACTTTATCAAGGTATGTGCTCTGTGAAAGTGCTATTAAGCGTCTCGATCTATCTCTATAGATCTTAATGCCTAATATGAAAGCAGCTTCTCCTAGGTCCTTCGAAAAACTCTTATTCAAATATTCCTTCACGCTTTCCAGCATTTCTATATTGTTTCCAATCAGTAATATGTCATCCACATATAATACTAGAAACGCTACAGAGCTCCCACTCACTTTCTTGTAAATACAAGCTTCTCCATAAACTTGTATAAACTCAAACGCTTTGATCACCTCATCAAAACGCTTATTCCAACTCCGAGATGCTTGCACCAGTCCATAAACGGATCGCTGGAGTTTGCAAACTTTGTCAGCATTCTCTGGATCGACAAAACCTTCGGGTTGCATCATATACAACTCTTCCTCAAGGAAATCGTTGAGGAACGCCGTTTTGACATCCATCTGCCAAATTTCATAGTCGAAATAAGCAGTTATTGCCAACATGATTCTGACAGACTTAAGCATCGCAACGGGTGAGAAAGTCTCATTGTAGTCAACTCCTTGAACTTATGAAAAACCCTTTGCCACAAGTCGAGCTTTTTAGACGGTGACATTACCGTCCGCGTCCGTCTTCTTCTTAAAGATCCATTTGTTCTGAATGGCCTTTCGCCCTTCAGGTAGTACTTCCAAAGTCCATACTTTGTTTTCATACATGGATCCCATCTCGGATTTCATGGCCTCTAACTATTTCTTGGAATCCGGGCCCATCACTGCTCCTCCATAGCTCGTAGGTTCATTGTTGTCTAACAACATGACCTCCAAGACAGGGTTGCTGTACCACTCGGGAGTAGTACGCGTCCTTGTCGACCTACGAGGTTTAATAGTAGCTTGATCCGAAGCTTCATGATCATCATCATTAACTTCCACTTCTACCGTAGTAGGTTCCACAGAAACATCTTTCTGCACTGTGCTACTTTCTGGTTGAAGCAAAGGTTCAATAACCTCATCAAGTTCTATTTTCCTCCCACTCAATTCTTTCGAGAGAAACTCTTTCTCAAGAAATGTTTCGTTCTTAGTGACAAACACTTTGCCTTCAGATCTGAGATAGAAGGTGTACCCGACTGTCTCTTTCAGGTATCCTATGAAGACGCATTTCTCCGCTTTGGGTTCCAGCTTTTCAGGCTGAAGCTTTTTGACATAAGCATCACATCCCCAAACTTTAAGAAACGATAACTTTGGCCTTTTGCCAAACCACAGTTCATATGGCGTCATCTCAATGGATTTTGATGGTGCCCTATTTAAAGTGAATGCAGTTGTCTCTAATGCATAACCCCGAAACGATAGTGGCAAATCGGCAAGAGACATCATAGAACGCACCATATCTAATAAGGTTCGATTACGACGTTCAGACACACCATTACGCTGTGGTGTTCCGGGCGGTGTCAACTGTGAAACAATTCCACATTGTCTTAAGTGACCGCCAAACTCATAACTCAGATATTCACGTCTTCGATCAGATCGTAGAAATTTAATCTTCTTGTTACGATGATTCTCAAGTTCACTCTGAAATTACTTGAACTTTTCAAATGATTCAGACTTGTGTTTCATCAAGTAAATATACCCATATGTACTCAAGTCATCAGTGAAGGTGAGAAAGTAACGATATCCACCACGCGCTGCAACATTCATTGGACCGAACACATCAGTATGTATGATTTCCAATAAGTCACTTCCCCGTTCCATTATTCCAGAGAACGGCGTTTTAGTCATCTTGCCCATGAGGCATGGTTCACACATGTCAAGTGATTCAAAATCAAGTGACTCCAAAAGTCCATCAGCATGGAGCTTCCTCATGCATTTTACACCAATATGACCAAAGCGCAGTGCCACAAGAAAGTGGTACTATCATTATCAACTCTACATCTTTTGGCATCAATGTTATGAACATGTGTGTCATCACTATCAAGATTCAATATGAATAAACCCCTAACATTGGGTGCATGACCATAAAAGATATTACTCATATAAATAGAACAACCTTTATTCTCTGATTTAAATGAGTAACCGTCTCGCAATAAACAAGATCTAGATATAATGTTCATGCTTAACGCAAACACTAAATAACAATTATTCAGGTTCATCACTAATCCTGATGGTAATCGAAGAGAGAGCGTGCCGACGGCGATCACATCAACCTTGGAACCATTTCCCATGCGCATCGTCACTTCGTCCTTTGCCAGTCTTCGTTTATTCCATAGTTCCTGCTTTGAGTTGCAAATGTGAGCAACCAAACCGGTATCAAATACCCAGGCACTACTACGAGAACTAGTAAGGTACACATCAATAACATGTATATCATATATACCTTGTTTGTCGTTGGCCGCCTTCTTGTCAGCCAGGTACTTGGGGCAGTTTTGCTTCCAGTGACTAGTTCGGTTGCAATGAAAGCACTCAGTTTCTGGCTTAGGTCCATGCTTAGGCTTCTTTGTAGGAGTAGCAACTGCTTTTCCATCCTTCTTGGTTTTACCCTTCTTGCCTTTGCCCTTGCCATTTTTCTTGAAACTAGTGGTTTTACTGACCATCAACACTTGATGTTCTTTCCGGATTTTAGACTCAGCGACTTTTAGCATCGCAAAAAGCTCGGCGACTGACTTGTTCATCCTGTGCATGTTATAGTTCATCACAAAGCTCTTGTAACTAGGTGGCAGTGATTGAAGAACTCTATCAGTGACCGCCTCCGGCGGAAGGGTAATTCCCAACTCGGCTAGACGGTATGAGTACCCAGACATTCTGAGTATGTGCTCACTGATAGACCCGTTCTCCTTCATCTTGCAAGCATAGAATTTATCGGAGGTCTCATACCTCTCTATCCGGGCATTCTTCTGAAAGATAAACTTCAACTCCTGGAACATCTCATATGCTCCATGACGTTCAAAACGTCTTTGAAGTCCTGGTTCTAAGCCATACAATATTGCACACTGAACTATTGAGTAGCCTCCCAAGCGTTCTTAACGTCTTCGGAGGTCATGTCTTCTGGTTGGTCACCAAGCGGTGCATCAAGGACATATTGTTTCTGAGAAGCCGTGAGGATAATCCTCAGATTACGGACCCAATCAACAAACTTACTTCCATCATCTTTCAACTTAGCTTTCTCTAGGAACGCATTAAAATTCAGGGGTGCTACTGCGTGAGCCATTGATCTACAACATAAATATGCAAAGGTTACTTAGACTATTGTTCAAGATAATGAGTTTAGTTAATCAAATTACTAAAGCTCCCACTCAAATTGACATCCCTCAGGTCATCTGAGTGTCACATGATCCAAATTCACTAACTCAAGTCTGATCATCACGTGAGTTAAGGTGGCTTCAATGGTGAACATCATTATGTTGATCATATCTACTATATGACTCATGTTCGACCTTTCGGTCTCATGTGCTCCGAGGCCATGTCTGTACATGCTAGGCTCGTCAAGTTTAACCCGAGTGTTCTGCACGTGCAAATTTGGCTTGCACCCGTTGTATGTGAACGTAGAGTCTATCACACCCGATCATCACGTGGTGTCTCAACACGACAAACTTTCGCAATGGTGCACACTCGGGGAGAACACAATCTTGAAATTTAAGTGAGGGGTCACCTTATAATGCTACTGTCGTACTAAGCAAAACAAGGTGCATAAAAGGATTAACATCACATGCAATTCATAAGTGACATGATATGGCCATGAACTTGTGCTTAAGATCTCCATCTTCACAGCACCGGCATGATCTCCATCATCACCGGCACGACACCATGATCTCCATCATCTTGATCTCCATCAATGTGCTGCCATAGGGGTTGTGGCGCCAGCTGCTTCTACTTCTATTGCTATCGTTTAGCGACAAAGTAAAGCATTATATAGCGCTTAATGATTGACACGCAGGTCATACAATAATTAAAGACAACCCTATGTCTCCTGCCGGTTGCCGTACTCACCGACATGCAAGTCGTGAAATTCTATACATCACATGATCATCTCATACATCACATATATCTCATCATGTAATTGGCCATATCACATCACAACATACCCTGCAAAAACAAGTTAGACATCCTCTAATTGCTGCTACGGGTATCTAGCAAGAACGATTCTCACCTACGCATAAACCACAACAGTGATACATAGTTTGCTTTTCAACCTTCTCAAGGACCGCCTTTGTCGGATCTGATCCAACTAAAGTGAGAGAAACTGTCACCTGCAAGCCATCTAAGCAACAAGTTGCGTCGAGGGAACTGGTCTCTAAGCGTACGAGTAATGTTGGTCTAGGCCGCTTCATCTCACAATCCCGCTAAATCAAAATCCGACCAAGGAAGGAAGCAATCTAAGCATCAACGCCCACAAACCTTTTGTGTTCTACTCGAGATCTCATCGAACCATTAACCTAGCTCATGAGGCCACTGTTGGGGAACGTCGCATGGGAAACAAAAATTTTCCTACGCACACGCAAACCTATCCATGGTGATGAGCATGTATGAGAGGGAGAGTGGATCTACGTACCCTTGTAGATCGCTAAGCGGGAAGCGTTAAGAAACACAGTTGGTGTAGTCGAACTTCTTCACGATCCAAATCGCCGAGCGTCCCGCGATCTAATCACGAACCGTCCTGCGAACCAATCATGAACCGTCCAGTGATCTCGTCATGATCCGTCCCGCGATCCGATCACGAACGTCCCGTGGCCTTGATCACGATCCTTCCGATCTAGTGCCGAACGGACGGCACCTCCGCGTTTAGCACACGTGCAGCTTGATGACGATCTCCACCGTCTTGATCCAGCAAGAGGAGGTGGAGAGGAGGAAGAGTTCACTGGCAGCGTGACGGCGCTCCGGCGATGGTGGTGGAGTGATTCCGGCAGGGCTTTGCCTAAGCACTGTGGAAAACCGATCTAGAGGAGCACCGGTGGAACGGGTAGCACGTTGCCATAAAATCTAGTGCAAAACCCTAGCAATCCACCAGTATATATAGGAGGGAGGGAGAGGCAGCCCTTGGCGCAAGGCCAAGGTCCTCTAGGAGTCGGCTGGCCAAGGGGGAGGAGTCCCACTCCTTCTCCAATCCTAGTTGGACTAGGATTGCTCCCTATTGGCCAATTTTCCACCTTTTTCCTTTAGGCCTTTTACTCCTGGTGCCATGGGCCTTTTGTGGCTGTTCCACCATCCCACTAAGGGCTGGTTATTACTCTCCACACCCCATGGTCCCTCTATGGTCGAAATACTCCTCCCGGAGGTCTCCCGGTACACTACCGGCACTCCCGGTACACTACCGATGAGCCCGAAACTTTTCTGGCGACCCAACTGGGACTTCTCATATATGAATATTTACATGCGGACCATTCCGGAGCTCCTCGTGACGTCTGGGATCTCATCCAGGACTACGGACAACCTTCGGTCACAACCATACATAACTCTACACTTCCGAAACGTCACCGAACCTTAAGTGTGCAGACCCTGCGGGTTCGAGAACTATGTAGACATGACCGAGACACCTCTACGGTCAATAACCAATGGCGGGACCTGGACGTCCACATTGGTTCCTACATATTCTACGAAGATCTTTATCGGTCGAACCTCTATGTCAAGGATTCAGTTAATCCCGTATAACGTTCCCTTTGTTCTTCGGTATGTTACTTGCCCGAGATTCGATCGTCGGTATGGATCAAACGTCGCAACGTAACTGGGTGACTATAAAGGTAGTCTACAGGTATCTCCGATGGTGTTTGTTGAGTTGGCATGGATCGAGACTGGGATTTGTTACTCCGTGTAACGGAGAGGTATCTCGGGGCCCACTCGGTAATACAACATCACAATGAGCCTTGCAAGAAATGTGACTAAGTGTTAGTTGCGGGATCTTGTTTTACGGAATGAGTAAAGAGACTTGCTAGTAACGAGGTTGAACTAGGTATGGAGATACCGACGATCGAATCTCGGGCAAGTAACATACCGAAGAACAAAGGGAACATCATACGGGATTAACTGAATCCTTGACATAGAGGTTCAACCGATAAAGATATTCGTAGAATATGTAGGAACCAATGTGGACATCCAGGTCCCGCCATTGGTTATTGACCATAGAGGTGTCTCGGTCATGTCTACATAGTTCTCGAACCCGCAGGGTCTGCACACATAAGGTTGGTGACGTTTTGGTAGTATAGAGTTATGTATGGTGGTGACCGAAGTTTGTTAGGAGTCCCGGATGAGATCCCATACGTCACGAGGAGCTTCGGAATGGTCCAGAGGTAAATATTCATATATAGGAAGTCCTGTTTTGGTTGCCCGAAAAGTTCCGGGCTTATCGGTAGTGTACCGGCAGTGCCGTTAGTGTACTGGGAGACCTCCGGGAGGGGTATTTCGACCCAAGAGGCTACATGGGCTATGGGAGAGTGAAAACCATCCCTTAGTGGGCTGGTGGAACAACCACAATATGCCCATGCGGCTGGAAGAAAAAAGGCCCAAGAGAAAAGGTGGAAAAAAGGCCAAAATAGGTGAATCCTAGTCCTACTAGGAGTGGAGGTGGACTCCACCTCCTCCACCTCCTTCGGCCAAACCAGCCTTGGCTTGGAAGCCAAAGCTGCCTCCTCTCCTCCTCTCCTCCTATATATACTAGTTTATTTCTAGGGTTTTGCACTAGATTTTCAGCCACATGCAACCCTACCCTCTAGTGCATAGTTTCTCCTCTAGATCGGATTTTTGCAGTGCTTAGGCAAAGCCCTGCCGGAATTGCTCCACCACCATCGCTGGAGCGCCATCAAGCTGCCGGCGAACTCTTCTACCTCTCCGCTTTCTCTTGCTGGATCAAGACGGCGGAGATCGTCATCAAGCTGTACGTATGTTGAACACGTAGGTGTC
Organism: Hordeum marinum; assembly: GCA_022496015.1. Classification (NCBI taxonomy): domain Eukaryota; kingdom Viridiplantae; phylum Streptophyta; class Magnoliopsida; order Poales; family Poaceae; genus Hordeum; species Hordeum marinum. The sequence goes on from CM039678.1 coordinate 42,567,958, forward strand.
GTCCGTTTGGCGCTAGATCGGAAGGATCGTGATCAAGTTCGTGGGACGGATCGTGATCAAGTTCGCGGGACAGATCGTGATTAGATCACGGGATGGATCGTGATTGGATCGCGGGACGCACGGCGATTTGGATCGCGAAGACGTTCGACTACACCAACCGCATTACTTAACGCTTCCCGCTTAGCGATCTACAAGGGTACGTAGATCCACTCTCCCTCTCGTAGATGCTCATCACCATGGATAGATCTTCGTGTGCGTAGGAAATTTTTTGTTTTCCATGCAACGTTCCCCAACAGCAAAGTCATAGCAACGTCAATCTTAGAACATAGTGGATACTAGAGATCAAGCCCTAACAAAACTAACTCGATTACATGCTGAATATCATCCAACTCCTCACCGACCAGCAAGCCTACGAAGGAATTACTCACTATGAATGGGGGGCATCATGGAATTGGCGGTGAAGGAGGGTTGATGATGACGAAGACCGAAGATTCCTTTCTCCAGAGCCCCAAGGGTACTTTAGATCTAGCCTTTCGATGAAGAACCTTTCGATGGTGGCGGTGGCTCCGTATCGCGAAATGCGATGGAACTTCCTCCCTGATTTTTTCTCCTAAAGTAGGAATTTATAGTGCCAGAATTAGGGTCAGGGGGCCACAATGTGGGCACAACCCACCAGGGTGCGCCTAGGGGGGCTGGTACACCTTGGTGTCTTGTGCCCAGCCAGGCCCCCTTCTGCGATGGTTTTTGGCACCAGTATTTTTCATTTTTGTAAAATAAATCTCCAAAAACTTTTGTTTGATTCCGAGAACTTTTATTTCGGCACGAAAACAACACCATGGTAGTTTTGTTGAAAACAGCATCAGTCTGAGTTAGTTTCATTCAAATCATGCAAATTAGAGTCCAGAACAAGAGCAAAAGTGTTAGGAAAAGTATATACGATTGAGACTATGAGGATGTTGGCCCAGACTTGGATGAGCCCGCACTACATGACTACCTTGCCCTCTCCTCGGCCATTGTAGATGTCTAGCTTGTGTCAGATACACATACTAATGTGAGATGGTGGGCTTGGAAGGATAATGGAGCCTATTGAGCAAGCTCGCCTTATGCCGTGAAATTGTAGGTCCTAGAAATGGCGCCCATATACGGACCTATCCTAGAAATCTAAAGAGCCACTCCAATGCCGGTTCTTCAATTGGATGGCTGCTCGCGATAGATGTTGGTCCTCAGATTGGCTAGCCCAGAGAGGGCTACTGCATTAGTCGGCTTGTCCTTTCTGTGATCAAACTGAGGAGACGATAAATCACATCACGCTAACATGCGTTTTGGCAAGAATGGTTTGGTGTGGCGTGCTCTCAGCCCTTGGCAAGCTGGAGTGGATGCTGATGCAAGACGATCACGTAGTGGATTGGTGTAACTCATGCATGACTACGGCCTTACGGAGAAGGGACATGGACACCATCATGTCTCTATGATTTTGGGAGTTGTGGAAGCATAGGAATGTAGTAGTGTTTGAGTGGGCCTCTCCATCGGTCTCCGTTGTTGTAACCAACATGGTTACTGAGGGTAGAGCATGGACGCTAGCAGGGATTTTCAAGGACAACTATGCAATTTTCCTCTATAGGCTTCATTAGTGGGTTAGGCCGAATAGTTAGAGTGTTACGATACTAGGACGATGTGCGGTGGGGTAGTGTTTGTAACTACTTGTAAAACCTCTTGCGGACAGGCTCTTCTCCCCTCTCCTTCTTTAATGCATGATACACACACTTGTGCGTATTCTAGAAAAATGATCATTTAAATTGGTCGTAATCAGCTAAAATTAAGGGCGTAGATAAGTTTTGTCTATGTTATGACCATTTCGTATAAGAAAATTACAATCTTTCTCATCAAAATGGTCATAATGAGTTAGGGTTTGGACCCTCCCAAAAGGCTTATGACCATCTGGTGCAAAATGGTCATTGATTTATGACCAATTCATCCACGGTCACTACAAAAAGGTCACAATTTAGCATATTTCTTGCTGTGCGCCGCGGTGATCATCTTCAACAACACAACCATATTCATCACCTCCCTCATCTCTATTCGGCGGTCCACTCTCTCGCATCCTGCTGTAATTCCATACTCGAACATGGTGCTTTATGCCACATATTATTATCCAATGATGTGTTGTCATCCTATGATATTTGAATAGATTTGTTTTGTTCTTTGGGTTGATTGATAATCTTGATTGGTTTGAGTTGTATGTTTTATTTTGGTGTTGTCCTATGGTGCTTTCCGAGCCGCACACACGTGGGGGATTCCCGTTGTAGGTTGTTTTAACATGTTCGTAATTCGCTTATAGTGGGTGGCTAGAGTGACAGAAGCTTGCACCCGAGTAAGGAGGTTGTTACGTATGGCAGTAAAGGAGACTTGATACTTAATGCTATGGTTGGCGAAAGGACGTGGATGTCGCCTAGAGGGGGGAATAAGCGATTTAAAAAAATTACGGTTTAGGCTTGAACAAATGCGAAATAAAATTACCGTTTAATTTGTGAAGCACAAAAGCTAAACCAACTAGGCTCACCTATGTGCATCGATAACTTATGGTAAGGAAGATAAAAAACTAAGTGATAGCAAGATATATAACAAGAAACAATATGGTTATCCCAAAGTAAAGTGCATAAGTAAAGGGCTCGGGTAGGAGATAACCGAGGCACACGGAGACTACAATGTATCACGAAGTTCACACCCTTGCGGATGCTAATCTCCGTTTAGAGCGGTGTGGAGGCACAATGCTCCCCAAGAAACTGCTTGGTCCACCATAATCTTCTCACGCCCTCGCACAATGCAAGATGTTGTGATTCCATTAAGGGACCCTTGAGGGAGGTCACCAAACCCGTACAATTGGCAACCCTTAGGGTGGTCACCAAACCCGTACACTTTGGTAACCCTTGGGGGCGATCACCGAAACCCATGCAAATTGCTCGGGGAAATCTCAACAACCTGATTGGAGACCCCGACACTTGCTCGGACCTTTACATCACAATGATCGAGCTCCGAGGCAACACCAACCGTCTAAGGCGCCAAGTCACCCAAGAGGCACAAGATCTAGGGTGCCCAAACACCCAAGAATAATAAGCTTCTAAACTTCTCACTTCCATGTATCACTGTGGAGAACTCAAACCGATGCAACTAATGCAACAACAAGAACACACGAAGTGGTTAAGTCCCTCACTCCCAAATCCCACCACAACAACGAAAGCTATGGAGGAATATGAGAGGAAGAACAAGGAGCTCACAAAGAACTCCAAGATCTATATCCAACGGGTTCCCCTCACAAAGAGGATAAAGTGATTGGTGGAAATGTGGATCTAGATCCCCTCTTTATTTTCCCTCAAAAAGGAGCAAGAATCATTCGAGGGATTGGGATTTAGCAAGCTCTAAGAAGGTCAGCAATGGGGGAAGAACACGAGCTCAAAGGATAAGAATCAATGGGGAAGAAGACCCCCTTAAATAGGTCCCCACGAATCTACCCGTTATGTGCAGAATAACGTAGGGGCAGTACAATCGCTGTGCACACTGGTACAACTGCTAGTATCGAGCACAGGTGGTGGCATGGCAAAGTCCTGAGTGGTACAACCGCTCCGGACATTGGTAGTACCAGTCAAAATGAGTTGACCGGAACAACCGGGCCACCGCCGCCCAAGAACCGCTCCACAACAGACCCCCAGTCCGGTGGTAGGCTGGTGCTGGGCCGGTAGAACCGCTGACATCAACCTGAGAGCAACAACCCCAGGGTATCACCCTTGGGGCGGAAGTTGCACCTGACGTACCAGCTTAGCGGTATAACCGCTCAGACCAGCGGTACAACTGCTAGGGACCTTCATGACCAATGAACAGGAAACTGATGAATGCACAACAGCAAAACTACCATAACTTCTGTAAATGAGCTCCGAATTAAGTAAACTCAAGCTTGTTGGATTCAGGACGACAAGAGCAATCCAACAACGACAATAAGAAGAGGCGGTATGAAAATGCCAATGATATAGAGATAAGAAACCTCTATGAATGAAGAACCAGCAAAAACTCCAACATCGAAAACACCATAGAAGATGCATGTGGACTCCGTTTTCGATGAACTCGAGCTTGTCATGAAGATGACCATAAGCTCGAAAACTCACAAAGAAAAACACCAAACAAGAACCAAGAAAGATGATGCAAGAATGGAAATGGTTTGAGCTCTCAATGAACGATATGATCAAGCTACTCACTTGAGAGCCCCCTTTGATAGTACGACAATCTATAATATAACCCGATCTCCCAACTACCACCATGAGACCAGTAAATAGAAAACCTATCAAGGGCAAACCTATACCTTGTACATGGTCCACTTGATCTAGATGATGACGATCTTGACTTCCTCAAGATGGACCACCTTTCTTGATTGCGTTGGCTCGATGAAGACTAGTTGGTAGCTCCCCCATACTCCACTATGGGTGAGCCACCCTACGACACATCTTCACAAGTCCATTGTCACCACAATGGACATCAAGCTTCAAGCATTATCTCTTCGTGATGCTCCACTTGAACTTGCACAACATTGTCTTGATGACGATCACCACTTGATGTCATCCTCCATGGGTCGTATGAGATACTCCTGGTGACGCAAGCCCGTGGAAACGTACCTAACCCCACATAGAACTCTCACGTAGACCATGGGTTAGTACACAAAGCGTAATGGACAATGCTTACCATACCATGGGAGCACTTGATCCCTCTCGATACATTTTGTACGCTTTGTGTGTTGATCAACTTGATTCACTCTTTGACTTAGCCTTGATCAACCTTATAACTTATCTTCTCTCATTATAAAGATGATGTCTTGAAGGTAAACATGAATGTTCCCACAATCTTCTTCTTCCAGACATGCTTGCAATAAGCTCAACTATCACATCACCAATATTTGGATAAAACCTTGAATACCACATTGGTCACCATATAAACTCCTTGAAACTGCCGGATGGACTTCAAGAAGTGCATATGGACAAATCCTTCGAATATAACTCATGGCAATCATTAGTCCATAGGGATTGTCATCAATTACCAAAACCATATATGGAGAAATATGATCTTACAATTGGGTTTACCTTAATGATTTCTAATAGTTTTGGATGCTTGCTAGAGGTCCAATAATAATTTCATATGATCCAAGTACGGAAAATATGTTAGGTCATGCTTCTCCCTCATATAAAATTGCAATAGTGATTAGCTCATGCTTCCACACACCATACTATCATTATTTCGCACTCGCTATTTGTAATATATTATTACTTAATTCATACATCACCTATTTTATGTTTTAGTTCTCCAATATTATGCAAAGTTATCCTCTTTGTACCCACAACATAGCAAATACTCGGTATACGTATAGTCGTATCCGTGACAGATAGGACTTGAGAGAATATCGATCTTACCTTTAGCTCCTTCTAGGTTCGACACTCCATACTTACCACTTCCATATTTGTAAATTGCTATCATGATTCCTTGCACTTGGGGATTATCAATCTCTTTTTCGACGCAGTTGACGAGGAGCAATAGCATAGGATTAATATTTTCATGTATGCTTGTTTGCTTTTATCACTAAGTAGATTTTGTTTTCCTTCTGTTTTTTTCTTGTTTATATGGGTGAAAAAACAAAAAAAATAAAAAGATGCAAAATACCAAAAAATAACTTGCCCCTTATGCCTTGCTTAATAGCTTTAAAGAAAGCACTAACCGTGAGACAACCCGGAAGTTTTATGGAGTATTTTTCTTATTTTATGCAATATTAAATTTATTACGTGTGCCATTAAATTTTCAAATAATAATAATAAAAGAGGGGAACCTGAAACTTTTTCAAAAATAGAAGCGATTGGAAAGTTTTGCATTGAAGAAGTGAGGGTCGACTTTCAACACTTGTGTTCATGCTCATCGGAATTTTCTCACACAAAAAATTAGCACCTTGTACAAATCCATTGTATTATAAATATAATGAGCCAAGTAAAGCTTTTGAGGTAGTGTAGATACTTATTGGTTTGATTCTATGCAAAAATAGAAACTCTTGTGTCTACTATAAAAATTCTCAGATTTTATTGAAGCATCAAAATATTCTGAAATTTTTACCCACTATTTTTATGCAAATTTCCTATGTTGCTCTGGTTTGTTTAGAGTTTTCAAAGATGGGAAAGTATGGTTTTAGTTCAGATCTTTATAGTCTGTTCTGTTCTTGACAGATTATATTTTGCGTGCATAGTTTGCTTGTTTTATTGTTTCCATAGCTTATATTGAATGATATTATGAAAATAATAGAATACAGTAAACATGATGTGAGAACAATTATGAATCTTGTCTTGACAGTACCTAAGTGAATAATCTATCTTTCCCGCCATTTGTCAAGAAATCCCAGCTAGGCTAGCAAGTTTGTTCATATGGTTTTCAATTTATCTGCATTTTGTCATTTCACTAACTTAGCCTTCATATTTATTGCTTCACTTCATTTTGTCAGATCAGATACACGCTAGAAATGGACCAGATAGGACGTCAATGGTGTCGAATCCCACCACGATCAGATACATGCTTTTGAAACTCGGAGATACAACTCCGAGAGCAAGATCATTTCTCGTGGGTCTGCGCTAACAAGCCTACCGACGTCTATGTCGCTTCGAGCCGCTGTAGCAGCCAAGGAGTGGTTGTTTTGGAGGGGCAGAGTTTAAGCCGCGGCTTTTGAGAACATGATTGTTCTCGTCCGTTGTTCTGACAAGATTTCTGTTCCCATCATTGTTTTTTATTGAAGTTACTGCCAGATTTTGTATGTGTTTTCATCGGTCTTTAGCACAACTAGCACCAGTCTTCAGAGTTTTTTCTTCGGTCTAATTTTTGATTTTTTTTTTACATTTTCCCATAGGGGGACAACAAGATGTTTCTTCTTCAGTCTTATTTTTGAGTTATCTACATTTTTCTTTACGGGGTAATTTGCCACTAGGACCTTTTTAGCTACCCATGAATGAGAAATGGAAATTTACAATCATTTAAGTTCTTATTTTTTCAGTTTTTGTATTGTAGTCTTTTACTTTTTTTTTTCTAAGTAAAGTATGCACACAGTAGTGGGATATTTCTCTGAATTTCAGTTTTTATTCACAACATGGGGAAATTTCAGTGTGGGGAATTGTTTTACCAAGTCATTTTTCATTTACCAAGTATAGTGTCTGAAGCCGTAGATGTCGTATTCAGTTAACATTTTTTGTTTCAGTGTTAGGTGTCATTTTCAGTTTATTCTTTCATTCAAATTCGTCTTTGTTTGTCATTTTCATTTCCTACCCATAATGAGGAATGAAAATTCACATTCAGTCATGTTCTTTTTCTCGGTTCTTTTTTTAGTCTTCTCTGAGTATGCACACATTTTCAGTCACCTTCTGAAATTTTCATTTAATCACTTTTAGTCTTCTTCAGACAGTTTCGGTCACCTTTAGAAATTTTTATTTAGTCACTTTCAGTCTTCTTCAGACTGTTTCGGTCACCTTCAGACATTTTCCTAAGTCAAGTGTTTTCTCTGAAATACTGTTTTTATTCACGACGTGAATGTGGGGGGATTTCTGTCTGAAAGTTTTTTCAGTAACGGGTCCGCTATACAGGTGGAGAGAGAAGGTGGTGGGTAGCCGTGGTTCTTCTTTTTTCTTCTTCGGGTTTTTTTTTAACGGGTTGTGCAGATTTTGACCTGACTTAGAAAACAAAACAGACATTTTTTTTTGGTATGATGAGTATTTATACTGAGTATGCGGACACATGTCAATCATGGAGTGGAACAAAAAAAGGCCTGGCACAAATTTAAAATCTAACGTCTGTTGAATATATAGTCACTCCCTTTTTTTTCCTTCCCGGGATTCGGGAGGGTTGGGCCTCGATTTCCGTGCCTCGGGTCGCAACCAAATTGACGGACTGAAATTCCCGGGAGAGTATACCACGTGACTTTTCTTTCCAGGGATTGGGCCGGGAACCCAGAGTTTTCCACGTATCTATCTGGCTGGTGAGCATCAAGGATCATCTTCGGTGGCACAAATTAAGTACACTACTTGTTTGTTTCTTCGGTGGCACTAGCTCCTTATCGACTCCGACACGGGATCGTATCATATGGATGCGGCGTGCCGTCCTGCCCGTCTCGCCTGCATATATATACCAACGGCGCGCTCCTTGTTCGGCGGTTCCGGCAAAAAAGCAAAGCAAACAAGATCGAACCTTTGTTCTGAAGCGAGGGAGCAGCATGGAGGAGCGTCTGCACGCTCGTCCTCACCACACGTAAGTCCCGATCCTTTTCGAGCCACCCATATGTTTCCCCTACACTTTTCGTTATTCGACTTGCTTTAAGTTTTTCCTTTTTGATTTACTTTTGTGGGGATCCCTTTTTGAATTTTTGATCTGCTCTATGATTGATTGTCTTCCTACTTTATGTTTCTGTTAAATAGTGAAGTCAAGGGATGTACAAACATAATGAACACACACCTAATCTTTGCATATACACAACCAATATCAACAGACAAAGAACACACCAAGAATTATCAAAGTCAAGCAAGGTCGAATCTATGATTTGGGTGGGGTAGCAAGAAAAAACAAAGAGTCCAACCTCTGCCTACTTTAGGTGTGCCTCTGTCTTTTCTTTTTTTGGAGCTATTCTTTCCTTTTTGAAGAAAAGGTAATCACTTAGATGTAGGGTATTAACCAAATCGGCACAGGGCAGTACATGAAAGTCTTTTAAACGGACAGGTGAGCGTCAATGTAGAGGAGGATTCCGCCAAAGCCCATCTGTAAAGATCATTGATGCTTAAAAAACACACCCATCAATCCACTTTGTCCTTAGGGTTAGAATCATGTTACTCCAATCCGTATCGCCCCTTGTTGCTTACCTTTACATGTAGGCTATTTATATGAAAACAAACTGATGTATTTCTCCAAGTACTTCCTTCAAGCACCTTGCATTGTATAAGGTGATGTCATTTTGCACCTGGCAGCCATGAGTCACATCTCATTTATCACACTGTGGCTCGTAATAGCTCTTGAACCCCACGGTTCTCTCTTCTCATATAAGGCGAGGATGGAAACAGATTCATAGTTTAAGACAATGCACACATCAACCATATCCATTCGACCTTACCCCGCCCTCACCCCTTGCGCTAACTGCACTACACACACATATGAAGTAATGTACTCCATCCGTTTCAAAATAAGTGTCGTGCATTTAATACTAAATTATTACAAAATTTTCTACTAGAGCGACGAAATTTATTTTGGGACAGAGGGAGTATGAAATAACGCACCTAGATCATGAACGTGCCTCTTGCCCTCACGAAATCTTCAAATCCCGAGATTTGACACGGAATACCTGCGAAATTATTACTCTATTAGTTACTGGTGATTATATGATTCCTTATTAACAGAACTAGTAGCGGAAATTGGCTTTGGCTCAAAGGTGTATGTTCACCCATTGTTCAAATACATATTTTGAAAAGTTAAAAAATTATGACGAAAAACCCCGCGTGTAAATCCGTCCATTATGTGTGCGTGCATAAAGTTTCGATGAAAAAGAACATTTTTTGTTGTTTCGCGCATAGAATGTCCGGATGTACACCCTGATTTTTTTTCTACAATTTGTTTTACATATTTCTCATCGAAACTTAGTTCGTTCGAGTCGACGCATTCTTTTGTGTGTGGGGTGGGGGGTGGGGGGGTGGGGGGGGGGGATCGACCGCTCACGGGAAGCGCGCAAGGAGCGAACGGGCGCCAATCTACAATACCGTACTTGCCAGAGGTAGGGGGGCAGGCCGCCCGAGTAGAGTGGAACACTAGTAGAAGCCGACGCACACCATTCACACCCAGAAAGACGAGACACGCCGCCGCAGCCCGCAGGGAGAGAACTCAGAGACGAGAGGAACCGTAGGCCAAAAATTCCCCAATGGCCCGCCGCCCCTCGGACGACTACCCACCTCCCAGTTCCGGCCCCCGCGTGATGATCTACGACCGCCGGCGTGAACTTCATGGTTTGTATCCCCCTCAGGTCGCCGAGGAGCATCGCCATCAACGCGAGGAAGAGCTTCGCCATTGTGCCGACAAGGAGCTTGAGGCCCGCAGCAAGGCCAGCTCTCTTGTGTCATCTTCCGGCGAAACAGGGTGAGATCCCCCTTCCCTCTTCCCTTGAGCTTTCTATTCTATCTATACCTATTCCCCTGGGCGCTCCTTGGCTACTGTTAAAAAAAACTCCTTTTAGCCTTTTAGGGCAGGAAAATATATATTTTTCCCATCACCGGTAGCTTAGGGGTGTGTTTCTTGGTTTGCAAATTAGCTCAATCATGGCAATCATGCTAGGCGAGGACTCCCAGCACTGTATGCACCATCTAATTTGACGCAGTACAATGGGGAAATGACAGTACTACTAGCTTTCAAGCAGCCACCTTGAAACTGGATCTAACATTCCTGCTGATTTGCACCAGCTAGCCACCCATCCAACCAAAACAAGCCCCAAGTTTATATTTGGCTAAACGTTGAGGACGTCTATCAAGTGGGCATGCCATTCCTCAATCATTGCCTCCACAACCGTGCTCACCGCTGACATTAGCCTTAGGTTTGTCCTGTTATACTAATTGTGGAGTAAGTGTAAATACATTGGTGATATTACGATGTCCAGGGCAGCAACATGGTATTGATTTGTGATTTGTATTTCAAACAGAACTGAATTGCTGGAATAATTTGCTGGGGGAGCTCTTAAATTTATGCATGGATGTAGTTGTCATGCCAAAATCACCGCGGAGAATAATATATATGTAGTTCTGAAGATAAAATAATATCATATTCATCGAGCTTGTTCCCTTTCAGGTGTGATGAACATGTCGGAGATACTGCTCGGCCACCATCAGCACAAGCAGTACAAGAACTAGTTGATTCATTCTCAAATCAGCTACCTGGGAGGATTGATGACAAAGGAAAATCACCCACGGATATTTTCGTGGAGGAGAGGGACCTGGTTTCGTACACGCGTGACTGGGAAAACTCTTGGGGTGACAAGTTTGGCTCCTTCCGATACTACAGTAATCTACTAACTACTCATCTGGTTCTTGCTCTGCTTTTCATCTTCCTACTTCATAGCTCAACTTGATTAGTCCCCGCTGATCGATAAAAAGAAGAGATTCGTTTCTTTGTAGCTACCCTCTGCATTGTATGTCTGAACCTGAATTCTTTTACTAATGTTTGTGTTCTGGGCTGATTCTGGTATTCTGCTGCAGCGTGCGTGAGAGCCATGCTCTTCACGTGCAGACCCACCCCACCTCACGCAGGCGTCAAGACTTGCCTGCATATCTTCTCCATCAGAGTCACAGAGATCAACGATGCTCTTGAGTGGCCACTCGAGGTCTATGGCCTGGTCGCCACCCGAGACTCTGTGGATCATAATCGTAACATTATCTTCAGACGCAAGAGGGACGCCTGCCTACTCCTCACTCAACAGGTGTGGTGTGGTGTGGTATTGTCAAGTACTCCTATTTTCATTTATGTGGGGTTGGCTATATTATGCCGTATCCTTATTTCTTTATGCAGTTGATCGGTTTGTTAACAAGTAGTGCAACTGATGCTTTAAGGACCCATTATTGACGCTGTCTGGCCCATCTCGCGCGATCGTCTTCACTGGCCCGGTTGACGTCGAGATCCAACTCAAACTGAAGGGCAGAACCACAGAGCATGAAGACAAAGATCTGATCTCCAAAGTGTTAGTATACGGACGTGATCTTGGTGACAAATTCGCCTACGCAGGCATAGCCAACCAGGACCTCATGCGTGGCAGCTGTTCCGATGAGTTGTGCTCCCTACAGGTCACCTCCGCCCTGCTCGCCAGAGCCGTGGAGGCCACCGTGATCTCTGCTGAAGTCATCCAGGGCCGATGGCCCAAGAACCTGGGAATCCGTGTCGTTGCCCGCACCGCCAGCGTAGAGGAGGATTTCGTACTTCTTGATGCTCGAGACGGGACATTCCGCGTGGATCTGGCCGATGGCATCATCGCCCTCTCTAGACATGTTGTCTGTGTGGAAAAAGATGGGAGGCTGAAGCTTTGTATAGAGGCCTACAGCAAGAGGAGCGGATGCATGTACGAAAAATCCGATGTTACCGAGTTGGTCCCCAAGAGATCCTCCGCCAGTCTTGGCATATGCAAGCTTGCCTTCTGCACGGTTCAGTTCACCGTAGGTTGGTCCTGCCTCGTGGCCAATGTGGATGACCTGATGACCTATGGTATCTGATCTGATGCAGCCAACCCAACCATTTATTTAGTTGTGGAGCGTCTGTTTAGCGTTTTTTTTATCCAGTGGTATGTTAAAGATGCTGAACTGCTGTTTATGTAGTGTAATATGGCTAACAGCTAGTCATGTTAGTTTGATCAAGTATCCAGACCAGTGAGTCATGTTTGTAACGGGGTAAAGTGTCCAGACCAGTAAGTCATGTTTGTAATCGGGTAAAGTGTCCAGAACAGCAAGTCATGTTAATTCGATCGCTATTTATATCTTGGTTGATGAGCACACTGCTCTTATGGTCTGCATCCACAAGTGAATTGCTCGTATCTCTGCATGCATCTCTAAACATAATTCCCCGGTCTACTTATATCTAGGGTAATGTATCTCTGTATCCACAAGTGAATTTCTTGTGAATTTCCCTGGTCTGCTATATACCATTGTTTTTTTTTGATATCATGGACCAGGGAATGAAGGAAGGTTTTCAATGTTGAACTGATTCGAGTTGTTTTCTCTGTCATTCCTGTTTATTACATGTCCAATATTTTATTTACCATTTTTTTTTGCTGAACTCATTGCTATTATTAGAATTTTTTGATGGATAGGAATCAGGGAGGACAATTCCAAAGGGCGTTGCCTAAGAGCTTGGAAAGATATCTGCACATCCAAGAAAGGAGAGCTATAGGAATCAGGAACCTCCAAGCCATGAACCAAGGCCTCATCCTTGCCTTGGCTTGGAGACTTGCAAACAATCCAAACTCCCATTTATATCTTGTGCTCAAATCGAAATATTTTCCTGATACCTCCATTTGGTCCGCCTCATCCAACTTTCCTAAGTCGCCTTTTGGTCATCCATCCCTAAGATGCTACCTAAATTCAAGAACCATTCTTTCTACCACATCACTCAAGGGAACATCTCCATTTGGAGCACTCCTGGTGCTCAGCTTGGACTGATATTCACAATCATCTCATTATCCAAGTTACTTTTTTTCGATAAAGAGAATGTATTAATATCGCGAAGATACCAATTACACCCAATCTCTGCACCAACAAGATATCAAAAGACATCAAGGATGCACACAGCCAAAAAAAGAGAGAGAAACATGAAAACAAAGACCCCGTCGCAATAATGAAATACTTGCAATAGCAACACTCTAACCACCACCAAAGACAACACCTGAACTACAGAAGAGGTTCTCCAAAAGCGATGCCTCCAAGAAGGAAACAATGCATAAGCGTTGTCGTCACCCGATCAACGATCTTGAGTTTTCACCCTGGAGAGAGTCCGAGATCCCAAAACAATATCTTCGCAAGACCATTGCCAGGTACAACCAATGAAGGCAAGACCTTGGGCTTTCACCCTGGAGATCATGGCTTGGTACTCGAGAAGCACCCCCAAAACTATTGTCCACCTATGATGACATCCCCCTCCTCAACACCCGAAACACAGGAAAAATCCCATGTCGCCATTCTTCAATGCAATCAAAACTCCTCGCCGCCATTAAGTCTTCGATTGCAGCCACCGTGACTTGCTGCACCACCGTCAACGCCGTGGACATCTATAGTTAGACATGTCCCATGGCATCGGCAAGACAGCGAAGCTTCGTGCCACACCCTCATGAAGCATCTCTGGCCGAAGATGAGGGCATGTCCGACCAAATCAAATTCCAATCTGAATATTCAGTAGCGCCATGCGTCAATAGCTGATATCTCTGATAGGAATTGATCTAGACATGGACGGGTTCGGGTCTTCCTATCAGAGATTATCCAACCTACTAGCTTCATCTACCCTGGTAACCCTGCACAAGTGAGAGATGTTTGGCTCCTAGGACATAAGACTTGGAACATCAGCGTCATTTACTCTATTTTTCCGTAGTCGATGACGGTTGTTATTACTCACATGAACATCATTCTAGATGACTGTCCAGGCATTCTTTGTTGGGATCTTACTCCTAATGGTAAATGCAGCTCCAAATCCACTTACAAGTTGTGTTTCCAGGATATTCAAAGTCAGCCAAGGAACTAGCCTTCGCAGGTCTCCCTGCAGGTTAAAGAGCTTCTTAAGCAGGTTTGGAAGCAAAAACTGATGGCCCCAAGAGTTCATTTTTTTCCTGGAGGTTGCTTCGAAAAGCTCTTCCAATAGGTTTGAGAGTTATTTGATTTTCCTCTCACATTTCTAGATAGTGTTGTCATTGTGATGTCGAGGAGGATGAAATGCATCTCTTTTTTGATTGTGCTTTTGCTAAAGCATCTTGGTTTGCCCATCCTTGATACCTCAGAAGTCATCTTGTAACTGGGAGACATCTTTCCATGTAAAGTGTTATTCATGATTTTTTGAATATGACTCACCCCTATGCATTTATATCTAACATTTCCAATCATTTATGGTGCATATGGAAGTATAAAAATGATTGCTTATTTGCTACAAAAATGTACTCTTCCTCATCAGGTACACATTGCTGCTTTAGCTTTGGCTAAACACAATAATTAGTTAGAGAATCCAGTCGATGATTATAAGCAAAATGATCAGCTTCTTACCCCTCATAACATCCTCTATAACACTATGCTCGCTAGTTTTAAAGAGTACATATTTAATTGGGGTCTCCAATTAGAATAGGGTCATCCGATTTTGAACGGGTTAACAATTTGTCAAAGCTCTCTCATTCAATTTTTTTATATTATACACTATAATTCCTAATTTTTAAGTCCTCACTATTAATTGATGTATTCGATTTAGAATCGGGCCAGCTGATTTTGATCAGGTCAACTGTTAGGGCATATTTCTCCCTTAGTGATTTTGATGATTGATGACAATGCTTCTGCAGACTAACCGTGTGCATTGAGCATTTCATGTTCTATGTCTTGGCACGAGATGATTTGTTCCCTGATACGTCCATTTTGCATCATGCTTTCTTACCACGATCTATCTTATTTTTGTCCATTATTCCACATTATCATACAATTCTTATGGTTCTTCTCTATGAATATGCAAGATACATCACAAGGAGGGAAATATCTGGAAACTAGAATTCGTGACCGGAAAACCGAGAAAAAGGCAGAAAAATCACCAGTCTCAGAATGACCTGAAAATTTACGGAGAATATTTTCGAATATTGAAGAATTTATGGAGCAAAAATATGCCGAAGAGGAAATGCAAGCTGGCCACAAGCCAGCTGACCGTGCCCTCTCCCCCTAGGCGGCGACCAGATGGCTTGTAGGCCCCTAACTGGCTCTTCGATGCCCCTCTTCTCCTATATGGTGTGTTTTATCCTAGAAAAAAAATCATAAGCAACCTTTCGGGACGAAGCGCCGTCGTCTCGAGCCGGAAACCTGGGCATAGGCCTTTTTGCACTCCGACAGTCAAATTCTGCTGGGGAAATCCCTCTCCGAGAGGGGGAGATCGAAGCCATCGTCATCACCAACGCTTCCTCCTTTGTGGGAGGACCAATCTTCATCAACCTCTTCACCAGCACCATCTCATCTCCAACCCTAGTTCATCTCTTGTATTCAATCTTTGTCCCAAAACCTCAGATCGGTACCTGTGGGTTACTAGTTGTGTTGATTACATCTCCTAGTTGATGCTTGTTGGATTACCTGGTGGAAGAGATTATGTTGAGATCATTAATTATCATTACTAGATCATCGAAGGCGCACGTTGCCCAACTTGTCCATTTTGACAATATAATGGCCGAAAGTTTCATAAATATATAGAAAATTGACTCTTAAGTTGGAAGATAATGCTACTTTTATTGATGCCAGAATGTTTCCATATCAGTTTTGCAAGCATACTTATGAGATATCATATGTTAATAGAAACATAATTTTTGCCACATATATTTTATAGCTTTCATCAACATCACATGGATTTTGCAACCAGCGATGTCACGACTTCCATGGGCAGTGATTCTACCTTCAAAACATGTCTACAGAGTGTATGTATCGTTTGTTACTTCCTTACTTGTGCTTGCCTTCCTTCCATAAATGTGCTTGTCACTTGGAAATGTGGTTTTCCAATCTGGCTCTCTTGAGCAAGTATGGCTACAGCTATAAAGGTAATAAAATTGTAAACCATCTAAGTGCTACTTGTGACATGTTGTTGAGTAAGCCTGAAATTACCACAAACTTGATGACTGCAAACTTATGAATAGAGCGGGGACGGTGATTGGTTCACATATTCTGCAATAGACAATCTTAAAGATGGAGAGTAAATTTAGTATTTTCATACTTGCAAATCTCCAGCGCCACATCTAAGAACACATCACAAAGAACTGCATTACAATTTACGGCCATACACATAACCTGGAAATGACTCGAATTAGCATACTACACATTCATTTGTTCGGTCAATTCTTGTGGACGGTGATTTATTGCTTATTAACCAAAAATATTTGTCTTACACATGTGGGGGCAAATAATATATGAAAACATTATGGATAAAATTAGGGTAGCTGCTGACGCTTATGGCAAAATATTTACCATGACTCCATGAGTAGATTTCACTACTAGGTCATCACATACAATAAGTATCTTTCAGTACTGTATTCATGATAAAAATATATATCAGAATTTCATGTTTGTTCAGAGGTGATTTGAAGATCACCAAAATGAATGAACAATAAATTGATGTACATAGATGTAGTTTTTTTAATAAGCATTCATGTTCACAGCAAGTAGAGTAGCTAACCTTGATGTTGACATAGCTGTCATTCATGTAAGATTTGAAGTCAAACAGTATAAGTTCACAAATTCTTGCATGTTTGCTTGAGGCAGCTATCATATTACGGAATAAACCAAAGCGGGAATTTTGAGAGGAATAATGCTGTACACAACAAATTCTTTACGGTCCTCGTACGGTGCATCACATCAAGCAATCCGTGCATAGGCAGAACTGGACAATACCAGTCAATCCTCCATCATACAAAGTTCAGACGCAATCTGTCGTACTAGCATTAGTTTCGTCTTGAGAGATTCCTGTGTTTAGAAGTAAATGAACTGCAAAACCAACAAAAGTGACTATAAATGTGGAGCTGGAGGAGTGCAAATTTGTACGAGAAAATATTAATTTCAATTTGTAACGGTGCATCTCTCAAATTGAGGTGGCGACCAAGACAACATATGACCAATGTAAAATCATAGATTATTTATTATCGTAGCACGAGACGAGTTACAAACACAAACACAGACACACACATAGGCACACCCACCCACACGCACCCCCCCCCCCCCCACTCTCTTTAGCTTAAAACATGAGTATTTTTTCAAAACGGCACTCCTTCTGTAAACTAATATAAGAGTGTTTAAATCACTAGTTTCTCTGTAAACTAATATAAGAGCGTTTAGATCACTACTTCCTCTGTAAACTAATATAAAAACGTTTAGATCACTACTCTTATATTAGTTTACAGAGAGAGTACATGTTATATATGATACCAATTTTTTTTATTCCATATGCACTTACATGTCCTGAAACCATTGTAAAAAGTCCAGCAATGAAATCCAACAAAACTAGGTCTGCGAGCTTTGTAGCCCTATAAATATTGTCACCTGTTTTGTTGCTGGAATAGGTTCGGTGTACTGGACTTGGATTTTTTTTTCTGATTAATTCACTGAAACAGTTGATTCTGATAATTTTATTGGTAGGAAATTAACAATTAATGTGGATCATTTGCTGCACCTCACATAACAAGTTTTCTTAGGAATCTTTTAAAGAAAGCTGCATACTTAGATCTAGGACGCCAATAACGCGCTGACGTTCGGTGGGAGCCCTTCCCATATCGAACGAAAAGGTTCGGTGCAAACGATTCTTCTCCCGAATGCTTTCGTTCGGGGCAACCGGCTCCCCCTCCCGAACCCCAGCGAAGGCAGGCCCTTAGCTGGCCTTCTGGCCCAGCCAAAATACCTTTCGCACCAAAAAAGTGAACACTGCCAACACTATTAAATATGCAATACAGAAAATTCAAAAAATAACATGTATTTATTTTCTTTTTTTGTGAAAAAAGCCCATTTTTTTTGCTTTGTTAAGTGAAAATGTCATCAACTTTCAAACCAGAAAATTGCCATGGGTGAACAAGAATATATTTGTCACAATAATCCAAAACAGAAAGAAAAAAGTCATGGCAGTTTCCATCATACAACACAAAAATAATTTGCAAATGGCAAATTCATAGGAAAAAATGCCATGGTATTTTACTTAAAATTACATGTAATGTATGCGAAAAATGTCATGTGTGAAAAAACAAAAAAAATGAACAAATAAAAATGCCATAATCAAAAGTATATTAAAATGTGCATATATTTGACATGGCAAAAAAGTAAAAAATCTGGCATGTTAATAAAGGTCAAATAAATAGTAAATCTTGGCATGGCAATGAAAGTTAAAAATTTCCATGGGGATTTAGGTAAAACTGCCATGTTAATAAGGGTAAAACTGCCATAAAAAAGTAGAACTTACCATGGCAATATTAGTTAAATATTGCCATGGGAATTTGGTAAACTTGCCATGTTAACGAAGGTATATTAGCCATGACAAATAAATAGTAAAACTTGCCATGGCAATAAAAGTTAAATATTGCCATGGGGATTTAGGTAAATTTGTAATTCTAATAAAAGTCAAATAAATGGTAAAACATGCCATGGCAATAAAACTTAAATATTTCCATGGGGAGTTAGGTAAATTTGCCATGTTAATTAAGGTGTATGAGCCATGGCAAATAAATGGTAAAACTTGCCATGGCAATAAAAGTTAAATATTACCATGGGGATTTAGTAAATTTGTCATGTTAATAAAAGTCAAATAAATAGTAAAACTTTCCATGGCAATAAAAGTTAAATATTGTCATGGGGACTTAGGTAAAATTCCCATGTTAATAAAAAGGTAAATTTGACATGGCAAAATAAATAGTAAAACTTGCCATCGCAATAAATATTAAAAAATTGTCATTGGGATAAAGGTGAAGTAATTAGTAAAACATGCCATGCCAATATTTGCCATTTTGAGTTGTTTTTGAAAATTTAAAGAATTACAGCAACAATTTTAAAAATAAAAAACTTGCCATGGAAAGAAAAGCAATGAATTTGCCATGATGTGAGAACTAAAGTTCCCATGCTTCGATAACTATATTTGCCATCTTCCAAGAAGCAAATTTGCTATGATGCATAAACCAAATTTGCCATGATCAAATAACTAAAATTTTGATGTTTACATGACAGAAATTATAAGATTAGTTGCCATGGTCTACCAAAACAATGCCATGGTAGAAAACAGTAAAATTGCACCATGGTTCAAAATCAAAAGTTGCCATGGCAAGAAAGCAATGTATTTTCCATGATTCAAGAACTAAATTGCCATGATTCGATAACTATATTTGCCATCTTCCTGGATAATTTAAGAAAAATTGGACAGTGAAATGACAAATTTAAGAAAGAATTGTATAGTGAGACATGGCAACTTTGGAGGCAAAAAATGTACATCAGCGTTGCAGTTGACTAGATGGTGATTGTGTCTATTCTCGAGGAATATCTTGCTAAATACGATAGAAAAATATATGTCTAATACAATGGTAACTATTTTAAGCAGAATCTCGGGTACACAAGAAACTAAAATAACTTCAGTACATAGCAAACTAAATACTTTATCACAACTTGAGTCAGAAAAAATCAGCTAGCAAAAATATCACAGAATTTGAGACATGCCAGAGTGAACTAGAATTTGATGGTAACGTCAAAGCTGCTTCAAAATTTGAGCAATCCACACATCAGTGCAAACACTAGAAATGTAGTGTAAGGTACACAGATTACTGTAACAATTTACACATACGACTTTTGGTTAAATTTGCATCACATTACATAATTTGCCATGAACATGGGTGAAAGTCCGCAAAATTTGGTCAAAAATTAGAATTACATCACGCAGTTTTCGCAGTGGGTGTACAGAAAAAAATGGACATACAAATGTGACTGATTAGCATCACAACGCATGGTTTGCCATGAGCTGGTGTAAAAAACTGCGTCAAAATTTGGAGGGAGTAAAGTACCCAGGAACGAACCTGAAGGGCTGCTACCAGTGGCGTACCTAGCGGGTGTGCCGGGTGTGCCATGGTACACCCAAAATTTGTGAACATGTTTTTTCATCATATAAAAATTTGCTGATTTTCAAGGCCTGCCCAAGCTAATTGGAGTAGATCTTAATTTTTTCTGAAGCGTGCACACCTTCCAGATTATTTCTAGGTCCGCCACACCCCCTCTCTTCCTCCCATCCATTCCTTCTCTAGTGAGGTGCGGCCGAGAGAGTGGATAAGGTTGTGGGGCGAGAAGGAGGGGAAAGCGACCGCATCGTTCGGTCACTGGAACGTTAAACGCAAACGACTGAGAAAACATGACGTGGCAGAATATTGTTCTAAGATTCGTGCACGGAAAACAGACGGTGGATTGTGCGTTCGGGATGAAAAGTCAGAAAATAGGTTGTTCGGAGCTTATCGATTCCGTAGATCTAACCTGGTCGTTCTTCTCTATGTATGTTTGTGAAGTGGTAGCAAGCCCGGATTTTCTCGTATAGTATTATGCTGTAATGTACATTATCCATCTCGATGTTGTTGACCATAATTAGGTCTGCGATGGCAGCTGGGCAATCACTTTCCAGTGCACGATTTATTTCATCCCGAAGGGCTTCCGTATATTTGTTGAATATATTGCGCTAGAAATACCAAAATATGGAGAGAAGAGCATAAGATGTACTTGATACACGTGAAAGGAAGGAGCGCAAGGAATCACCAGGAAACATGCTAATCTATCCACGACCCATGGATGCTGCAGTTGAAGCGAAAAGTGGTCTGTCGCAACTTTTCCTGCTTGAAAGACATACTGGAGATCATTCGATCAAAAGCCATATCTTTGAATATTAGAGATCAACCTTTCAAGATTTCTTATCTTTCCCCAGAAGAGATTAACGGATCTGAGAGCATCTGGATGTGATGGATTGCGACGAAATCAAACTGTACCTGCAGAGAAGAACAACACGCGTGATGTTAAGAAAAGTTGCATGAGAAACAAAAAAAATCCTACGCACATACAGATCTATTTATGGAGATGAACATCTATGAGAGGAGAGGTCCGATCCATATATCCTTGTAGATCGCTAAGCGGAAAGCGTTAAGCAACACGATTGATGTAATCGAACATCTTCGCGATCCAAATCGCAAGCCGTCCCGCGATCCAATCACGATCTAGCGCTGAACGGGCGGCACCTTCGCGTTCAGCACACGTACAGCTCGATGAAAATTTCCACCTCCTTGATCCAGCAAGCGAGGGTGGAGAGGTAGATGGGTTCTCCAGCAGCATGATGGCGTGGCGGCGGTGGTGGTGGAGCTGATCCGGCAGAGCTTCGCTAAGCTATACCGAATAGATCTAGAGGAGAAACAATCTAGAGGTGGAGGGAGAGGACTGCTCCGTAGCTAAGGTGGTGCAACCCTCCCTCCCCTCACATATATATAGGAGGAAGGGGGGTAGGTGCAGCTCCCTAGGGGGAACCCTAGGGGCTTGGCCGACGCAAGTGGGAGGAGTCCACCTCCCACAAGGGAGGTGGAGTCCTACTAGGACTCCCTCCCCACTTGGCCTTTCCCACCTCTTGCGCATGGGCCACTTAGTGGTGGGTGGGCCCCACTTGGTGGACCCCCGAAACCATTCGTCACTCCCGGTACACTACCGGAAGTGCCCGAAATTTTTCCGGAGCCCAAATACCACTTTCATATATATCAATCTTTACCTCCGGACCATTCCGGAGCTCCTTGTGATGTCCGGGATCTTATCCGGGACTCCGAAAAATCTTCAGTCACCAACATACATAACTCAATAATTCTGAAATGTCACCGAACGTTAAGTGTGCAGACCCTGCGGGTTTGAGAACTATGTAGACATGGTCGAGGCACCTCTACAGTCAATAACCAATAGCGGGACCTGGATGCCCATATTGGTCCCTACATATTCTACAAAGATCTTTATCAGTTGAACCTCTATGTCAAGGATTAAGTTAATTCCGCATGCAATTCCCTTTGTTCTTTGGTATGTTACTTGCCCGAGATTCGATCGTCGGTATCTCTATACCTAGTTCAATCTCGTTACCGGCAAGTCTCTTTACTCGTTCCGTAATACAAGATACCGTGGCTAAATCTTTAGTCACTTTGCTTGCAAGTCTCGTTATGATGTTGTATTACCGAGCGGGCCCTCAGATACCTCTCCGTCACATGGAGTAAAAAATCCCAGTCTTGATCCATGCCAACTCAACAGACATCCTCGGAGATACCTGTAGAGCATCTTTATAGTCACCCAATTACGTTTTGACGTTTGATACGCACAAGGTACTCCTCCGGTGTCAGTGAAATTGCATGATCTCATGGTCAGAGGAACAGGTTCTTGACATGCAGAAAACAATAGCAATAAACTAACATGATCATATGCTATGTTCATAGTTTGGGTCTTGTCCATCACATCGTTCTCCTAATGATGTGATCCCATTATCAAATGACATCTCATGTCTACGGCTAGGAAACATTGATCATCTTTGATCAACGAGCTAGTCTATTAGAGGCATACTAGGGACACAGTGTTTTCTATGTACCCACGCATGTATTTGAGTTTCCAATCAATACAATTATAACATGAATAATAGACAATTATCATGAACAAGGAAATACAATAATAACAATTTTATTATTGCCTCTAGGGCATATTTCCAACAGTCTCCCACTTGCACTAGAGTAAATAATCTGGTTACATTGTGATGTATCGAACACCCATAGAGTTCTGGTGTTGATCATGTTTTGCTGGTGAGAGAGGTTTATTCAACGGATCTGCAACATTCAGATCCGTATGTACTTTACACATATCTATATATCCGTCCTAAATGTAATCAAGAATATATTTGAAGCGACGTTTGATGTGTCTTGTCTTCTTATGAAACCTGGGCTCCTTGGCAAGGGCAATAGCTCCAGTATTGTCACAGAATAGAGTCATCAGGCCCGACTCCTTCGTTTGCTACTTCTGAAGCAGCTATGTACTCCGCTTCACATGTAGATGCCGCCATGATGCTTTGCTTGCTGTTGCACCAGCTGACTGCCCCTCCGTTCAAAATATACACGTATCCGGTTTGTGACTTGGAGTCATCCGGATCTGTGTCGAAGCTAGCATCGACGTAACCCTTTACGATGAGCTCTTTGGCACCTTCATATACGAGAAACATGTCCTTGGTCCTTTTTAGGTACTTCAGGATATTCTTGACCGTTGTCCAGTGTTCCGCTCCGGGATCACTTTAGTACATCCCTACCAAAGTTATGGCAAGGTTCACATCAGGTGTGGTACACAGCATGGCATACATAATAGAGCCTATGGCTGAAGCATATGGGATGACAATCATCTCTTCTCTATCCTTTGTCGTGGTTGGGCATTGAGTCGTACTCAATCTCACACCCTGTAACACAGGCAAGAACCCCTTATTGGACTGATCCATATTGAACTTCTTCAATATCTTGTCAAGGTCTGTGCTTTGTGAAAGACCTATGAGGCGTCTCGATCTATCTCTATAGATCTTGATGCCTAATATGTAAGCAGCTTCTCCAAGGTCCTTCTATATTATTTCCCGTCAACAATATGTCACCCACATATAATATGAGAAATGCTACAGAGTGCCCACTCACTTTCTTGTAAAAACAGGGTTCTCCATAAACCTGTATAAACCCAAACGCTTTAATCACCTCATTAAAGGAAATGTTCCAACTCCGAGATGCTTGCACACGCCCATCGATAGACCGCTGGAGCTTACATACCTTGTTAGCATCTTTAGGATTGACAAAACCTTCTAGCCTCATCATATACAGTTCTTCCTTAAGGAAACCATTAAGGAATGCCGTTTTGACATCCATTTGCCAGATCTCATAATCATAAAATGCGGCAATTGCTAACATGATTCAGACGGACTTGAGCATCGCGACGGGTGATAAAGTCTCATCATAGTCAACTCCTTGAACTTGTCGATAACCCTTAGCGACAAGCCGAGCTTTATAGACGATCACATTACCATCCGCGTGAGTCTTCTTCTTAACCATCCATTTATTTTCTATGGCTCTCTTATCATCACGCAACTCCACCAAAATCCATACATTGTTTTCATGCATGGATCCTATCTCAGATTTCATGGCTTCAAGCCATTTGTTGGAATCTGGGCCCGCCATCGCTTCTTCATAGTTCGAAGGTTCAGCGTTGTGCAACAACATGATCTCCAGGACAGGGTTGCCGTACCACTCTGGTTCGGAACGTGTCCTAGTGGACCTTCGAATAGCAACGTGATCTGAAGTTTCATGATCATCATCATTAACTTCCTCTCCAGCCGGTGCAGGCTCCACAGAAACAACTTCCTGTGCTCTGCTACTCTCCGGTTCGAGTGGAGGTACAATTACCTCATCAAGTTCTATTTTCCTCCCACTTTGTTCTTTAGAGAGAAACTCTTTCCCTAGAAAGGATCCATTCTTGGCAACAAAGACTTTTCCTTCGGATCTGAGGTAGAAGGTATACCCAACAGTTTCTTTGGGGTATCCTATGAAGACGTAGTTTTCCGCTTTGGGTTCGAGCTTCTCAGGTTGAAGTTTCTTCACATACGCATCGCATCCCCAAACTTTCAGAAATGACAGTTTAGGTTTCTTTCCAAACCATAATTCATACGGTGTCGTCTCAACGGACTTAGATGGTGCCCTATTTAAAGTGAATGTGGTAGTATCTAATGCATACCCCAAAATGATAGCGGTAAGTCGGTAAGAGACATCATAGATCGCACCATATCCAATAGAGTGCGATTACGATGTTCAGACACACCATTTTGCTGAGGTGTGCCAGGCGGCATGAGTTGTGAAACAATTCCACATTTCCTTAGGTGTGTGCCAAATTCGTGACTTAAATATTCTCCGCCATGATCAGATCGCAGGCACTTTATTTTTCTGTCACGTTGATTCTCTACCTCACTCTTAAATTCCTTGAAATTTTCAAAGGTTCCAGACTTCTGTTTCATTAAGTAGACATACCCATATCTGCTTAAGTCATCAGTGAGGGTGATAACATAATGGTAGCCACCGCGAGCCTCAACGCTCATTGGACCGCATACATAGGTATGTATTATATCCAACAAGTCTGTTGCTTGCTTCGTTGTTCCGGAGAACGGAGTCTTGGTCATCTTTCCCATGAGGCATGGTTTGCACGTGTCAAATGATTCAAAATTAAGACACTCCAAAGTCCATCAACATGGAGTTTCTTCATGCGTTTGACACCAATATGACCAAGGCGGCAGTGCCACATGTAAGTGGGACTATCGTTATCAACCTTATACTCTTTGGTACTCACACTATGAACATGTGTAACATCACTTTCGAGATTCATCAAAAATAAACCATTAACCAGCGGGGCATGACCATAAAACATTTCTCTCATATAAATAGAACAACCATTATTCTCATATTTAAATGAGTAGCCATCTTGCATCAAACAAGATCCAGATACAATGTTCATCCTCAAAGCTGGTACTATATAACAATTATTGAGGTTTAAAACTAATCCCAAAGGTAGATGCAAAGGTAGCGTGCTGACGGCGATCACGTCAACCTTGGAACCATTCCCGACGTGCATCATCACCTCGTCCTTTGCCAGTCTCCGCTTATTCCGCAGCTCCTGCTTGGAGTTACAAATGTGAGCAACTGCACCGGTATCAAATACCGAGGAGCTACTACGAGCGGTGGTAAGGTACACATCAATAACAAGTATATAACATATACGTTTAACATTGCCGGCCTTCTTATCCGCTAAGTACTTGGGGCAGTTTTGCTTCCAGTGACTGGTACCCTTGCAATAAAAGCACTCAGTCTTAGGCTTGTGTCCATTCTTGTTCTTCTTCCTGGCAACGTGCTTACCGGGCGCGGCAACTTTTTTGCCATCCTTCTTGAAGTTCTTCTTACCCTTTCCTTTCTTGAAACTAGTGGTCTTATTCTCCATCAACACTTGATGTTCCTTTTTGATCTCGACCTCCGCTGATTTCAGCATCAAGTACAACTCAGGAATGGACTTTTGCATACCCTGCATGTTGTAGTTCATCACAAAGCTCTTGTAGCTAGGTGGGAGCGACTGGAGGATTTTGTCAATAACCGAATCATCCGGAAGATTAACTCCCAGTTGAGACAAGCAGTTGTGCAACCCAGACATTTTGAGTATGTGCTCACTGACAGAACTGTTTTCCTCCATCTTACAATTGAAGAACTTGTCGGAGACATCATATCTCTCGACCCGGGCATGATATTGGAAAACCAATTTCATCTCTTGGAACATCTCATATGCTCCGTGTTGCTCAAAATTCTTTTGGAGCCCCGGTTCTAAGCTGTAAAGCATGCCGCACTGAACCAGGGAGTAATCATCACAGTGTGACTGCCAAGCGTTCATAGCATCCCGAGCTGCTGGGAAAATGGGTGCGTCACCTAGCGGTGCATCAATGACATATAATATTTTTGAAGCTATGAGGATGATCCTCAAGCCACAGACCCAGTCTGCATAGTTGCTTCAATCATCTTTCAGCTTGGTTTTCTCTAGGAATGCGTTGAAGTTGAGGGCAACATTAGCGTTGGCCATTGGATCTACAATGTAGATTGTAAAAACAATTTTAGACTAAGTTCGTGATAATTAAGTTCACATAATCAAATTATTTAATGAACTCCCACTTAGATAGACATCTCTTTAGTCGTCCAAGTGACACATGATCCACGTCAACTAGCCCGTGTCCGATCATCACGTGAGACGGACTAGTCATCAATGGTGAACATCTCCATGTTGATCGTATCTTCTATATGACTCATGTTCGACCTTTCGGTCTTCCATGTTCTGAGGCCATGTCTATACATGCTAGGCTTGTCAAGTCAACCTAAGTGTATTGCGTGTTTAAATCTAGCTTACACCCGTTGTATGCGAACATTAGAGCCTATCACACACGATCATCACGTCGTGCTTCGGAACAATGAACCTTAGCAACGGTGCATAGTTACGATGAACACATTTCTTGAAATTTTAGTGAGAGATCATCTTATTTAGCTACTATCGTTCTAAGCAAATAACATGTAAACATGATAAACATCACATGCAATCAATATAGTGACATGATATGGCCAATATCATCTTGCTCCTTTGATCTCCATCTTCGGGGCACCATGATCATCACTATCACCGGCATGACACCATGATCACCATCATCATGATCACCATCATCGTGTCTTCATGAAGTTGTCTCGCCAACTATTACTTTTACTACTATGGCTAACGATTAGCAATAAAGTAATGTAATTACATGGCGTTTATGATTGACACGCAGGTCATACAATAAATTAAGACAACTCCTATGGTGCCTGGCGGTTGTCATACTCATCGACATGCAAGCCGTGAATCCTATTACAAGAACATGATCAATCTCATACATCACATATATCACATCACATTCTTCGGCCATATCACATCACACGGCATATGCTGCAAAACCAAGTTAGATGTCATCTAATTTGTTGTTGCAAATTTTTATGTGGCTACTATAGGTTTCTAGCAAGAATGTTTCTTACGTACGCAAAAACCACACTGTGATATGCCAATTTCTATTTACCCTTCTTAAGGATCCTTTTCATCGAATACGATCCGACTAGAGTGGGAGAGACAGACACCCACTAGCCACCTTATGCAACAAGTGCATGTCAGGCGATGGAACCTATCTCACGTAAGAGTACATGTAAAGTCGGTTGCATAAGACTTTACATGTACTCTTATGTGAGACAGGTTCCACCTTCATCCCACAATACCGCCGAATCAAGATAAGACTAATAAACGGCAAGACAATTGACAAAATCGACGCCCACAACACCTTGTGTTCTACTCGTACATAGATTCTACCCATAGACCTAGCTCATGATGCCACTGTTGGGAGACGTAGTAGTAAATCAAAAAATTTCCTACGTGTCACCAAGAGCTATCTATTGAGAAACCAGCAACGAGCAAAGGGGGGGTGCATCTTCATACCTTTGAAGATCGCAACACGGAAGCGTTACTAGAACATGGTTGGTAGAGTCATACTCACGGCGATTCAGATCGTGGTGGATTTCGATCTAAGCGCCGAACAACGGTGCCTCCACGTTTAACACACGTGCAACCCGGTGACGTCTCCTATGCCTTGATCCAGCAAGGAGGAAGGAGAGGTTGAGGGAGATCTTTGGCAGCACAACGGCATGGTGACGGTGGATCTGCGTGGTACTCCGATAGGGCTTCGCCAAGCACTACGGAGGATGAGGAGGAGGAAGGGTAGGGCTGCGCCGAGAGAGAGAGAGAGCAACTCGTGTGTTGGCAGCCCCCAAAACCCCCACTATATATAGGAGGATGGGAGGAGGGTGTGCGGCCCCTAGGTTTCCCACCCTAGGGCCGGCGGCAGCCCGAGATGGCATCTAGTGCGGCGGCTAGACAGGGAGAGGGAGGTTGGCGCCCTAGGTGGGCCTAGGGCCCATCTGCCCCTACAGTTTGCCCCCCTCCCACCTTGTGCTGCGCGGTTGGTCCCGTGTGGGGGGTCTACCAGCCCACCTAGGGGCTGGTTCCTCCCACTTGCAGCCCATGCAGCCCTCTGGTGCTGGTGGCCCCACACGGTGGACCCCCGGAAGCCTTCCGATGGACCCGGTACGTTACCGGTGATGCCCGAAACACTTCCGGTGACCAAAACCTCACTTCCTATATATGAATCTTTACCTACAGACCATTCCGGAACTCCTCGTGACATCCGGGATCTCATCCGGGACTCTGAACAACCTTCGGTAACCATGTACACTATTTCCCTATAACCCTAGTGTCATCGAACCTTAAGTGTGTAGACTCTACGGGTTCGGGAGGCACGTAGACATGATCGAGACACCTCTCTGGTCAATAACCAACAGAGGGATCTAGATACCCATGTTGGCTCCCACAAGCTCCACAATGATCTCATCATATGAACCATGATGTCGGGGATTCAATCAATCAGGTATACAATTCCCTTTGTCTACCGGTATGACACTTGACCGAGATTCGATCGTCGGTATCCTTATACCTTGTTCAATCTAGTTACCGGCAAGTCTCTTTACTCGTTCCGTAACACATCATCACGTGGCTAACTCCTTAGTCACACTGAGCTCATTATGATGATGTCTTACCGAGTGGGCCCAGAGATACCTCTCCGTCACATAGAGTGACAAATCCCAGTCTTGATTCGTGCCAACCCAACAGACACTTTTGGAGATATCCTTTGTGTACCTTTATAGACACCTAGTTACGTTGTGAAGTTTGGCACACCCAAAGTATTCCTACGGTATCCGGGAGTTGCACAATCTCATGGTCTAAGGAAACGATACTTGACATTAGAAAATCTTTAGCAGACGAAGTACACGATCTTGCGCTATGCTTGAGATTGGGTCTTGTCCATCACATTATTCTCCTAATGATGTGATCCCGTTATCAACGACATCCAATGTCCATGGTCATCAAACCGTGACCATCTATTGATCAACGAGCTAGCCAACTAGAGGCTCACTAGGGACATGTTGTGGTCTATGTATTCACACATGCATTACGGTTTCTGGTTAATACAATTATAACATGAACAATAAACAATTATCATGAACCAGGAAATGCAATAATAACCATTTTATTATTGCCTCTAGGACATATTTCCACCACCGCCATACCTACCTATTATGGCATTTCCAACACCACCATACCTACCTATTATGGCATTTCCATAGCAGATCCGAGATATATTGCCATGCAACTCCCACCGTTTCCTTTTATGACATGCACCATCAGTTCCATATTGCATATAGAGTCATATTTTGACATACAATTTTAATTTCCTTTTGAGTTGTGAGTAAATAAAAGTGTGATGATTATCATTATTAGAGCATGTCCCATGTGAGGAAAGGATGATGGAAGCTATGATTCCCTCACAAGAGGGGATGAGATTCCGGACTTTATGAAAAATAAAAGAGGCCGGCGAACCCCAAATAAAAAAATAAAAGAGGCCTTAGATTCCCACCAAAAAAAGAAGAAAAATGAGGGAAATGAGAGATGGGAAATTGCGACTATCTTTTTCCACACTTGTACTTCAAGGTAGCACCATGATCTTCATGATAGAGAGTCTCCTATTTTGTCGCTTTCATATACTAGTGGGAATATTTATTTAACTTGGCTTGTATATTCCAATGATGGGCTTCCTCAAATTGCCCTAGGTCTTCATGAGCAAGCAAGTTGGATGCACACCCACTTAGTTTCCTCTTGAGCTTTCATACCCTTATAGCTCTAGTGCATCCGTTGCATGGCAATCCCTACTCACTCACATTGATATCTATTGATGGCCATCTCCATAGCCCGTTGATACGCCGAGTTGATGTGAGACTATATTCTCCTTTTCCTTGACAACCTCCACCATATTCTATTCCACCTACAGTGCTATATCCCTGGCTCACACTCATGTATTGCTTGAGAGTTGAAAAGTTTGAGAAAATAAAAGTGTGAAAACAATTGCTTGACTTGTCATTGGGGTTGTGCATGATATAAATACTTTGTGTGGAGAAGATGGAGCATAGCCAGACCATATGATATTGTAGGGATAACTTTCTTTTGCCATTATATTTTGAAGAGAAACAATTGCTTTGCTAGTATGCTTAAAATATTATTGTTTTTATATCAATATTAATCTTTTGTTTTGAATCTTATGAATCTGAATATTTGTGCCACAATAGAGAATATTACAAGGATAAATATGATAGGTAGCACCCCACATAAAAAAATATGTTTTTATCATTTACCTACTCGAGGACGAGCTGGAATTAAGCTTGGGGATGCTAATATGTCTCCAACGAATCTATAATTTTCGATGATCTCATGCTATTATATTATCTGTTTTGGATGTTCTATATGCATTAATATGCTATTTTATATTAATTTTGGGACTAACCTATTAATCTAGAGCCTAGTGCGAGTTTCTGTTTTTCCTTGTTTTTGAGCTTTGCAGATATGAAATATTAAACGGAGTCCAAACGGAATAAACTCTTCGGAATGATTTTTTCTGGAAGGAAATAGATCGACGAAACTTGGAGTGCACGCGAGGGAATCTACCATGAGATCACAAGCCTCGTAGGCGCGGCCACCCCCTGGCCACACCTAGCAGGCTTGCCGTCTCCTTAATATCCCCCAACACCAGAGGGAGCCACGCCAATACTTTTCCCCATACAGAAGCCTCCGTTCTTGAGAGATCCAATCTTGGAGCCTTTTCCGGTAATCTGCTGGAGGGGATTACGATCACGGAGGGCATCTACATCAAATCCATTGCCCCTCCGATGATGCGTGAGTAGTCCACCATGGACCTACAGGTCCATATCTAGTAGCTAGACGGCTTCTTCTCTCTCTTTGATATTCAATACCATGTTCTTCATGATCTTCATGAAGATCTATCCGATGTAATACTCTTTTGTGGTGTGTTTGTCGGGATCCAATGAATTGTGAGTTTATGTTCAGATTATCCATGAATATTATTTGAATATTCTATGAATTTTTCTATGCATGATTTCATATCCTTGTAAGTCTCTTCGAGTTATTGGTTTGGTTTGGCCAACTAGATTGGTAATTCTTGCAATGGGAGAAGTGCTTGGTTTTGGGTTCAATCTTGCGGTGTCCTCACCAAGTGACATAGTAGGGGTAGCAAGGCACGTAATGTATTGTTGCCTTCAACGGTAAAAAGATGGGGTTTTCATCATATTGCTTGAGTTTATCCCTCTACATCATGTCATCTTACTTACTGCATTACTCTATTCTTCATGAACTTAATACTCTAGATGCAGGCAGGAGTCGGTCCATGTGTGGAGTAATAGTAGTAGATGCAGAATCGTTTTGGTCTACTTGACACAGACATGATGCCTATATGCATGATCATTGCCTTGGATAACTACATGATTATTCACTTTTCTATCAATCGCTTGACAGTAATTTGTTTACCCACCATGATATTTTCCTTCAAGAGAGAAGCCTCTAGTGAAACCTATGGCCCCCGAGTCTACTTTCCATAATATATTTTCAGATCTATATACCAAAAATACCTTTCTGCAATTTAATTATCTTTTACTTTCCGTTATTGTTTACATCTATCTCTATTAGATCTAATCCATGCAAATAACCGTGAAGGTATTGACAACCCCCTTATAGCGTTGGGTGCAAGAGTTTGATTGTTTGTGTAGGTGCATACATGCTTGTTCCTCCTACTGGATTGATACCTTGGTTCTCATCAACTGAGGGAAATACTTATCTACTTTGCTGCATCACCCTTTCCTTTTCAAGGGAAAACCAACGCAAGCTCAAGAGGTAGCAAAACCCGAACGCTTTGATCACCTCATCAAAGCGAAGATTCCAACTCCGAGATGCTTGCACAAGTCCATAAATGGATCACTGGAGTTTGCAAACTTTGTCAGCATTTTCCGGATTGACATAACCTTCTGGCTGCATCATATACCACTCTTCCTTAAGGAAACTGTTAAGGAACGCAATTTTGACATCCATCTACCAAATTTCATACTCAAGAAATGTCGTTATTGCTAAGATGATTCTGACGGACTTAAGCATCGCTACGGGTGAGAAGGTCTCATCGTAGTTAACTAGTTGAACTTATGAAAAACCCTTTTCCACAAGTCAAGCTTTATAGATGGTGGCATTACCATCTACGTCCGTCTTCTTCTTAATGATCCATTTGTTCTAAATGGCCTTTCGCCCTTCGGGTAATACTTCCAAAGTCCATACTTTGTTTTCATACATGGATCCCATCTCGGATTTCATGGCCTCTAACCATTTTTTGGAATCAGGGCCCATCATCGCTTATCCATAGCTCTTAGGTTCATCATTGTCCAACAACATGACCTCTAAGACATGGTTACTATACCACTGAGGAGCAGTACGTGCCCTTGTTGACCTATCCAATAATGTTCGATTACGATGTTCGGACACACCATTACGCTGCGGTGTTCCAAGCGGTTTCAATTGTGAGACAATTCCACATTGTCTTAAGTGACTACCAAACTCATAACTCGGATATTCTCCTCCTAGATCAGATCGTAGGAATTTAATCGTCTTGTTATGATGATTCTCAAAATCACTCTAAAATTACTTGAACTTTTCAAACGCTCCATACTTGTGTTTCATGAAGTAAATATAATCATATCTACTTAAGTCATTAGTGAAGGTGAGAAAGTAACAATATCACCGCGCACCTCAATCCTCATCGGACCATACACATTAGTATGTATAATTTCCAACAAGTCACTTGCCCATTCCATTGTTCCAGAGAACGTGGTTTTAGTCATATTTCCCATGAGGCATGGTTCACATGTGTCAAGTGATTCAAAATCAAGTGACTCCAAAAGTCCATTAGCATGGAGCTTCTTCATGCGTTTTACACCAATATGACCTAAGCGGCAGTGCCACAAGAAAGTGGTACTATCATTATCAACTCTACATCTTTCAGCATCAATGTTATGAACATGTTTATCATCACTATTGAGATTCAATAAGAATAAACCCCTCACATTGGGTGCATGACCATAACAGATATTACTCGTATAAATAGAACAACCATTATTCTATGATTTAAATGAGTAACCGTCTGATGTCTACTACACACCCTTCTTCTTGTAGACTCGTGTTGGGCCTCCAAGCGAACAGTTTTGTAGGACAACGACATTTTTCCCTCAAGTGGATGACCTAAGGTTTATCAATCCGTGGGAGGCATAGGATGAAGATGGTCTCTCTCGGACAACCCTGCGACCAAATAACAAAGAGTCTCTCGTGTCCCCAACACGCCCAATACAACGGTAAATTGTATAGGTGCACTAGTTGGGTGAAGAGATGGTGATACAAGTGCAATATGGATGGTAGATATAGGTTTTTGTAATCTTAAAATATAAAAACAGCAAGGTTTCAAATAGTAAACGGCGAGACAACGTTGTATAAATGCTTGGAAACAAGGCCTAGGGTTCATACTTTCACTAGTGCAATTTCTCTCAACATTATTGGCATAGTTGAATCATAAGTAAATCCCCCATGTGCGACAAAGAGTTGACTCCAAAGTTACAGATAGCGGAGAACAAACGTAGAAATTATTGTAGGGTACGAAACCACCTCAAAGTTATCTTTTCAGATCATTCTTATGAGCTATCCCTATAAGTGTCACTAACAACCCTAGAGTTTGTACTAATATAACACCTTAGGATACACATCAACCAAAACCCTAATGTCACCTAGATACTCCAATGTCACCACAAGTACCCATGGGCTTGATTATACGATATGCATCACACAATTTCATATATATTCATACAACACAAAGAACTTCAAAGAGTGCCCCGAAGTTTCTACCGGAATGTCAAGATAAGAACGTGTGCCAACCCCTATGCATAGATTTCCAAGGTCACACAAGACACAAGTTGATCACCTAAACATACATCAAGTGGATCAATAGAACATCCCATTTTCACCACAGATATCCCATCGTAAGACATACATCAAGTGTTCTGAAATCCTTAAAGACTCAATCCGATGAGTAAACGTCAAATGGAAAACTCTATTCATCACTACTAGATAGAGAGGGGAAACACTCCATATGATTCAATCTATATCAACAAAGGTCGTGGTACACCAAGATCGTGCCATCTCAAGAACATGAGAGAGAGAGAGAGATCAAACACATAGCTACTGGTACATACCCTCAGCCCCAAGGGTGAACTATTCCCTCCTCGTCATGGACAACAACGAGATGATGAAGATGGCATCCAGTGATGGTTTCCCCCTCCGACAGGGTGCCGGAACGGGCTCCTGATTGGTTTTTGGTGGCTTTGGAGGTTTGCGGCGGCGGAACTCCCGATCTAGGTTCTCCGTTGGGGTTTCTGGAATATTTGACGATTTAGAGAGCTGCGAGGGAGGTCGGTGGACTCCCGAGGGGCCCACAAGCCTGGTGGCCGCGACTAGGGGGGTGGTCATGCCCCTAGGGCTTGTGGCCTCCTCGGGAGTCTTCTGACGTCATCTCCAAGTTGTGTTGGTTCCTTCTTATCTAGAAAAAATCATATCGAATGTTTTATTCCGTTTGGACTTCATTTGATATTCCTTTTCCATAAAACTCAAAAACAAGGAAAATATAGAAACTGGCACTGGGCTTTAGGATAATAAGTTAGTCCCAAAAATAATATAAAGTTGTGGTAAAATGATCGTAAATCAACCAAGAATGATAATATAGCAACATGAAACAAGCAAAAATTATAGATATGTTGGAGACGTATCAACATCCCCAAGCTTAATTCGTGCTCATCCTCGAGTAGGTAAATGATAAAACAGAATTTTTGATGTGGAATGCTACCTAACATATTTATCCATGTAATATTCTTTGTTGTGGCATGAATATTCAGATCTGTAAGATTCAAAACAATAGTATAATATTGACATAAAAACAGTAATACTTTGAGCACACCAACAAGGTAGTCGTGTCCTTTGAAAATAGCATGGCCTTAGAAAGCCATCCCTACAAAATCATATGGTCTGGCTATGCTCCATCTTCCCCACACAAAGTATATAAATCATGAACAACCCCGATGAACAAGTCAAGCAATTATTTCACACTTTTGGTGTTCTCAAACCTTTTCAACTTTCACGCAATACATGAGCATGATCCATGGATATAGCATTATAGGTGGAGTAGAATATGTAGGAGGTGCAAAGGGAAAAAGGAGAAGATTGTCTCACATCAACTAGGCGTATCAACGGGCTATGGAGATGCCCATCAATAAATATCAATGTGAGTGAGTAGGGATTTCCATGCAACAAATGCCCTTAGAGCTATAAGTGTATGAAAGCTCAAAAAGGAAACTAAGGGGTCGTGCAATGAATATCCACTAGTTATATGAAAGTGACAAAATAGGAGACTCTCTATCATGAAGATCATGGTGCTACTTTGAAGCACAAGTGTGGAAAAAGGTAGTAGCAATTGTCCCTTCTCTCTTTCTCTCGTCATTTTTTCTTTTCTTTTTCTTTTTTTTTTATTTTGGTGGGCTTCTTTGGCCTCTTTTATTTTTTTTAGGCTTCGCTGGGCTCTTTTATTTTTTTGTAATGTTCGGATACTCGTCCCAACTTATGAGGGAGTCATAGCCTCCATCATCCTTTTCTCACATGGGACAATGCTCTATTAATGAAAAACCATCACACTTTTATTTATTTATAACTCAAAGAAAAAGAAATTACAACTCGATTCCTATGACAAAATATAACTCTATATGCAATATGAAGTGATGATGCAAGTCATAGAAAAACTACATGGTGGAAGTTGCATGGCAATATATATTGGAATGGCTATGGAAATACCATAATACGTAGGTATGGTGGCTGTTTTGAGGAATATATGGTGGCTGTTTTGAGGAAGGAGGCTTTGATGTACCGACGGAAGTTACGCGTTACTAGAGAGGCTAGCAAAGATGGAAGGGTGAGAGTGCGTATAATCCATGGATTCACATTAGTCATAAAGAACTCACATACTTATTGAAAAAGTATATTATTTATCAAACAAAGCATTATATGCATGCTCCTAGGGGAGAGGTTGGTAGGATTTAACCATCGCACGCTCCCGACCCTCACACAAAGGTCAACAACCATTAGACAAATCATGCTCCAACTTCGTTACAAAAGGGTTCACCGTACGTGCATGCTACGGGAATCACAAGCTTTAACACACGTATCTATTCAATTCACAACTAATCAGTAGAATGGCTCTCATATTACCATCTCTATTATCTCAAAACTATATGCAAGGAATCCAACTTCTCATAGTTATTAATGCACTTAATATGAAAGTTTTTATTATATCCCTCTTGGATGCCCATTATATTAGGACTAAATTTAGAACCTAAACAAATTACCATGATGTTTTAAGAAACTCTCGAAATAATATAATTGAGGAACAAGAGTTCAATAATTTCTATAAAATATAACATCCATGCTCTATAAACATATAAGTGAAGCACTAGAGCAACATTGCCTAGCTTAAAAGATATAACGGAAGATCAATAAGTAGTCAAACAATTAAGTAGCTATGTGAGGGCTCCCTCTCCCTCGATAAATATTTTCAGATATGATTACTCTATTCAAACAGCAAGCAAAAGAAAAATAGCACTCCAAGAATAGCACGCATCATGTGAACGAATAGAAATTTAGGCTCAACATAGGCTAACTGATAATTGTTGATGCAGAGAGGTGGGATGCGTAGCATCCCCAAGATTAGATGTTTGAGAGTTCTTGAAATATTTACTTGAGGTTCCTTGGGTATCCCCAAGCTTGATCTTTTGTATCTCGTTCAATCTTCTCATACCACAGTTTCACCTATTCTCATAAACTTCATCCACACAAAACTCAAAAAGAACTCGTGAGATAGGTTAGTACACATAATAATAAATCAACTCTTTATGTACTAACAAGACAAGTTGAATAACAATTTTAAAACATTCAGTACTGTATACTAACATTTCCTGAATTTATATCTACCAATATAGGCTATGGAAACTATAGGATAAGTAGATAATGAAACTATGACAACAATCTGTCTAAACAGAATAGTCTATAGTAATTCATGAAAACAGTGTACTTCTTTAACTCACACAATTATGAAAATTTAGGAAATGATATAAAATTGATATTACCATATTTTGTAAAAATTTCATAAACTTTCCATGTTCCAGTAAAATATGAAAATTCAAACACTACAGCCAAAGTTTCTATTTTTACACAGCACTCATCAAAACATGCAATGCAAGCATCCTAAAGGCAATTCTTGGAACTTTTTATTGAAAAACTAGATTATAAATAACATATAACATAAAATAAAAAAATATAACAACAGCCCAAGAAAAAACACATATTATCTGACGAATAAAAATATAGCGCCAAGTAAGATATACCGATAGTGTTGAAGACGAAAGAGCGGATGCCCTCTGGGGCATCCCCAAGCTTAGATGCTCGAGTCTTCCTTTAATATTACCTTGGGGGTGCCTTGGTCACACCCAATATTAGTTTCTTGTCACTCGTTATTCTCCTCATATCGGTGTCTCACCCAAAACATGAAAACTTCAATCAAACAAAACTTAATGGAACTTCGTGAGATGGGTTAGTGTAGTAAATATAGATCATTCACTTAGGTACTATCAAGACAAGATTCATAATTGTTACCAAATGATACCTACTGTATTATACCATTCCCATAATTTATACTACTCAATATAAGCTATAGGAACACTTGAAACAAGCAAACTATGTATGCAAAACAGAATCTGTCAAAAACAGAACAGTCTGTAAATATCTGAATTATCAACATACTTACCTGGCTCTAAAAATTCTGAAAACATATGAAAACTCAAGGAATTGGTATGTAAAGGTTTTTTTAAAATTTAATAATTGTTTGATGCTCCAGTAAAATCAGATAATTCATATACTGGACGAAAAACATTATGTTTTCCACAGAATCAAACAAGCAAGTATTCACACTATCCCAAAGGATTTACTTGGCACTTTATTGAAATAAAATACACAAAACATGATTAATACAGTATCTTAATCATGTGAACACATCAAAACATAATGTAAAAGTGTTGGGTTGTCTCCCAACAAAAGCTTTTCTCTAATGCCTTTTAGCTAGGCATCATGATTTCAATAATGCTCACATAGGAATAGTAATTGAAACATGAAAAAGAGAATCATGAATCTCATGATAATCACATTTAAGTCTAATCCACTTCCTATGCATAGGGATTTTTTGAGAAAACAATTTATGGGAGCAAGAATAATCTAGCATAGGAAGGGAAAACAAGCATATCTTCAAGAATTTGAACACATAGAGAGGAAACTTGATATTATTGCAATTCCTATAAGCATATATTCCTCCCTTATAACAATTTTCAGTAGCATCATGAAGGAATTCAAGGATATAACTAGCACATAAAGCATTCTTTTCATGATTTACAAGCATAGAAATTTTACTACTCTCCTCATAAGCAAATTTCTTCTCATGACTAATAGCGGGAGTATCATAAAAGACTTGAATACTAAAAATTGGTTCCACACTAAAAGAGTAATATTTAGTAAAAGGATATTCATAATTATGACGGTATCATAATAGTAATCATCACTCTTTTTCACCGCATAAGTATCATCACAATAATCATCATAAGTAGGAGGCATGCAATCATTATAACAAATTTGACCATTCAAAGTAGGGGGGATAAAAAGATCATGTTCATTAAGCATAGCATCCCCAAGCTTAGGACAAACATTAATTGCAGCAAATAAATTCTCAAACATTTCATTTTCATCAAACATAGCATCCCAAAGCTTGTGGCTTTGTATACCATAAACATAATCACTCTCATCATTAATGGTATGAATAGCACCAATAGTATAGAAATTATTATCATCATCCTCTAAGTTGGTGCCATAATTTTTTTCAAGATTATAAGAAGTATCATTATCCTCCCAATCATAATTATCACAACAAGCAATAGGCATAACAAAATCTTCCTCAAGTGTATCATATTCCACAACTATTTCTGATTCATTCCCATGAGGCCTATCAATAATGGGAGCAACATTATTTGGGAGATATACCTCTTTACCTTTACTTTTCCTTCTTTTCTTCTTCTTCACCACATTATGTGTGTATTTATTTAATTCCTCCAAACTTCTTTTTGAGAGATTGTTGAATAAAAAGCTCCTCCTTGTTACCTGATTCATCATAAGATCAAATAGGAGGATATTGGGAAACCTCTTTCCCTTCATTAGTATCCTCTTCATCTTCTAGTTGTTTTCTTGTTTTTAAGTAATTGGAAATATAAGGATTCTCAATGCAATTTACTACACAATACATATATATTTCATTTAGATCAAAATCAATCACTCTCATGAGAGCCCATGCTTGAACATCCTTAGTTTCACATTTCATTTCTTCATACCCCAAAAATAAACTAAGTTCATTATGATGCTCAAGGGTAATAAGGTTATCACAATTTTTGGACACAATTCGATCATGAAATAATTGACATTGGAAATTATAATGACCATGTTCATTGCAAAGTTCACAAGGACGGCAAGAAATATGAAGTTTTTCAGGACAAACATATATCCTATCTTGCAACCATTTAATTTCTAAATACTTATGCCTCTTACAAAATCAATCTTCCCTTTTAGGCATGTCTTGACAAACTCTATGCACTCCACAAAAATTGACATGCTTATAAGAAATATGTTTATCATGACTAGTGCAATCATCTTTAGTACTATGGATATTCAAAGAATTCATACTAACAACATTGCAACCATGCTCATCACTCAAAGATTTAGTGTCAAACATTTGAATAACTTCTTCTTCTAACACTTGAGCACAATTTTCCTTTCCATAATTTTCATGAAAGAAATTATAAATATGAAGCATATGAGGCAACCTCAATTCCATATTTTTTTGTAGTTTTCTTTTAAAAAAACCAAAATAGTGAAAAACAAGAAACTAAAAGATTTCATTGCAAGATCTAAAGATATACCTTCAAGCACTCACCTCCCCGGCAACGACGCCAGAAAAGAGCTTGATGTCTACAACACAACCTTCTTCTTGTAGACTCGTGTTGGGCCTCCAAGCACAGAGTTGTGTAGGACAGCAACAATTTTCCCTCAAGTGGATGACCTAAGGTTTATCAATCCGTGGGAGGCGTAGGATGTAGATGTTCTCTCTCGAACAACCCTGCGACCAAATAAAAAAGAGTCTCTTGTGTCCCCAACACACCCAATACAATGGTAAATTGTATGGGTGCACTAGTTCGGCGAAGAGATGGTGATACAAGTGCAATATGGATGGTAGCTATAGGTTTTTGTAATCTGAAAAAATAAAAAAACAGCAAGGTAACAAATAGTAAACAGCGAGCAAAACGTTGTATAAATGCTTGGAAACAAGGCCTAGGGTTCATACTTTCACTAGTGCAATTTCTCTCAACATTATTGGCATAGTTGAATCATAAGTAAATCCCTCATGTGCGACAAAGAGTTCACTCCAAAGTTACAAATAGAGGAGAACAAACTTGGAAATTATTGTAGGGTACGAAACCACCTCAAAGTTATCTTTTCTGATCAATCTTATCAGCTATCCCTATAAGTGTCATGAACAGCCCTAGAGTTCGTACTAAGATAACACCTTAAGATACACATCAACCAAAACCCTAATGTCACCTAGATACTCCAATATCACCAAAAGTACCCGTGGGATTTATTATACGATATGCATCACAAAATTTTAGGTTTATTCATCCAACACAAAGAACTTCAAAGAGTGCCCCAAAGTTTCTAGCGGAACGTCAAGATAAGAACTAGTGCCAACCCATATGCATAGATTCCCAGGGTCACTGGACCCGCAAGTTGATCACCTAAACATACATCAAGTGGATCAATAGAACATCCCATTGTCACCACAAATATCCCGTTCCAAGACATACATCAAGTGCTCTCAAATCCTTAAAGAATCATTCCGATAAGTAAACTTGAAAGGGAAAACTCTATTCATCACAACTAGATAGAGAGGGGAAACACTCCATATGATTCAATCTATGTCAACAAAGCTCGCGGTACATCAAGATCGTGACATCTCAAGAACATGAGAGAGAGAGATCAAACCCATAGCTACTGGTACATACCCTCAGCCCCGAGGGTGAACTATTCCCTCCTCATCAGGGAGAGCGTCGGGATGATGAAGATGGCCTCCGGTGTTAGTTTCCCCCTCCGACAGGGTGCCAGAATGGGCTCCCGATTGGTTTTTTGTGGCTCGGGAGGTTTGCGGCGGTGGAACTCCCGATCTAGGTTCTCCGTTGGGGTTTCTGAAATATTTGACGATTTATAAAGCTGAGAGGGAGGTCGGTGGACTCCCGAGGGGACCACAAGCCTAGTGGCCGTGGCCAGGGGGGTGGCCATGCCCCTAGGGCTTGTGGCCTCCTTGGGAGTCTTCTCACTTCATCTCCAAGTTGTGTAGGTTCATTCTGATCAATAAAAAATCATATCGAAGGTTTTATTCCGTTTGGACTCCATTTGATATTCCTTTTCTGTAAAACTCAAAAAAGGAAAAAACAAAAACTACCACTGGGCTCTAGGTTAATAAGTTAGTCCCAAAAATAATATACAGTTGTGGTAAAATGATCGTAAAACATCCAAGAATGATAGTATAGCAGCATGAAACAAGCAAAAATTACAGATATGTTGGAGACGTATCACCGTCTCTCAATAAACAAGATCCAGATGTAATGTTCTTTCTTAACGCATGCACTAAATAACAATTATTCAGGTTCATCACTAATCCCGATGGTATTGAAGAGAGAGCATGCCGATGGTGATCACATCAACCTTTGAAGCATTTCCCACGGGCATCGTCACTTCATCCTTAGCCAGCCTCCATCTATTCCGTAAGTCCTAATTTAGTTGCAAATGTGAGCAACCAAACCGGTAGCAAATACCCAGGCACTACAACAAGAGCTAGTAAGGTACACATCAACAACATGTATATCATATATACCTTGTTTGGTGTTGGCTGCCTTCTTGTCGGCCAGGTACTTGGGGCAGTTCCGCTTCCAGTGACCAGTTCCCTTGCAATGAAAACACTCAGTTTCTGGCTTGGGTGCAGCCTTGGGTTTCTTCATGGTAGGGGCAACTGGTTTTCCACCCTTCTTGGAGTTACCCTTCTTGCCCTTGTCATGTTTCTTGAAACTAGTGGTTTTATTGACCATCAACACTTGATGTTCTTTCTGGATTTTGGACTCAGCGACTTTCAGCATCGCAAATAGCTCGGCGACTGACTTGGTGATCCCGTGCATGTTATAGTTTTGGAAATATGCCCTAGAGGCAATAATAAATTGGTTATTATCATATTTTCTTGTTCATGATAATCGTTTAGTATCCATGCTATAATTATATTGATCGGAAACCTAGATACAAGTGTGGATACATAGACAACACCATGTCCCTAGTATGCCTCTAATGGACTAGCCCGTTGATCAAAGATGGATATGGTTTCCTAGTCATGGACATGAGATGTCATTTGATAACGGGATCACATCATTAGGAGAATGATGTGATGGATAAGACCCAAACTATGAACGCAGCATATGATCGTGTCAGTTTATTGCTACTGTTTTCTGCATGTCAAGTATCTGTTCCTATGACCATGAGATCATGCAACTCACTGACACCAGAGGAGTGCCTTGTGTGTATCAAACGTCCCAACGTAATTGGGTGATTATAAAGGTGCTCTACAGGTATCTCCGAGGGTGTCTATTGGGTTGGCATGGATCAAGACTGGGATTTGTTGCTCCGTGTGATGGAGAGGTATCTCTGGGCCCACTCGGTAATACAACATCACAATAAGCATTGCAAGAAATGTGACTAAGTGTTAGCCATGGTATCTTTTATTACATAATGACTAAAGAGATTTGCCGGTAATGAGATTGAACTAGGTATGGAGATGTCGACGATCGAATCTTGGACAAGTAACATACCAAAGAACAAAGGGAACAACATACGGGATTAACTGAATCCTTGACATAGAGGTTCGACCAATAAATATCTTCATAGAATATGTAGGAACCAATATAGGCATCCAGGTACCGCTATTGGTTATTGACCGTAGAGGTGTCTCGGTCATGTCTGCCTAGTTCTCTAACCCGCAGGGTCTGCACACTTAAGGTTTGGTGACGTTTCGGTAGTATAGAGTTATGCATGGTGGTGACCGAAGGTTGTTCGGAGTCCCAGATGAGATCTCAGACGTCACGAGGAGCTGTGGAATGGTCCGGAGGTAAAGATTGATATATAGGAAGTCCTATTTTGGTCACTGGAAAAGTTCCGGGCTCATCGATAGTGTACCGGGAGTGCCGGGAGGGTACCGGGGGACCATTGGGAGGGGTATTTCGACCCAAGAGGCTACATGGGCTGTGGGAGAAGGAATACTAGCCCTTAGTGGGCTGGCCAAAGTCCCACAGAAGGCCGATGCGGCTAGGGAAGAAAACCCAAGGTGGAAAGAAGGCAAAAGTGGGAAAATAAGGAAGGAGTCCTAATCCTACTAGGAGTGGAGGAGGATGACT
Source organism: Hordeum marinum (assembly GCA_022496015.1). Classification (NCBI taxonomy): domain Eukaryota; kingdom Viridiplantae; phylum Streptophyta; class Magnoliopsida; order Poales; family Poaceae; genus Hordeum; species Hordeum marinum. The sequence goes on from CM039678.1 coordinate 42,612,482, forward strand.
CCTCCCTCCCACTTCGGCCAAACCAGATTTGGCTCCATGGGAGCCAAGTCTCCTCCCTCCCCTCCTCCTATATATACTAGAGGTTTTAAGGGCAGCTCGAACCCTAATTGCCACGTGCTGCCCTCTTCTTCCTCTAGATCGTTTTCTCCTCTAGATCAGTTTTCAGCGGTGCTTAGGTGAAGCATTGCTGGACTTACTCCACCACCATCACCGCAACGCCGTCGCGGTACTGAAGAACTCATCTACCTCTCTGCTCCTTCTTGCTGGATCAAGAATGTGGAGATCGTCATTGAGCTGTACGTGTGCTGAACGCGGAGGTGCCGTCCATTCGGCGCTCGCTCGGAAGGACCGTGATCAAGATCGTGAGATGATTAATGATAGGATCACGGGATGGATCGTGATGAGATTGTGGGACGGATCGTGATCGGATCGCGGGAGGGATCATGATGGGATCGTGGGACGCTCGGCGATTTGGATCGCAAAGACGTTCGACTACATCAATCGTGTTTCTTAACGCTTCCCGCTTAATGATCTACAAGGGTATGTACATCCACTCTCCCTCTCATAGATGCTCATCACCATAGATAGATCTTGTGTGTGCGTAGGAATTTTTTTGTTTCCCATGCAACATTCCCCATCAGTCGTATCAGAGCTAGGTCTACATGTAAATGAGATCTCGAGTAGAACGCAAAGAGTTTGTGGGCGTTGATGCTTAGATTGCTTCCTCCCTTGGTCATATTTTGGTTTAGTGGTATTGTGGGTTGAAGCGGCTCAGACCAACCTTACTCGTACGCTTACTAGAGACCGGTTCCATCAACTGACGTGTAACCTCGTTGCACAAAGATGGCTGGCGGGTGTCTGTTTCTCCTACTTTAGTTGGATCAGATTCGACAAAGGCGGTCCTTGAGAAGGTTGAAAAGCAACTTATGTATCACCGTTGTGGTTTCTGCGTAGGTGAGAATTGGTCTTGCTAGATACCCGTAGCAGCCACGTAAAACATGCAACAACAATTAGAGGATGGCTAACTTGTTTTTGCAGGGTATGTTGTGATGTGATATGGCCAATTACATGATGAGATATATATGATGTATGAGATGATCATGTATTGTATAGAATATCACGACCTGCATGTCGATGAGTATGGCAACCGGTAGGAGCCATAGGGTTGTCCTTAATTATTGTATGACCTATGTGTCAATCATTAAGCGCTATGTAATGCTTTACTTTATCGCTAAACGGTAGCAATAGTAGTAGAAGCATGGTGGGTGCGACAACCCCGATGGCGACATGTTGATGGAGATCAAGATGATGGATATCATGGTTTCATGCCGGTGACGATGAAGATCATGTCGGTGCTTTAAGGATGGATATCAAAAGCACAAGTTCATGGCCATATCATGTCACTTATGATTTGCATGTGATGTTAATCCTTTTATGCACCTTGTTTTCTTAGGACGACGGTAGAATTATAAGGTGATCCCTCACTTAATTTCAAGGTAAAGTGTGTTCTCCCCAAGTGTGCACCGTTGCGAAAGTTCATTGTGTCGAGACACCACGTGATGATTGGGTGTGATAGAATCTACGTTCACATACAATGGGTGCAAGCTTGTGTTACACATGTGGAACACTCGATTTAAACTTGACGAGCCTAGCATGTACAGACATGGCCTCGGAACACAAGAGACCAAAAGGTCTAACATGAGTCATATTGTAGATATGATCAACATGATGATGTTTACCATTGAAACCACCTCAACTCATGTGATGATTGGACTTGAGTTGGTGAATTTGGATCATGTATCAGTCGAATGACCATAGGGATGTCAACTTGAGTGGGAGTTCTTAGGTGATATGATTAATTGAACTCATTAACATGAACATAGTCAGTAGTGTCTTTGCAAATTATGTTGTAGATTACTAGCTCATGTTGTAGCTCCCTTGAATTTTTATATGTTCCTAGAGAAATAGAGTTGAAAGATTATGGTAGCAATATTGCGTACTAGGTCCATGATCCGAGGATTGTCCTCATTGCTGCACAGAAGGCTTATGTCCTTAATGCACCGCTCGGTGCGCCACCCCCTCTAGCGTTGTCTATAAATGTTATGAACATCTAACAGGCATTGTGCCAATGACTACTTGATAGTTTAATGTGTCATGCATTATGACTTAGAATGGAGGCTCCAAAACATTTCGAACGTCACGAAACATATGAGATGTTCTAAGAGCTGAAATTGGGACCTCAGGCTCGTGCCCGTGTTGTGAGATATGAGATATCCAACAAGATTCTTTGCCTAAAAGATGAAGTAGAATAGATCAATCGTTGAGCATGTGCTCAGATTGTCTGGGTGATACAATTGCTTGAACGAGTGGGATTTGATTTTCCAGATAAGATAGTGATTGATATAGTTCTGTGAGTCACTATCACTAAGCTATTGGAACTTCGTGACGAACTATAATTATGCCAGGGATGGAAATGATGATCCCTGAGCTGTTCATGATTTTTGACACCGTGAAGGTAGAAATCAAGAAGGAGCATCAAGTGTTGATGGTTAGTAAAACCACTACTTTCGACAAGGGCATGGGCAAGGAGGGAAACTTGATGGATGACAAGTCAGTTGCTGCTCCAGTGAAGCAACCCAAAGTTGAACCCAAACCCGAGACTAAGTGCTTCTATTATGAGGAGAGCGGTCGCTGAAGCGGAACAACCCTAGATACTTGGTAGATAAGAAGGCTGGCAACATCGACAGAAGTATATTTGATATACGTGTTACTAATGTGTACCTTGCTAGTACTCCTAGTAGCACCTGGGTATTGGATACAAGTTCGGTTACTAAATGTTAGTAACTCGAAATAAAAGCTACAGAATAGTCGGAGACTAGCTAAGTCTGAGGTGAGGATTATGTTAGAAATGGTTCCAAGGTTGATGTGATCAACATCGCATGCTCTCTCTACCTTCGGGATTAATGACAAACCTAAATAAATGTTATTTGGTGTTTGCGTTAAGCATGAACATGATTGGATCGTGTTTATTGCAACACGGTTATTCATTTAAGTTAGAGAATAATGGTTATCCTATTTACATGAATAATACCTTCGATGGTCATGCACCAAGTGAGAATGGTTTGTTGAATCTTGATCGTAGTAGTACACATGCTCATAACATTGATGCCAAAAGATACAAAGTTAATAATGATAGTACCACATACTTGTGGCACTACCGCTAAGTGTCATATTGGTATAAATTGCATGAAGAAACTCCATGGTGATGGATCTTTGGACTCATTCAGTTTTGAATCGGTTGAGACATGCAGACCATGCCTCTTGGGCAAGATGGCTACAGACCCCGTTTTCACTATGATGGAGCGGGCTAGTAACTTATTGGAAATAATACATGGTGATGTATGCAATCCAATGAGTGTTGTAGCGTGTAGTGGATATCGTTATTTTTCTTACCTTCACTATTCATTTGAGTATATATGAGTATATTTTGCTTAAGGAACACAAGTCTGAAATGTTTGAAAAGTTCAAACAAATTCAGAGTGAAGTTTAAGATCATCGTGATAAGAAGATAAAAATATCTACGATAGATGATCGGGGAGGTGAATATCTGAGTTACGAGTTTGGCATACACCTTTAGACAATGTGGAAGTTCTTTCACAACTCATGCCACCTGGAACACCATAATGTGATGGTGTGTCCGAACGTCATAGTCGTGCTCTATTGGATATGGTGCGTGCTATGATGTCTCTTATCGTTTTGCTACTATAGTTTTGGGGTTATGCATTAGAGACAACTATATTCACTTTAAATAGGACACCATCTAAATCCGTTGAGATGACACCATATGGTTTGGCAGGAACCTAATATGTCATTTCTTAGAGTTTGGGAATGCAACACTTATGTCTGATAAGCTCGAACCCAAAGTGGAAAAATGCATCTTCATAAGATACCCTAAGAACAGTTGGGTATACCTTCTATCTCAGATTCGAGTACAAAGTGTTTGTTGCTAAAACTGGGTACTTTCTTGAGAAAGAGTTTCTCTTGAAAGAATTGAGTGGGAGGAAGATAGAACATGATGAGGTTGTTGAACCTTTGTTCAAACAGAGAGTAGCGCAGAGCAAAAAGATGTTTTTGTGGATCCTACGTCAACTGAAGAGGAAGTTAATGATGATGATCATGAAGCTTCGGATCAAGTTACTATCGAACCTCGTAGGTCGACAAGGACGCGTACTGCTCCTGAGTGGTATGACAACCCTGTCTTGGAGGTCATGTTGTTGGACAACGATGAACCTACGAGCTATGGAGAAGCGATGATGGGCTCGGATTCCAACAAATGGTTAGAGGCCATGAAATCCGAGAAAGGATCCATGTATGAAAACCAAGTATAGACTTGCTCATTGTATGGCAGGTCGTCGAGTACAAATGGACCTTTAAATGAAGACAGACGCTGATGGCGAATGTCACCATTTATAAAGCTCGACTTGTCGCAAAGAAGTTTCCGCCAAGTTCAAGGAGTTCACTACGATGAGACTTTCTCACTCGTAGCAATGCTAAAGTATGTTAGAATTATGTTAGCAGTTTCTGCATTTTTCAATTATGAAATCTGGCAGATGGATGTCAAAACATCATTTCCTTAACGGTTTACTTGAGGAAAGGTTGTATGTGATACAACCAGAAGGTTTCGTCAGTCCTAAGGATGCTAAAAGGTGTGCGAGCTCCAGCAATCCTTCTATGGGTTGCGGCAAGCATCTCGGAGTTGGAATATACACTTTAATGAGGTGATCAAAGTTTTTGAGTCTATACAAAGTTTATGAGAAACTTGCATTTACAATAAAGTGAGTGGGAGCACTATAGAGTTTCTGATGAGCATATTGTTGATCGGAAATGATGTAGAATTTCTGGAAAGCATAAAGGGTTGTTTGGAAAGAGTTTTTCAAAGGAAGACTGAGATAAAGCCACTTAATTGTTGGGCATCGGGATATATAGAGATAGATCAAGACGCCTGATGAGACTTTCAATGAGTACATACCTTGACAAGATTTTGAAAGAGTTCAAAATGGATCAATCAGAGAAAGAGTTCTTGCCTGATTTGTAAGGTGTGAAGTTGAGTAAGACTAAAAGCTCGACCACGGCAGAAGAAAGAGAAAGGACGAAGGTCGTCCCCTGTGCTTTAGCCATAGGCTCTATATAGTATGCCATGCTGCGTACCGCACCTGTGTGTGCCTTGCCATGAGTCTCTCAAGGGGTACAAGAGTGATCCAGGAATGGATCACTAGACATCAGTCAAGATTATCCTTAGTGACTAAAGACTAAGGAAATGTTTCTCGATTATGGAGGTGATAAAGAGTTTTTCGTAAAGAGTTATGTCGATGCAAGCTTTAACCCCAATCCGGATGACTCTTAGTAGCAATCCGGATACATATAGTGGAGCAGACATTTGGAATAACTCCAAGTGGAGTGTGGTAGCAGTGTCTACAATATGACATAGATATTTGCAAAGTACACACGGATCTGAATGTCATAGACCCATTGACTAAAAGACCTCTGTCACATGCAAAGCATGATTGAGCCCCGGAACTCATTAGGTATTAGATTCATAACAATGCGAATCACATGGTGATGTGAACTAGATTACTGACTCTAGTGCAAGTGGGAGACTGTTGGAAATATGCCCTAGAGGCAATAATAAATTGGTTATTATCATATTTCCTTGTTCATGATAATCGTTTATTATCCGTGCTATAATTGTATTGATCGGAAACCCAGATACATGTGTGGATACATAGACAACACCATGTCCCTAGTATGCCTCTAATGGACTAGCTCGTTGATCAAAGATGTCTATGGTTTCCTAGTCATGGATATGAGATGTCATTTGATAACATGATCACATCATTAGGAGAATGATGTGATGGACAAGACATGTCGTGGGAACGAGCCTAATAGTAGAAGGTAGGGGTACGAAGGGAGAGGGCACAGTCCTAGCTACAACGAGGGTGTATAGACGGATGTATGAGCTCAGGCCCCTCTCGTGGAGGTAACGGCCCTACGTCTCAGTGCTCGGGAGCTTATGTTGTGTGGAATGTTAAGATTACAATGGTTGCGAACCCTTGTGCCAGAGGGGAGGGGCAGCTTATATAGAGTTTGTTGCCCCTCATAAGTGCCCGACATCTAAGGGTCGGATCATGGGTTTAAAGTCTGGCGTTACTGGTAACGTACATAATAAATGCTACTAATAACGATGGACTAACGATTGCCCATTGGCCTCCTGATGGTGGCTCCTGGTCTTCTGGTGTCGACTGAGAATGAGGTGTACCGAGTGACAGGCGACTGTCGAGTGAAGGAAGAAGACTCCGGGTGGATTGAATGTCGAGTGACTGGAACGTCACATGGAATCCAGTCGGAAGCTTATACTTGATCTTCAAGTCCTCCAATGTAGTGTCCTTAGGTAGGGTATGTAGGCCTTGCCTAGGACCCTACCCTAGGTACATATCCTTTTCATTAGCCCCCGAATGGACCGGGGTTCAAGTGGTGAAATGAGGGTATCAATGCCAATCTCGAATTAAAGCATCAAATCTTCTGAATGATATTCGGGGCTTCAATGAAACATGCATCAATTGAACTCTGAGTATTGTTGTCAATTCAGGATCGACACGCCAAATCTTCCGAATGATATTCGGGGCTTCAACGAAACTTGCGTCAGTTGAACTCTTCGCCATTCGCCCGGATCCATTTAGCCTTGAAAATGTCCCAGTGAATGTTCAATGCCTATTTTGCTCCGAGTGAACTGAAAGCATCTATGGAGGTGACGGGTCGATCTATCAGACCTGGATTTCGCGGGATACAAAAATTTGGGAAGCATGCACGCATGTAATGATGACGCCACGATCAGTGCAAGTGGGGGCACAATGCATCGATCTCCGCGCCAGCCATTTCACCACGTACTGGATGCAGACTGTGGCTGGTGTGCGTGGTGATCTCGCGGGTCCACCAGTTAGCGAGGCACTCAGCGGGATATAAATCTCGGAGTGCTGTGGTTCGCATAGTACTTTTCCCCAAAATTCCTCTCTTTGTCCGCCTCCCCTGTCTCCAGCGCCCCACTCCGTTCCTCTCCGACGAGAGTGTAGGAAATATGCCCTAGAGCCAATATATAAACTGTTTATTATTATATTTCCTTGTTCATGATAATCTTTTATTACCCATGCTAGAATTGTATTGATTGGAAACACATTGCATGTGTGGGTAAATAGACAACACTGTGTCCCTAGTATGCCTCTAGTGAACTAGCTCGTTGATCAAAGATGGTCAGGGTTTCCTAGCCATTGACATGTGATGTCATTTGATAACAGGATCACATCATTAGGAGAATGATGTGATGGACAAGACCCAAACTACAAACATAGCATATGATCGTGTCAGTTTATTGCTACTGTTTTCTGCATGTCAAAGTATATGTTCCTATGACCATGAGATCATGCAACTCACGGATATCGGAGGAGTGCCTTATGTGTATCAAACGTCGCAACGTAACTGGGTGACTATAAAGGTACTCTACAGGTATCTCCGATGGTGTCCGTTGAGTTGGCATGGATCGAGACTGGGATTTGTTACTCGGTGTGATGGAGAGGTATCTCGGGGCCCACTCGGTAATACAACATCACAATGAGCCTTGCAAGCAATGTGGCTAATTGTTAGTTACGAGATCTTGTATTACGAAACGAGTAAAGAGACTTGCCGGTAATGAGGTTGAACTAGGTATGGAGATACCGACGATCGAATCTCGGGCAAGTAACATACCGAAGAACAAAGGGAACATTATACGGGATTAATTGAATCCTTGACATAGAGGTTCGACCGATAAAGATCTTCGTAGAATATGTAGGAACCAATGTGTACGTCTAGGTACCACCATTGGTTATTGACCATAGAGGTGTCTCGGTCATGTCTACATAGTTCTCGAACCCGCAGGGTCTGCACACTGAAGGTTCGGTGACGTTTCGGTAGTGTAGAGTTATGTATGGTGGTGACCGAAGGTTGTTCGGAGTCCCGGATGAGATTCCGAACGTCACGAGGAGCTCTGGAATGGTCCGGAGGTAAATATTCATATATAGGAAGTCCCAGTTTGGTCATCGGAAAAGTTTCAGGCTCATCGGTAGTGTACCGGGAGTGCCGGGAGTGTACTGGGAGGCCTCCGGGAGGGGTATTTCGACCCTAGAGGGACCATGGGCTGTGGGAGAGTAATAACCAGCCCTTAGTGGGCTGGTGGAACAGCCACAAAAGGCCCATGGCGCCAGGAGTAAAAGGCCTAAAGGAAAAAGGTGGAAAAAGGGCCAATAGGGAGCAATCCTAGTCCAACTAGGATAGGAGGAGGAGTGGGACTCCTCCCCCTTGGCCGGACGACTCCTAGAGGCCCTTGGCCTTGCGCCAAGGGATGCCTCTCCCTCCCTCCTATATATACTGGTGGATAGCTAGGGTTTTGCACTAATTTTACGGCCACGTGCTACCCGTTCCACCGGTGCTCCTCTAGATCGGTTTTCTGCAGTGCTTAGGCGAAGCCCTGCCGGAATCACTCCACCACCATCGCCGGAGCGCCTTCACGCTGCCGGTGAACTCTTCCTCCTCTCCGCCTGCTCTTGATGGATCAAGATGGTGGAGATCGTCATCAAGCTGCACGTGTGCTGAACGCGAAGGTGCCGTCCGTTCGGCACTAGATCGGAAGGATCCTGATCAAGGCCACGAGACGTTCGTGATCGGATCGCAGGACGGATCGTGACGAGATCGTGGGACGGTTTGTGATTGGTTCGCAGGACGGTTTGTGATTGGTTCGCAGGACGGTTCATGATTAGATCGCGGGACGCTCGGCGATTTGGATCGCGAAGAAGTTTAACTACACCAACCGCGTTTATTAACGCTTCCCACTTAGCGATCTACAAGGGTATGTAGATCCACTCTCCCTCTCGTAGATGCTCATCACCATGGATAGGTTTGCGTGTGCATAGGAAATTTTTGTTTCCCATGCGACGTTCCCCAACAGTGGCATCATGAGCTAGGTGGATGGTTCGAAGAGATCTCGAGTAGAACACAAAAGGTTTGTGGGCGTTGATACTTAGATTGCTTCCTTCCTTGGTCGGATTTTGATTTAGCGGGATTGTGACATGAAGCGGCCCAGACCAACATTACTCGTACGCTTACGAGAGACCAGTTCCCTCAACCGCAACTTGTTGCATAGATGGCTTGCGGGTGACAGTTGATCTCACTTTAGTTGGATCGGATCCGACAAAGGCGGTCCTTGAGAAGGTTGAAAAGCAAACTAGTGTATCACCATTGTGGTTTATGCGTAGGTGAGAATTGTTCTTGCTAGATACCCGTACCAGCCACGTAAAACTTGCAACAACAATTAGAGGACGTCTAACTTGTTTTGCAGGGTATGTTGTGATGTGATATGGCCAATTACATGATGTGATATATGTGATGTATGAGATGATCATGTGATGTATAGAATATCACGACTTGCACGTCGATGAGTACGGCAACCGGTAGGAGCCATAGGGTTGTCTTTAAATTATTGTATGACCTGCATGTCAATCATTAAGCACTATGTAATGCTTTACTTTATCGCTAAGTGGTAGCAATAGAAGTAGTAGTAGGGCTGGCACCACAACCCCAATGGCATCACATTAATGGAGATCAAGATGATGGAGATCATGGTGTTGTGCCGGTGACGATGGAGATCATGCCGGTGTTTTGAAGATGGAGATCTTAAACACAAGTTCATGGCCATATCATGTCACTTATGAATTGCATGAGATGGATCCTTTTATGCACCTTGTTTTGCTTAGTACGGCAGTAGCATTATAAGGTGATCCCTCACTTAATTTCAAGATAAATTGTGTTCCCCCCAATGTGCACCATTGTGAAAGTTCGTCGTGTCGAGACACCACATGATGATCGGGTGTGATAGACTCTACGTTCACATACAACGGGTGCAAGCCAGATTTGCATGTGCGGAACACTCGGGTTAAACTTGACGAGCCTAGCATGTACAGACATGGCCTCCGAACACAAGAGACCGAAAGGTCGAACATGAGTCGTATAGTAGATATGATCAACATTATGATGTTCACCATTGAAGCCACCTTAACTCACGTGATGATCGGACTTGAGTTGGTGAATTTGGATCATGTGACACTCAGATGACCTGAGGGATGTCAATTTGAGTGGGAGCTTTAGTAATTCGACTAACGTAACTCATTATCTTGAAACAATAGTCTAAGTAACCTTTGCATATTTATGTTGTAGATCAATGGCTCGCGCAGTAGCACCCCTGAATTTTAATGCGTTCCTAGAGAAAGCTAAGTTGAAAGATGATGGAAGTAACTTTGTTGATTGGGTCCGTAATCTGAGGATTATCCTCACGGCTTCCCAGAAACAATATATCCTTGATGCACCGCTTGGTGACCAACCAGAAGACATGACCTCCGAAGACGTTAAGAACGCTTGGGAGGCTCGTGCTGGAGACTACTCAATAGTTCAGTGTGCAATATTGTATGGCTTAGAACCGGGACTTCAAAGACGTTTTGAACGTCATGGAGCATATGAGATGTTCCAGGAGTTGAAGTTTATCTTTCAGAAGAATGCCCGGATCGAGAGGTATGAGACCTCCGATAAATTCTATGCTTGCAAGATGGAGGAGAACGGGTCTATCAGTGAGCACATACTCAGAATGTCTGGGTACTCAAACCGTCTAGCTGAGTTGGGAATTACCCTTCCTCTGGAGGCGATCACTGATAGAGTTCTTCAATCACTGCCACCTAGTTACAAGAGCTTTGTGATGTACTTAACATGCACGGGATGAACAAGTCAGTCGCCGAGCTGTTTGCGATGCTGAAAGTCGCTAAGTCTGAAATCCATAAAGAACATCAAGCGTTGATGGTCAAAAAAACCACTAGTTTCAAGAAGAATGGCAAGGGCAAAGGCAAGAAGGGTAAAACCAAGAAGGATGGCAAAGCAGTTGCTACTCCTAAAAAGAAGCCTAAGCATGGACCTAAGCTAGAAACTGAGTGCTTTCATTGCAAAGGAACTGGTCACTGGAAGCGGAACTGCCCCAAGTACCTGGCTAACAAAAAGGCGGCCAACGACAAACAAGGTATATATGATATACATGTTATTGATGTGTACCTTACTAGCTCTCGTAGTAGTGCCTGGGTATTTGATACCGGTTCAGTTGCTCACATTTGTAACTCAAAGCAGGAACTACGGAATAAACGAAGGCGTGCAAAGGACGAAGTGACGATGCGCGTGGGAAATGGTTCCAAGGTTGATGTGATCGCCGTCGGCACGCTCTCTCTTCGATTACCATCGGGATTAGTGATGAACCTAAATAATTGTTATTTAGTGCCTGCGTTAAGCATGAACATTATATCTGGATCTTGTTTATTGCGAGACGGTTACTCATTTAAATTAGAGAATAAAGGTTGTTCTATTTATATGAGTAATATCTTTTATGGTCATGCAGCCAATGTTAGGGGTTTATTCATACTGAATCTTGATAGTGATGACACACATGTTCACAACATTGATGCCAAAAGTTGTAGAGTAGTTAATGATAGTACCACTTTCTTGCGGCACTGCCATTTAGGTCATATTGGTGTAAAACGCATGAGGAAGCTCCGTGCTGATGGGCTTTTGGAGTCACTTGATTTTGAATCACTTGACACATGTGAACCATGCCTCATGGGCAAGATGACTAAAACGCCGTTCTCTGGAACAATGGAACGGGAAAATGACTTATTGGAAATCATACATACTGATGTGTGCGGTCTAATGAATGTTGCAGCGCGTGGTGGATATCGTTACTTTCTCACCTTCACTGATGACTTGAGTAGATATGGGTATATTTACTTGATGAAACACAAGTCTGAAATGTTTGAAAAGTTCAAGCTATTTCAGAGTGAAGTTGAGAATCATCGTAACAAGAAGATTAAATTTCTGCGATCTAATCGAGGAGGTGAATATCTGAGTTATGAGTTTGGCAGTCACTTAAGACAATGTGGAATTGTTTCACAGTTGACACCGCCCGGAACACCACAGCATAATTGTGTGTCTGAACATCGTAATCGAACCTTATTGGATATGGTGCGTTCTATGATGTCTCTTGCTGATTTGCCACTATCGTTTTGGGGTTATGCATTAGAGACAGCTGCATTCACTTTAAATAGGGCACCATCAAAATCCGTTGAGACGACGCCATATGAACTGTGGTTTGGCAAAAGGCCAAAGTTGTCGTTTCTTAAAGTTTGGGGATGTGATGCTTATGTCAAAAAGCTTCAGCCTGAAAAGATGGAACCCAAAGCGGAGAAATGTGTCTTCATAGGATACCCGAAAGAGACAGTCGGGTATACCTTCTATCTCAGATCCGAAGGCAAAGTGTTTGTCGAAAGAATTGAGTGGGAGGAAAATAGAGCTTGATGAGGTTATTGAACCTTTACTTCAACCAGAAAGTAGCGCAGCGCAGAAAGATGTTTTTGTGGAACCTACGACGGTAGAAGAGGAAGTTAATGATGATGATCATGAAGCTTCGGATCAAGCTACTATTGAACCTCGTAGGTCGACAAGGACGCGTACTACACCCGAGTGGTACGGCAACCCTGTCTTGGAGGTCATGTTGTTAGACAACAATGAACCTACGAGCTATGCAGGAGCAGTGATGGGCCCGGATTCCGAGAAATGGTTAGAGGCCATGAAATCCGAGATGGGATCCATGTATGAAAACAAAGTATGGACTTTGGAAGTATTACCTGAAGGGCGAAAGGCCATTCAGAACAAATGGATCTATAAGAAGAAGACGAACGCGGACGGTAAACTCACCGTCTATAAAGCTCGACTTGTGGCAAAGGGTTTTTCACAAGTTCAAGGAGTTGACTACGATGAGACTTTCTAACCCGTAGCGATGCTTAAGTCTGTCAAAAATCATGTTGGCAATAGCTGCTTATTTCGACTATAAATTTGGCAGATGGATGTTAAAACGGCGTTCCTCAATGGTTTCCCTGAGGAAGAGTTGTATATGATGCAACCCGAAGGTTTTGTCGATCCAGAGAATGCTGACAAAGTTTGCAAACTCCAGCGATCCATTTATGGACTGGTGCATGCATCTCAGAGTTGGAATAAGCGCCTTGATGAGGTGATCAAAGCATTTGGGTTTATACAAGTTTATGGAGAAGCTTGTATTTACAAGAAAGTGAGTGGGAGCTCTATAGTGTTTCTAGTATTATATGTGGATGACATATTACTGATTGGAAACAATATAGAAATGCTGGAAAGCGTGAAGGAATATTTGAATAAGAGTTTTTGAATGAAGGACCTCGGAGAAGCTGCTTTCATATTAGGCATTAAGATCTATAGAGATAGATCGAGGCGCTTGATAGCAATTTCACAGAGCACATACCTTGATATAGTTTTGAAGAAGTTCAAAATGGAGCAGTCCAAGAAACGGTTCTTGCCTGTGTTACAAGGTGTGAAGTTGAGTAAGACTCAATGCCCAGTGACTGCAGAAGATAAAGAAAATATGAGTGTCATCCCCTATGCCTTAGCCATACGCTCTATCATGTATGCAATGTTGTGCACAAGACCCGATGTCAGCCTTGCCATAAGTATGGCTGGAAGGTTTCAAAGTGATCCTGGAATGGAGCACTGGCAAGCGGTCAAGAATATCCTTAAGTACCTTAACAGGACTAAGGAAATGTTTCTCGTTTATTGAGGTGATAAAAATCTCGTCGTAAAGGGTTACGTCGATGCAAGCTTTGACACTGATCCGGACGACTCTAAGTCGCAAACCGGATACGTATTTATTCTTAACGGGGGAGCGGTAAGCTGGTGCAGTTCCAAGCAAAGCGTGGTAGCTGATTCTACGTGCGAAGCGGAGTACATCGTAGCCTTGGAGGCAGCGAAGGAAGGTGTTTGGATGAAGCAGTTCATGGCAGATCTTGGAGTAGTGCCTAGTGTACTGAATCCAATAGACCTGTTCTGTGACAACACTGGTGCCATTGCTCTAGCCAAGGAACCAAGGTTTCACAAGAGGACCAGACACATAAAGCGATGCTTCAACTCCATCCGGTTCTACATCGAGGAGAAGGAAATAAATATTTGCAAAGTGCACACGGATCTGAATGTTGCAGACCTGTTGACTAAACCTCTTCCAAGGGCTAAACATGATCAACACCAGAACTGTATGGGTGTTCGATTCATTACCATGTAAATCACATAGTGATGTGAACTAGATTATTGACTCTAGTGCAAGTGCGAGACTGTTGGAAATATGCCCTAGAGGCAATATATAAAGTGTTCATTATTATATTTCCTTGTTCATGATAATCGTTTATTACCCACGCTAGAATTGTATTGATTGGAAACGCATTGCATGTGTGGGTAAATAGACAATATTGTGTCCCTAGTATGCCTCTAGTGAACTAGCTCATTGATCAAAGATGGTCAGGGTTTCCTAGCCATTGACATGTGATGTCATTTGATAACGGGATCACATCATTAGGAGAATGATGTGATGGACAAGACCCAAACTACAAACGTAGCATATGATCGTGTCAAATTATTGCTACTGTTTTCTGCATGTCAAAGTATATGTTCCTATGACCATGAGATCATGCAACTCATGGATATTGGAGGAGTGCCTTGTGTGTATAAAACGTCGCAACATAACTGGGTGACTATAAAGGTACTCTACAGGTATCTCCGATGGTGTCCGTTGAGTTGGCATGGATCGAGAGTGGGATTTGTTACTCCGTGTGACGGAGAGGTACATCGGGGCCCACTCAGTAATACAACATCACAATGAGCCTTGCAAGCAACGTGGCTAATTGCTACTTGCGAGATCTTGTATTACGGAACAAGTAAAGAGACTTGCCGGTAACGAGGTTGAACTAGGTATGGAGATACCGACGATCGAATCTCGGGCAAGTAACATACCGAAGAACAAAGGGAACATTATACGGGATTAACTGAATCCTTGAGATAGAGGTTCGATCGATAAAGATCTTCGTAGAATATGTAGGAACCAATGTGGACGTCCAGGTCCCGCAATTGGTTATTGACCGTAGAGGTGTCTCAGTCATGTCTACATAGTTCTCGAACCCGTAGGGTCTGCACACTTAAGGTTCGGTGATGTTTCGGTAGTGTAGAGTTATGTATGGTAGTGACCGAAGGTTGTTCGGAGTCCCAGATGAGATCCTAGACATCACGAGGAGCTTCGTAATGGTCCGGAGGTAAAGATTCATATATAGGAAGTCCCAGTTTGGTCACCGGAAAAGTTCCGGGCTCATCGGTAGTGTACCGGGACTGCCGGTAGTGTACCGGGAGGCGTCCGGGAGGGGTATTTCGACCCTAGCGGGACCATGGGCTTTGGGAGAGTAATAACCAGCCCTTAGTGGGCTGGTGGAACAGCCACAAAAGGCCCATGGCGCCAGGAGTAAAAGGCCTAAAGGAAAAAGGTGGAAAAAAGGGCCAATAGGGAGCAATCCTAGTCCAACTAGGATTGGAGGAGGAGTGGGACTCCTCCCCCTTGGCCGGCCAACTCCTAGAGGCCCTTGGCCTTGCTCCAAGGTCTGCCTCTCCCTCCCTCCTATATATACTAGTGGATAGCTAGGGTTTTGCACTAATTTTACAGCCACGTGCTACCCGTTCCACCGGTGCTCCTCTAGATCGGTTTTCCGCAGTGCTTAGGCGAAGCCCTACCGGAATCACTCCACCACCATCGCCAAAGCGCCATCACGCTGTCGGTGAACTCTTCCTCCTCTCCGCCTCCTCTTGCTAGATCAAGATGGTGGAGATCATCATCAAGCTGCACGTGTGCTGAACGCGGAGGTGCCGTCCGTTCGGCACTAGATCGGAAGGATCGTGATCAAGGTCACGGGACGTTCGTGATGGGATCGCGGGACAGATCGTGGCGAGATCGCGGGACGGTTCGTGATTGGTTCGCGGGTATGGTTCGTGATTAGATCGCGGGACGCTCGGCGATTTGGATCGCGAAGAAGTTCGACTACACCAACCGCATTTCTTAACGCTTCCCGCTTAGCGATCTACAAGGGTACGTAGATCCACTCTCCCTCTCGTAGATGCTCATCACCATGGATAGGTTTGTGTGTGCATAGGAAAAAATTTGTTTCCCATGCGACGTTCCCCAACAGAGAGCCGCCGCGACAATGACGAAGAGCACCATAGAGAAGCTGGAGCGAGCTAAGAAGGGGCGACGAATGTCAAGGGCAAGAAGCCCTTGTCCGCTCGGTTCACCGTGCCGGTGGGATGGATGCAAGGGGATTTTCTCCCCTCCGTAGTCACTCGTAATGACATGGAGGGCCTTGTCACCAATGGGCTCATGACGGATAATGCCTAGAGGCTGCCGGAGGGAGAACGCGAGCCGGAGCCGCGCGACGGGGAGAGGGTCCTCCTTCTCTCCCACGTTGAAAGATGTTTCTCTATGCCACCCAACCCGTTCTTTAGAGGGTTCTTGAATTTCTTCGGCGCTCAACTACACCATCTCCCACCGAATACTATTGCATATTTGTCTGCCTTCGTTACTTTGTGCGAGTGTTTTCTACAATGTTCTCCTCATTGGGGGCTGTTCAAGCACATCTTTACGGTGAGATCCCAGACCGTGAAGATAGCCCTCCCTGCTAATGGGAAGACTCATGTGCTTCAGTTGTGTGGGGGTTTAGGACTTCATAAAAGAGCTCGTAGTTCTTTCCCTGCCATGACTTTTCCTGAGTCTGTTAGAGGCTTGCAGTCGACTTGGTCCTACTGCAAAGA
Source organism: Hordeum marinum (assembly GCA_022496015.1). Lineage (NCBI taxonomy): Eukaryota > Viridiplantae > Streptophyta > Magnoliopsida > Poales > Poaceae > Hordeum > Hordeum marinum. The sequence goes on from CM039678.1 coordinate 42,629,297, forward strand.
CGTAGCATCGGCCAACATGTCGACTGGCCTTCCCCCCTATACATCTGACCGTCCAGCCGTCCCCAAGTCTCTGAGGGTGACCGGAGAGGAACATGTCCAAGTGGGAATCTTTGTTGAAGTTCCAAGCCATATTCAGCCGCTCCAATTTCTCAGTCGCCATTTCTCAGTCGACATATTCAGCCGCTCCAAGCCAGAGATCACACCATGTGGCACTACGCGGGCCCTGAGGACTCGACCAAGGAGCACCCGGAAGAGGTTCTGCGAAAAACTGTCGAGCAGTGGCTTCGTAGCATCACTGGAGCATGCGACAACCCTTTGGGAGCTAAGAGGATCCGACCTTACTTGGCCGAAAACCCACCGAAGAATCTGGTGAGTTGTGGGGTGTCGACTGATGTAATTTTACCGTCGAGTGATATATTGACTTATGAACTAACTTTTTACTTGAATCATGCAGGAGTGGACGCACATCCACTCGCTCATTCCTAACGGAAACCACGTTGATGATGGAGTTGTGAGTGAAGGCGGCAGTGTGGACGGCGACAGTTCAGAAGACTCCGAGGACGAGTACAAAAACTCGGACAAAAATGAGCCAGAAGTCGAGTCACCTCTTCGAACTGAACGCCACTCCAAAGCTCTCCAAGATCCTGCTGTTGGGGAACGTCGCATGGGAAACAAAAAATTTCCTACGCACACGCAAACCTATCCATGGTGATGAGAATCTATGAGAGGGAGAGTGGATCTACATACCCTTGTAGATCGCTAAGCGGGAAGCGTTAAGAAACGCGGTTGGTGTAGTCGAACATCTTCGCGATCCAAATCGCCGAGCGTCCCGCGATCTCATCACGATCCGTCCTGCGATCCAATCACGATCCGTCCCGTGAACTCATCACGATCCGTCCCGCGATCTCATCACGATCCATCTCACGATCTTGATCATGATCTATCCCGCGAACTCATCACGATCCGTTCCGTGATCACATCACGAACCGTCTCGGGATCTCGATCACGGTCCTTCCGATCTAGCGCCGAACGGACGGCACCTCCGCGTTCAGCACACGTGTAGCTTGATGACGATCTCCACCGTCTCGATCCAGCGAGAGGAGGTGGAGAGGAGAGAGAGTTCACCGGTAGCGTGACGACGCTCCGGTGATGGTGGTGGAGTAATTCCGGCAGGGCTTCGCCTAAGCGCTGCGGAAAACCGATCTAGAGGAGAAACTGTGCACCGGTGAAACGGGTAGCACGTGGCCGGAAATTCTGTCCAAAAACCACCCAATCCACTAGTATATATAGGAGGAGAGGAGAGGAGAGGCAGCCAAGGCCTTTGGGTCGGCCGAAATAGGAGGTGGGAGCAATCCTACTTCACCTCCAATCCTAGTTGGAGTAGGATTGCCTCCTATTGGCTGATTTTCCACTTTTTGCTTTAGGACTTTCTCTCCTGCGCCATGGGCCTTTGTGGCTGTTTTCCCAGCCCGCTAAGGGCTGGTCATTATTATCCCACAGCCCATGGACCTCTTGGGGTCGAAATACCCCTCCCGGAGGTCCTCTGGTACACTACCGGCACTCCCGATACAATACCGATACTCCCGGTACACTACCGATGAGCCCGAAACTTTTCCGGAAACCAAACTGGGACTTCCTATATATGAATCTTTACCTCCGGACCATTCCGGAGCTCCTCGTGACGTCCGGGATCTCATCCGGGACTCCTAACAACCTTCAGTCACCACCATACATAACTCTACACTACCGAAACGTCACCGAACCTTAAGTGTGCAGACCCTGCGGGTTCGAGAACTATGTAGACATGACCGAGACACCTCTACGGTCAATAACCAATGGCGGGACCTGGACGTCCACATTGGTTCCTACATATTCTACGAAGATCTTTATCGGTCGAACCTCTATGTCAAGGATTCAGTTAATCCCGTATATCGTTCCCTTTGTTCTTCGGTATGTTACTTGCCCGAGATTCGATCGTCGGTATCTCCATACCTAGTTCAACCTCGTTACCGGCAAGTCTCTTTACTCGTTCCGTAATACAAGATCCCGCAACTAACAATTAGTCACATTGCTTGCAAGGCTTATTGTGATGTTGCATTACCGAGTGGGCCCCGAGATACCTCTCCGTTACACGGAGTAACAAATCCCAGTCTCGATCCATGCCAACTCAACAGACACCATCGGAGATACCTGTAGAGCACCTTTATAGTCACCCAGTTACGTTGCGACGTTTGATACACACAAGGCACTCCTCCGATATCCGTGAGTTGCATGATCTCATGGTCACAGGAACATATACTTGACATGCAGAAAACAGTAGCAATAAACTGACACGATCATATGCTATGTTTGTAGTTTGGGTCATATCCATCACATCATTCTCCTAATGATGTGATCCCGTTATCAAATGACATCTCATGTCCATGGCTAGGAAACCTTAACCATCCTTTGATCAACGAGCTAGTCCATTAGAGGCATACTAGGGACATGGTTTTGTCTATGTATCCACACATGCATTTAAGTCTCCGATCAATACAATTATAGCATGGATAATAAACGATTATCATGAACAAGGAAATATGATAATAGCTAATTTATTATTGCCTCTAGGGCATATTTCCAACAGTCTCCCACTTGCACTAGAGTCAATAATCTAGTTCACATCACCATGTGATTCGCATTGTTATGAATCTAACACCCAATGAGTTCTGGGGCTCGATCATGCTTTGCATGTGAGAGAGGTCTTATAGTCAACGGGTCTGCGATATTCAGATCCGTGTGTACTTTGCATATCTCTATGTCAAACCGTAAACACTGCTACCACACTCCACTTGGTACTATTTCCAAATGGCTGCTCCACTATACGTATCCAGATTGCTACTACTAGTCATCCGGATAGGTGTTAAAGCTTGCATCGACGTAACTCTTTACGACGAACTCTTTATCACCTCCATAATCAAGAAACATTTCCTTAGTCCTCTGGTTACTAAGGATAATTCCGACCGCTGTCCAGTGATCCACTCCTGGACCACTCTTGTACCCCTTGACAGACTCATGGCAAGGCACACATAGGTGCGGTACACAGCATGGCATAATATAGAGCCTATGGCTAAGGCATAGGGGACGACGTTCGTCCTTTCTCTTTCTTCTGTCGTTGTCGAGCTTTGAGTCTCACTCAAGTTCACACCTTACAAATTAGACGAGAACTATTTCTCTGGCTGATCCATTTTGAACTCTTTCAAAATCTTGTGAAGGTATGCACTCATTGAAAGTCTCATCAAGCATCTTGATCTATCTCTATAGATTTTGATGCTCAACAATTAGGTAGCTTTATCCAGGTCTTCCTTTGAAAATCACTTTCCAAATAACCGTTTTATGCTTTCCAGAAACTCTACATTATTTCTGAACAACAATATGTCATCCACATATACTTATCAGAAATTCTATAGTGCTCCCACTCACTTTATTGCAAATACAAGTTTCTCATAAACTTTGTATAAACATCAAAACTTTGATCACCTCATCAAAGCGTATATTCCAACTCCGAGATGCTTGCTTCAGTCCATGGAAGGATCACCGAAGCTTGCACACCTTTTAGCATCCTTAGGCCTGACAAAACCTTCTGGTTGTATCACATACAACCTTTCCTCAAGTAAACCATTAAGGAAACGATGTTTTGACATCCATCTGCCAGATTTCATAATTGAAAACACAGCAACTGCTAACATAATTCCAACAGACTTTTAGCATCGCTACGAGTGAGAAAGACTCATCGCAGTCAACTCCTTGAACTTGTCACAAACAACTTTGCAACAAGTCGAGCTTTACAAATAGTGACATTCACCATCAATGTCTGTCTTCATTTTAAAGATCCATTTGTACTCAACGACCTGCCGTCCAACGAGCAAGTCTACCAAAGTCTACACTTGGTTTTAATACATGGATCCTATCTCGGATTTCATGGCCTCTAACCATTCGTCGGAATCCGGGCCCATCATCGCTTCTCCATAGCTCGTAGGTTCATCGTTGTCCAACAACATGATCTCCAAGACAGAGTTGTCGTACCACTTAGGAGTAGTACACATCCTTGTCGACCTACGAAGTTTGATAGTAACTTGATCCTGAAGCTTCATGATCATCATCATTAACTTCCTCTTCAACTAACGTAGGCTTCACAGTAACATCTTTCTGCGCTGCGCTACTCTCTGGTTGAACAAAGGTTTACCAACCTCATCAAGTTCTATCTTCCTCCCACTCAATTCTTTCGAGAGAAACATTTCCTTGAGAAAGGATCCGTTTAAGCAACAAACACTTTGCACTAGGATCTGAGATTGAAGGTTCACCCAACTGATCTTAGGGTATTCTATGAAGATGCATTTGTCCGCCTTGGGTTCGACCTCATTAGGTGAAAACATTTTCCACACAAGTGTCACAGCCCCAAATATTAAGAAATCACAGCTTAGGTTTCTATCAAACCATAATTCACACGGTGTCATCTCAACGGATTTAGATGATGCCCTATTTAAAGTGAATGTAGTTGTCTCTAATGCATAACCCCAAAAATTATAGTAGTAAAACGATAAGAGACATGACAGTATGCACTATATCAATAGAGCATGACTATGATGTTCGGACACACCATCACACCATGGTGTTCCAGGTAGCATTAGTTGTGAAACAAATTTCACATTCTCTTAAGTTGTATGCCAAACTCGTAACTCAGATATTCACCTTCACGATCATATCGTGGTCATTTTTATCTTCTTGTCACGATGATCTTTAAACTTCACTCTGAATTTGCTTGAACCTTTCAAACGATTCAGACTTGTGTTTCATTAAGAAAATATACACTATATCTACTCAAATCATCAGTGAATGTAAGAAAATAACAATATCCACTGCACGCTACAAGACTCACTAGATTGCATACATCAACATGTATCATTTCCAATGAATCACTTGCCCGCTCCATCCAACGGGGTCCTTTAGTCATCTTGCCCAAGAGGCATGGTTCGCATGTCTCAACCGATTCGAAATCGAATGAGTCCAAATATCCATCAGCATGGAGTTTCTACATGCGCTTTATACCAATATGACATTTAGCGGCAGTGCCACAAGTATGTGGTACTATCATTATTAACTTTGTATCTTTTGACATCAATGTTATGAACATGTGTACTACTACGATCAAGATTTCAACAAACCATTCTCACTGGGTGCATGACCATTGAAGGTATTATTCATGTAAATAGAATAACTATTATTCTCTGACTTAAATGAATGACCGTATTGCAACAAACATGATCTAATCATGTTCATGCTCAACGCAAAACACCAAATAACATTTATTTAGGTTCGTCACTAATCCTGAAGGTAGAGAGAGCGTGCGATGTTGATCATATCAACTTTGGAAACATTTCCAACACATATCGTCACCTCACCCTTAGATAGTTCTCCGTTTATTCCGTAGCTTTTATTTTGAGTTACTAACATTTAGCAACCGAACCGGTATCCAATACCCAGGTGCTACTAGGAGTACTAGCAAGGTACACATCAATAACTCGTATATTAAATATACTTCTGTCGATGTTGCCAGCCTTCTTATCTACCAAGTATCTAGGGTTGTTCCGCTTCAGCGACCTCTCACCTCATAATAGAAGCACTTAGTCTCGGGTTTGAGTTCAACTTTGGGTTGCTTCACTGGAGCAGCAACTGACTTGCTATCCATGAAGTTTCCCTCCTTGCTCTTGCCCTTTTCGAAACTAGTGGTTTGATTAACCATCAACACTTGACGCTCCTTCTTGATTTCTACCTTCGCGGTGTCAAACATCGCGAACAGCTCAGGGATCAATACTTCTATCCCTGGTGTATTATAGTTCATCACTAAGTTCTAGTAGCTTTAGTGACAGTGACTTGGAGAACTATATCAATCACTATCTTATCTGGAAGATCAACTGCCACTTGATTCAAGCGATTGTAGTACCCAGACAATCTGAGTACATGCTCAACGATTGAGCTATTCTCCTTCATCTTACAAGCAAAGAATCTTGTTGGAGATCTCATATCTCGCAACAAAGGCACGAGCCTGAGATCACAATCTCTGCTCCTAGAACATCTCATATGTTCCGTGACGTTCAAAACGTTTTGGAGCCTCAATTCTAAGCCATAATGCATGACGCACTAAACTATCAAGTAGTCATCGAAACGTGCCTGTTAGATGTTCACAACATCTATAGACGACGCTAGAGGGGGTGGCGCACCGAGCGGTGCATTAAGGACATAAGCCTTCTGTGCAGCAATGAGGACAATCCTCAGATCACGGACCCTGTCCGCAATTTTGCTACCAACATCTTTCAATTCTATTTCTCTAGGAACATATAAAAATACAAGGGAGCTACAGCGCGAGCTAGTAATCTACAACATAATTTGCAAAGACACTTTGACTATGTTCATGATAATGAGTTCAATTAATCATATTACTTAAGAACTCCCACTCAAATTGACATCCCTCCGATCATTCGAGTGATACATGATCCAAATTCACCAACTCAAGTCCGATCATCACGTGAGTTGAGGTGGCTGCAATGGTGAACATCATTATGTTGATCATATCTACTATATGACTCATGTTCAACCTTTCGGTCTCTCGTGTTCCGAGGCCATGTCTGTACATGCTAGGCTCGTCAAGTTTAACCCGAGTGTTCTGCGCATGCAAATCTGGCTTGCACCCGTTGTATGTGAACGTAGAGTCTATCACACCCGATCATCACGTGGTGTCTCAACACGACGAACTTTCGCAACGGTGCACACTCAGGGAGAACACAGTTCATCTTGAAATTAAAGTGAGGGATCACCTTATAATGCTACCGCCGTACTAAGCAAAACAAGGTGCATAAAAGGATTAACATCTCATGCAATTCATAAGTGACATGATATGGCCATGAACTTGTGTTTAAGATCTCCATCTTCGAAACACCGGCATGATCTCCATCGTCACCGGCACAACACCATGATCTCCATCATCTGGATCTCCATCAATGTGTTGCCATTGGGGTTGTCACGCCCTGCATGCTTCTACTACTATTTCTACCGTAGCGATAAAGTAAAGCATTACATAGCGCTTAATGATTGACACGCAGGTCATACAATAATTAAAGACAACCCTATGGCTCCTGCCGGTTGCCGTACTCATCGACATGCAAGTCGTGATAATCTATACATCACATGATCATCTCATACATCACATATATCTCATCATGTAATTGGCCATATCACATCACAACATACCCTGCAAAAACAAGTTAGACGTCCTCTAATTGTTGTTGCATATTTTACGTGGCTGCTATGGGTATCTAGCAAGAACGATTCTCACCTACGCATAAACCACAACGGTGATACACTACTTTACTTTTCAAACTTCTCAAGGACCGCCTTTGTCGAATCCGATCCAACTAAAGTGAGAGAAACTGTCACCCGCAAGCCATCTAGGCAACAAGTTGCGTCGAGGGAACCGGTCTCTCGTAAGCGTACGAGTAATGTTGGTCCGGGCCGCTTCATCTCACAATCCCGCTGAACCAAAATACAACCAAGGGAGGAAGCAATCTAAGCATCAACGCCCACAAACCTTTTGTGTTCTACTCGAGATCTCATCGAACCATCAACCTAGCTCATGATGCCACTGTTGGGGAACCTCGCATGGGAAACAAAAAATTTCCTACGCACACGCAAACCTATCCATGGTGATGAGCATCTACGAGAGGGAGAGTGTATCTACATACCCTTGTAGATCGCTAAGCGGGAAGCATTAAGAAACGCGGTCGGTGTAGTCGAACATCTTCGCGATCCAAATCGCCGAGCGTCCCGCGATCTCATCACGATCCGTCCCGCGATCCAATCACGATCCGTCCCGTGAACTCATCACGATCCGTCCCGCGATCTCATCACGATCCATCTCACGATCTTGATCATGATCTATCCCGCGAACTCATCACGATCCGTTCCGTGATCACATCACGAACCGTCTCGGGATCTCGATCACGGTCCTTCCGATCTAGCGCCGAACGGACGGCACCTCCGCGTTCAGCACACGTGCAGCTTGATGACGATCTCCACCATCTCGATCCAGCGAGAGGAGGTGGAGAGGAGAGAGAGTTCACCGGTAGCGTGACGGCGCTCCGGTGATGGTGGTGGAGTTATTCCGGCAGGGCTTCGCCTAAGCGCTGCGGAAAACCGATCTAGAGGAGAAACTGTGCACCGGTGAAACGGGTAGCACGTGGCCGGAAATTCTGTCCAAAAACTACCCAATCCACTAGTATATATAGGAGGATAGGAGAGGAGAGGCAGCCAAGGCCTTTGGGTTGGCCGAAATAGGAGGTGGGAGCAATCCTACTTCACCTCCAATCCTAGTTGGAGTAGGATTGCCTCCTATTGGCTGATTTTCCACTTTTTGCTTTAGGACTTTCTCTCCTGCGCCATGGGCCTTTGTGGCTGTTTTCCCAGCCCACTAAGGGCTGGTCATTATTCTCCCACAGCCCATGGACCTCTTGGGGTCGAAATACCCCTCCCGGAGGTCCTCCGGTACACTACCGGCACTCCCGGTACAATACCGATACTCCCGGTACACTACCGATGAGCCCGAAACTTTTCCGGAAACCAAACTGGGACTTCCTATATATGAATCTTTACCTCCGGACCATTCCGGAGATCCTCGTGACGTCCGGGATCTCATCCGGGACTCCGAACAACCTTCAGTCACCACCATACATAACTCTACACTACCGAAACGTCACCGAACCTTAAGTGTGCAGACCCTGCGGGTTCGAGAACTATGTAGACATGACCGAGACACCTCTACGGTCAATAACCAATGGCGGGACCTGGACGTCCACATTGGTTCCTACATATTCTACGAAGATCTTTATCGGTCGAACCTCTATGTCAAGGATTCAGTTAATCCCGTATATCGTTCCCTTTGTTCTTCGGTATGTTACTTGCCCGAGATTCGATCGTCGGTATCTCCATACCTAGTTCAACCTCGTTACCCGCAAGTCTCTTTACTCGTTCCATAATACAAGATCCCGCAACTAACAATTAGTCACATTGCTTGCAAGGCTTATTGTGATGTTGCATTACCGAGTGGGCCCCGAGATACCTCTCCGTTACACGGAGTAACAAATCCCAGTCTCGATCCATGCCAACTCAACAGACACCATCGGAGATACCTGTAGAGCACCTTTATAGTCACCCAGTTACGTTGCGACATTTGATACACACAAGGCACTCCTCCGATATCCGTGAGTTGCATGATCTCATGGTCATAGGAACATATACTTGACATGCAGAAAACAGTAGCAATAAACTGACACGATCATATGCTATGTTTGTAGTTTCGGTCTTATCCATCACATCATTCTCCTAATGATGTGATCCCGTTATCAAATGACATCTCATGTCCATGGCTAGGAAACCTTAACCATCCTTTGATCAACGAGCTAGTCCATTAGAGGCATACTAGGGACATGGTTTTGTCTATGTATCCACACATGCATTTAAGTCTCCGATCAATACAATTATAGCATGGATAATAAACGATTATCATGAACAAGGAAATATGATAATAACTAATTTATTATTGCCTCTAGGGCATATTTCTAACACCTGCGACTGCTGAGGACAGGGCTCCGGGCCCAAGCGAGAAGAACGCGAAGCGGAGCCTCCCCTTGTCTGTCGAGTCGAGCGAACGATCGGCAAAGCAACCCAAAGTGACCGTGGCCAAACCTCGCAAAGCCTTGCCTCGCATGAAGATGGTCGTGCCTGTCGTATCCATGTGAGTGTTTACTTTCAAATGCTTTCTATCGGTTGTGACTTTGCATTGTTGCTAACCAAGCGTTGTTTGATCCATCAGAGCTGCTACTTCTATAACATCTCCTCCTCGAGATGGAGGGAAAGCGATAGACATTGACACTGCTGACGCTGCCACTTCTCACAGAGGTTAATAAGTCCTCAATTCATTCGAATGAGATTCGTCACTTGCAAAAGTTACACTGTTGATTGACATTGCAGATGTCATCCAGCTGAAGACGACGAGGAATTCCCAGACGCCTTGCGCACCCGCACTCGAAGAGGTTCATCAGTGCAGACGCTTCAGTGGTCGACTGCAGAGTCCTCCCAGGGGATGGGCGACTCGACACGAATCAGAGCTGACCCTGCAGTACCTCTATCGAGTGCCCCTCCAGCTGTCTCGACCATCGTGACATCAACTCCAACCCGACCTGCTCAGACTGCTTCAGCTTCCCCAGCTACGACGCCAATCCCACCCATGAAGTCTTTCCCTCTACATCGCGTCCCGGAAGATCAAACCGGAGCTACGAAGGAGGCTATGATCCAGGAAGAGCAGATGATGCTGCGAACCAAAGAGGCGTACGAGGCCAGCAAGCTGGCTTATGATGCCAGCACGGCCCTCCGCACCAATGTCCGAGTAAGTTTGATTGTAAGTACATTTCCAATTGAATTCCTGTCTTTTCTCGACTGTACACCCAGTGGGTGCTTATTTTCCACTAGTAGAATATTTGAAATTTCTCCACTCGAGTAGGTCAGGTCTTAGTTGAGTAGGTTTTGGATCAATAGTACGCATAGTCCTAGAGTCACTCGACATGTCGAATGCATATTTTTTTTCTGACGGGTCGCTCGATAGATCGAGTGTTAACCGTCTCAGTCGGGGCACTCTGAGTGCACCCACTGGGTGTAGTCTCCGAGACCGCTGTCGAGTGCTTGCATTGGCAGGGGTTTTAGAGTTTGTCGTATGCTTGATATGTTTGCCCTTGGTCGTACCACTCCGCATCTACTTTGTAGGTTCCACAGATATCGTTCATAAACCATGATATGACGCTACATAAGGATAGACTGCACTTCACAGAGTGGGGAGGGGCGTATCACTCGACGGATCGAGTGACGGATGTTTTCTGCCACTCGACTGATCAAGAATTGGCAGATCCAGTGGGAGCATGCTAAGTGCACCAACTAGGTGTAGTCCCAGAGACCGCTGTCGAGTGCTTGCACCGGCAGGGGTGTTGTATGTAGGATACATTTTGCCGTTGATCACACCACTCCGAAGCTACCTTGTAGGTTTCATGGATATCATTGATAAACCATGATATGATGCTACATAAGGATAGATTGAACTTCACATAGCAGGGAGACACGTCACTCGACGGGTTGAGTGACGGATAAATGTTCTGACAGGGCTGACCTTGTCGAACGTTTCAGTAACCAGTGGGGGCACGCTAAGTGCACCCACTGGGTGTAGTCCCCGAGGCTACTGCTAATCGTAGACGATGAGCAGTAGTCTTGAAAACTTGAAATCGGGATTTCCGTCGTACGCGTAGTACTGGAGGCACTCGACATGTCGAGTGCGTATTTGTTTCTATCGAGTTACATGACAGGTCGAGTGTTAACCTTCTCAGTGGGGGCACTCTGAGTGCACCCACTGGGTGTAGTCCCCGAGACCGCCGTCGGGTGCTTGCACCAGCGTGGGTCTTAATAGAGACTGCTTTGAATTTGTTTATGGCATGCGGAGCGTCGGAGCTACTCGACATGTCGAGTGGACTTTTGCTTGAATTCTTCTTCCCCTGGACACGGGCTTCATGGAAATCATAGGTCAAACATTATATGACGTTGTTCCAAGATACTAAGATGGGCATTCGACGATATTCATAGCCCAGTCAACCGTCCTTGGTATTACTTGTCGATTGAATTTCTTTCTTTTGTTGGTTTCAGAGGGCTTGCGAACTTGGAACACAGTATAAGGATCTTGAGGATGAAAGGAACCGTCTGCTCGTGTATCTAGAAGCCTCCAACAATGCTCTGGAGCGAGCGCGGGCTGAGCTGAAGTCTCAGGGAGGTAACTACCGTCGACTCTTTGCATTCCCATCTTCACTTTTCATGCTTTGAACCGAGTGCTCTCAGTCGAACAGACATGCGCAATGAAAATCGTCGACTCCAAGAGCGACTCAACAATGTTGTTTCTTTAGATTCCATGAAGAAGGCGCTGGAGGACAAGGTCAAAGCACTCGCCGATGCCCAACGGGTGGCCAAGGATAAAACCGAGACTGCAGATCGAAAGTTGGCGGCTGCCCAAAAGCTGGAGGAGGAGAACGCAAAGCTGAAGCAAGAGCGCGTGGACCTCATAAAAAGGGCCGAGCAGCTGAACAAAAGGTGCAACGTCCTGGAGAAGCATCTGGGCGAATTCTCGAGGAAGATGTACATCATGCTCGACAGTGAGTGTCTCTTGTCGACTGAACTTTGTAAAATCCATGAAGATCGTACCTCACCGATTCTCCTCCCATTCCTTTTCTTCAACAGAATTTTGCCAAGACTTCGAAAAGGAGACAAAAGAAATTGAGCCCAACCTGGATCCCACCAAGTCTCCTGTCGTAGACGCGGTGGCCATGAACATGCTCAGACTCAATTTCTAGCTCCAGGGCGTTCAGGCATATCATGTCCGACTGAAATCTGCGATTGAGAGGATTTATAAGGAGTTGTGGCCCGAGGACACTCCTCAGCTTGACCTCAACTCCATGATGGCCCATCTGAATGACCTTCCAAGTCGAGTGCAGGCCTGGAAGAAGTCTGTTGCTCGCTGCGGGGCCGACGTGGCGCTATCACTCGTCAAGGTCCATTGTAGAGACATGAGGGAGGAGAAGCTGAAGGAGCTCCAAGTGGTTAACACAAAGAAGCTTTAGTCCGAGGACTTCATGGAGACCTTCATCGACGCAGCTACCAGAATCGCAGATGGCATCGACTTGGACACTTTCGTCGAGCTAGCCAGCCCGTCGGATGATTAAAAAACTTGACCTTCGGAAAAAACACTTTTATTCACCTCGGTATGCCGAGTGAAATTGTATCCCTTAAAAATTCATTCAGGCCTTAGGCCCGAGCACTTTTGCTTTCTCGCAAAACTTTTATCTGCGATTAACCCTTTGGATTTAGCCGTATTTAGCTTTCAATCATTTGTTCGACTGAGTTTGTTCTTAGGCTTAGGCGAAAACATGTTCACAGCCAAGTTCCCGAGTGTGAGGATTGCTCAACACTCGGAATATTTTTGACCCTAGGCAAATATTTATTCGCGGCTAGGGAGTCAAGTGGATGTATTACTATCCACCCGACTGGGTTTTTAACTTATGCGAAAGCATGTTCGCAGCTAAGCCCCCGAGTGTGAGGATTGCTCACCACTCGGAGTATTTTTGAACATAAGCAAAGATGGATTTGCAAATAGGCCATCGAGTGAATAGAATACTATCCACCCGATAGGGTTTTTAACTTAGGCGAAAGCATGTTCGCAGCTAAGCCCCCGAGTGTGAGGATTGCTCACCACTCGGAGTACTTTTGAACCTAAGCAAAGACGGATTGGCAAATAGGCCGTCGAGTGAATGGACTTCTATCCACCCGATAGGGTTTTTAACTTAGGTGAAAGCATGTTCGCAGCTAACCCCCCGAGTGTGAGGATTCCTCACCACTCGGAGTAGTTTTGAACCTAAGCGAAGAGGGATTCACAAGGAGGCCGTCGAGTGAATGGACTGCTATCCACCCAACAGGGTTTTAACTTAGGTGAACCATGTTCGCACCTAAGCCCCCGAGTGTGAGGATTGCTCATCACTCGGGTTTTTTGAACTTAGGCGAATGTCAATTCGCAGCTAAGTCATCGAGTGAATGGACTGCTATCCACCCGACAGGGTTTTTAACTTAGGCAAAAGCATGTTTGCAGCTAAGCCCCCGACTGTGAGGATTGCTCAACACTCGGAGTATTCCCAAGGAGTGAAACTGTACAATCGGAATTGACAATATATATTGCAGAAATTTGAATTGCATTGATGAAGTATTCTTATTACATCAGAAGATTGTTCGGTCTCTTAAGTATAAAAACGCCGGAGCAGATCTGCATTCCACGCTCGTGGCTCGTCTATCCACTTCATGAGATTATACAGATGATAGGCTCCGTTGTTCAGCACCTTAGTGATCACAAAAGGACCTTCCCATGCAGGAGCAAGCTTGTGAGGTCGGTGTTGATTCACTCGGCGCACCAAGTCTCCCTCATGAAACGATCGACTCTTGACATTCTTCGCATGGAAGCGCCAAAGATCTTGCTGATAGGCAGTAGTATGGATCAAAGCCATCTCTCGTTCTTCCTCCAGGAGATCTACACCATCCTGCCTAGCCTATTCGGCTTCAGCCTCAGAATACAGTTCCACTCGAGGAGAATTGTAAAACAAGTCAGTCGGCAAGACAGCTTCAACACCATAGACTAGGGAAAAAGGAGTTTGTCCCGTCGACCGATTTGGTGTAGTTCTCAGGCCCCATAACACAGACAGCAGATCAGTTACCCAGGCACCAGCGGCATGATCCAGGTCGCACATGAGATGAGGCTTAAGACCTTGCAAGATGAGGCCATTGGCTCGCTCGGCTTGCCCATAGGTTTGCGGGTGAGCGATAGATGCATAATCTACCCGAGTGCCCCGAGATGTGCAGAAGTTTCTAAACTCTTTCGAGTCAAAGTTGGTGCCGTTATCTATGATAATGTTGTGAGGAATGTCGTACCCGAAAATTATCTCTCTCATGAATGTAACCGTCGTACATGAGTTCAATTTCTTGATGGGCTTGGCTTCTATCCATTTGGTAAACTTGTCGACTGCAACAAGCAAATGAGTGAAACCACCTTTCCCAGTCCAAAAGGGACCAACCATGTTGAGGCCCCAAATAGAAAATGCCCAGGCGAGAGGAATTGTCTTCAGAGCAGAGGCTAGCTTGTGTGACAAGTTTGCATAGAACTGGCATCCATCACAGTGATCGACGATGTCTTTAGCCATCTCATTAGCCCGGGGCCAGAAGAAACCAGCTCTGTACGCCTTGGCGACAATCATCCGTGAGGACGCATGTTGACCGCAAGTTCCCGAGTGGATCTCATCCAGAATCATTTGACCTTCCTCGAGGGAAATGCAGCGCTAAGTAACGCCAATCGCACTCTCTCTAAATAGCTGATCTCCCATCACAGTAAAAGCCTGGGACCTGCGCATAATCTGTCGAGCCTCAGTTTCATCTTCACGGAGCTCTTGTCTGAGGATACAGGCAATGTAAGGCACAGTCCAATTGGGAGTGACAATGACTGGGTGCTCTTGTGTGTATAAAACGTCGCAACATAACTGGGTGACTATAAAGGTACTCTACAGGTATCTCCAATGGTGTCCGTTGAGTTGGCATGGATCGAGACTGGGATTTGTTACTCCGTGTGACAGAGAGGTACATCGGGGCCCACTCGGTAATACAACATCACAATGAGCCTTGCAAGCAATGTGGCTAATTGTTAGTTGCGAGATCTTGTATTACGGAACAAGTAAAGAGACTTGCCGGTAACGAGGTTGAACTAGGTATGGAGATACCGACGATCGAATTTCGGGCAAGTAACATACCGAAGAACAAAGGGAACATTATACGGGATTAACTGAATCCTTGACATAGAGGTTCGACCGATAAAGATCTTCATAGAATATGTAGGAACCAATGTGGACGTCCAGGTCCCGCCATTGGTTATTGACCATAGAGGTGTCTCGGTCATGTCTACATAGTTCTCGAACCCGCAGGGTCTGCACACTTATGGTTCGGTGACGTTTCGGTAGTGTAGAGTTATGTATGGTGGTGACCGAAGGTTGTTCGGAGTCCCAGATGAGATCCTGGACGTCACGAGGAGCTCCGGGATGGTCCGTAGGTAAAGATTCATATATAGAAAGTCCCAGTTTGGTCACCGGAAAAGTTTCGGGCTCATCGGTAGTGTACCGGGAGTGCCGGTAGTGTACCGGGAGGGGTATTTCGACCCTAGAGGGACCATGGGCTGTGGGAGAGTAATAACCAACCCTTAGTGTGCTGGTGGAACAGCCACAAAAGGCCCATGGTGCTAGGAGTAAAAGGCCTAAAGGAAAAAGGTGGAAAAAAGGGCCAATAGGGAGCAATCCTAGTCCAACTAGAATTGGAGGAGGAGTGGGACTCCTCCCCCTTGGCCGGCCGACTCCTAGAGGCCCTTGGCCTTGTGCCAAGAGCTGCCTCTCCCTCCCTCCTATATATACTGGTGGATAGCTAGGTTTTGCACTAATTTTACGACCACGTGCTACCCGTTCCACCGGTGCTCCTCTAGATCGGTTTTCCGCAGTGCTTAGGCGAAGCCCTACCGGAATCACTCCACCACCATCGCCAGAGCGTCGTCATGCTGTCGGTGAAATCTTCCTCCTCTCCGCCTCCTCTTGCTGGATCAAGATGGTGGAGATCATCATCAAGCTGCACGTGTGCTGAACACGGAGGTGCCGTCCGTTCGGCACTAGATCGGAAGGATCGTGATCAAGGCCACGGGACGTTCGTGATCGGATCGCGGGACAGATCGTGGCGAGATCGCAGGATGGTTCGTGATTGGTTCGCGGGTATGGTTCGTGATTAGATTGCGGGACGCTCGGCGATTTGGATCGCGAACAAGTTCGACTACACCAACCGCGTTTCTTAACGCTTCCCGCTTAGCGATCTACAAGGGTACGTAGATCCACTCTCCCTCTCGTAGATGCTCATCACCATGGATAGGTTTGTGTGTGCATAGGAAAAAATTTGTTTCCCATGCGACGTTCCCCAACAGAGAGCCGCCGCGACAATGATGAAGAGCACCATAGAGAAGCTGGAGCGAGCTAAGAAGGGGCGACGAATGTCAAGGGCAAGAAGCCCTTGTCCGCTCGGTTCACCGTGCCGGTGGGATGGATGCAAGGGGATTTTCTCCCCTCCGTAGTCACTCGTAATGACATGGAGGGCCTTGTCACCGATGGGCTCACGGCGGATAATGCCTAGAGGCTGCCGGAGGGAGAACGCGAGCCGGAGCCGCGTGACGGGGAGAGGGTCCTCCTTCTCTCCCACGTTGAAAGATGTTTCTCTATGCCACCCAACCCGTTCTTTAGAGGGTTCTTGAATTTCTTCGGCGCTCAACTACACCATCTCCCACCGAATACTATTGCATATTTGTCTGCCTTCGTTACTTTGTGCGAGTGTTTTCTACGATGTTCTCCTCATTGGGGGCTGTTCAAGCACATCTTTACGGTGAGATCCCAGACCGTGAAGATAGCCCTCCCTGCTAATGGGAAGACTCATGTGCTTCTGTTGTCTGGGGGTTTAGGACTTCATAAAAGAGCTCGTAGTTCTTTCCCTGCCATGACTTTTCCTGAGTCTATTAGAGGCTTGCAGTCGACTTGGTTCTACTACAAAGACGTAGCATCGCCCAATATGTCGACTAGCCTTCCCCCCTATACATCTGACCGTCCAGCCGTCCCCAAGTCTCTGAGGGTGACCGGAGAGGACCATGTCCAAGTGGGAATCTTTGTTGAAGTTGTGGTACAACTGATTTGGGGTGGAGTGACTAGCATGGATCTGTTGGAAACATTTGTTAGTCGACATATTCAGCCGCTCCAAGCCAGAGATCACACCATGTGGCACTACGCGGGCCCTGAGGACTCGACCAAGGAGCACCCGGAAGAGGTTCTGCGAAAAACTGTCGAGCAGTGGCTTCGTAGCATCACTGGATCATGCGACAACCCTTTAGGAGCTATGAGGATCCGACCTTACTTGGCCGAAAACCCGCCGAAGAATCTGGTGAGTTGTGGGGTGTCGACTGATGTACTTTTACCGTCGAGTGATATATTGACTTATGAACTAACTTTTTACTTGAATCATGCAGGAGTGGACGCACATCCACTCGCTCATTCCTAACGGGAACCACGTTGATGATAGAGTTGTTAGTGAAGGCGGCAGTGTGGACGGCGACAGTTCAGAAGACTCCGAGGACAAGTACGAAAACTCGGACGAAAATGAGCCAGAAGTCGAGTCACCTCTTCGAACTGAACGCCACTCCAAAGCTCTTCAAGATCCTGCGACTGCTGAGGACAGGGCTCCGGGCCCAAGCGAGAAGAACGCGAAGCGGAGCCTCCCCTCGTCTGTCGAGTCGAGCGAACGATCAGCAAAGCAACCCAAAGTGACCGTGGCCAAACCTCGCAATGCCTTGCCTCGCATGAAGATGGTCGTGCCTGTCGTATCCACGTGAGTGTTTACTTTCAAATTCTTTCTATCGGTTGTGACTTTGCATTGTTGCTAACCAAGCGTTGTTTGATCCATCAAAGCTGCTACTTCTATAACATCTCCTCCTCGAGATGGAGGGGAAGCGATAGACATTGACACTGCTGACGCTGCCACTTCTCACAGAGGTTAATAAGTCCTCGATTCATTCGAATGAGATTCGTCACTTGCAAAAGTTACACTGTCGATTGACGTTGCAGATGTCATCTAGCTGAAGACGACGAGGAATTCCCAGACGCCTTGCGCACCCGCACTCGAAGAGCTTCATGAGTGCAGACGCTGCAGTGGTCGACTGCAGAGTCCTCCCAGGGGATGGGCGACTCGACAAGAATCAGAGCTGACCCTGCAGTACCTCTGTCGAGTGCCCCTCCAGCTATCTCGACCATCGTGACATCAACTCCAACTGGACCTGCTCAGACTGCTTCAGCTTCCCCAGCTACTACGCCAATCCCACCCACGAAGTCTTTCCCTCTACATCGTGTCCCGAAAGATCAAACCGGAGCTACGAAGGAGGCTATGGTCCAGGCAGAGCAGATGATCTTGCGAACCAAAGAGGCGTACGAGGCCAGCAAGCTGGCTTACGATGCCACCACGGCCCTCCGCACCAATGTCCGAGTAAGTTTGATTGTAAGTACATTTCCAATTGAATTCCTGTCTTTTCTTGACTGTACACCCAGTGGGTGCTTATTTTCCACTAGTAGAATGTTTGAAATTTCTCCACTCGAGTAGGTCAGGTCTTAGTCGAGTAGGTTTTGGATCAATAGTACGCATAGTACTAGAGTCACTCGACATGTCGAATGCATATTTTTTTTCTGACGGGTCGCTCGATAGATCGAGTGTTAACCGTCTCAGTCGGGGCACTCTGAGTGCACCCACTGGGTGTAGTCTTCGAGACCGCTGTCGAGTGCTTGCATTGGCAGGGGTCTTAGAGTTTGTCGTATGCTTGATATGTTTGCCCTTGGTCGCACCACTCCGCATCTACTTTGTAGGTTCCACAGATATCGTTGATAAAACATGATATGACGCTACATAAGGATAGACTGCACTTCACAGAGTGGGGAGGGGCGTATCACTCGACGGATCGAGTGACGTATGTTTTCTGCCACTCGACTGATCAAGAATTGGCAGATCCAGTGGGAGCATGCTAAGTGCACCCACTCGGTGTAGTCCCAGAGACCGCTGTCGAGTGCTTGCACCGGCAGGGGTGTTGTATGCAGGATACATTTTGCCGTTGATCACACCACACCGAAGCTACCTTGTATGTTTCATGGATATCATTGATAAACCATGATATGATGCTACATAAGGATATATTGAGCTTCACATAGAAGGGAGACGCGTCACTCGACGGGTTGAGTGACGGATGAATGTTCTGACAGGGCTGACCTTGTCGAACGTTTCAGTAACAAGTGGGGGCACACTAAGTGCAACCACTGGGTGAAGTTCCCGAGGCTACTGCTAATCGTAGACGATAAGCAATAGTCTTGAAAACTTGAAATCAGGATTTCCGTCGTACGCGTAGTACTGGAGGCACTCGACATGTCGAGTGCGTATTTTTTTCTATCGAGTTACTTGACAGGTCGAGTGTTAACCTTCTCAGTGGGGGCACTTTGAGTGCACCCACTGGGTGTAGTCCCCGAGACCGCCGTCGGGTGCTTGCACCAGCGTGGGTCTTAATAGAGACTGCTTTGAATTTGTTTACGGCACGCGGAGCGCCGGAGCTACTCGACATGTCGAGTGGACTTTTGCTTCAATTCTTCTTCCACTGGACACGGGCTTCATGGACATCATAGGTCAAACATTATATGACGTTGTTCCAGGATACTAAGATGGGCATTCGACGATATTCATAGCCCAGTCAACCGTCCTTGGTATTACTTGTCGATTGAATTTCTTTCTTTTGTTGGTTTCAGAGGGCTTGCGAACTTGGAACACAGTATAAGGATCTTGAGGATGAAAGGAACCGTCTGCCCGTGTATCTGGAAGCCTCCAACAATGCTCTGGAGCGAGCGCGGGCTGAGCTGAAGTCTCAGGGAGGTAACTACCGTCGACTCTCTGCATTCCCATCTTCACTTTTCATGCTTTGAACCGAGTGCTCTCACTCGAACAGAATTGCACAATGAAAATCGTCGACTCCAAGAGCGACTCAACAATGTTGTTTCTTTAGATTCCATGAAGAAGGCGCTGGAGGACAAGGACAAAGCACTCGCCGATGCCCAACGGGTGGCCAAGGATAAAACCGATACTGCAGATCGAAAGTTGGCGGCTGCCCAAAAGCTGGAGGAGGAGAACGCAAAGCTGAAGCAAGAGCGCGTGGACCTCATCAAAAGGGCCGAGCAGCTGAACAAAAGGAACAACGGCCTGGAGAAGCATCTGGGCGAATTCTCGAGGAAGATGTACATCATGCTCGACAATGAGTGTCTCTTGTCGACTGAACTTTGTAAAATCCATGAAGATCGTACCTCACCGATTCTCCTCCCATTCCTTTTCTTCAACAGAATTTTGCCAAGACTTCGAAAAGGAGACAAAAGAAATTGAGCCCAACCTGGATCCCACCAAGTCTCTTGTCGCAGATGCGGTGGCCATGAACATGCTCAGACTCAATTTCTAGCTCCAGGGCGTTCAGGCATATCATGTCCGACTGAAATCTGCGATTGAGAGGATTTATAAGGAGCTGTGGACCGAGGACACTCCTCAGCTTGACCTCAACTCCATGATGGCCCATCTGAATGACCTTCCAAGTCGAGTGCAGGCCTGGAAGAAGTCTGCTGCTCGCTGCGGGGCCGACGTGGCGCTATCACTCGTCAGGGTCCATTGTAGAGACATGAGGGAGGAGAAGTTGAAGGAGCTCCGAGTGGTTAACACAAAGAAGCTTTAGTCCGAGGACTTCATGGAGACTTTCATCAACGCAGCTACCAGAATCGCAGATGGCATCGACTTGGACACTTTCGTCGAGCTAGCTAGCCCGTCGGATGATTAAAAAACTTGACCTTCGGAAAAAACACTTTTATTCACCTCGGTATGCCAAGTGAAACTGTATCCCTTAAAAATTCATTCAGGCCTTAGGTCCGAGCACTTTTGCTTTCTCGCAAAACTTTTATCTGCGATTAACCCTTTGGATTTAGCCGTATTTAGCTTTCAGTCATTTGTTTGACTGAGTTTGTTCTTAGGCTTAGGCGAAAACATGTTCACAGCCAAGTTCCCGAGTGTGAGGATTGCTCAACACTCAGAATATTTTTGACCCTAGGCAAATATTTATTCGCAGCTAGGGAGTCAAGTGGATGTATTACTATCCACCTGACAGGGTTTTTAACTTAGGCGAAAGCATGTTCGCAGCTAAGCCCCCGAGTGTGAAGATTGCTCACCACTCGGAGTATTTTTGAACCTAAGCGAAGACGGATTCGCAAATAGGTCGTCGAGTGAATAGAATACTATCCACCCGACAGGGTTTTTAACTTAGGCGAAAGCATGTTCGCAGCTAAGCCCCCGAGTGTGAGGTTTGCTCACCACTCGGAGTACTTTTGAACCTAAGCAAAGACGGATTCGCAAATAGGTCGTCGAGTGAATGGACTTCTATCCACCCGATAGGGTTTTAAACTTAGGTGAAAGCATGTTCGCAGCTAATCCCCCGAGTGTGAGGATTGCTCACCACTCGGAGTAGTTTTGAACCTAAGCGAAGAGGGATTCACAAGGAGGCCGTCGAGTGAATGGACTGCTATCCACCCAACAGGGTTTTTAACTTAGGTGAACCATGTTCGCACCTAAGCCCCCGAGTGTGAGGATTGCTCATCACTCGGGGTTTTTGAACTTAGGCGAATGTCAATTCACAGCTAAGTCATCGAGTGAATGGACTGCTATCCACCCGACAGGGTTTTTAACTTAGGCAAAAGCATGTTTGTAGCTAAGCCCCCGAGTGTGAGGATTGCTCAACACTCGGAGTATTCCCAAGAGTGAAACTGTACGATCGGAATTGACAATATATATTGCAGAAATTTGAATTGCATTGATGAAGTATTCTTATTACATCAGAAGATTGTTCTGTCTCTTAAGTATAAAAACGCCGGAGCAGATCTGCATTCCAGGCTCGTGGCTCGTCTATCCGCTTCATGAGATTATACAGATGATAGGCTCCGTTGTTCAGCACCTTAGTGATCACGAAAGGACCTTCCCATGTAGGAGCAAGCTTGTGAGGTCGGTGTTGATTCACTCGGAGCACCAAGTCTCCCTCATGAAACGATCGACTCTTGACATTCTTCGCATGGAAGCGCCACAGATCTTGCTGATAGGCAGTAGTATGGATCAAAGCCATCTCTCGTTCTTCCTCCAGGAGATCTACACCATCCTGCCTAGCCTATTCGGCTTCAGCCTCAAAATAAAGTTCCACTCGAGGAGAATTGTAAAACAACTCAGTCGGCAAGACAGCTTCAACACCATAGACTAGGAAAAAAGGAGTCTGTCCCGTCGACCGATTTGGCGTAGTTCTTAGGCCCCATAACACAGACAACAGCTCAGTTACCCAGGCACCAGCGGCATGATCCAGGTCGCGCATGAGACGAGGCTTAAGACCTTGCAAGATGAGGCCATTGGCTCGCTCGACTTGCCCATTAGTTTGCGGGTGAGCGATAGATGCATAATCTACCCGAGTGCCCCGAGATGTGCAGAAGTTTCTAAACTCTTTCGAGTCAAAGTTGGTGCCGTTATCTATGATAATGCTGTGAGGAATGTCGTACCCAAAAATTATCTCTCTCATGAATGTAACCGTCGTACATGAGTTCAATTTCTTGATGGGCTTGGCTTCTATCCATTTGGTAAACTTGTCGACTACAACAAGCAAATGAGTGAAACCAACTTTCCCGGTCCGAAAGGGACCAACCATGTCGAGGCCCCAAATAGCAAATGCCCAGGCGAGAGGAATTGTCTTCAGAGCAGATTCTAGCTTGTGTGACAAGTTTGCATAGAACTGGCATCCATCACATTGATCGACGATGTCTTTAGCCATCTCATTAGCCCGGGGCCAGAAGAAACCAGCTCTGTACGCTTTGGCGACAATCATCCGTGAGGACGCATGTTGACCGCAAGTTCCCGAGTGGATCTCATCCAGAATCATTTGACCTTCCTCGAGGGAAATGCACCGCTAAGTAACGCTAATTGCACTCTCTCTAAATAGCTGATTTCCCATCACAGTAAAAGCCTGGGACCTGCGCACAATCTGTTGAGGCTCAGTTTCCTCTTGAGGGAGCTCTTGTCTGAGGATACATGCAATGTAAGGCACAGTCCAATCGGGAGTGACAACCAAAATCTCCATGACCAGATCAATCACTGTAGGGACATCGACTTCTATCAGGTCAGTGGAACTCAAAGCTTGTGGGGGCTCTTCGCTGAAAGGATCTTCTTGTACCAAAGGAGTGTGCAAGTGCTCTAAGAGCACACCACTGGGGACAGGCCGTCGAGTGGACCCGATCTTGGATAGCTCATCAGCTGCCTGATTTTTCAGTCGGGAACATGATGAAGTTCCAGGCCTTCGAATTTCTTCTCCAACTTTCTGACTGCATTCTAGTACCTAGTCATAGCGGGGTTTCGAACATCCCACTCTTTCATCACTTGATTCACCACCTGATCTGAGTCGCCATAAACCATCAGGCGCTTGACACCGAGTGAGATAGCCATGCACAACCCATACAAAAGTACTTCATATTCTGCCTCATTGTTGGAGGAATCGAAGTGAATTTGCAAGACATAGCTGAGCTTGTCGCCCTTGGGAGATATCAAGACAACACTAGCACCGGACCCATTCAACATTTTAGATCCGTCAAAGAACATGGTCCAATGCGCCGAGTGAACTTGGTGTTTGCTGTTCAATCCACTCGTCCATAAAATCTGCCAATGCCTAGGACTTGATTGCTTTTTGGCCTCGAATATGATGTCAAAGTGTCCAAGCTCGATTGCCCATTTAGCCACTCGACCTGATGCGTCTCGATTATTGAAAATCTAGGACAGAGGAGCATCACCGATGACTCAAATCGAGTGGTCCTGGAAATAATGCACCACCTTCTCCGCTGATAGGTAAATACCATAAACCAACTTATGATAGTGGATATCTTTGCTTTGAGGGGAACAAGACTTCCGAGACATAATAGACTGGCTGCTGGACTTTATAAGCTTTACCCTCCTCTTCCCGCTTGACAGTTAGCACTGTGCTGACGACCTGATTTGTGGACGCGATGTACAGGAGCTAGGGCTCTTTGCTGCAAGGAGCGGCAAGCACTGGCTGGGTGGAGAGCAGGGCTTTGAGCCCAAAAAATGCTGCTTCAGCTTCAGGACTCCACTCGAACGTGTCGGACTTCTTCATCAATTGATATAAAGGCAGAGCCTTCTCACCAAGATGAGAAATGAATCGACTCAATGCTGCCAAGCAACCTGTGAGCTTCTGAAGGTCGTGCACTCGCACGGAAGTCTTCATTCGGGTAATGGCACTGATTTTCTCAGGGTTGACATCGATCCCCCATTCGGAAACGAGAAAACCGAGTAATTTGCCGCCAGCGACGCCGAAGGTACACTTGGCCAGATTTAGCTTTATGTCGAATCTCCTCAAATTGGCGAATGTTTCGGCCAAGTCGGCCAGCAGGTCAGAACCTTTGCGGGACTTCACCACTATATCATCCATGTATGCCTCGACATTCCGAGGGATCTGGTCGGTAGACATTTCTGAATCATGCGCATAAAAGTTGCGCATGCATTTTTTAGACTAAATGGCACAGTGATGTAGCAGAAACACCAGAATGGGGTGATGAAAGCTGCCTTTATTTCGTCCGGGCAATACAGACGCATCTGATGGTACCCATAGTAAGCATCCAGAAACGATCAATGCTCACACCCCGTAGTCGAGTTAACAATTTGATCTATGCGGGGGAGTGGAAAATGATGCTTCGGTCATACCCGATTGAGATATTTAAAGTCAATGCACATACGCAATGACTTATCTTTCTTTGGCACCATCACAACATTCGTGAGCCACTCGGAGTGGTAAACCTCCCGAATGAACTTGGCTTGCAAGAGACGGGCCACTTCTTTGCTGATTGCCTTGCACTTCTCCGCCGCTGAATGACGCAAATGCTCCCTGACAGGTATGGCTTTCGGATCCACTCTCAGACGATGCTCAACCAGCTACCTGGGAACCCCCAGCATGTCAGTAGGCTTCCATGCGAAGATATCCCAGTTCTCAAGGAGGAACTGGATGAGCTCGGCTTCCTATTTGCTGTCGAGTGTTGATGAGATATTCGCCGGGGCAGCAGTAGGAACTGTCGAGTGGATGTGCACCTTCTTCACTTCCCCTGCCGACTGAAATGCAGACTCGTAAGAGCGCTTCTTTGCTTGGAGCAAATCAGCAGGGTTTGCGGTTTTCTTGTACTCTTCCAGCTCGACCATGGCCATCTGGTGCTCGGCGATCTTGGAGCCTTGCTGGAGGCATTCTTCGTCCCGTTGTGGATTCCTAGTGACCGTGATCACGCCCTTAGGGCCTGGAATCTTCAACTTGAGATACACATAACATGGTCGGGCCATGAAACGTGCATACGCGGGTTGACCCAAAATGGCATGGTAGGCACTCTAGAAATCTGCGACTTCAAACGTCAGCTTTTCTTTTCGGAATTTTTTGTCATTCCCGAATGTCACATCCAATGCTATCTGACCGAGTGACTTGGCCTTCTTCCCTATGATGACCCCATGAAATTGCATGTTACTTTCACTCACTCAGGACATCGGAATGCCCATCCCTTTCAAGGTATCCGCATAGAGAATGTTCAGGCCGCTGCCACCGTCCATGAGGACCTTTCTGAGTCGAGTGCCCCCCACCACCAGATCCACTGCCAGAGCCTATCGACCAGGAGTGGCCACATGAGTGATACGTCCATTTAGCATCATACTTTTATATTGATATTTATCGCATTATGAGTTGTTATTACACATTATGGTACAATACTTATGCCTTTTCTCTCTTATTTTACAAGGTTTACATGAAGAGGGAGAATGTCGGCAGCTTGAATTCTGGGCTGGAAAAGGAGCAAGTTTGAGATGTCTATTCTACAAAACTCCAAAATCCGTGAAAATCAACGAGTAATTATTTTGGAATATATAAAAAATACTGGGCAGAAGAAATACCAGAGGGGAGCCACCAGGATGCCACGAACCTACAAGGCGCGCCCTACCCCCCTGGGCGTGCCTGGGAGGCTCGTGGGCCCCTGTAGCCCCTCTAGCCCCCATCTTCTCCTATATGAAAGGTTTCGTCCCAGAAAAAAATCAAGATAGAGATTTCGGGAAGAAACGCCGCCGCCACGAGGCGGAACTTGAGCAGAACCAATCTAG
This sequence comes from Hordeum marinum, assembly GCA_022496015.1. Lineage (NCBI taxonomy): Eukaryota > Viridiplantae > Streptophyta > Magnoliopsida > Poales > Poaceae > Hordeum > Hordeum marinum. The sequence goes on from CM039678.1 coordinate 42,655,805, forward strand.
AGCTCCAACAGGGCCGTCCTGCCGGCGAAACTTCTCTCCCGGAGAGGGAAATCGTTGCCATCATTATCACCAACCCTCCTCTCATCAAAGGGGACTCATCTCCATCAACATCTTCCTCAGCACCATCTCATCTCCAAACCCTAGTTCATCTCTTTTATCCAATCTCCGTCTCGCGACTCTGATTAGTACTTGTAAGGTTGCTAGTAGTGTTAATTACTCCTTGTAGTTGATGCTAGTTGGTTTACTTGGTGAAGATCATATGTTCAGATCCTTAATGCTATTCAATACCCCTCTGATCATGAATATAATTATGCTTTGTGAGTAGTTACGTTTTTTCCTGAGGACATGGGATAAGTCTTGCTACTAGTAGTCATGTGAATTTGGTATTCGTTCGATATTTTGATCTGTTGTATGTTGTCTCTCCTCTAGTGGTGTTATGTGAATGTCGACTACATGACACTTCACCATTATTTGGGCCTAGAGGAAGGCATTGGGAAGTAATAAGTAGATGATGGGTTGCTAGAGTGACAGAAGCTTAAATCCTAGTTTATGCGTTGCTTCGTAAGGGGCTGATTTGGATCCACTAGTTTAATGCTATGGTTAGACTTAGTCTTAATTCTTCTTTCGTAGTTGCGGATGCTTGCGAGAGGGGTTAATCATAAGTGGGATGTTTGTCCAAGTAAGTACAGCACCCAAGCACCGGTCCACCCACATATCAAACTATCAAAGTAGCGAACGCGAATCATATGAACATGATGAAAACTAGCTTGACAATAATTCCCATGTGTCCTCGGGAGCGCTTTACCTTATATAAGAGTTCGTTCAGGCTTGTCCTTTGCTACAAAAGGGATTGGGACATATTGCTGCACCTTTGTTACTATTGTTACTTGCTACCCATTACAAATTATCTTATCACACAACTATCTGTTACCGACAATTTCAGTGCTTGCAGAGAATACCTTACTGAAAACCGCTTGTCATTTCCTTCTGCTCCTCGTTGGGTTTGACACTCTTACTTATCGAAAGGAATACGATAGATCCCCTATACTTGTGGCCCATCAAGACTCTTTTCTGGCACCGTTTCCGGGGAGTGAAGTGTCTTTGGTAAGTGGAATTTGGTAAGGAAACATTTATATAGTGTGCTGAAATTTATTGTCACCTGTCACTATGGAAACTAATCCTTTGAGGGGCTTGTTCGGGGTATCTTCACCTCGATCGGAAGCACAAAGAGTTGCTCCTCAACCTACTGCACCTACTGAAAATATTTATTATGAGATTCCTTCAGGTATGCTAGAGAAACTGTTGGCTAATCCTTGTACAGGAGATGCAACATCACATCCCGACTTGCATCTAATCTATGTAGATGAAGTTTGTGGTTTATTTAAGCTTGCAGGTTTGCCCGAGGATGAGGTCAAGAAGAAATTCTTTCCCTTATCTTTGAGGGATAAATCATTGACATGGTATAGGCTATGTGATGATACTGGATCATGGAACTACAACCGACTGAAATTGGAATTTCATCAAAAGTTTTATCCTATGCATTTGGTACATCGTGATCGGAATTACATCTATAATTTTTGGCCTCGTGATAGAGAAAGTATCGCTCAAGCTTTGGGGAGTCTTAAGTCAATGTTATATTCATGCCCAAACCATGAGCTCCCTAGAGAAATTATTATTATGAACTTTTATGCTCGGCTTTCTCATGACAATCGCACCATGCTTGACAATTCTTGTACCGGTTCTTTTATGAAGAGAGATATTGACTTCAGATGGGATTTATTGGAAAGAATTAAATGCAATTATGAAGATTGGGAGTTTTATGAAGGTAAGGGGTCAGGTATGAATCTTAAGTTCGATTGCGTTAAATCCTTCGTAGAAACAAATACTTTTCACGATTTTAGCGCTAAACATGGACTTGACTCTCAGATAGTAGCTTCTTTATGTGAATCATTTGCTACTCATATTAATCTCCCTAAGGAGAAGTGGTTTAAATATCATCCTCCCATAGAAGTTAATGTAGCTAAACCTGTTTCAGTTGAAGAGAAAGTTATTTCTTATAATGATTCTATTGTTCGTACTGCTTACATTGAGAAACCACCTTTCCCTGTTAGAATAAAGGATCATGCTAAAGCTTCAACTGTGATACGTAAGGGCTACATTAGAACACCTACACCCCCTGAGCAAATTAAAGTTGAACCTAGTATTGCTATTATTAAAGATCTCTTAGCCGATAATGTTGATGGGCATGTTATTCAATTCTGCGAAGCTTCTGCTAGAATTGCTAAACCTCATACTAGAGACAAACATAAACCTGTAGTTGGCATGCCTGTTGTTTCTGTTAAGATAGGAGATCATTGTTATCATGGTTTATGTGACATGGGTGCTAGTGTTAGTGCAATACCTCAATCTTTATATAATGAAATTAAGGATGAGATTGCACCTGTCGAGATCGAATCTATTGATGTTACTATTAAATTTGCTAATAGAGATACTATATGCCCTGTGGTAATTGTTAGAGATGTTGGAGTCTTGTGTGGTAAAACTAAGTATCCTACTGATTTTCTCGTTCTTGCTACCACACAAGATAGCTTTTGTCCCATCATATTTGGTAGACCTTTCCTCAGTACTGTTAATGCTCAAATTGATTGTGAGAAACAAACTGTTACTGTTTGCTTTGGAGGTGTGTCACATGGATTTAATTTTTCAAAGTTTGGTAGACAACCTCATGAAAAAAATTTGTCTAGTAAGGATGAAATTATTGCTTTTACTTCTATTGTTGTGCCTCCTACTGATCCTTTAGAGCAATACTTGCTTGAACATGAAAATGATATGCATATGGACGAAAGGAATGACATAGATAGAGTTATCATTGAACAACGTCCTATCCTTAAGAATAATTTGCCTGTTGAATTACTTGGGGATCCACCTCCGCCAAAGTGTGATCCTGTGTTTGAGCTTAAACAATTACCCGATACTCTTAAGTATGCTTGACTTGATGAAAAAGAGATATATCCTGTTATTATTAGTGCTAACCTTTCAGAGCATGAAGAAAAGAAATTATTGAAAACTCTAAGGAAGCACCGTGCTGCTATTGGATATACTCTTGATGATCTTAAAGGCATTAGTCCCACTCTATGCCAGCATAAAATTAAAACTGATCCTGATACCAAACCAGTTGCCGATTCCCAACAAAGACTGAATCCTAAGATGGAAGAGGTGGTAAGGAAAGAAATACTAAAGCTCCTGGAAGCATGTATTATTTACCCTGTTGCTCATAGTGATTGGGTAAGTCCGGCGCATTGTGTCCCTAAGAAGGGAGGTATTACCGTTGTTCCTAATGATAAAGATGAATTGATACCACAAAGAATTGTTACTGGCTATAGGATGGTAATCGATTTTAGGAAATTAAATAAATCTACTAAGAAAGATCATTACCCTCTACCTTTTATTGGTCAAATGCTACAAGATTGTCTAAAGATACACACTTTTGCTTTCTAGATGGTTATTCTGGTTTCTCCCAAATACCTTTTGCACAATCTGATCAGAAGAAAACCACTTTCACTTGCCCTTTCGGTACCTTTGCTTATAGACGTATGCCTTTTGGTTTATGTAATGCACCTGCTACCTTTCAAAGATGTCTGATGGCTATCTTCTCTGACTTTTGTGAAAATATTGTTGAGGTTTTCATGGATGATTTCTCCGTTTACGGATCTTCTTTTGATGATTGCTTGAGCAACCTTGATCGAGTTTTGCAGAGATGTGAAGATACTAACCTAGTCTTGAATTGGGAGAAGTGCCACTTTATGGTTAATGAAGGCATTGTCTTGGGACATAAAATTTCCAAAAGAGGTATTGAAGTCGATAAGGCTAAAGTTGATGCCATTGAGAAGATGCCATGCCCTACAAACATTAAAGGTATAAGAAGTTTCCTTGGTCATGCTGGTTTCCATAGAAGGTTTATTAAATACCTCTCTAAGATTTCTAGGCCTCTCACTAATCTCTTGCAAAAATATATTCCATTTGTTTTTTATGATAATTGTGAAGAAGCATTTGAAATACTCAAGAAGGCCTTGATAACTGCACCCATTGTTCAACCACCTAATTGAAACCTACCTTTTGAAATTTGTGTGATTCTAGTGATTATGCTGTTGGTGTTGTCCTAGGACAAAGAGTTGATAAGAAATTAAATGTTATTCATTATGCTAGTAAAACTCTAGACAGTGCCCAAAGAAATTATGCTACTACTGAAAAAGAATTTTTAGTAGTTGTGTTTGCATGTGATAAGTTCAGACCTTATATTGTTGATTCTAAAGTTACTATTCACACTGATCATGCTGCTATTAAATATCTCATGGAAAAGAGAGATGTTAAACCTAGACTTATTAGATGGGTTCTCTTGCTACAAGAATTTGATTTGCATATCGTTGATAGGAAGGGTGCTGAGAACCCCGTAGCAAATAAATTGTCTAGGTTAGAGAATGTTCTTGATGACCCACAACCTATTGATGATAGCTTTCCTGATGAACAATTGAATGTCATCAATGTTCACGCAGTACACCATGGTATGCTGATTATGCTAATTACATTGTTAATAAATATATACCACCTAGTTTCACGTACCAACAAAAGAAAAAGTTCTTTTATCATTTGTGACATTACTTTTGGGATGATCCTCACCTATACAAAGAAGGAGTAGATGGTGTTATTAGACGTTATGTACCTAAGCATGAACAGGGACAGATCCTACAGAACTGCCACTCCGAGGCTTACGGAGGACACCATACTGGAGATAGAACTGCACACAAGGTATTGCAATCCGGTTTTTATTGGCCTACTCTCTTTAACGATGCTCATAAGTTTGTCCTGTCTTGTGATGAATGTCAAAGAATAGGTAATATTAGTAAACGTCAGGAAATGCCTATGAATTACTCACTTGTTATTGAACCATTTGATGTTTGGGGTTTTCATTATATGGGACCTTTTCCAAAGTCCAATGGGTATACTCATATTTTAGTTGTTGTTGATTACGTTACTAAGTGGGTAGAAGCTATTCCAACTAGTAGTGCTGATCATAACACCTCTATTAAGATGCTTAAAGAAGTTATTTTCCCTAGATTTGGAGTCCCTAGATATTTAATGACTAATGGTGGTTCACATTTTATTCATGGTGCTTTCCGTAAAATGCTTGCTAAGTATGATGTCAACCATAGGATTGCATCTCCTTATCATCCTCAGTCTAGTGGTCAAGTGGAGTTAAATAATAGAGAAATTAAATTAATTTTGCAAAAGACTGTTAACAGGTCTAGAAAGAATTGGTCTAAGAAACTTGATGATGCACTGTGGGCTTACAGAACTGCTTATAAGAATCCAATGGGCATGTCTCCGTATAAAATGGTTTATGGTAAAGCATGTCATTTACCTCTTGATCTAGAGCATAAGGCTTATTGGGCAATCAAAGAGCTCAACTTTGATTTCAAACTTGCTGGTGAGAAGAGGTTATTTGATATTAGCTCACTCGGTGAATGGAGAACTCGAGCATATGAAAATGCCAAGTTGTTTAAAGAGAGAGTTAAGAGGTGGCATGATAAAAGGATACAAAAACGTGAGTTCAACGTAGGTGATTATGTCTTGCTATACAATTCTCGTTTAAGATTTTTTGCAGGCAAGCTTCTCTCTAAATGGGAAGGACCTTATATTGTCGAAGAAGTATATCGTTCCGGTGCCATCAAAATCAACAACAAGGAAGGCACTTTTCCGAGAGTTGTGAATGGGCAAAGAATCAAGCATTATATCTCAGGTACTCCCATAAATGTTGAAAGCGATATAATTAATACCATAACACCGGAGGAGTACATAAGGGATGTTTACCAGCCTGTTTCAGACCCCGAAAATGAAGAGGTATGTGATATGGTAAGTAAACCGACTTCAAATCTTTTCCAATAGAAATTTTTCTCCGTTTTGGAATATTTAGAAAAATAGAAAAAAAATAAAGTAGTCGGGAAAGCGCACGAGGAGGCGACGAGCCTGCCAGGCGCGCCCCTACCCCCTGGGCGCGCCTGGGGAGCTCGTGAGCACCTCGTGTGCCTCCCGGACTCCGTTTTCTTGTCGAATACTCCTTATGGTCGGTAAAAATTCATTATATAATCTCCAGAAAGGTCTGACCCTCGTATCACGCAAATATCCTCTGTTTTTGTTTCGAGCTGCTGTGCAGACAGATCCAGATCGCTATGGCGTCCCCAAAAGTTTCGAAGGACAAGTTTTTCGAGAAAGTCATCAATCCCTACCTCGCGGAGGTGCTGCAACACCCTCAATCTATTGAGATGCATGAGGGGGTGTTGCACATCCGTGACGTTGAAGGGCCCAAGAAGACCGGAAGCATGGAGACGAGGCTCGAAGCAATGGAGCAGCAGGTCTTCAAGTGCCAAGGGATGGTGGAACGCGGACTCAACGCCAACCACATGATGATTATGGAGTTCACCAACAAGCACAAGATCGATGCCAAGGACATCGGGGAACACCTCTTCAAGCTCTATGATAGAATTGATCATCTTCAAGCCTAGATCTACGACCTGCAAAACCAGAACTGTGAGTATGAGTATAGATTTAAAGAAATGTGGTTGGCTGCAGATTTGAGAATCTCGGAGACTCGGTCATCTTTCCATGATGGAGAACCTATGCCTTGGAATACAGAGAATCAACCCCGGACTTCAACAACTCCACCACCATCACCTCCGAAGGAAGACAATTAAACACACGGGTATGGGCACTCCCCTTGGCTTGCACCAAGCTTGGGGGAGCTGCCTCGGTATTGTATCACCATCACATCTTTTGCCTTTACTTTTATCTTAGTTCGATCCTTTTGGTAATATCTTTATCTAGTAGAATAAAGTTCTTAGTATGATCTAGGCTTGAGTTTTGCTTTGTGTTACCCCCAATGTAATCGAGTTCGTGAGTTATATAGTAAAGAGTGTTTTAGTTAAGGGCTTTGCTTCTTGCCATGATCTAAAGAAAATAATAATAAGAGAACAAAGGCATGAAAGATCATGTGATGATCTTATGGGAAGTGATGGCTTCACATATAAAAAGAATGTTGACTGAAACTTGTTGTGGGTGGACAAACGTAGACCTTGGTCATTGTTGCAATTAATATGAAGTAATAAAGAAAGAGAGGTTCACATATAAATATATCATCTTTGAAATCATCTATGATTGTGAACACTCATTAAACTATTACATGCTAAGAAGTAGATGTTGGACAAGGAAGACAACATAATGAATTATGTTTGCCTGGTTCCGAACAATGTTATATGATTATGGATCCTTTAGCATGTGATGCCTGCTTCCACCTCATATTAGCCAAAACTTCCGCACTAAGTAGAGATACTACTTGTGCATCCATAAAACCCTCAACCCAGTTTTGCCATGAGAGTCCACCATACCTACCTATGGATTGAAAAAGATCCTTCAAGTAAGTTGTCATCGGTGCAAGCAATAAAAATTGCTCCCTAAATATGTATGATCTATTAGTGTGTGGAAAATAAGCTTTGTACGAACCTGTGATGAGGAAGACATAAAAGCGGCAGACTGCATAATAAAGTTCTTTATCACAGGAGGCAATATAAAGTGATGTTCCTTCACACGAAGAGATCATACATTCAAACCTCAAAAGCGCATGACAACCTCTGGTTCCCTCTGCGAAGGGCCTATCTTGTACCTTTACTTTTTATCTTCAAAAGAGTCATGGTGATCGTCACCAATTCCTTATTTTGCCATCATATTGGCAAGCGTCATGTGCTAGGGAAAGATCTATATTCATATATCAACTTGGAATTAAGTAATCATGAATTATTATTGTTGACATTACCCTTGAGGTGAATAGTTGGGAGGCGAAACTATATGCCCCTATCTTTCTCTGTGTCCAATTGAAATTTTGGTCTCATGAGTACCGCGTGAGTTTTAGCAATTGTGGAAGACTAAAAGATGATTGAGTATCAGGATTTGCCGTACAAGCTCTTATTTGACTCTTTCCGATGTTATGATAAATTGCAATTTCTTCAATGACTAAAGACTATTGGTTGTTAATTCTCAATAAGGTTTCTGATGCATGCTTTACATTGTGAATGAATTGTCACTTTAGCATAAGGGATTATATGACGATATTGATGTTCTAAATATGATCACGATGCTTGCATGTCCATATTTTATTTTATTGACACCTCTATCTCTAAACATGTGGGCATATTTATCGATCTCGGTTTCCGCTTGAGGACAAGCGAGGTCTAAGCTTGGGGGAGTTGATACGTCCATTTTGCATCATACTTTTATATTGATATTTATCACATTATGACCTGTTATTACACATTATGGTACAATACTTATGCCTTTTCTCTCTTATTTTACAAGGTTTGTATGAAGAGGGAGAATGCCGGCAGCTGGAATTCTGGGCTGGAAAAGGAGCGAGTTTGAGATGTCTATTCTACACAACTACAAAAGCCATGAAAATCAACGAGGAATTATTTTGGAATATATAAAAAATACTGGGTGGAAGAAATACCAGAGGGGAGCTACCAGGAGGCCACGAGCCTGCCAGGCGCGCCCTACCCCCCTGGGCGCGCCTGGGGGGCTCGTGGGCCCCCTGTAGCCCCTCTGGCTCCCATATTTTCCTATATGAAGAGTTTCGTCCCGAAAAAATCAAGACAGATCTTTTGGGAAGAAACGCCTTCGCCACGAGGCGGAACTTGAGCAGAACCAATCTAGAGCTCCGACAGGGCCGTCCTGCCGGCGAAACTTCTCTCCCGGAGAGGGAAATCGTCGCCATCGTCATCACCAACACTCCTCTCATTGGAGGGGACTCATCTCCATCAACATCTTCATCAGCACCATCTCATCTCCAAACCCTAGTTCATCTCTTGTATCCAATCTCCGTCTCGCGACTCCGATTGTTACTTATAAGGTTGCTAGTAGTGTTAATTACTCCTTGTAGTTGATGCTAGTTGGTTTACTTGGTGGAAGATCATATGTTAAGATCCTTAATGCTATTCAATACATCTCTTATCATGAATATAATTATGCTTTGTGAGTAGTTACATTTGTTCCTGAGGACATGGGATAAGTCTTGCTACTAGTAGTCATGTGAATTTGGTATTCATTCGATATTTTGATGCGTTGTATGTTGTCTCTCCTCTAGTGGTGTTATGTGAATGTCGCCTACATGACACTTCACCATTATTTGGGCCTAGAGGAAGGCATTGGGAACTGATAAGTAGATGATGGGTTGCTAGAGTGACAGAAGCTTAAACCCTAGTTTATGCGTTGCTTCGTAAGGGGCTGATTTGGATCCACTAGTTTAATGCTATGGTTAGACTTAGTCTTAATTCTTCTTTCGTAGTTGCAGATGCTTGCGAGAGGGGTTAATCATAAGTGGGATGTTTGTCCAAGTAAGGACAGCACCCAAGCACCGGTCCACCCACATATCAAACTATCAAAGTAGCGAACGCGAATCATATGAACATGATGAAAACTAGCTTGACAATAATTCCCATGTGTCCTCAGGAGCGCTTTACCTTATATAAGAGTTCGTTCAGGCTTGTCCTTTGCTACAAAAGGGATTGGGCCATATTTTTGCACCTTTGTTACTATTGTTACTTGCTACTCGTTACAAATTATCTTATCACACAACTATCTATTACCAACAATTTCAGTGCTTGCAAAGAATACCTTACTGAAAACCGCTTGTCATTTCCTTCTGCTCCTCGTTGGGTTCGACAGTCTTACTTATCGGAAGGACTACGATAGATCCCCTATACTTGTGGGCCATCAATAAGCAGGATGGTTTGTTTAGTCGAATGTGATGGCATACTAAGACCATTTGAGGTAGGTGGGAGTAGCAGGCACAACCATGTTGACTTCTCGCTTGATGACTTTCATACGACTCTTTCTCTCGACATCAGCATAAATCACAAGTGTAGCAGTGACATCTAGGAATGCTTCTTTATCTTCATCCTCATCACCATGCTCAGGAGATTGATCGCTCGGCGGGTCCCCTTTGAATTGCTAGATAAGGGTCCGACACTGTCGAGTGGTGTGCTTGGGAAAAATCAGATAGCCTTCCGCATCTTTCCTCGTGTGAATTACACACGGTTGATCCATGATATCAGTTCGTGAATGATTTTTTCCTTTCTTGGGGGCATACTGTGCTTTAGCCTTGCCCTTGTTTCTTGATTGGCTCGCCAGTGCTGCTGCTTCTACTTGAATCGGACTCTTAGCTTTTCGCTTCTGTTTCCGATTGTTATTGCCACCAGCCTCATTGGCGACTGCCTTTCCTTTGCCCCTATGGAGGCGGTCTTCTTCCTCGCCATTGGCATACTGAGTGATGATTTCCATCATCTTGCCGAGTGAAATATCACCAGCATCACCAGCATCACAACGGCAGTTCACTTGACGCACCACCAGCATCACGTTTGCCGTGGCCAAAGCCCAGCGGAGGGCTTTGATGAGAGCCCGCCATAAGGACCTCCGCTGCTGGATCGCACCTCTCGCACTCGAAAGGGATATCGGACGGATCGGAACCCAACTCGAACATGCTGTGAAGAGACTCCGCAGGCTCGAGCGCTGTGATCTGCGGAGAAGAAATTTGACACGCCACTACGTTCTTGATCCAATGCTGGAGTTGTGAGCGGCCAGACCGCTTGCGACTATGGATAGCGAGGGGAGCTGACGTATAAGGAGTCGACGGTTGACGCAGCAACATGCCACAGGAACTCACGCGGAAGTGCATGGCCCCGCGGACTGGGAGCGCCTCGACATCGAGAGGCGCTTCCTGAAGCCATGCCGAATCATCGACGATGAAGGTGAGGGCACCGAAATGGATCTCGTGGCCCAGAGCAAAAACACCGCCGGAAGACATGTCAAAGGATGAAAAATACAACCTCGCCGGAAGTCGCTTAGACTCCTGCCCCACGGTGGGCGCCAACTATCATGGGAACGAGCCTGACAGTAGAAGGTATGGGTACGAAGGGAGAGGGGAGAGTCCTAGCTACGCCGAGGGTGTACACACGGATGTATGAGTTCAGGCCCCTCTCGTGGAGGTAACAGCCTTACATTTCAGTGCTCAGGAACTTATGTCGTCTGGAATGTTAAGATTACAATGGTTGCGAACCCTTGTGCCAGAGGGGAGGGCGGCTTATATAGAGTTCGCTGCCCCTCATAAGTGTCCAGCATCTAAGGGTCCGATCGTGGGTTTAAAGTCTGGGGTTACTAGTAACATACATAATAAATGCTACTAATGACGATCGACTAATGACTACCCATTGGCCTCCTGATGGTGGCTCCTGGTCATCTGGTGTCAACTGAGAATCAGCTCTACCGAGTGACAGACGACTGTCGACTGAAGGAAGAAGACTCCGAGTGGATTGAATGTTGGAATCCAGTCGGAAGCTTATGCTTGATCTTCAAGTCCTCCAATGTAGTGTCCTTAGGTAGGGTATGTAGGCCTTGCCTAGGACCCTACCCTAGGTACATATCCTCATCAAGACCCAAACTATGAACGTAGCATATGATCGTGTCAGTTTATTGCTATTGTTTTCTGCATGTCAAGTATTTGTTCCTATGACCATGAGATCATGCAACTCACTAACACCGGAGGAGTGCTTTGTGTGTATGAAATGTCACAACGTAACTGGGTGACTATAAAGGTGCTCTACAGGTATCTCCGAGGGTGTCTGTTGGGTTGGCATGGATCAAGACTGGGATTTGTTGCTCCGTGTGATGGAGAGGTATCTCAGGACCCACTCGGTAATACAACATCACAATAAGCCTTTCAAGCAATGTGACTAAGTGTTAGCCACAAGATCTTGTATTACGGAACAAGTAAAGAGAATTGTCGGTAATGAGATTGAACTAGGTATAGAGATGACGATGATCGAATCTCGATGAAGTAACATACCGAAGAACAAAGGGAACAGCATACGGGATTAACTGAATCCTTGACATAGAGGTTCGACCGATAAAGATCTTCGTAGAATATGTAGGAACCAATATGGCATCCAGGTCCCGCTATTGTATATTGACCAGAGAGGTGTCTCGGTCATGTCTGCATAGTTCTCGAACCCACAGGGTCTGCACACTTAAGGTTTGGTGACGATCCGGTAGTATAGAGTTATGCATGGTGTTTACCGAAGGTTGTTCGGAGTCCCGTATGAGATCCCGTACATCACAAGGAGCTCCAGAATGGTCCGGAGGTGAAGATTGATATATAGGAAGTCCTGTTTTGGTCACCGGAAAAGTTTCGGGCTCATCGGTAGTGTACCAGGAGTGCTGGGAGGGTACTGAGGGACAATCGGGAAGGGTATTTCGACCCAAGAGACTACATGGGCTGTGGGAGAAGGAACACCAGCCCTTAGTGGGCTGTCCTAAGTCCCACAGAAGGCCCATGTATCTAGGGAAGAAAACCCAAGGTGGAAAGAAGGCAAAAGTGGGAAAATAAGGAAGGAGTCCTAATCCTACTAGGAGTGGAGGAGGAGGACTCCTCCCTCCCACTTCGGCCGAACCAGATTTTCATCCTTGGGAGCCAAGTCTCCTCCCTCCCCTCCTCCTATATATACTAGAGGTTTTGAGGGAAGCCTTAACCCTAATTGCCACGTGCTGCCCTCTTCTTCCTCTAGATCGTTTTCTCCTCTAGACCAATTTTCAGCGGTGCTTAGGCGAAGCCCTGCTGGAATTACTCCACCACCATCACCGCAATGCCATCGCGCTGCTAGGGAACGACATGTCTGCGGGTTCGTTACCAAGCGGTGCATCAAGGACATATGCCTTTTGGGAAGCCGTGAGGATAAACCTCAGATTACGGGCCCAGTCCACAAAGTTACTTCCATCATCTTTCAACTTAGCTTTCTCTAGGAACACATTAAAATTCAGGGGTGCTACTGCGCGAGCCATTGATCTACAACATAAATAAGCAAAGGTTACTAAGACTATTGTTCATGATAATGAGTTTAGTTAATCAAATTACTAAAGCTCCCACTCAAATTGATATCCCTCGGGTCATCTGAGTGACATGTGATACATATTCAACAAATCAAGTCCGATCATCACGTGAGTTAAGGTGGTTTCGATGGTGAACATCATCATGCTGATCATATCTACTATATGACTCATGCTGGACCTTTCGGTCTCTTGTGTTCCGAGCCATGTATGTACATGCTAGGCTCGTCAAGTTTCACCCGAGTGTTGTGCATGTGCAACACGGGCTTATACCTGTTGTATGCGCACGTAGAGTCTATCACACCTTATCATCATGTGGTGTCTCGACATGACGAACTTTTGAAACGGTGCACACTCGGGGAGAACACAGTTCATCTTGAAATTTAAGTGAGGGGTCACCATATAATGCTACCGTCGTCCTAAGCAAAATAAGGTGCATAAAAAGATTAACATCGCATGCAAATCATAAGTGACATGATATGGCCATGAACTTGTGCTTTTGATCTCCATCTCCAAAGCATCGGCATGATCTCCATCGTCATCGGCATGGCACCATGATCTCCATCATCATGATCTCCATCATCGTGTCGGCATCGGGGTTGTGGCGCCCACCATGCTCATACTACTATTGCTACTGCTTAGAGATAAAGTAAAACATTACATAGCGCTTAAAGATTGACACGCAGGTCATACACTAATCAAAGACAACCCTATGGATCTTGTCGGTTGCCGTACTCATAGAGATGCAAGTCGTGATATTCTATACAAAAACATGATCATCTCATACATCACATATATCACATCATGTAATTGGCCATATCACATCACAACATACCCTACAAAAACAAGTTAGACGTCCTCTAATTGTTGTTGCATGTTTTACGTGGCCGCTATGGGTATCTAGCAAGAACGATTCTTACCTACGCAAAACCCCAACGGTGATATGAAGATTGCTTTTCAACCTTCTGCAAGGACCGCCTTAATCAAATCCGATCCAACTAAAGTGGGAGAGAAAGACACCCGCCAACCATCTTTATGCGACGAAGTCACATGTCAGTCGATGGAACACGGTCTCTCGTAAGCGTACGAGTAAAGTCGGTCCGAGCCGCTTCATCCCACAATACCGGTGAACCAAGAAAAGACTAAGGAAGGAAGCAATCTGAATATCAACGCCCCCAAACTCTTTGTGTTCTACTCAAGATCTCATCTACACATAAACCTGGCTCTCATACCACTGTTGGGGAATGTTGCAAGGGAAACAAAAAAATTCCTATGCTTCACCAAGATCAATCTAGGAGATGAGCATCTATGAGAGGAGAGATTGGATCTACGTACCCTTGTAGATCGCTAAGCGGAAGCGTTAAAGAATGCAGTTGATGTAGTGGTATGTCTCCGTGATCCAAATCGCAAGCCGTCCCACGGACTCCCAATCAAGTACCGAACGGACGGCACCTCCGCGTGCAGCACACGTGTAGCTCGATGAAGATCTCCACCTTCTTGATCCATCAAGAGGGAGAGGAGAGGTAGATGGGTTCACCGACAGCACGACGGTGTGGCGGCGGTGGTGGTGGAGCTGATCCGGCAAAGCTTCGCTAAGCGGTGCCAAACCAATCTACTAGAGGAGAGGTATTCAGGGAGGGAGGAAGGGCTGTGCCGTGACTTGTGTTTGCAGCCCTCCCTCCCCTCGCATATATATAGGGGAAGAGGAGGGGCTGTCCTCCCTAGGGTTTCCCCTAGGGTTTGGTGCGGCGGCCAAGGGAGGTGGGGCGGCGGCCAGGGTGGCTTGGCCACCAAGTTTGGTGGCTAGCCCACACTTTTGGCCCAGCCCGAGCCTCTAGATGCATGAGCCTTGAGGTGGGAGGTGCAGCCAGCCCACCAGGGGCTGGTTTGCACCCTCTCACAACCCATGTGACCCTTTGGAGTAGATGGGCCCATCCGGTGGACCCTCAGGAACACTTCCGGCACTCCGTCAAACAACAACTTCCCATATATGAATATTTACCTCCAGACCATTCCGGAACACCTCGTGACGTCTGGGATCTCCTCCGGGACTCCGAACAACCTTCGTTCACCAACACACATAACTCATCTATACCAAAACGTCACCAAACTTTTAAGTGTGCAGACCCTGCGGGTTTGAGAACCATGTAGACATGACCGAGACACCTTTATGGTCAATAAGCAATAGCGGGACCTGGATGACCATATTGGTTCCTACATGTTCTAACGAAGATCTTTATCAGTCTAACAACTATGTCAAGGATTCAGTTAATCTCGTATGATGTTCCCTTTGTCCTTCGGTATGTTACTTGCCCGAGATTCGATCGTCGGTATCTCTATACCTAGTTCAACCTCGTTACCGGCAAGTCTCTTTACTCGTTCCGTAATACAAGATCCCGTGACTAACACTTAGTCACATTGCTTGCAAGGCTTGTTGTGATGTTGTAATACCGAGTGGGCCCTGAGATACCTCTCCGTCACACGGAGTAACAAATCCCAGTATTGATCCATGCCAACTCAACAGACACCTTTGGAGATACATGTAGAGTACCTTTATAGTCACCCATTACGTCATGACGTTTGATACACACAAGGCACTCTTCCAGCGTCAATGAGTTGCATGATCTCATGGTCATAGGAACATATACTTGACATGCAGAAAAACTGTAGCAATAAACTGACATGATCATATGCTATGTTTCTAGTTTGGGTCTTGTCCATCACATCATTCTCCTAATGATGTGATCCCGATATCAAATGACATCTCATGTCCATGTCCAGGAAACCTTAAGAATCTTTGATGAACGAGCTAGCCTTCTAGAGGCATACTTGGGACACAATGTTTGTCTATATGCCCACACATGTATTTAGTTTTCCAATCAACAAAATTATAGCATGGACAATAAACGATTATCATAAACAAGGACATATAATAATAAACACTTTATTTGTTGCCTCTAGGGCATATTTCCAACAGTATCAACATCCCCAATCTTAACTCCTACTCGTCCTCGAGTACGTAAGTGATAAAAACAGAATTTTTGATGTGGAGTTCTACCTAACATATTTATCCATGTAATATTCTCTATTGTGGCATGAATATTCAGATCCGTAAGACTCATAAAAAAAGCTTAATATTGATATAAAAACAATAATGTTTCAAGCACACTAGCAAAGTAATTGCATCCCTTCAAAATATAATGGTAAAAGAAAGTTATCCCTAGAATATCATATGGTCTAGCTATGCTCCATCTTCACCACACAAAGTATTTATATCATGCACAACCCTGATGAAAAGTCAAGCAATTGTTTTCACACCTATTTTCTCAAACTTTTTCAATTCTCACGCAATACATGAACGCGATCCATGGATATAGCACTATATGTGGAATAGAATATGGTGGAGGTTATCAAATAAAAGGGGAAGATAGTCTCAAACAACTAGGCGTATCAATGTGAGTGAGTAGGGATTGACATGCAACGGATGCACTAGAGCTACAAGTGTATGAAATCTCAAAAAGAAACTAAGTAGATGTGCATCATGAAGGAAAAATTCCACTAGCTATATGAAAGTGACAAAATAGGAGACTGTCTAACGTGAAGATCATGGTGCTACTTTGAAGCACAAGTGTGGAGAAAGGTAGTAGCAATGTCCCTTCTCTATTTTCTCTCATTTTTTCCTTTTTTTATTTTTCTTTTTTTTCGTTTTTTTCTTTTTGGTGGGCATATTTGGCCTCTCTTTTTTATTTGGGCTTCGATGGCCTCTTTTTTTTAAGTCAGGACTCTCATCCCTACTAATAAGGGAATCATATCTTCCATCATACTTTACTCACATGGGACATGCTCTAGTAATGGAAATCATCACACTTTTATTTACTCATAACTCAAAAGGAAAATTACAACTCGATACCTATGACAAAATATGACTCTGTATGCAATATGAAAATGATGGTGCATGTCATAAAAAGGAAACGGTCGAAGTTGCATGGCAAGATATCTCGGAATGGCTATGGAAAGGCCATAATAGGTAGGTATGGTGGCTGTTTTGATAAAGTTATATGGTGGCTGTTTTGAGGAAGGTATATGGTGGCTGTTTTGAGGAATGTGTTTGTTGTACCGGTGAAAGTTGCACGGTACTAGAGAGGCTAGCAAAGGTGGAAGGGTGAGAGTGCGTATAATCTATGGACTCAAAATTAGTCATAAAGAACTCACATACTTATTGCAAAAATCTATTAGTCATTGAATAAAAGTATTAAACGCATGCTCCTAGGGGGGAGGTTGGTAGGAGTTAACCACCGCGTGCCCGCGACCCCTCACACAAAGATCGACAATCAATAAACAAGTCATGCTCTGACTTCCTTACATAACGGTTCACCACACGTGCATGCTACGGGAATCACTAACCCTTACGCAAGTATTGTTACCAAAACACAATTACTTCCTAACATAACTCTTAACACTACCATCTTTATATCTCAAAACTTCATGCAAGGAATCAAACATCTCATCAATACTCAATGCACTTAATATGGATGTTTTTATTATATCCCTTTTGGATGTCTATCATATTAGGACTAAATTCACAAATTAGACCAATTACCATGCTGTTTTTAGGAACTCTCAAAATAATATAAGTTAGGTACGAGAATTCAAGTATTACTATAAAATGCAAACATCACCATGCTCTAAAAAAATTAAGTGAAGCACATAGAGCAAAATTGCCCAACTCAAAAGATATAAGTGAAGCGTATAGAGTATTCTAATAAATTCACGATTCAGAGTGTCTCTCTCAACATATGCGTGTAGAAAGGATGATTGTGGAAAACTAGCAAGCAAAAGACTCATATCATACAAGACGCTCCAAGCAAAACACATATCATGTGGTGAATAAAAATATAGCCTCAAGTAAATTTACCGACGGATTGAACACGAAGGTGGGGATGCCCTACGAGGCACCCCCAAGCTTAGGCTTTTTGGTATCCTTTAATATTACTTGGGGTGCTTTGGGCGTCCCCAATCTTAGGCTCTTGCCACTCCTTATTCCATTGTTCATTAAATCTTTACCCAAAACTTGAAAACTTCACAACACAAAACTTAACAGAAAACTCGGGAAATCCGTTAGTATAAGAAAATAAATCACCACTTTAGGTACTGTTGTGAACTCATTATTTATTTATATTGGTGTTATACATAATTTAATCTAACTTCTCCATGGCTCATACCACAAGATACAACCCATAGATTCATCAAAATAGGCAAACAACTCAAAGAAAACAGAATCTGTCAAAAATAGAATAGTCTGTAGAAATCTGGAAACTTCCTATACTTATGTAACTCAAACAATTCAGAAATATTAGGAAAAACTATGAAATTTATATATCAATCTTTTGTACAAATTTCAGATCCAATCGACGCTCTGAAAAATCTGGAAAATTCGTGGACTAAGCACAAAAGTTTCTGTTTTTCAGCAAGATCAAATCAACAACTACTATAGATCACCCCAAAGGCTTTACTTGGCTCAACCAATAATTAAAACACAAAAACACAATTATTACAGAATTAATAATGTGTTAAACACTCAAAAATAGAAGCAAAAACATAAAGAAAAAATAAAATTGGGTTGCCTCCCAACAAGCGCTATTGTTTAATGCCCCTAGCTAGGCAAAACGCAATAGATCTAAGTATTGTCATCTTTGGTATGCAACTCCTCAATTGCACACTTATAAGACCTAGGAGGCCCATTTTTTTATCAATGATAATACTCCTAGGTAAAAAATCAAGAGATTCAATGGTGGCAATTAGTTCCTTTATAATATCGAAAAAGTTGGCATGGATACTTATCGTCTTAAGATCTTCATCTTTACTAGAAGATTCCCCTTATTTTCAGGAACATAAACAAACTTGGCAGCCTTAAGAGCCAAAGGAGTAGGAGTGGTTTGTACCAAAGCAAAAGCGGATCCTAAGTTGGTAATAATGTCCTCGAACTTGCCAATTCTAGAGGAATCTTGTTCCAATTTTTCATTAACCATGGGTTCCCTTTCCTTAAGATTTTTCAAAGTAGCTCCTACTTTAGATCCATATTGAGTGATGTGGTTATGAATGTTTTTAACCAAGTTTTTAATAATATCAACCGTAGAAACCTTTTTTCAATATTATCAAGCCTTCGCATCACATGTTCCGAGGTTAAAATAGTTCCGTTAACCATGATTGGGGGTGAACCTAGAAAATTTGTCATGGAACTATATGAGTCAAAGGTATGACTTCCCAAAAAAATTCCTCCCATGATGGTATCTAGAACATATCTATTCCAAGGAGTGATACCCACTTAAAAATTGCGAAGGAGAACGGTAATAGATTGCTTACAAATAGTTCTACTTTTAAGTTTCCTCCCTCCCTTTGCTTAAAATTAAGAACTTCATACTCGGGATTATTAGTTATAAGGCTAGCTATAAGTTCAAACAATCCAACACCAGAGCAAGAGAAAGGCAAACAAAAGAAGGGCGAATAAAAAAGGCAAATCTTTTTGGTATTTTCTGAAAACCATTTTAGAAGTGGGGGAGAGGAGAACGAGAGGCAAAAGGCAAAAAATGTAAATGCAAGAGATGATTTTGTGATGGGTACTTGGTAGGCTTGATGTGTATCCTCCCCGGCAAGGGCGCCAGAAATCCTTCTTGCTACCACTTGAGCATGCGTTAGTTTTCCCTTGAAGAGGAAAGGGTGATGCAGTGAAGTAGATAAGTATTTCCCTCAGTTTTTGAGAACCAAGGTATCAATCCAGTAGGAGGAACAAGCAAGTACCCAATGGATGCACCTACACAAATAATCAAACTCTTGCACCCAACGCTATAAAGGGGTTGTCAATCCCTTCACAGTTATTTGCAAGGATTTAGATCTGATAGAGATAGATGTAAACGAGTGTGGAAAGTATAAGGAAAGTAAATTGCAGAAAGGTATAGATCTGAAAGTGTATGATGGAAAGTAGACCCGGTGGCCATAGATTTCACTAGTGGCTTCTCTCTTGAAGGCAAATATCATGGTGGGTAAACAAATTACTGTCAAGCAATTGATAGAAAAGCGAATAATCATGTAGTTATCCAAGGCAATGATCATGCATATAGGCATCACATCATGACAAGTAGACCGAAAGGATTATGCATCTACTACTATTACTCCACACATCGATCGACTCCTGCCAGCATCTAGAGTATTAAGTTCATGAAGAACAGAGTAACCCTTAAGAAAGATGACATGATGTAGAGGGATAAACTCAAGCAATATGATTAAAACCCCATCTTGTTACCCTTGATGGAAACAATACAATACATGCCTCGCTACCCCTACTATGTCACTGGGTGAGAACACTGCAAGATTGAACCCAAAGCAAGCACTTCTCCCATTGCAAGAATTACCTATCTAGTTGGCCAAACCAAACCAATAACTCGAAGAGACTTGCAAGGATATGAAATCATGCAAATAATAATTCAGATGAGATTAAAATAAGATTCATGGATAATCTGAACATAAATTCACAATTCATCGGATCTTGACAAACACACCACAAAAGAACATTACATTAGATAGATCTCCATGAAGATCATGAAGAACATGGTATTGAAGAGCAAAGAGAGAGAACAAGCCATCTACTTACTAGATATGGACCCATAGGTCTGTAGTGGACTACTCACGCATCATCGGAGGGGGTAATGGAGTTGATGTAGATGTCCTCCGTGATCGAAACCCCCTCCGGCACATTACCGGGAAAGGCTCCAAGATTGGATCTCTCGGGGATGGAGGCTTCCGGCATCGGAAAAGTATTTGCGTGGATCCCTCTGATGTTTCTGCAATATTTGGGAATTTATAGGCCAAGAATTAGGGTTAGGAGACGTGCCAAGAGGCGACAAGCCTGGTAGGCGCGGCCAGGGGAGCGCCTACCTGGCTTGTGGCTCCCTGGCACCTCCCCTGATGTGCACTCCAAGCTTGGTCGATTTGTTTCCTTATAGAAAAATTCCTTCCACAGGTTTTATTCCGTTTGGACTCCGTTTAATATTCCATATCTGAAAAGTTCAAAAGCAAGGAAAAAACAGAAACTAACACTTGGCTCTAGATTAATAGGTTAGTCCCAAAAATAATATAAAATAGCATATAAATGCATATAAAACATCCAAAATAGATAATATAATAGCATGACATCATCAAAAATTATATATACGTTGGAGACGTATCACATACCCTGCAAAAACAAGTTAGATGTCAACTAATTGTTGTTGCATTACGTGGCTGCTATGGGTATCTAGCAAGAACGATTCTTACCTACGCAAAACCACAACGGTGATACACAAATTGTTATTCAACCTTCTCATGGACCGCCTTTTGTCAAATCCGGTCCAATGAAGGTGGGAGAGATAGACACCCGCTAGCCATCTTTATGCAACAAAGTCACATGTCAGGGGATGGAGGAACCGGTTTCTCATACGTGGACGAGTAAGGTTGATCCGGGCCGGTTCATCCCATAATACCGCTGAATCAAGAAAAGACCAAGGGAGGAAGCAATTTGAGCATCAACGCCCAGAAACTCCTTTGTGTTCTACTTGTGATATCATCTACGCATAGACCTAGCTCGTGATGGCACCATTGGGGAACATTGCATGGGAAACAAAAAAATACCTACGCACATACAAGATCTATCCATGGAGATGAGAATCTACGAGAGGAGAGATCGGATCCACATACCCTTATAGATTGCCAAGCGAGAAGCGTTAAGAAATGCGGTTGATGTAGTCGAACGTCTTCGCTATCCAAATCACAAGCCGTCCTATGATCCAATCATGATCTAGCGCCCAACGGACGACACCTCCACATTCACCACACGTACACCTCGATGATGATCTCCACCTCCTTGATCCAGCAATCGAGGGTGGGGAGGTAGATGGGTTCTCTAGCAGCACGACGACGTAGAGGCGACGGTAGTGGAGCTGATCCGGCAGAGCTTCGCTAAGCTACACCGAATAGATCTAGAAGAGAAACAATCTAGAGGTGAAGGAGAGGGTTGTGCCGTGGCTAAGGTGGTGCATCCCTCCCTCTCCTCATATATACATAGGAGGAAGGGGGTTAGGTGCGGCGCCCTAGGGAAAACCCTAGGGGTTTGGCCGACACAAGGGGGAGGAGTCCACCTCCCACAAGGGAGGTGGAGTCCTAGTAGTACTTGTTGGAAATATGCCCTAGAGACAATAATAAATTAGTTATTATCATATTTCCTTGTTCATGATAATCATTTATTATCCATGCTATAATTGTATTGATCGAAGACTTAAATGCATGTGTGGATACATAGACAAAACCATGTCCCTAGTATGCCTCTAGTAGACTAGCTCGTTGATCAAAAGATGGTTAAGGTTTCCTAGCCATGGACATGAGATGTCATTTGATAATGGGATCACATCATTAGGAGAATGATGTGATGGACAAGACCCAAACTACAAACATAGCATATGATCGTGTTAGTTTATTGCTACTGTTTTCTGCATGTCAAGTATATGTTCCTATGACCATGAGATCATGCAACTCACGGATATCGGAGGAGTGCCTTGTGTGTATCAAATGTCACAACGTAACTGGGTGACTATAAAGGTGCTCTACAGGTATCTCCAATGGTGTCTGTTGAGTTGGCATGGATCGAGACTGGGATTTGTTACTCCGTGTGACGGAGAGGTATCTCAGGGCCCACTCGATAATACAACATCACAACAAGCCTTGCAAGCAATGTGGCTAAGTGTTAGTCACGGGATCTTGTATTACGGAATGAGTAAAGAGACTTGCCAGTAACGAGATTGAACTAGGTATGGAGATACCGACGATCGAATCTCGGGCAAGTAACATACCGAAGAACAAAGGGAACATTATACGGGATTGACTGAATCCTTGACATAGAGGTTCGACCGATAAAGATCTTCGTAGAATATGTAGGAACCAATGTGGACGTCCAGGTCCCGCCATTGGTTATTGACCGTAGAGGTGTCTCGGTCATGTCTACATAGTTCTCGAACCCGCAGGGTCTGCACACTTAAGGTTCAGTGACGTTTCGGTAGTGTAGAGTTATGTATGGTGGTGACCGAAGGTTGTTCGGAGTCCCGGATGAGATCCCGGACGTCATGAGGAGCTCCGGAATGGTACGGAGGTAAAGATTGATATATGGGAAGGTGGTGTTTGGACTCCGGAAAGATTTCGAGCATTTTCGGTAGTGTACCGGGAGTGACGAATGGGTCCCGGGGGTCCACTAGTGGGGCCAACCCACCCCATGGGCCAAAGTGGCGACCCACCAGCCCACTAGGGGTGGAGTCCTCCCCAAGTTCCACCTCTCGTGTGAGAGGTGGACTCTCAGGTGGAGGAGGACTCTTCCTCCACTTGGTTCGGCTGAGCCAGCAGGCCTTGGAGGCCAAGGCTGCACCCTCCTCTCCCTCCCTCCTATATATACTGGTGGAATAGAGGGTTTTTGCAGAGAATTTACGGGCACGTGCTACCCGTTCCACCGGTGCTCCTCTAGATCGGTTTTCTGCAGTGCTTAGGCGAAGCCCTGCCGGAATCACTTCACCACTATCACCGGAGCGTCGTCACGCTGCCGGTGAACTCTCTCTCCTCTCCACCTCCTCTTGCTGGATCAAGACGGTGGAGATCGTCATCAAGCTGCACGTGTGCTGAATGCGGAGGTGCCGTCCGTTCGGCGCTAGATCGGAAGGACCGTGATCGAGATCGCGAGACGGTTCGTGATGAGATCGCGGAACGGATCATGAAGAGTTCGCGGGACAGATCGTGATCAAGATCGTGAGATGGATCATGATGATATCATGGGACGGATCGTGATGAGTTCACGGGATGGATCGTGATTGGATCGCGGGACGGATCGTGATGTGATCGCGGGACGCTCGGCGATTTGGATCGTGAAGATGTTCGACTACACCAACCGCGTTTCTTAACGCTTCCTGCTTAGCGATCTACAAGGGTACGTAGATCCACTCTCCCTCTCGTAGATGCTCATCACCATGGATAGGTTTGCGTGTGCGTAGGAAATTTTTTGTTTCCCATGCGACGTTCCCCATCAGTGGCATCATGAGCTAGGTTGATGGTTCGATGAGATCTCGAGTAGAACACAAAAGGTTTGTCGGCGTTGATTCTTAGATTGCTTCCTCCCTTGGTCGTATTTTGGTTCAGCGGGATTGTGAGATGAAGCGGCCCGGACCAACATTACTCGTATGCTTAGGAGAGACCGGTTCCCTCGACGCAACTTGTTGCCTAGATGGCTTGCGGGTGACAGTTTCTCTCACTTTAGTTCGATCGGATTCGACAAAGGCGGTCCTTGAGAAGGTTGAAAAGCAAACTAGTGTATCACCGTTGTGGTTTATGCATAGGTGAGAATTGTTCTTGCTAGATACCCGTAGCAGCCACGTAAAACATGCAACAACAATTAGAGGACGTCTAACTTGTTTTTGCAGGGTATGTTGTGATATGATATGGCTAATTACATGATGTGATATATGTGATGTATGATATGATCATGTGGTGTATAGATTATCACGACTTGCATGTCGATGAATACGACAACCGGCAGGAGCCATAGGGTTGTCTTTAATTATTGTATGACCTGCGTGTCAATCATTAAGCGCTATGTAATGCTTTACTTTATCGCTAAACGGTAGCAATAGTAGTAGAAGCATGCAGGGCGTGACAACCCCGATGGCAACACGTTGATGGAGATCAAGATGATGGAGATCATGGTGTCATGCCGGTGACGATGGAGATCATGCCGGTGCTTTCTAGATGGAGATCAAAAGCACAAGTTCATGGCCATATCATGTCACTTATGATATTCATGTGATGTTAATCCTTTTTATGCACCTTGTTTTGCTTAGGACGACGGTAGCATTATAAGGTGATCCCTCACTTAATTTCAAGATAAATTGTGTTCTCCCCGAGTGTGCACCGTTGCGAAAGTTCGTCGTGTTGAGACACCACGTGATGATCGGGTGTGATAGACTACGTTCACATACAACGGGTGCAAGCCAGTGTTGCACATGCAGAACACTCGGGTTAAACTTGACGAGCCTAGCATGTACAGACATGGCCTCGAAACACAAGAGACCGAAAGGTCGAACATGAGTCATATGGTAGATATGATCAACATAATGATGTTCACCATTGCAGCCACCTCAACTCACGTGATGATCGGACTTGAGTTGGTGAAATTTGGATCATGTATCACTCGAATGATCGGAGGGATGTCAATTTGAGTGGGAGATCTTAAGTAATATGATTAATTGAACTTATTATCATGAACATAGTCATTAGTGACTTTGCAAATTATGTTGTAGATTACTAGCTCGCGCTGTAGATCCCTTGTATTTTTATATGTTCCTAGAGAAATAGAATTGAAAGATGATGGTAGCAATATTGCGGACTGGGTCCGTGATCTGAGGATTGTCCTCATTGCTGCACATAAGGCTTATGTTCTTAATGCACCGCTCGGTGCGCCAACCCCTCTAGCGTCGTCTGTAGATGTTGTGAACATCTGACAGGCACGTTCTGATGACTACTTGATAGTTTAGCGCATCATGCATTACGGCTTAGAATTGAGGCTCCAAAACGTTTTGAACGTCACGGAACATATGAGATGTTTCTAAGAGCTGAAATTAGGATCTCAGGCTCGTGCCCGTGTTGCGAGATATGAGATCTCCAACAAGATTCTTGGCCTGCAAGATGAAAGAGAATAGCTCAATCGTTGAGCATGTACTCAGATTGTCTGGGTGCTACAATCGCTTGAATCAAGTGGGATTTGATCTTCCAGATAAGATAGTGATTGACATAGTTCTCCAAGTCACTGTCACTAAGCTACTAGAACTTGGTGATGAACTATAAATTGCGAGGGATAGAAAATAATGATTCCTGAGTTGTTCGCGATGTTTGACACCGCGAAGGTAGAAATCAAGAAGGAGCGTCAAGTGTTGATGGTTAATCAAACCACTAGTTTCGAGAAGCGCCTGTGTAACCACTTTAACCAGAACTTCCTTCCTTACAGTTGACAGTGATTCTTCAATCCATCCCTGAATCTTACTCCACAGTTGGTCCTTTAACTATTTAAAAGCACCATTCTTTAGATAGCCAATGTTAGAAGGCATGCCAATGTATTTTTCATTCCAAGTCTCATTTAGGACATTCAACATTGCTTTTATTTCATGGCGGATGGATTTAGGGACCCCCTTGCTAAAGAATATGGAAGATTTTGCATAGTTTATTCGCCGGGCAGAAGCTTGACAATAAATATTTAACACTTGATTTACCTCAGTTGCATCCATACTATTCGCCTTGAAAAACAGTAGGATGTCATCTGTAAATAATAAGTGGTTGACTAGAGGCGTCGAGGCTGCCACCTTAAGCCCATTAGGTTTGATGACTGACTTCTTGATTTTAGGAGACACGAAAGGCCCTCTGTTGCTAGCAAGAACAAGTATGGAGACAAAGGGTCCCCTTGCCGGATTCCTCGAGATGGCTTAAACTCCTCAAGTTTCTTCTCATTGAACATAGCACATAAATTGACTGAATTCACCGGATTCATAAAAATGTCAACCCGTGGTGAGCCCCAGTTTAAGCATGATGGCCCGAAGGAAAGGCCATTCAACCCTATCATATGCCTTCATCATATCCAGCTTGAGTGGACAAGACTGGTGCTTTTTTGCCTTGTTGTGTTTCATGAAGTGTAGGCATTCATAGGTTGTAATGATGTTATCTGTAATGAGCCTACCGGGCACAAAAGCAGATTGCTTCTCTGAGACTATCTCCTGCAATACTAACTTCAATCGGTTGGAGATCACCTTTGAAGCTATTTTATATAGAACATTGCACAAGTTGATTGGGCCAAATTGTGTCAAGAGTGTATGATTTTTTTATCATAAATAAATTTATTCCTCAAATTATTGCTATATCGTTTACAACTTGTGGAAGAATAAAGTTAGGGATATCAGAATCCCAAAATTCCAACGAGCTCAAACTAAATGAGTATTTATCTAAGCAATCAGCTACCCGATTGGCCTCTCTACTACAAAAACATAACTGACGCTAGAAAATTCCATCGCCATATGAGTGCATTCAGTAATGATGGACACATCAGGGCCCAAGTATGCTTCCGGTTTGTTCAGTGCTTCCAACGCAACCATACTATCAGATTCGACAACAACTTTCGTGCAACCAATATTAGCTACTAAAATCAGTCCATGTCGGATGGCCTTCAGTTCAACTGATACAACGCTGGAGACATGAGGTATTGACCAGGTTGCCGCAGCTAGGACTTGTCCATGGTTATCCCTCGCCACCGCACCATTAGCTCCGGATAAATTTCAGAATGAAAAGAGGCATCCACATTGATTTTTATAGTGCCCTCGCTTGGCTTCTTCCACGTGTGAACCAACTGACGTGTTGGCTGGTTTGGTGTATGGGCTCGAAGAAAGTTTGTGGCCAGCACCCGTATAGACATTGCCGTGTGATTAGGGCTCTGGATCGACTGCCCTTTTGCGTGTTGTCGTCTTTGCCACCAAATATACCACATAGAGACCAGGATCAACTCAGCAGCTGGCATTTCATGCACCACTGATCGTGTTCGGAGTAGAATTTCCAAGTTAATCGAGCCAGACCGGTCTTGTACCACGGACTGTTGGATGACCTCAGCTAAACCTAGCTCTTCCAAACATCAGTTGCTCTAGGACAAATGAGTAAACAATGTTCAATGTCTTCAAGTCCAATTTTACATAATTGGCACTGAGGGACAAGAGGAATATGCCTACTCGCCAACACGCCCAAGCAAGGTAGTACTCCCTTGAGAACCTTCCACCCGAAATGCTGGATCTTTCCAGGTAGGCGAAGCTGCCATAAATCTTTCCAGATCATATTAATATGAGCAGTCCCATGGACGTCCGGTCTGAAAAAATGATGTCCGAATTGGTGATCAAATTCTACATGATATGCCGACCGGACAGAGAAGGTCCCCGACCTTGTACAGTGCCATGCAACAAAATCTTCCATAGTTTCAGTGTGTAAAGGAATTTGCATGATTCTGTTAACATCAACTATGGAGAATACGGATCGAAGGAGCACCTCATCCCACTGTCCCGTGTGGGGATCAATTAGCTCTTCTACCTTGCTCAACATTATCCAACCTCTTGGTGTAATAATTTTTCTAGACTCACTATATGGAATCCAGGGGTCTTCCCAAATGCTTATATTTGAACCAGAACCAACTCTCCATATACAACCTCTTTTAAAAGTTTGGATTCCTGCAACAATACTTTGCCATGTAAACGAGGAACCTTTCTTAGGGCTGCCTTTAGAATGTCTCCATTAGGATAGTACGTGGCTCCCAACACTTGCGCACACAATGAGTCAGGATTTTGGAGAATTCGCCAACACTGCTTTGCTAACATAGCAAGATTAAAGCTGTGAAGGTCCCTAAACCCCATGCCACACTTCCTCTTTGGAACACACATTTTTCACCAAGCAAACCAATGCATCTTTTTCTTTTCTTCTCCATCTCCCCATCAAAACCCTGCTATCTCATCGGTAATTGACTTACAAATACCTTTAGGCAATTTAAAAACAGACATAGCATATGATGGGATTGCTTAACTTAGATTTCACCTTAACTTCTTTTTTTGAGACAAAGATTTCACCTTAACTAGATGTGGTTGTTTGGGCCATCTACGCGGTAAAACGTTCGGCCCAATTCCACATCCGTGTCAGTCCAGGTCGGGCCCATCTCCAGCACCCCCGTGTTTCCTCTTCTTCCGGCCCCTGTCGCCTCGCGTGCAAGCACCGCGCCGGTTCTGCCCTCTGTCCCTCCCAATCCCGGCGCCCCGTCGCCGCCGGCGCCCGACCGATTCGCCGATCTGCTCACCACCCGAATGGATCCGGCAGAGGCGGGAGGCGGCATAGCCGCCGCGAGGAGCAGCCCGGCCGTCGTGCAGGCCACCAAGGACGACGCCGCGGCGAGCAAGCTGTAACGCCACCCGCCTCCTCTCCCTCCCCCACCCGCCCTTCCTTCCTTCCTTCCTTCCTTCCTTCCTTCCCCACCCCGACGCGTCCCTCCGCCTCGTTTACCGCTGCTTTCCGCCATGTCTGTATGCTCTCCGTTGCTGGAGCAGTGGCTGTGATTTGTGGAAACGAGCTCGGCGTGCTCAGTTCGTGTGCTCGTGCGCTTCCCGTTGCAACAGATCGAGGCTACGAGAATGTGTCAGCCAGGGTTTACTTCGTGCGCCATGCCGTCTCTTCTAGTTGGCTAGTCCCCAAATTCCCTTTTTGCCGCCCCCTTTCTGCAAGGGATTATAAGTAAAACTCTGTTTGTGCTATGGATCATTATCTCCGGAGAGCACTGAACTTGTCATACCCGAATCACCGTCGAGAACAATATATATGTAGTTATTTAAAGATAAAATGTGTTACTCACCGAGCTTGTTCCCTTTCAGGTGTGATGAACATGTCAGAGATACTGCTCAGCCACCATCAGCACAAACAGTGCAAGAACTAGTTGATTCTTACTCAGGCCAACTACCAGGGAGGATTTGTGACAAACAAAAATCACCCGCGGGTGTTTCGGTGAAGGAGAAGGACCTGGTTTCGTACCGTCGCGAATGGGAGAAATCTTGGGGTGACAAGTGGGGCTCCTTCCAATTCTACTGTAATAATCTACTTACTACCCATCTGGTTCTTGCTCTGCATTTCTTCTTCCTACTGTTGTATACCTCAACTTGATTAGTTTCATTGTAGCTAGACTGTATCTTGTACTGTATGTCTGAACCTGAATTCTCTAGTGAATGTTTGATTTCTGGGCTGATTTTTTGTGATTTCTGCTGCTGCAGCGTGCGTGAGAGCCATGCTCTTCGCATGCAAACGCACCCCGCCTCATGCGGGCGTCAAGACCTGCCTGCAGATCTTCTCAGTCAGAGTCATGGAGATCAATGGTGGCTATCTTGAGTGGCCGCTCGAGGTCTACGGCCTGGTCGCCACCCGGGACTCCATGGATCATCATCGTAATATTATCTTCAGACTCAGGAGGGACACCTGCCAACTCCTCACTCAACAGGTGTGGTGTTGTCAAGGATTATTTTTTCCATTTATGTTTGGTTGGCTGTATTATCCTGGTCCTTATTTCTTTATGCAGTTGATCGATTTGTCAATGAAAATAGTGCAACTGATGCTTGCAGGATCCTTTTTTGGCACTGACCGGCCCGGCTCATGCGATTAACTTCA
Organism: Hordeum marinum; assembly: GCA_022496015.1. Taxonomy (NCBI): domain Eukaryota; kingdom Viridiplantae; phylum Streptophyta; class Magnoliopsida; order Poales; family Poaceae; genus Hordeum; species Hordeum marinum. The sequence goes on from CM039678.1 coordinate 42,686,069, forward strand.
CCGGCCCAGTCGACATTGAGATCCAACTCAAAGTGAAGGGCAGAACCACAGAGCATGAAGACACAGATTTGATCTCCAAAGTGCTGGTATACGACCGTGATCCCAGTGACAAACTCGCTGACGCAGGCATAGACAACCATGACATCGTGCGCACAAGCTGTTTCGGCGAGTTGTGCTCCCTAGAGGTCACCTCCGCCGTGATCGCCGAAGCGGTCGAGGCCACCGTCATCTCCGCTGAAGTTATCGAGGGCATATGGCCCCCAAAGTCAGGAGCCCGTGTCGTTTCCCGTACCGCCAGCATAGAAGAGGACTTTGTACTGCTCGATGCTCGGGATGGGACGCTCCGTGTGGATCCGGCTGACGGTGTCATCCCCATTACCAGAAATGTTGTCTCCGTGGAAAATGATGGAACTCTGAAGCTTTCTATGGAGGCCTACAGAAAGAGTGGACGTATGTATGCAATATCTGCTACTGAGTTGATACCCAAGAAATCCTCCGCCAGTACTGCCATATGCAAGCTTCCCTTTTGCACGGTTGAGTTCACCGTCGCTTGGTCCTGCCTCGTCGCGAAAGTGGATGACCTGAGGACCTACGGTATCTGATTCTGATCTGATGCAACCAACCCAACCATTTAGTTAGCCGTGGAGCATCTGTTTAGCGTTGTGTCCAAGTGGTATGTTAAAGATGTCGAACTGCTGTTATTTAGCTGTGGAGCATCGGTTTAGCGTTTTATCCAGTGACATGTTAAAGATGTTGAACTGGTATTTATGTGTAGTGTAGTGTAGTATGGTTAACAAATAACAACAAGCCATCTTAGTTTGATCAAGTGTCCAGATCAGGGTTCATATTGGTTGATTTACCTGTGTGCTGCTGCTCTTATGGTCTGCATCCGCAAGTGAATTCCTCGTATCTCTTTATGCATTACTTAACCTATTTCTTGAGTAATATAACTCTGTGTCCACAAGTGAATTTATTGTGAATTTCCCTGGTCTACTATATAGCATTATTTTTCTATATCGTGGACCAGGGAAGGAGGGAAGGTATTCAGTGCTGGATCATCAAACACATGCCTTGTAGATGCAGCCACAGGATCTAAGAAGCAACAGAACCTGGGGGCTGCGTCATGTGTTGTTTCAGTTTTAGTTTTTGCAGTAAGAAACTGGCAGGCCCTTCCCTCTTTCGCTTAATTGGGCTAAAATCACATGTATAGATCATCCGGACGTTTCTTCTACTAGACTTTGTTTGTGTCCGTGAACTGTTCGTCGTCTCGCAGTTGGCCCGGGAGAGGGAAGTGACCTTTGCCGCTGCTTCCTCATGCCTTCGTATGATGGAAGGGGGAAGCCGTGGATTTGCCCGTGCTTCACAGGCCGACCCGCGGGCATAGATTTTTGGTTCAACATGGCACGTGAATAAAAAAAACGAATTTCAAGAAATCTTCAAGAATTTAAAAGTGCTCTTGGATTCAAAAAATGTTTGGGAGTTCAAATAAATGTTCTCGGTTTCGAAAAGTGTTTGTGATTTAATTTTGTTTGTGAATTCAAATTATATTCATGCCTTGACAAAAAAAATCATGAATTCAAAAAATGTTTCGCAAATTCACAACAATGTATGTAAATTCCTAAACCAACCGTGACCTAAAATATTGTTCACGAGTCATTTTTATTATGAATTTAAAATTGTTCACAACTCTGAAAAAAGGATGTGCATTAATTTGGAGTTTTATTCTTTAATTCAAAATTTTCACGAACTTGAAATGTGTTCGTAATTTTCGTAAAAAGCTCATGAATTGTAAAAATATTCGTGATTTTATTTTATTCTTTACGCATTTTATGAAAAGTTTGCCAATTGGAAAAGAGCAATCATAGACCTACTTAAAGTAACTTACATTTTTATGTGATATAGAATGTGGAAACTTGGGATTGAATCAAAGAGTGTGGGAGGGGCCCACACCCGTGAAAATCAGGGGGCTCAAAGATCATTATTGCATGTGACCGAAAGATAGTGGTAAATGACATTTTGGAGGGACGAGGAGGCGCTTATGAGGCTATTGTTATGGAGTTCACTAGCAGGGCTAGTAGTTTAGTTAGTTGTTTAGTTACTTTTGAAGGTAGAGCTTTGAATACAGAAGCTCATTTACTTGCCAAACACTCAGTTTTGCTTGATCGGGGTTGCCATTTGTGGCTTATTACTCTGCATGACCCTTCTTATATCCCCTTTAAAAAGTCAATGAATTACATAGATGTAGCATTTTTTACTGGAAAAAGGAAAACACAAAAAAGAAAAAAAGAAACATTGAATAAAGAGAAAACATGAACAAATAAAATGAAAGAAAAATCGGCACAAGAATGAAGGAAAACAAAAAAAATTAAGGGAACATACAGAGGAACATGCACATGATGGGTATGCGATTGAATCTTATTTCCCGACCTACGTGGGGAATAAGATCTGTCAAGCATTAATGTTGGTTCAACACGGGCCTTTTAGCATTGTTTGGTATTTTTAGACTGAAATCTTTAATTAGTTTTAGGGTTGATTCGGCCGTTTTAACACGTGTTTGCCATGCCAGCCGATTATTGGGCCGAGGCCTTCACGTGCAACTATCTAAGGAGCGCTCCTTCGGGAGCCGACGTTCCTTTTCGATTTATTTTCGCACATGTTTCTTTTTAGATTGTTTTTTTTAAGTTTTTCGGTTTTTCACCCGACTTTCTTAGTTTTTAGATCAAAAAAATCAAAAACAAATCGTGAAAAAATGTGTTTTTTTCCTCGAGAGATACGGTTTTGCTTTTACCTCTCAAAAAAATGTGTTATTTATTTATTTATTCTTTCTCAAGAGGCACGGTTTTGCTTCGGCGAGATGCAGGGATTTGCTTCCCCGAGAGGCCGTGCCTCTCGGAAACAAAAAAAATATGTTTTTTTTCTTTCTCGAAAGACACGATTTTGCTTCCGTGCAAGGCCCATATGACCTATATGGCCAGGTCTTGTAATATAGGCCGACACACGCCACAAAAAAGTATCCTAGAATGATAATATATTAGCATGGAACAATAATAAATTATAGATACGTTAGAGACGTATCAACCCCTTAGTCCCGAACTCCCTTGGTAGCCCCATGAATCGATCTTCAAGTTGGGGACGCTCCTTAGTTCTTCCGAATAGTTCTTCCTCTTCGGACGTCGGCCTTGAAAACTGGTTTAATAAATCTTCCCATCACTGAGCTTGAGGATTGCTGAGGTGAATCCAAAGAGTTCACAATTCAGGCATCCGAGGAGCCCCTTTAATTTATCGGTCTTTATTAATGCCTCATTATTTTTACGCCATAACTCAGGTTTGACATGTTTCCTATGTGGCGGTGTCCTCTTACATCTGAGCTCCAACGCGGGACTGCATCCGAGGTATCTTTTTGTTGGAAATATGCCCTAGAGGCAATAATAAATTATTTATTATCATATTTCCTTGTTCATGATAATCGTTTATTATTCATGCTATAATTGTATTGATCAGAGACTTAGATGCATGTGTGGATACATAGACAAAACCATGTCCCTAGTATGTCTCTAATAGACTAGCTCGTTGATCAAAGATCGTTAAGGTTTTCTAGCCATGGACATGAGATGTCATTTGATAACGGGATCACATCATTAGGAGAATGGTGTGATGGACAAGACCCAAACTACAAACGTAGCATATGATCGTATCAGTTTAATGCTACTGTTTTCTACATGTCAAGTATCTGTTCCTATGACCATGAGATCATGCAACTCACTGACACCGGAGGAGTGCCTTGTGTGTATCAAATGTGGCAACATAACTGGGTGACTATAAAGGTACTCTACAGGTATCTCCAAGGGTGTCTGTTGGGTTGGCATGGATCAAGACTGGGATTTGTTACTCCGTGTGACGGAGAGGTATCTCAGGGCCCACTCGGTCATACAACATCACAACAAGCCTTGCAAGCAATGTGACTAAGTGTTAGTCACGGGATCTTGTATTACGGAACGAGTAAAGAGACTTGCAGGTAGCGAGGTTGAACTAGGTATGGAGATACCGACGATCGAATCTCGGGCAAGTAACATACCAAAGAACAAAGGGAACATCATACGGGATTAACTGAATCCTTGACATAGAGGTTCGACCGATAAAGATCTTGGTAGGAACCAATATGGGCATCCAGGTCCTGCTATTGGTTATTGACCGTAGAGGTGTCTCGGTCATGTCTACATAGTTCTCGAACCCGCAGGGTCTGCACACTTAAGGTTCGATGATGTTTCGGTAGTATAGAGTTATGTATGGTGGTGACCAAAGGTTGTTAGGAGTCCCGTATGAGATCCCGGATGTCATGAGGAGCTCCGGAATGGTCCGGAGGTAAAGATTGATATATAGGAAGTCCTATTTTGGTCGCCGGAAAAGTTTCGGGCTCATCGGTAGTGTACCGGGAGTGCTGGTAGTGTACCGGGAGACCATCGGGAGAGGTATTTCAAACCAAGAGGCTACATGGGCTGTGGGAGGAGGTAAACCAGCCCCTGGTGGGCTGTCCGAAGCCTCCTCTAAGGGCCCATGTGGCTGGAGTGGTTTGAGAAGGAAAAAATCCAAAGGTGGAGAGCTGGAAAGAGTTTCCAAGTGGAAAGGAGGAATCCTACTCCTAATAGGATTGTAGTAGGACTCCTCCACCTCCAATTTCAACCAAAGCTTGAGGGTTTGAGGATGCCTCCTCCCATCCCTCCCTCCTATATATACTAGAGGATTTAGAGGAAAAAGTTATCCCTAATAGCCACGTGCTACCTCTCCTCTAGATCCCAGTTTCTCCTCTAGATCGGTTTTCTACAGTGCTTAGGCAAAGCCCTGTCGGAATTGCTCCACCACCATTGCCCCAGCGCCGTCATGCTGCCAGAGAACTCGTCTACCTCTCCGCTCCCTCTTGCTAGATCAAGAAGGCGGAGATCGTCATCGAGCTGTACGTGTGGTGAACGCGGAGGTGCCGTCTGTTCGGCACTAGATCGGAAGGACCGTGATCAAGATTGCGGGATGGATCGTGATGATATTGCGGGACGGATCGTGATGAGTTCGTGGGACGGATCGTGATTGGATCGCGGGACGCTCGCCGATTTGGATCCCGAAGACGTTCGACTACACCAACCGTATTTCTTAACGCTTCCCGCTTAGCGATCTACAAGGGTACGTAGATCCCCTCTCCCTCTCGTAGATTCTCATCACCATGGATAGATCTTGCGTGTGCGTAGGAAACTTTTTGTTTCCCATGCAATGTTCTCCAACAGTGGCATCATGAGCTAGGTCTATGTGTAGATGAGATCTCGAGTAGAACACAAAGAGTTTGTGGGCGTTGATGCTTAGATTGCTTCCTCCCTTGGTCGTGTTTTGGTTCAGCGGTATTGTGGGATGAAGCGGCCCGGACCAACATTACTCGTACGCTTACGAGAGACCGGTTCCCTCAACTACAACTTGTTGCAAAAGATGGCTGGCGGGTGGCAGTTTCTCCTACTTTAGTTGGATCGGATACGACAAAGGCGGTCCTTGAGAAGGTTGAAAAGCAACTTATGTATCTTCGTACTGGTTTATGCGTAGGTGAGAATTTTTCTTGCTAGATACCCGTAGCAGCCACGTAAAACATGTAACAACAATCAGAGGACGTCTAACTTGTTTTTGCAGGGTATGTTGGGATGTGATATGGCCAATTACATGATGTGATATATGTGATGTATGAGATGATCATGTGTTGTATAGAATATCGAGACTTGCATGTCGATGAGTACGGCAACCGGCAGCAGCCATAGGGTTGTCTTTAATTATTGTATGACCTGCGTGTCAATCATTAAGCTCTATGTAATGCTTTACTTTATCGCTAAACGGTAGCAATAGTAGTACAAGCATGATGGGCGCGACAACCCCGATGGCGACACGTTGATTGAGATCAAGATGATAGAGATCATGGTGTCGTGCCGGTGACGATGGAGATCCTGTCGGTGCTTTCAAGATGGAGATCAAAAGCACAAGTTCATGGCCATATCATGTCACTTATGATTTGCATGTGATGTTAATCCTTTTATGCACCTTGTTTTTCTTAGGACGACGGTAGCATTATAAGGTGATCCCTCACTTAATTTAAAGATAAATTGTGTTCTCCCAGAGTGTGCACCGTTATAAAAGTTCGTCGTGTCGAGACACCACGTGATGATCGGGTGTGATAGACTCTACGTTCACATACAACGGGTGCAAGCCAGTGTTGCACATGAGGAACACTCGGGTTAAACTTGACGAGCCTAGCATGTACAGACATGGCCTCGGAACACAAGAGACCGAAAGGTCAAACATGAGTCATATAGTAGATATGATCAACATGATGATGTTCACCATTGAAACCACCTCAACTCATGTGATGATCGGACTTGAGTTGGTGAATTTGGATCATGTATCACTCGAATGACCAGAGGGATGTCAATTTGAGTGGGAGTTCTTTAGTAATATGATTAATTGAACTCATTATCATGAACATAGTCAATAGTGTCTTTGCAAATTATGTTGTAGATTACTTGCTCGTGCTGTAGCTCCCTTGAATTTTTATATGTTCCTAGAGAAATAGAGTTGAAAGATGATGGTAGCAATATTGCGGACTAGGTCCGTGATCTAAGTATTGTCCTCATTGCTGCACAGAAGGCTTATGTCCTTAATGCACCGCTTGGTGCGCCAACCCTCTAGCGTCGTCTATAAATGTTGTGAACATCTGACAGGCGCGTTCTGATGACTACTTGATAGTTTAGTGCGTCATGCATTACGGCTTAGAATTGAGGCTCTAAAACGTTTTGAACATCACAGAACGTATGAGATGTTCTAAGAGCTGAAATTAGGATCTCTGGCTCATGCCCGTGTTGCGAGATATGAGATATCCAACAAGATTTTTTGCCTACAAGATGAAAGAGAATAGCTCAATCGTTGAGCATGTGCTCAGATTGTCTGGGTGCTACAATCGCTTGAATCGAGTGGGAGTTGATCTTCCAGATAAGATAGTGATTGATATAGTTCTCCAAGTCACTGTCACTAAGCTACTAGAACTTGGTGATGAACTATAAAATGCCGGGGATAGAAATAATGATCCCTGAGCTGTTCGCGATGTTTGACACCGCGAAGGTAGAAATCAAGAATCAGCGTCAAGTGTTGATGGTTAGTCAAACCACTAGTTTCGAGAAGGGCAAGAGCAAGGAGGGAAACTTCATGGATAGCAAGTCAGTTGCTGCTCAAGTGAAGCAACCCAAAGTTGAACCCAAACCCGAGACTAAGTGCTTCAATTATGAGGAGAGCGGTCGCTAAAGTGGAACAACCCTAGATACTTGGTAGATAAGAAGGTTGGCGATGTCAACAGAAGTATATTTGATATACGTGTTAATAATGTGTACCTTGTGAGTACTCCTAGTAGCACCTGCGTATTACATACCGGTTCAATTGCTAAATGTTAGTAGCTCGAAATAAAAGCTACGGAATAAACGGAAAACTAGCTAAGGGTGAGGTGACTATGTGTGTTGGAACTGTTTCCAAGGTTGATGTGATCAACATCGCACGCTCTCTCTACCTTCGGGATTAGTGATAAACCTAAATAAATGTTATTTTGTGTTTTCCGTTGAGCATGAACGTGATTAGATCGTGTTTATTGCAACACGGTTATTCATTTAAGTTAGAGAATAATAGTTATTCTGTTTACATGAATGATACTTTCAATGGTCATGCACCCAGTAAGAATGGTTTGTTGAATCCTGATTGTAGTAATACACATGTTCATAACATTGATGCCAAAAGATACAAAGTTAATAATGATAGTACCACATACTTGTGGCACTGCCGCTAAATGTCATATTGGTATAAAACGCATAAAGAAACTCCCTGCTGATGGATCTTTGGACTCATTCAATTTCGAATCTGTTGAGACATGCGAACCATGCCTCTTGGTCAAGATGACTAAGGACCCCGTTTTCTGGTTTGATGGAGCGGGCAAGTGATTTATTGGAAATGATACATGTTGATGTATGTAATCCAATGAGTCTTATAGCGTGCGGTGGATATCGTTATTTTCTTACCTTCACTGATGATTTGAGTAGATATAGTGTATATTTACTCAATGAAACACAAGTCTGAATCGTTTGAAAGGTTCAAAGCAAATTCAGAGTGAAGTTTAAGATCATCGTGACAAGAAGAAATGTCTGCGATATGACCGTGGAGGTGAATATCTGAGTTACGAGTTTTGCATAAAACGTTAGACAATGTGAAAGTTGTTTCACAACAGACGCCACCTGGAACACCATAGCGTGATGGTGTGTCCGAACGTCATAGTCGTGCTCTATTGGATATGGTGCGTGCTATGATGTCTCTTATTGTTTTGCTACTATAATTTTGGGGTTATGCATTAGAGACAACTACATTCACCTTAAATAAGGCACCATCTAAATCCGTTGAGATGACACCATGTGAATTATGGTTTGATAGAAACCTAAGCTGTCATTTCTTGATGTTTGGGGCTGCGACGCTTGTGTGGAAAAAAAATCACCTAATGAGCTCGAACCCAAAGCAGACAAATGCATCTTCATAGAATACCCTAAGAACAGTTGGGTGGACATTCTATCTCAGATCCAAGCATAAAGTGTTTTTTGCTAAAACGGGTCCTTTCCTGAGAAAAAGTTCCTCTCGAAAGAATTGAGTGGGAGGAAGATAGAACTTGATGAGGTTGTTGAACCTTTGTTTCAACCAGAGAGTGGCGCAGCGCAGAAAGATGTTTCTATGGAACCTATGTCAGTTGAAGAGGAAGTAAATGATGATGATCATGAAGCTTCGTATCAAGTTACTATCGAACCTCGTAGGTCAACAAGGATGTGTACTGCTCCTGAGCGGTACGACAACCCTGTCTTGGAGGTCATGTTGTTGGACAACGATGAACCTACGAGCTGTGGAGAAGCGATTATGGGCCTGGATTCCGACAAATGGTTAGAGGCCATGAAATCCGAGAAAGGATCCATGTATGAAAACCAAGTATAGACTTTGGTAGACTTGCTCATTGGACGGCAGGTCGTTGAGTACAAATGGACCTTTAAAATGAAGACAAACGCTGATGGTAAATGTCACCATTTATAAAGCTCGACTTGTCGCAAAGAAGTTTCCGCCAAGTTCAAGGAGTTGACTGCAATGAGATTTTATCACTCGTAGCGGTGCTAAAGTCTATTGTAATTATGCTAGCAGTTGCTGCATTTTTCAATTATGAAATCTGGTAGATGGATGCCAAAACATCGTTTCCTTCCTTAAGGAAAGGTTGTATGAGATACAACCAGAAGGTTTTGTCAGTCCTATGGATGCTAAAAGGTGTACAAGCTTTAGTGATCCTTCTATGAACTGAAGCAAGCATCTCGGAGTTGGAATATACACTTTGATGAGGTCATCAAAGTTTTTGAGTCTATACAAAGTTTATGAGAAACTTGTATTTGCAATAAAGTGAGTGGGAGCACTATAGAGTTTCTAATAAGTATATGTGGATGACATATTGCTATTCGGAAATAATGTGGAATTTCTAGAAAGCATAAACAGTTGTTTGAAAAGTTATTTCCAAAGGAAGACCTGGATAAAGCTACCGGATTGTTGAGCATCAAGATCTATAGAGATAGATCAAGATGTTTGATAAGACTTTCAATGAGTACATAACTCGACAAGATTTTGAAAGAGTTCAAAATGGATCAGTCAGAGAAAGAGTTCTCGCCTGATTTGTAAGGTGTGAAGTTGAGTGAGACTCAAAGCTCGACAATGGCAGAAGAAGGAGTAAGGACGAATGTCGTCCCCTATGCCTTAGCCATAGGCTATATATTATGCCATGTTGTGTACCACACCTGGTGTGTGCCTTGCCATGAGTCTGTCAAGGGGTAAAAAAGTGATCCAGGAGTGGATCACTGGACAACGGTCAAGATTATCCTTAGTAACTAAAAGACTAAGGAGATGTTTCTCGATTATGGAGGTGATAAAGAGTTTGTCGTAAAGAGTTACGTCGATGCAAGCTTTAACACCAATACGGATGACTCGTAGTAGCAATCTGGATACGTATAGTGGAGCAGCCATTTGGAATAATACCAAGTGGAGTGTGGTAGCAGTGTTTACGGTTTGACATAGAGATTTGCAAAGTACACACGGATCCGAATGTCACAGACCCGTTGACTATAAGACCTCTCTCACATGCAAAGCATGATCGAGCCCCAAAACTCATTGGGTGTTAGATTCATAACAATGCGAATCACATGGTGATGTGAACTAGATTATTGACTCTAGTGCAAGTGGGAGACTATTGGACATATGCCCTAGAGGCAATAATAAATTAGTTATTATCATATTTCCTTGTTCACGATAATCGTTTATTATCCATGCTATAATTGTATTGATCGGAGACTTAGATGCATGTGTGGATACATAGACAAAACCATGTCCCTAGTATGCATCTAATGGACTAGCTCGTTGATCAAAGATGGTTAAGGTTTCCTATCCATGGACATGAGATGTCATTTGATAACGGGATCACATCATTAGGACATGTCATGTGATGGACAAGACCCAAATTACAAACGTAGCATATGATCGTGTTAGTTTAATGCTACTATTTTCTGCATGTCAAATATCTGTTCCTACGACCATGAGATCATGCAACTCACTGACACCGGAGGAGTCCTTGTGTGTATCAAACGTCGCAACATAACTGGGTCACTATAAAGGTACTCTACAGGTATCTCCGAGGGTGTCTGTTGGGTTGGCATGGATCAAGACTGGGATTTGTTACTCCGTGTTACGGAGAGGTATCTCAGGGCCCACTCGGTAATACAACATCACAACAAGCCTTGCAAGCAATGTGACTAAGTGTTAGTCATGGGATCTTGTATTACGGAATGAGTAAAGGTACTTGCCGGTAATGAGGTTTAACTAGGTATGGAGATACCGACGATCGAATCTCGGGCAAGTAACATACCGAAGAACAAAAGGAACATCATACGGGATTAACTGAATCCTTGACATAGAGGTTCGACCGATAAAGATCTATTTTGGTCACCGGGAAAGTTTCGGGCTCATCGGTAGTGTACCGGGAGTGCTGGTAGTGTACCGGCAGACCATCGGGAGAGGTATTTTGACCCAAGAGGCTACATGGTCTGTGGGAGGAGGTAAATCATCCCCTGGTGGGCTGGCCGAAGCCTCCTCTGAGGGCCCATATGGCTGGAGTCGTTTGAGAAGGAAAAAAGCCAAAGGTGGAGAGGTGGAAAGAGTTTCCAAGTGGAAAGGAGGAATCCTACTCCTAATAGGATTGGAGTAGGACTCCTCCACCTCCAATTTCGACCAAACCTTGAGGGTTTGAGGCTGCCTCCTCCCCTCCCTCCCTCCTATATATACTAGAGAATTCAGAGGAAAAAGTTAGCCCTAATAGCCACGTGCTACCTCTCCTCTAGATCGCAGTTTCTCCTCTAAATCAGTTTTCCGCAGTGCTTGGGCGAAGCCCTGTCGGAATTGCTCCACCACCATCGCCGCGCCACCGTCACACTGCCAGAGAACTCGTCTACCTCTCTGCTCCCTCTTGCTGGATCAAGAAGGCGGAGATCGTCTTTGAGCTGTACATGTGCTGAACGCGGAGGTGCCGTCCGTGCGGCACTAGATCGGAAGGACCATGATCAAGATTGCGAGACGGATCATGATGAGATCGTAGGACGGATTGTGATGAGTTTGCGGAACGGATCGTGATTGGATCGCGGGATGGATCATGATGAGATCGCGGGACGCTCGGTGATTTGGATCGCGAAGACGTTCGACTACACCAACCGCATTTCTTAATGCTTCCCGCTTAGCGATCTACAAGGGTATGTGGATCCACTCTCCCTCTCTTAGATTCTCACCATCATGGATAGATCTTGCGTGTGCGTAGGGAAATTTTTGTTTCCCATGCAACGTTCCCCAACACTTTTTGCATTTGAGCTCCAATCATGATCGGCATCCAAGGTGTCATAGATTACCTCGTTCTTTAAAAAATTGAAGGAATTGAACCGAGCTTAATGTCGTAAATGCTCTCTATGAAGGCAACCACCTACGCCCGAGCTTTATGCCAGATTGCTTCCGAGGTGGTGCACCGCCCCGACCATGTGCTGATTTTTGTGGATATTTTTTATTGGTGCAATTTATTCTATGGTGATATCTATAGCTAGTATCCCTCAAGGTGTGTGTCGGTCTAAAACCCGGGATGCACCTGAAGGATAAAATAAAACCACTAATCCCAGTAGCCCTTGAGACTCAGGTCGATTCGCGAAATCGGACTGAGGATTAATTCCTTGGTTGGTAGTGCAGTAGCCCCCAAGACTCAGGTTGGGTGCGGCCGACCAATTTGAGGATCATAATCTCCTCGGAAATTGTATTGCACTTTGAAATTTAATGCATTGAATCAATCAATGAAGTAGACGTCGAGACCTGGGTTGGGCAACATGGCCGACCCTAGGATCGTATCTCATCGGGAACTGGTTCATCCGTTGAGTTTATTTTGACAACGCCGAGGTGTAGCTCGGCAGGGAAGATATTGAATTGTGGGCCAGAAAAGATTTTCCAAGCAAAGCAATCACGCAGAACACCTCGAACAAGAGGATGTCCTGCCTCGTGAAAACACACACATAAAAATAGGTTAAAGGTGTCATAAGTTCGGAAGACCAAAAAACTTTAACAAAAACTTTACATCCGAACTAAATCAAGTTTCTTGGTGCCAATCTGAAAGTTTGTTTGAAATTAGTATGTGCTTCGACCGTGCTTTAACATGATACATCCGATCTCCAAACTTCAAGCGGGCCTGCCTTCGGCTTCAACCTCCTATCCCGAAGGCGGAGTGCTTCTCAGGCCAGTTTAGCAAACTAAACTCGAGCAAATTTAGAGAGAAACCATACTACCTAACTATTGATCAAACACTCGCGTCGGAAAAAGGAGTAGTAGAAAAAGACTTTGCAACAATGAAGAAGAAAACATTTATTATAAAACGGCTCATATAAATTTAAGATCCCCTAGTTAACGTGGGTAAAAGAAGCATTTTTAACAAACAATGCTTTTAACAAGATAATTTTTTAACAAACAACTTTTTTAACACAAATATAATGCTTGGTTGAACCGCATAGAAATAGAAACAGGAAAAAGTTGAGCATGAAAGCGGCTTAGCTGGTTAATGTGTTCGTTGTTGATGACCTGGGCCGAGCTTGTAGTAGGCCAAGCTCCCAGCCACCAAGCCAATCACGTGGTGACCGAGCGAAGAGCTCGGCTCAGCAAGGTCAATGTCGCAAGGCGAAGCCCCTGGTCTAGTCGAGGTGATGAAACTAGTCGGCTGGTGATGCCGAAGTCCCCAGAGCAGGTTGATGAGGAGATGGCAAAGCCCCCAGTCTAGCCAAGGTGACGGAGCTCGTAGGTAAGGTGTCGCTAGAGCCCTCATGCTAGCCGACGTGTCAAAGCAGGTCCGCGTAGTGGATGTCGGCTTGAAAAAGCAACGATGTGGCGATGCCGATGCATGTCGGAATTTGTGACGCGCTCAATGCTGGCTTGTTGAAGCAACGGAGCGCCCGACCCATAAAACCCGCGGATGATGAGGTTCTCGTCCCTCGCGATGCCAAACACTTGGTCGGCTGACCGAGATGATGAGAAAAATTCCTTCAAAAAGGACGTCCGACAACCCATTCATGAAAAATATGAACTCGGGTTGGATTCATTTTCGCGCAGAAAATAGATCCAACATTCGTTGTACTCACCGGACGTTTCCCGGAGTCTGGACGGTCGATCGGGCTGAAATTTTGAGGGGTGGTCGGTGATACGTCTCCAACGTATCTATAATTTTTGATTGTTCCATGCTATTATATTATCAACTTTGGATGTTTTATATGCATGAATATGCTATTTTATATTATTTTTGGGACTAACCTATTGACCTAGTGCCCAGTGCCAGTTTCTGTTTTTCCATGTTTTTGACCTTTTTCAGATAGGAATGTCAAACGGAGTCCAAACGGAATAAAACTTTCGCTGTGATTTTTATGGAAAATATCAAAAATACCAGAAGAAAAAGATACCGGAGAGGAGTCCCGAGGAATCCACGAGCCTGGGAGGCACGGCCACCCCCCTGGCCGTGCTTGGGAGGCTCGTGACCTCCTCGTGGCCCCTCTCGACTTGTTCTCGACGCCATACGGTCTTATAAATACAGAAACCATCATAACTAAACCTAGATCGGGAGTTCCGCCGCCGCAAGCCTCTGTAGCCACCAAAAACAAATCGGGAGCCCGTTTCGGCACCCTGCCGGAGCGGGAACCCATCACCGGTGGCCATCTTCATCATCCCGGCAATCTCCATGACGAGGAGGGAGTAGTCCACCCTCGGGGCTGAGGGTATGTACCAGTAGCTATGTGTTTGATCTCTCTCTCTCGTGTTCTTGAGATGTCTTGATCTCTATGTACCGCGGGCTTTGCTACTATAGTTGGATGTTATGATGTTTTTCCCCCTCTCCCTTCTTGTAATGAATTGAGTTTACCCTTTGGAGTTATCTTATCGAATTGAATCTTTAAGAACACTTGATGTATGTCTTGCACGTGTCTATTTGTGGTGACAATGGGATATTCATGTGAGTACTTGATGTATGTTTTGGTGATCAACTTGCGGGTTTCGTGACCTCAGGAACCTATGCATAGGGGTTGGCACACATTTTGACTCTCCGGTAGAAACTTTGGGACACTCTTTAAAGTTTTGTGTGTTGGTTGAATAGATGCTTTTGAGATTGTGTGATGCATGTCGTATAATCATACCCATGGATACTTGAGGTGACAATGGAGTATGTAGGTGACATTAGGGTTTTGGTTGATGTGTGTCTTAAGGTGTTATTCTAGTACGAACTCTAGGATAGATTGAACGGAAAGAATAGCTTCGTGTTATTTTACTACGGACTCTTGAATAGATTGATCAGAAAGAATAACTTTGTGGTGGTTTCCTACCCGACAATAATCTCTTCGTTTGTTCTCCGCTATTAGTTACTTTGGAGTGACTCTTTGTTGCATATTGAGGGATAGTTATATGATCCAATTATGTTATCACTGTTGAGAGAACTTCACTAGTGAAAGTATGAACCCTAGGCTTTGTTTCCAAGCATTGCAATACCGTTCGTGCTCACTTTTACTATTAGTTAACTTGCTGTTTTTATATTTTCAGATTACAAAAACCTATATCTACTATCCATATTGCACTTGTATCAGCATCTCTTCGACGAACTAGTGCACCTATACAACTTACCATTGTATTGGGTGTGTTGGGGACACAAGAGACTCATTGTTATTTGGTTGCAGGGTTGTTTGAGAGATACTATCTTCATCGTACACCTCCCGTGGATTGATAAACCATAGGTCACCCACTTAAGGGAAATTGCTACTGTCCTACAAAAATCTGCACTTGGAGGCCCAACAACGTCCACGAGGAGAAGGTTGCGTAGTAGACATCAAGCTCTTTTTTGGCGCCGTTGCCGGGGAGGTTAGCGCTTGAAGGTATATCTTTAGATCTTGCAATCAAATCTTTTAGTTTCTTGTTTTATCACTAGTTTAGTTTATTAAAAGAAAACACAAAAAAATGGAATTAAGGATACCTCATATGCTTCATCTTTTTAATGTCTTTCGTGAAAATGATGGAAAGGAAAATTGTGCTCAAGTGTTAGAAGAAGAAGTTATTAAAATGTTTGGCACTAAATATTTGAATGATGAGCATGATAGTAATATTTTTCTATGAATTCTCTGAATATCCATGATGCTAATGATATGGAAAGCCACAAGCGTGGGGATGCTATGTTTGATGAGGATGATATTTTTAGCCCCCCAAGTTTTGATGAGCAAAACTATTATGATTATGACATGCCTCCTATATATGATGATTATTGTGATGACACATATGATATAAAGAGTAATGGTAACCATGAAACTTTTCATCATGATTCTAATATTCAAAGTTGTTATGTCAATCAAGCATGTCATGATAGTTATTTTGTTGAGTTTGCTCCCACTTTTTTGAATGAGAAGAAAACTGCTTATGAGGAGAGTGAAAAAGATTCTATGCTTGTGCATAATCAAAACAATGATTTATGTGCTGGTTATATTGTGGAATTCATTGATGATGCTACTGAAAATTATTATGAGAGAGGATCATATGCTTCTACATATTGCAATAATGTCAAGTTTCCTCTCTATGTGTTGAAATTTTTGAAGCTATGCTTGCTTTGCCTTCTTATGCTAGATGATTCTTGCTCCAATAAGTTATTTGTTAAAAAAATCCATATGCATAGGAAGTGGGTTAGACTTAAATGTGCTATTCATATGATTCATGATGCTTCCATTATGTTTCAATCCTTATCTTTTATGTGAGCATCATTGAAATCATCATGCCTAGCTTGAAAGGCATTAAAGAAAAGTGCTTGTTGGGAGACAACCCAATATGTATCCTTAATTTTTTTGTGTGTTCACATGATTAAGCTTCTGTATTAATCATGTTTTATAGCTTTTATTTCAATAAAGTGCCAAGTAAAGCCTTTATGATTAGTTTGGGTGATAGTTGTTTCATCATGCTGAAAAAGACAGAAACTTTATGCTCACAAAATTATTTTTAGTTTTTATCCAGAGAGAGATTTTGAGTTGATTATTTTTTATTATGATTTATATACAAATTTCCTTAATTTTAATAATTGTTTCAGAATTTTTCGAGGTGCAGAAGTATGGTTATCATTCAGATCATTACAGACTGTTCTGTTCTTGACAGATTCTGTATTCAATGCATAGTTTGCTTGTTTTAGTGTTTCCATAGATTATATTAAGTGATATAAATTGTGGAAATGATAAGATACAGTAGGAATTGTGTGCGAACATTTATGAATCTTGTCTTGACAATACCAAAATGAATGATTTGTCTTTATTATACTAACCCATCTCACGAAGTTCCGTTAAGTTTTGTGTTGTGAAGTTTTCAAGTTTTGGGTAAAGTTCGGATGGACAAGGAACAAGGAGTGGAAAGAGACTAATCTTGGGGATGCCCAAGGAATCCCAAGACATATTCAAGGACACCAAATATCCTAAGGTTTGGGATGCCCCGGGAAGGCATCCCCTCTTTCGTCTTCAATCCATCGGTAACTTTACTTGGGGCTATATTTTTATTCACCACATGATATGTGTTTTGCTTGGACCGTCATTTTCTTTTATTAGTACTTGATTGCTGTTATTTATATTAATTTTAATGTTTTTCATCATTTATTTCAATAAAAATGTCAAGGATAGCCTTTACCACGCTTAATTTGCAGGTATAGGAGTTGCTGTTCCAAAACAGAAAGTTTGCTTGTAGTGCAAAAATTCCCTAGAATTTTTGGTATGTCAGAATAACTTGAAATTTGTACACAGTGTGCTATTATAAATTCCATACAGCATGTAATGTTTTAAGATTTTTTGGAGTTAATTAAGTATGTATCTTGTTGCATTCTTCACAGACTGTTCTGTTTAGGCAGATTGCTGTTATGTTTGCATTGTTTGCATATGTTTGCATGTTTAGTGATTCCATTTGATGATGGGAGTTTTAAATATGCAGAGTAATTTAGTGTGCAATGTCAAATAATTATTTCAGTAATTTTCTACAGTAGAGGATGATAAATTTTTGCATTGATTTATACTAATCTATCTCACGAGTTTTTGTTGAGTTTTGTGTGGATGAAGTTTTTAAGATTTCAGAAACCGTCATATGAGAGGAATTAAGGAGACACAAAAGCTCAAGATTGGGGATGCCCAATCCATCCCCAATCCATATTTCAATAAGTCTCAAGCGTCTAAGCTTGGGGATGCCCTGGATGGCCTCCCACCTTTCTTCTTCAACATTTATCGGTTAGTATCGGTTAAACCTAAGTTTTTGCTTCTTCACATGATTCGTGCTATCCTTGGAGTGTCATTTTATTTTGTTTGAATAAGGTACTTAAGATCTGAAATTCTTAGATGGGAGAGTCTTCACATAGCTAAATAATTATTCAACTACTCATTGAGCTTCACTTATATATCTTTTGGAGTAGTTTGTCTTTTGCTCTAGCGCTTCACTTATATCCTTAATAGAGCATTGCAATGTTTATATTTTAGAGAAATTGATGAACTCTCATGCTTCACTTATATCATTTTGAGAGTCTTAAACAACATGGTAATTTTCTTAGGTTATGAAACTAGTCCTAATATGATAGGCATCCAAAAGGATATAATAAAAACTTTCATATTCAAGTGCATTGAGTAGTAAGAGAAGTTTGATTCCTTGCACCTAGTTTTGAGATATGGATATGGTAATATTAGAGTTATGCTAGTAGGGTGTTGTGAATCTAGAAATACTTGTGTTAAGGTTAGTGATTCCCGTAGCATGCACGTATGGTGAACCGCTATGTTAGGAAGTCGGAGCATGATTGATTTATTGATTGTCATCCTTTGTGTGGTGGTCGGGATCGCGTGATGGTTAACTCCTACCAACCCTTCCCCTAGGAGTATGCGTTTAGCACTTTGTTTCGATTACTAATAAAAAATTCTCAATAAGTATATGAGTTCTTCAAGACTAATGTGAGTCCATGGTATAGATGCACTTTCACCCTTCCACCATTGCTAACCTCTCTAGTACCGCGCAACTTTCGCCGATGCACAAACCCACCATATACCTTCCTCAAAACAGCCACCATACCTACCTATTACGGCATTTTCATAGCCATTCCGAGATATATTTCCATGCAACTTCACTGTTCCGTCTCATGACATGTGCCATCACTTTCATTCATATAGAGTCATTATTGTTCTAAGTATCGAGTTGTAAGTAAATAAAAGTGTGATGATCATCATTATTAGAGCATTGTCCCATGTGAGGAAATAAAAAAAAGAGGACAAAGAGCCCAAAGAAAAAAAGAGAGGCCGAAGAGCCCAAATAAAAAAAAGAGGCCAAAGGGCCCAAACAAAAAATGAGAGAAAAAGAGAGAAGGGACAATGCTACTATCTTTTTCCACACTTGTGCTTCAAAATAGCACCATGTTCTTCATGATAGGGAGTCTCTTGTTTTGTCACTTTCATATGCTAGTGGGAATTTTCATTATATAACTTGGCTTGTATATTCCAATGATGGGCTTCCTCAAATTGCCCTAGGTCTTCGTGAGCAAGCAAGTTGGGTGCACACCCACTAGTTTTTATTTTTGAGCTTTCATACACTTATAGCTCTAGTGCATCCGTTCCATGGCAATCCCTACTCATTCACATTGATATCTATTGATGGGCATCTCCATAGCCCATTGATACACCGAGTCGATGTACCATCTCCTCCTTTTTGCCTCACAACCTCCACCACACTCTATTCCACCTATAGTGCTATATCCATGGCTCACGCTCATCTATTGCATGAGAGTTGAAAAAGTTTGAGAAAGTAAGAGTGCGAAAACAATTACTTGGCCAATACCGAGGTTGTGCACGATTTAAATTCATTGTGTCGGGATGATGGAGCATAGCCAGACTATATGATTTTGTAGGGATAACTTTCTTTGTCCTTGTTATTTCAAAAGTTCATGATTACTTTGCTAGTACGCTTGAAGTATTATTGTTTTCATGTCAATATTAAACTTTGGTTTTGAATCTTATGGATCTGAACCTTCATGCCACAATACAGAAGATTATAAGAATAAATATGCTAGGTAGCATTCCACATCAAAAATTATGTTTTTATCACTTCCCTACTCGAGGACGAGTAGGAGTTAAGCTTGGGCATGCTTGATACGTCTCCAACGTATCTATAATTTTTGATTGTTCCATGCTATTATATTATCAACTTTGGATGTTTTATATGCATGAATATGCTATTTTATATTATTTTTGGGACTAACCTATTGACCTAGTGCCTAGTGCCAGTTTCTGTTTTTCCATGTTTTTGACCTTTTTCAGATAGGAATATCAAATGGAGTCCAAATGGAATAAAACTTTCGCTATGATTTTTTATGGAAAATATCAAAAATACCAGAAGAAAAAGATACCGAAGAGGAGTCCCGAGGAAGCCACGAGCCCAGGAGGCATGGCCATCCCCCTGGCCGCGCCTGGGAGGCTCGTGACCTCCTCGTGGCCCATCTCGACTTGTTCTCGACGCCATACGGTATTATAAATACAGAAACCATCAGAACTAAACCTAGATCGGGAGTTCCGCCACCGCAAGCCTCTGTAGCCACCAAAAACCAATCGGGAGCCCGTTCCGGCACCCTGTCGGAGCGGGAACCCATCTCCGGTGGCCATCTTCATCATCCCGGCAATCTCCATGACGAGGAGGGAGTAGTCCACCCTCGGGGCTGAGGGTATGTACCAATAGCTATGTGTTTGATCTCTCTCTCTCTCTCTCTCGTGTTCTTGAGATGTCTTGATCTCTATGTACCGCGGGCTTTGCTACTATAGTTGGATCTTATGATGTTCTTCCCCCTCTCCCTTCTTGTAATGAATTGAGTTTCCCCTTTGGAGTTATCTTATCGAATTGAATCTTTAAGAACACTTGATGTATGTCTTGCACGTGTCTATTTGTGGTGACAATGGGATATTCATGTGAGTACTTGATGTATGTTTTGGTGATCAACTTGCGGGTTTCGTGACCTCGGGAACCTATGCATAGGGGTTGGCACACGTTTTGACTCTCCGGTAGAAACTTCGAGACACTCTTTAAAGTTCTATGTGTTGGTTGAATAGATGCTTTTGAGATTGTGTGATGCATGCCGTATAATCATACCCACGGATACTTGAGGTGACAATGGAGTATCTAGGTGACATTAGGGTTTTGGTTGATGTGTGTCTTAAGGTGTTATTCTAGTATGAACTCTAGAATAGATTGAACGGAAAGAATAGCTTCGTGTTATTTTACTACGGACTCTTGAATAGATTGATTAGAAGGAATAACTTTGTGGTGGTTTCGTAACCGACAATAATCTCTGTGTTTGTTCTCCGCTATTAGTTACTTTGGAGTGACTCTTTGTTGCACGTTGAGGGATAGTTATATGATCCAATTATGTTATCATTGTTGAGAGAACTTCACTAGTGAAAGTATGAACCCTAGGCCTTGTTTCCAAGCATTGAAATACCGTTCGTGCTCACTTTTACTATTAGTTACCTTGCTGTTTTTATATTTTCAGATTACAAAAACCTATATCTACTATCCATATTACACTTGTATCACCATCTTTTCGCCGAACTAGTGCACCTATACAACTTACCATTGTATTGGGTGTGTTGCGACACAAGAGACTCTTTGTTATTTGGTTGCAGGGTTGTTTGAGAGATATTATCTTCATCCTACACCTCCCGTGGATTGATAAACCTTAGGTCACCCACTTAAGGGAAAATTGCTACTGTCCTACAAACCTCTGCACTTGGAGGCCCAACAACGTCTACGAGAAGAAGGTTGTGTAGTAGACATCAGTCGGTATAGGAATTCCGCAGCCGATGAACGGTTGGATTTTCTAACGGATGGCTGAGCTAGATATAGCACACCTCACCCTAAACTCATCCAGATTCCCATCCAAATTCGAAAGGGCTCTGGTATATCGGGGATTGCCGGAGGTTCCTCCATTGGAACGCGATGAAATCTTGCATGGTTGTTGTAGATACAATTCCACACAATTCCACAGAAGCAATCGTCAAGGCGATGCTCGAGGAAATGGGGACGACAAACATGAATCCCATATCTAGAAAAAATTGTTGTCAATCTGTAGACGAGCCATCGATCCTTTGGTGATCCCACAGCGGAACTCTTAGTGAAAGCACCAATATTGGTGTCAAAATTGGCGGATATCGTGTAGGGGATCCTAAACTGTGGATCTTGGATCAATGGTTAACAGGAGACAAGGTAGACGATGTTACCCAGGTTCAGGCCCTTTTGATGGAGGTAATACCATACGTCCTGGTTGGTTTGTATTGATGATGGAGTATCTGGTACAGAGTTGATCTACCTCAAGATCGTATGTTGTGGTCTAAACCCTAAGAGTGATGATCACAATCTCTGATGATATGTTTCTTGTATATCTACTAGCCTGGCCTCGACTTATATAACACACTAAAGGCCTAGGATAACAAGAGTCCTAGTCGGCTACGTCGGTGGAGAGGAGTCCTTGTCTGATAACCAAGTTGTGTGGAATCTTCCTTGCATATGTCATCGGCTGCCCGAAGTGGCCCATGAGTCCGGCCCGTAGAGATAGGCCGGTGGCCCGAGGACCCCTTAGTCCCGGAATCCCTTAGTCGTGGCCTCGCGTTTGACACGATGAGCACAGATTCATGGGCGACCGATCCTCTTGGTGAAGCATTGAACTAGTTGCTAGCATCATTAACCACAGAGACAGTCCGTGCAGAGTAACGAATGGGAGGGTGTTGAGGCAGAGGACAATGGAGGAGAAATTTAGTGCACGCGCCATGACAGTGTTAGTGTAGTAGGACTTGAAGAAGGTGGCCGAAAAGAACGACACTGAACACGACGCCAGTGTAGTAGGACGCGAGCGAGGAGGGCGAGGGGAATGACGCCAACGATGGCTTCAGTATAGCAGGACATGAGAGAGAAGGTGGAGAGGAACGACGATTGTGCAAGTGTAGTAGGACACGTGAGAGGAGGTTGAGAGGAACGACGCTAGCGGGGCGCTAGTGCAACAACACAGGGAGAGGATGCCGAGAGGAATGATGCTGGTGGTGACGCTTCTAACAGGGCGAGGGACAGGGGGCCAAGAGGAACGACTAAGTGGAGGAGATTAAGGAGTGCTACTAAAATAGACCACATATATGCATGTGCATGTGCATGTGCATATTCCATGAGGTTGAGGTTGATTTACTCGTCTATGATCATGGAAACAGAAAATGTGCAACATGAAATTCGTGTGAATCTACGAGATGAAACTACTGATCAAAGAAAATTTCAAATTGTCGACTATGCGAAAATAATTTGATGAAACTCGTAAAAAATAGTTTCAAACGTGAACATGAAATTGAATATTTACGATCGAGAAATTACGTATCAGTCGCCTGAATAGAACCATAGCATTGATGTGGATCTTTTTTGTGTGGAGTTTATTATAAATCGAAACACAGTCATGTACATTTCAAGAAAGAGAATAGAGAAAGGTATTAATGGAGGTACGAAACAAATCACGTACATGGTGTCTACTACCTTGCATCCTCTAATGCAACCGGATCAACTCATGTGCCCTAGTCATTAGAAACTGTTGATTCTGCCATTCCTAGCAGCTTTGAATGAGGAGTGCTTTAAATTCCATGTTATGTGAGAATCAGATGAATCTCAGATAACCAAACAAACTAATTCTTTCCACGCGGGCTTTCTTAGGACGAATGCGGGCTAAGGGCATCTCCCACGCCGACCCTCAGACTATCCGCATACATCCGGACTGCATGGTTCCCACCGTGGAAACCATCAAACGCGAGTTTGTATCTGTTCATCGAGCGGTTCGGATGTACTTTCTCCCACAAACCGGAGACAAACTAGGGGCTTTGCGAGCGTCCAGACCGCTCCCGCACCCACTTCTGACAATCCTGGCCCACCAAAAACTCCTCCCTCGCATGTGCGTGTTGGAAATATGCCCTAGAGGCAATATATAAAGTGTTTATTATTATATTTCCTTGTTCATGATAATTGTTTATTATCCATGCTATAATTGTAGTGATTGGAAACACATTGCATGTGTGGGTAAATAAACAACACTATGTCCCTAGTATGCCTCTAGTGAACTAGCTCGTTGATCAGGGTTTCCTAGCCATTGACATGTGATGTCATTTGATAACGGGATCACATCATTGGGAGAATGATGTGATGGACAAGACCCAAACTACAAACGTAGCATATGATCGTGTCAGTTTATTGCTACTGTTTTCCGCATGTCAAGTATATGTTCCTATGACCATGAGATCATGCAACTCACGGATATCGGAGGAGTGCCTTGTGTGTATCCAACGTCGCAACGTAACTGGGTGACTATAAAGGTGCTCTACAGGTATCTCCGATGGTGTCTGTTGAGTTGGCATGGATCGAGACTGGGATTTGTTACTCCGTGTAACGGAGAGGTATCCCGGGGCCCACTCGGTAATGCAACATCACAATGAGACTTGCAAGAAATGTGACTAATTGTTAGTTGCGGGATCTTGTATTACAGAACGAGTAAAGAGACTTTCCGGTAACGAGGTTGAACTAGGTATGGAGATACCGACGATCGAATCTCGGGCAAGTAACATACCAAAGAACAAAGGGAACGTTATACGGGATTAACTGAATCCTTGACATAGAGGTTCGACCGATAAAGATCTTTGTAGAATATGTAGGAACCACTGTGGACGTCCAGGTCCCGCCATTGGTTATTGACCGTAGAGGTGTCTCGGTCATGTCTACATAGTTCTCGAACCCGCGGGGTCTGCACACTTAAGGTTCGGTGACGTTTCGGTAGTGTAGAGTTATGTATGGTGGTGACCAAAGTTTGTTCGGAGTCCCGGATGAGATCCCGGACGTCACGAGGAGCTCCGGAATGGTCCGTAGATAAAGATTCATATATAGGAAGTCCCAGTTTGGTCGCCGGAAAAGTTTTGGGCTCATCGGTAGTGCACCGGGAGTGCTGGTAGTGTAGAGGGGTATTTCGACCCTAGAGGGACCATGGGCTGTGGGAGAGTATTTACCAGCCCTTGGTGGGCTGGTAAAACAGCCACAAAACGCCCATGGCGCAGGAAGAGAAAAAGGCTAAGGAAAAAGGTGAAAATCAGCCAATAGGAGGCAATCCTACTCCAACTAGGATTGGAGGTGGAGTAGGACTCCACCCCACCTATTCGGCCGAACCAAAGAGGCCTTGGCTGCCTCTCCTCTCCTCTCCTCCTATATATACTAGTGGAATAGCTAGGGTTTTGGCAGAAATTACGGACACGTGCTACCCATTCCACCGGTGCTCCTCTAGATTGGTTCTCCGCAGTGCTTAGGCGAAGCCCTGCCGGAATTGCTCCACCACCACCATCACCGAAGCGCCATCATGCTACCGGTGAACTCTCTCTCCTCTCCACCTCATCTTGCTGGATCAAGACGGTGGAGATCGTCATCAAACTGCACATGTGCTGAACGCGGAGGTGTCGTTCGTTCGGTACTAGATCGGAAGGATCGTGATCAAGGCCACGGGACGTTCGTGATCGGATCGCGGGACGGATCGTGACGAGATCACGGGACGGTTCGTGATTGGTTCGCGGGACGGTTCGTGATTAGATCGCGGGACGCTCGGCGATTTGGATCGCGAAGAAGTTTGACTACACCAACCGCGTTTCTTAATGCTTCCCGCTTAGCGATCTACCAGGGTACGTAGATCCACTCTCCCTCTCGTAGATGCTCATCACCATAGATAGGTTTGCGTGTGCGTAGGAAAAAATTTATTTCCCATGCGACGTTCCCCAACAGTGGCATCATGAGCTAGGTTGATGGTTCGATGAGATCTCGAGTAGAACACAAAAGGTTTGTGGGCGTAGATGCTTAGATTGCTTCCTCCCTTGGTCGGATTTTGGTTTAGCGGGATTGTGAGATGAAGCGAGCCGGACCAACATTACTCGTACGCTTATGAGAGACCGGTTCCCTCGACGCAACTTGTTGCTTAGATGGCTTGCGGGTGTCAGTTTCTCTTACTTTAGTTGGATCGAATCCGACAAAGGTGGTCCTTGAGAAGGTTGAAAAGCAATCTATGTATCACCGTTGTGGTTTATGCGTAGGTGAGAATCGTTCTTGCTAGATACCCGTAGCAGCCACGTAAAACATGCAACAATAATTAGAGGACGTCTAACTTGTTTGCAGGGTATGTTGTGATGTGATATGGCCAATTACATGATGAGATATATGTGATGTATGAGATGATCATGTGATGTATAGATTTTCACGACTTGCATGTAGGTGAATACGGCAACCGGCAAGAGCCATAGGGTTGTCTTTAATTATTGTATGACCTACGTGTCAATCATTAAGCGCTATGTAATGCTTTACCTTATCGCTAAGCGGTAGCAATAGAAGTAGAAGCAGGGCTGGCGCCACAACCCCAATGGCAGCACATTGATGGAGATCAAGATGATGGAGATCATGGTGTTGTGCCGGTGACGATGGAGATCATGCCGGTGTTTCGAAGATGGAGATCTTAAACACAAGTTCATGGCCATATCATGTCACTTATGAATTGCATGAGATGTTAATCCTTTTATGCACCTTATTTTGCTTAGTACGGCGGTAGCATTATAAGGTGATCCCTCACTTGAATTTCAAGATGAATTGTGTTCTCCCCGAGTGTGCACCGTTATGAAAGTTCGTCGTGTCGAGACACCACATGATGATCGGGTGTGATAGACTCTACGTTCACATACAACGGGTGCAAGCCAGATTTGCACGTGCAGAACACTCGGGTTAAACTTGACGATCCTAGCATGTACAGACATGGCCTCAGAACACAAGAGACCGAAAGGTCGAACATGAGTCATATAGTAGATATGATCAACATAATGATGTTCACCATTGAAACCAGCTGAACTCACGTGATGATCGGACTTGAGTTGGTGAATTTGGATCATGTGACACTTAGATGACCCGAGGGATGTCAATTTGAGTGGTATTTTAGTAATTTGATTAACTAAACTCATTATCTTGAACAATAGTCTAAGTGACCTTTGCATATTTATGTTGTAGATCAATGGCTCACGCAGTAGCACCCCTGAATTTTAATGCGTTCCTAGAGAAAGCTAAGCTGAAAGATGATGGAAGTAACTTTGTTGATTGGGCCCTTAATCTGAGGATTATCCTCACGGCTTCCCAGAAACAATATGTCCTTGATGCACCGCTTGGTGACCAACCAGAAGACATGACCTCCGAAGACGTTAAGAACGTTTGGGAGGCTCGTGCTGGAGACTACTCAATAGTTCAGTGTGCAATATTGTATGGCCTAGAATTGGGACTTCAAAGACGTTTTGAACGTCATGGAGCATATGAGATGTTCCAGGAGTTGAAGTTTATCTTTCGGAAGAATGCCCGGATCGAGAGGTATGGGACCTCTGATAAATTCTATGCTTGCAAGATGGAGGAGAACGGGTCTATCAGTGAGCATATACTCAGAATGTCTCGGTACTCAAACCGTCTAGCTGAGTTGGGAATTACCCTTCCGCCGGAGGCGATCACTGATAGGGTTCTTCAATCACTGCCGCCTAGTTACAAGAGCTTTGTGACGAACTATAACATGCACGGGATGAACAAGTCAGTCGCCAAGCTGTTTGCGATGCTGAAAGTCGCTGAGTCTAAAATCCAGAAAGAACATCAAGTGTTGATGGTCAATAAAACCACTAGTTTCAAGAAAAATGGCACGGGCAAAGGCAAGAAGGGTTAAACCAAGAAGGATGGCAAAGCAGTTGCTACTCCTACAAAGAAGCCTAAGCATGGATCTAAGCCAGAAACTAAGTGCTTTCATTGCAAAGGAACTGGTCACTGGAAGCGGAACTGCCCCAAGTACCTAGCTGACAAGAAGGCGGCCAACGACAAACAAGGTATATATGATATACATGTTATTGATGTGTACCTTACTAGTTCTCTTAGTAGTGCCTGGGTATTTGATACCGGTTTGGTTGCTCACATTTGCAACTCAAAGCAGGAACTACGGAATAAACGAAGACTGGCAAAGGACGAAGTGACGATGTGCGTGGGAAATGGTTCCAAGGTTGATGTGATCGCCGTCGGCACACTCTCTCTTCGATTACCATCAGGATTAGTGATGAACCTGAATAATTGTTATTTAGTGCCTGCGTTGAGCATGAACATTATATCTGGATCTTGTTTATTGCGAGACGGTTACTCATTTAAATCAGAGAATAAAGGTTGTTCTATTTATATGAGTGATATCTTTTATGGTCATGCACCCAATGTTAGGGGTTTATTCATATTGAATCTTGATAGTGATGATACACATGTTCATAACATTGATGCCAAAAGATGTAGAGTTGATAATGATAGTACCACTTTCTTGTGGCACTGCCGTTTAGGTCACATTGGTGTAAAACGCATGAGGAAGCTCCATGGTGATGGACTTTTGGAGTCACTTGATTTTGAATCACTTGACACATGCGAACCATGCCTCATGGGCAAGATGACTAAAACGTCGTTCTCTGGAACAATGGAACGGGCAAGTGACTTATTGGAAATCAAACATACTGATGTGTGCAGTCCAATGAATGTTGCAGCGCGCGGTGGATATCGTTACTTTCTCACCTTCACTGATGACTTGAGTAGATATGGGTATATTTACTTGATCAAACACAAGTCTGAAACATTTGAAAAGTTCAAGCAATTTCAGAGTGAAGTTGAGAATCATCGTAACAAGAAGATTAAATTTCTGCGATCTGATCGAGGAGGTGAATATCTGAGTTATGAGTTTGGCAGTCACTTAAGACAATGTGGAATTTTTTCACAGTTGACACCGCCCGGAACACCACAGCGTAATGGTGTGTCTGAACGTCGTAATCGAACCTTATTAGATATGGTGCGTTCTATGATGTCTCTTGCCGATTTGCCACTATCGTTTTGGGGTTATGCATTAGAGACAACTGCACTCACTTTAAATAGGGCACCATCCAAATCCGTTGAGACGATGCCATATGAATTGTGGTTTGGCAAAAGGCCAAAGTTGTCGTTTCTTAAAGTTTGGGGATGTGATGCGTATGTCAAAAAGCTTCAGCCTGAAAAGCTGGAACCCAAAGCGGAGAAATGCGTCTTCATAGGATACCCGAAAGAGACAGTCGGGTATACCTTCTATCTCAGATCCGAAGGTAAAATTTTTGTCGCTAAGAACGGAACATTTCTGGAGAAAGAGTTTCTCTCGAAAGAATTGAGTGGGAGGAAAATAGAGCTTGATGAGGTTATTGAACCTTTACTTCAACCAGAAAGTAGCGCAGTGTAGAAAGTTGTTTCTGTGGAACCTACAATGGTAGAAGAGGAAGTTAATGATGATGATCATGAAGCTTCGGATCAAGCTACTATTGAACCTCGTAGGTCGACAAGGACGCATACTACTCCTGAGTAGTACGGCAACCCTGTCTTGGAGGTCATGTTGTTAGACAATAATGAACCTACGAGCTATGGAGGAGCAGTGATGGGCCCGGATTCCGAGAAATGGTGAGAGGCCATGAAATCTGAGATGGGATCCATGTATGAAAACAAAGTATGGACTTTGGAAGTATTACCTGAAGGGCGAAAGGCCATTCAGAACAAATGGATCTTTAAGAAGAAGACGGACGCGGACGGTAATGTCACCGTCTATAAAGCTCGACTTGTGGCAAAGGGTTTTTTCACAAGTTCAAGGAGTTGACTACGATGAGACTTTCTCACCCGTAGCGATGCTTAAGTCTGTCAGAATCATGTTGGCAATAGCTGCTTATTTCGACTATGAAATTTGGCAGATGGATGTCAAAACGGCGTTCCTCAACGGTTTCCTTGAGGAAGAGTTGTATATGATGCAACCCGAAGGTTTTGTCGATCCAGAGAATGTTGACAAAGTTTGCAAACTCCAGCAATCCATTTATGGACTGGTGCAAGCATCTCGGAGTTGGAATAAGCGCTTTGATGAGGTGATCAAAGCGTTTGGGTTTATACAAGTTTATGGAGAAGCTTGTATTTACAAGAAAATGAGTGGGAGCTCTATAGCGTTTCTAGTGTTATATGTGGATGACATATTGCTGATTGGAAACAATATAGAAATGCTGGAAAGCGTGAAGGAATATTTGAATAAGAGTTTTTCAATGAAGGACCTAGGAGAAGCTGCTTTCATATTAGGCATTAAGATCTATAGAGATAAGTCGAGACGCTTAATAGCACTTTCACAGAGCACATACCTTAATAATGTTTTGAAGAAGTTCAAAATGGAGCAGTCCAAGAAAGGGTTCTTGCCTGTGTTACAAGGTGTGAAGTTGAGTAAGACTTAATGCCCAGTGACTGCAGAAGATAAAGAAAAGATGAGCGTCATCCCGTATGCTTCAGCCATAGGCTCTATCATGTATGCAATGTTGTGCACAAGACCCGATGTCAGCCTTGCCATAAGTATGGTCAGAATGTTTCAAAATGATCCTGGAGTCAAGCACCGGCAAGCGGTCAAGAATATCCTTAAGTACCTTAACAGGACTAAGGACATGTTTCTCGTTTATGGAGGTGATGAAGAGCTCGTCGTAAAGGGTTATGTCGATGCAAGCTTTAACACTGATCCGGATGATTCTAAGTCGCAAACCGGATACGTATTTATTCTTAATGGGGGAGCGGTAAGCTGGTGCAGTTCCAAGCAAAGCGTGGTAGCTGAGTCTACGTGCGAAGCGGAGTACATCGCAGCCTCGGAGGCAGCGAAGGAAGGTGTCTGGATGAAGCAGTTCATGACAAATCTTGGAGTAGTGCCCAGTGCACTGAATCCAATAAACTTGTTCTGTGACAACACTGGTGCCATTGCTCTAGACAAGGAACCAAGGATTCACAAGAGGACCAGATACATAAAGCGACGCTTCAACTCCATCCGGTTCTACATCGAGGAGAAGGACATAAATATTTGCAAAGTGCACACGGATCTGAATGTTGTAGATCCGTTGACTAAACCTCTTCCAAGGGCTAGACATGATCAACACCAGAACTGTATGGGTGTTCGATTCATTACCATGTAAATCACATAGTGATGTGAACTAGATTATTGACTCTAGTGCAAGTGGGAGACTGTTGGAAATATGCCCTAGAGGCAATATATAAAGTGTTTATTATTATATTTCCTTGTTCATGATAATCGTTTATTATCCATGCTATAATTGTAGTGATTGGAAACACATTGCATGTGTGGGTAAATAAACAACACTGTGTCCCTAGTATGCCTCTAGTGAACTAGCTCGTTGATCAAAGATGGTCAGGGTTTCCTAGCCATTGACATGTGATGTCATTTGATAATGGGATCACATCATTGGGAGGATGATGTGATGGACAAGACCCAAACTACAAACGTAGCATATGATCCTGCCAGTTTATTGCTACTGTTTTCTGCATGTCAAGTATATGTTCCTATGACCATGAGATCATGCAACTCACGGATATCGGAGGAGTGCCTTGTGTGTATCAAACGTCGCAACGTAACTGGGTGACTATAAAGGTGCTCTACAGGTATCTCCGATGGTGTCTGTTGAGTTGGCATGGATCGAGACTGGGATTTGTTACTCCGTGTAACGGAGAGGTATCTCGGGGCCCACTCGGTAATGCAACATCACAATGAGCCTTGCAAGCAATGTGACTAATTGTTAGTTGCGGGATCTTGTATTATGGAACGAGTAAAGATACTTGCCGGTAACGAGGTTGAACTAGGTATGGAGATACCGACGATCGAATCTCGGGCAAGTAACATATCGAAGAACAAAGGGAACGTTATACGGGATTAACTGAATCCTTGACATAGAGGTTCGACTGATAAAGATATTTGTAGAATATGTAGGAACCAATGTGGACGTCCAGGTCCCGCCATTGGTTATTGACCGTAGAGGTGTCTCTGTCATGTCTACATAGTTCTCGAACCCGCAGGGTCTGCACACTTAAGGTTCGGTGACGTTTCGGTAGTGTAGAGTTATGTATGGTGGTGACAAAAGTTTGTTCGGAGTCCCGGATGAGATCCCGGACGTCTCGAGGAGCTCCGGAATGGTCCGGAGGTAAAGATTCATATATAGGAAGTCCCAGTTTGGTCGCCGGAAAAGTTTCGGGCTCATCGGTAGTGTACCGGGAGTGCCGGTAGTGTACCGGGAGACCTCCGGGAGGGGTATTTCGACCCTAGAAGGACCATGGGCTGTGGGAGAGTATTAACCAGCCCTTAGTGGGCTGGTAAAAGAGCCACAAAAGGCCCATGGCGTAGGAAGAGAAAAAGGCTAAGGAAAAAGGTGAAAATCAGCCAATAGGAGGCAATCCTACTCCAACTAGGATTGGAGTTGGAGTAGGACTCCACCCCACCTATTCGGCCGAACCAAAGAGGCCTTGGCTGCCTCTCCTCTCCTCTCCTCCTATATATACTAGTGGAATAGCTAGGGTTTTGGCAGAAATTACGGCCACGTGCTACCCGTTCCACTGGTGCTCCTCTAGATTGGTTCTCCGCAGTGCTTAGGCGAAGCCCTGCCGGAATTGCTCCACCACCACCATCACCGGAGCACCGTCACGCTACCGGTGAACTCTCTCTCCTCTCCACCTCCTCTTGCTGGATCAAGACGGTGGAGATCGTCATCAAGCTGCACGTGTGCTGAACGCGGAGGTGCCGTTCGTTCGGTACTAGATCGGAAGGATCGTGATCAAGGCCACGGGACGTTCGTGATCGGATTGCGGGGCGGATCGTGATGAGATCATGGGACGGTTCATGATTGGTTCGCGGGACGGTTCGTGATTAGATCGCGGGACGCTCGGCGATTTGGATCGCGAAGAAGTTCGACTACACCAACCGCGTTTCTTAACGCTTCCCGCTTAGCGATCTACAAGGGTACGTAGATCCACTCTCCCTCTCGTAGATACTCATCACCATGGATAGGTTTGCGTGTGCGTAGGAAAAATTTTGTTTCCCATGCGATGTTCCCCAACAGTGCGCGCTTCCCGCCAAAAGTGGTATGCGCCTCTCCCGAGCGCCAATCGTGGCATTCATGCCCGGACAAAGTAGATGCAACCTCTCACCGGCACCGGCATTGAAGTGGTGTGCCGGCCAAGAGAGCACTGCCTGCATCACTTCCCGGTGCATGCGTCTGCCCTGTGTTTATATGACACCACAGCCACCCGTCCCCCCACACCCACATTGATGACACACGGTTGTCGAGAAACCTACTCCGATACCACCTGTTCGTCCGTCTATCGCCCACAATTGCCATTCACCTTGTTATATATAACCATAGCCGACACTCCTCCTCCTCCTCTCCGCACCATTCCCATCATGGCATATTCGTGCTCCAAAGCTCTTCGAGACGGGCTCACGCTAGAGCTGAAGAACGACAGGGCCGCCATTACTTTTGGCTGGCAGGACGAGAGATAGCCGGAGACCAATGGTGTTTCAATGAAGGACGGAACCAATGACAAGCCGTCACCAGCCTACTATCCTATGCCACCCTCGCTGGTGCATTGCAGAGTGACCATCGGCGTGGCATGTGCCCATTACATGGAAGGGACACAGGCCGACATGGCTACAACCTAAAACTCCTCGAGGAGCACCGGCAGACAGAGGAGCAGCTCGACGACGACAGGGTGATCACGCCGGACGTAGATGTGGCCGAGCAGGTAGCGCTGCTCGAGTCCTACCGCTCCACCCGCCAGATCCGCCTCAACCGTTGGTGGTACCTCCAGTGTCGGTCAGAATTGAAGGCTGCCTACAAGGAGTTCGATAAGGCGGCCGACGAGGTGTGGGGCAAGAGGGACTAAGAGGAGGTCACCGTCAGCTCCGCCAAGGCTGCTCCCCGCTGCCATGGCCATGAAACCCTCACGCAAGTGGGCGCGCCGACAAAGAGGAAGAGTAGTGCATGGTAGTTCATCGCCGCTCGAGTCCGAGGAAGGACATCGCTCTCCCCCTCCGCCTGAAGCCAAGCTTGGTGGGATGATAATCGTTGGCCGATTAGCCGCTTAAGCTATGACGGCGAGGGCTGCTGGGAATGAGTTGGAGAAGGCGAAGGCAAGTGCCGAAACTTCAATTCCCATGGCTCATGGCAGTCCGGTGGGGAACGGGCGCCATCGACCAATTTTTTTAAACTGACACCTGGGGGAGAAGATTCCCCACCTGAATATATTTCAAAATAATATTGTTACAAACTAGACAAGGTGAAAAGTAAAATAGTCCCGCCACGAGTCGGCCTGAACTTTGCCCTCCACCTTCTTAAGGCGGTGAGACCACAATGTGAGATCCACGACTATACCCTGATAACATCATGGGGTGGGACATCTAGGTTCCAAAAAGTTTTTGCACTGTGAGCGTCCCAAATTTTCCAAATGATAAGAAGAAGGATAAACGGTCACACCGACTCTGGGAGACCTGATCGCCCGTGAGAGATCCAAAGGTCTGCAAAAGGTGTTGAGCATGGATGAAGGCCAATGGCATGCCAAATGGCATGAGCTGTCGATTGGTGGAAGAAAAGGTGTGCTCAATCTTCGGCGCGACCGCACAGCGGGGGCAGGTGGCAGAGTCGACGATGGTCTTGCGGAGCAGGTTGGCCCGAGATTAGAAATTATACCTTCAGAGCCGGACGAGATTCACTTTTAGTTGAAGTATGTGTGAGATGTAATTAATTTCGTCATGTTTATATGAAACCCGCTGTATTTGCATGAACCTCTTCCGATTTATTTGAAAATTCGTCTGATTTATACTAGTTTCATCCGATTAGTTAAAATTATTGTTGAATTGTATGCGAACAGATGACGGCCTTCAACGCTTGTCTTTGAACGGATGCATAATGTCATCGGATATGGCATGACAAACGCGCCCTTGCCCGTTCTCTAGCTCTGGCCGGCGCGAGTTGGTTATATACTAAGCCGGTACAAAGCATAGACAGGCCGCGAGTTTTCTTCTTTCTATCGATGCATGTACATATAGTACTTCCCCCGTAAAAACAATATGTATATATGGTACTCGTAACATGTAATATAATTCTTGATTCAAAAAAAACATGTAATATAATTTGATGAACTGACCGGATTTAATTGTGGTATAGTACTACTCGCTCCTTGTGCTGTGCTTGATGGTCGACTCCGACTTGGACACATGGTTTCCTTCTTATAGCGGTCGATGCACATACCTACATATATATACTTGTATATATTCACTAGCAAACCGCCCGTGTTATCAAAAGGAAGAAGCCTGCGCGCCTCTTGTTCTCGCGGGAAAGAAAGGAAAACCGAGGCTTGGTCCTGAAGCGAGGAGCATGGAGGATGATCTGCCTCGATCTCACCACAAGTAATCAATTCTCGATCCTAATTTCTCCGCAAGCCTTCGCCTTTTCTTTCCCGAATCAAGGAGCTCTGGAGGGTTTTTTTTTTCTTTCCTTTTTTTTTGTACTTTTTGTAGTATCACCGTGGAAGATGAACCGGTCTGTTCATTCTCCTTCCGCGGTGGCGGTTAGCGAAAAGCTTTGTTCCATCTAGGTTTTGTCGGCAAGCCTGTGGACTCACCTCCTTACTGTCTGTTGCTCTGTTAGCCTGTGATTGGAAGGGGAGTCGGGAGTCCGAGTGTCTCGGTCTGACTAATAGTTTAGATTAGGTATTTTTAGTCTCTCCATAGGCAGTGTTGTAGCCAGTGGCAGAGACAGGGGCGACCTCTTATTATTTTTCATCGAAGCCTAATATACATATGAAAAGATGATTTTTTTTGCCACTAATTTGGTGTATTTTGATGCACCGGCCTTCCCCGACAAGGATTATCAACACTTGGCCGCCATCGATTTTCCTGGCTCAGCCATTGGCTTTAGCTGATGATCACACTTCATCTTTGGGCTGGTCTTTCGGGCTTCAATTCTCCACGATTTTTATTTTTCATGATAGAGTTGACGGAGTTCCAGTGTAGATTCATGTTGTCTACATAAGACGGTGAGATTAGGGTTTCTTGTCGTCCGAGATTTGATATTAGACACTTCTCACCAGTTTTAGGGCTCAAACAACAACTTTAACTCTCAGGCAATGGTGGCATGTGCACGAAAACTTCCCGGCTTTCATTAAGCAGCATTGTAGAAATTCTTTTTTATCCTTTTAACTCTCCATCCCCTGAGCCGCGCTCGTTGGTTACCGTTTTAAAAAGACTCTTCTTTATCCTTTTAGTTTTATCACTACCAGAATAAACCTCTATGCTGACGACCTAATTCCCGTCGGGAGACCTATGCCGATGGCTGCCGTCGGCAACATATACGTCGTCGTAGACCGGATAGCCGTCGGCATAGAAAGGCCGTCGGCATAGATGATATGCCGACGGCTCGACGGCCTAGCCATCGGCATATTTCGGCGCCAACGGCGTCCGACGGTGCCGTCGTTAAAACTAGGATGAAGCTATGTCGACGGCATAGCCGTCGGCATAGCTCAATTTAATTAATTAATTTTTTTCAGAACAAAAAATATTCAAAACTTTTTTGAAGCTATGCCGACGACTATGCCGTCGGCATAGCTCAATTTAATTAATTAATTTTTTTCAAAAAAAAGAAAATTCATTTTTTTGAAGCTATGCCGTCGGCATAGCTCAATTTAATTAATTAATTTTTTCAAAAAAAAGAACATTTAATTTTTTTGAAGCTATGCTGACGGCTATGCCGACGGCATAGCTCAATTTAGTTAATTAATTTTTTTCAAAAAACATCAATTTTATTGATTTGTTTTAAAAAAATCTAATTTTGAATTATTTGACAATTTAATCTCTAATCACCTCTTTAGAATTTAATCTCTATTTTCTCTAATCAGCACTCATTCCAAATCGTCTAACTTCTCGGCCGGTCACCCATCCTCTCACTACTCTAGCCCCAACACGCTTAACTTTCAGGTTCTATCTCCCCTAGTTTCCAAGTCTACACTTGTTGTTTTCTTAACAATCTTAAGCTATCTATCGTGTTAACCCTTAGGTCTTGATGTCACATAATTTAATTTTTTTAATTCTAAACAATTATTAAACAAAATAAGTATTAATAATATTGAATTTCAATGAAAATAAAATAATTAATAATATTATTTTATTAAATTTTTTTGCCATTTATTCATTTAATATGAAATAATTAATATCTTTAAATCTGTAAATCGAAATTCGATAAATAATATATCCATTATTATCAGAAAAATGTGAGGAATCCAAATATGAAATCATTTATTTATTTTTAAATAAAATTAATTTTTAAATTTTTTAAAATTATTATTTTTTGATTTGAAATGAGCGGTAGTACCGCTTTGGGCTCTGAGAAGCAGTACAAATGAGCTCTGAAAATGTTAAAACTTGGCATGTTATCATCATTTCACCCACATAGGTTATGCTAAAAAGTTGAGAGGATTACGGCAAAAACTGGATGCACTTCGTGTACAAACTGGACCATCTGATTCGAAGGATGAAGCTTTCGGACGAAAACTCGTCTGTAACAAAGGCATTTTATTTTTTTAACTTATTTCAACTCCAGACTTTTTGTGCATTCAATATGCACCATTCAAATTCACATACTCAAATTTCAACCCTTTGTAACTTCAATTGCTATTTTTCATGCATTTAATGATTTTTTAGCTAAATGATCCTAAAATTAAAAAGCACTACAAGTTAACTCTGAAAATGTTGAAACTTGGCATGGTATCATCATTTCACCCACATAGGTTATGCTAAAAAGTTGAGAGGGTTACGGCAAAAACTGGATGCACTACGTGTACAAACTGGACCATCTGATTCAAAGTATCAAGCTTTCGGACGAAAACGCGTGTGTTACAAAGGCATTTCATTTTTTAACTTATTTCAATTCCAGACTTTTTTTGCATTCAATATGCACCATTCAAAGTCACATCCTTAAATTTCAACCCTTTCTAACTTCTTTTCCTATTTGTCATGCATTTAATAATTTTTTTGAGCTAAATGACCCTGAAATTAAAATCTTAATTTAAATTATTCGAAAAATAACCAAATAAATCTTACTGTGACAACAATCTAACACGTGACTAGGAGCAAAAAAATTAAATTAAAAACTATTTGTAAACTCAAGTTATTCACAATCTAGGGTATGAAGCAAATTTGAACAAATTCAAATTTAAACAATTCAAATTTTAAAACTAATGGCATAAACAGAAACTAGAAAAAAAATTGAATCTAATGCAAAAAGAATCACTCAAAAACATCAAATATCTTAAAAGATATAAGCAATTTAAAATAGAAACTAAAAAACAGAAAACAAATGTAAAATTGACCGAGCTATGCCGACGGCTATGCCGACGCGTCGGCATAGCTCTATTTAATTAATTTTTTTAAACAAAAAATTATAAAAAACGAAAAAAAAGAAAATTCAATTTTTTTGAAGCGTCGGCATAGCTAAATTTAATTAATTGTTTTTTTAAAAAAAATCAAATTTTTTTAGCTATGCCGACGGCATAGCTCTATTTATTTAATTTTTTTAAACAAAAAATTATTAAAGAACGGAAAAAAATGAACGTAGATTTGCCGGCGACATAGCTCCCTGCCACGTCATCGATCCACGGCACGGTGGGCCCGAAGCTATGCCGACGGTTATGGCATAACCGTCGGCATAGAGCCGGGCCCCACGGTGTCGTGGATCAATTACGTGGCGCACAGAGGTATGCCGACGACCGAAGTTTGGGCCGTCGGCATATGTTTGACGGCGTCCACTCGCTGTTAAAACCGTGGCGGCCGGGCCCGCATGGTTATGCTACGCCGATGGTCACCGTCGGCATAGACGGAGCTATGCCGACGGCCTAGTTACGCCGACGGCTACCGTCGGCATAGACGGAGATATGCCGACGGTCTGGATACGCCGACGGTTAGCTATAGGCCGTCGGCATACTGCCGTCTATGCCGACGGTGGCCGTCGACATAGACGAGGCCGTCGGCAGCGTCTGTTATTCTGGTAGTGTATGGCAGCAATAATACATTTTTTTCCCCATCGCCGGCAGCTTACGGGTGTGTTTCTTGCCTTGCAAATTAGCTCAATCTTGGCAATCATGCTAGGCGAGGACTCCTAGCACCATCTAATTTGACGCAGTAACATTGGGAATTTCTGAACTAGTAGTACTAGCTTTCCATTTCAAGCAGGCACTTTGGAACTGGATCTAACATCCCTCCTGATTTCCACCAGCCACCCAGCAAAAGAAAGCGCCCAATGTGGTACTTTGGAACTGGAGTAAGTGTCAATATATTGGTGATATTGTGTGTGCGGGGGGCGGGGGAGCAACCTGGTACTGATTTGTATCTCAAACACAACTGAATCCGTGGAATAATGTGACTGAATTTTGTGCATAGATGTAGTGGTCATATCATACTAGAATGATTGTCCAGAATATTATACATGTAGCTCCAAAGATATCTTGCTCATGGAGCTTGTTCCCTTTCAGGTGTGATGAACACGTCCGAGATACTGTTCAGCCACTATCAGCACAAACAGTCCAAGAACGAGTTGAATCGTTCTCAGACCAACAGCTTGATGCTACAGAAATACAAGAACCGATGCATGGTGGGATCAAGATCAAGAAACAAACAAAGAACAACATTAGTCCGAAGAAAGTTGGGGGCAGATCATACTGGGAGACGCTGGCGGACGAGGAAAAAGACACATGGTTACCTACCGTACTAACTGGGAACAAGTTTGGGCCCCCACCTGTGGTTCCTTCCAAGACTGCAGTAATATAATCTACTTATATGATTCATGCTCTTCTTTTCTTCTTACTCTATTATGTCTCAAGCTGATTACGTTGTTCCTTACCTGTAGCTTGCTTGTGCCTGCCTTGATTTTCTGTCTTCCGCTCCCTCTGTAAAGAAATATAAGACTTTTATGGCTCCCACACCATATACATATGGAAGGATCCCAATAGATGCTCGACCCTGCAGTTTCCTGCAGATCTTCTCCATACAAGTCATGGAGAATGAAGAGTGGAGGATCAGGTGGCCGGTGGAGGTATATGGCATCATTGCCGCTCGAGACTATGTGGATCACAACCGCAACATTCTCTTCAGCCGTACGAGGGATGACCCCCAAATCCTCGCTCACCAGGTAATTTCTTCTTAATTCTCGGGATGCTGTTGCTAACATGACCCAATCTAGTATTGCCCTCTGCACCTGCATTCTTTTCCAAACTAAGGGCATCTTCCTCATCCAGACTTGACCTGTATCTGTAGACACAGCTCCAAGCTGAGAAGCTTTTTTGCTGCCTGCATATATATGGGTGGAGAGGGGATGGGTGGTCGGTTGTTATGTCCGGTTTCATTCTCATATTCAATCTAATACATTAAGTTTTATGGAATAAATACATTCTAGTTTAGCAATGTAAGAAAAAAAGTGCCGATTCTCTGTAGCAGGATCGATTTTCAACCATGAACTACCGAAGTGAACTGCCTATCCTGCATCCTCTAACTATTAAAGTGTCAGCACATAACCGCAGGGCTAGATCCACCCCAGTTTTAGTGAAGGTGGTGGTGCTTGTGTTGCTCAGACATGGACACATGCATCTAATTAGTATTAAGCCGTTTTATCGAGACGCCAAATGTCAGTCAGGCATGGACAGTAATGTCCAATCCAAAAACATTGTCTAATTGTGAAAACGAACTGACTTCAGGGTGGTCAACTACTGTTTGGATATGGTCCACTGACTTGTAACAAATGATGCTTGCAGGAGACTTTTATTCCTTATTCTGATCCAACTCTGTTGTTGAGACAATTGAAAATTTCGCAATTTTTGTTATAGCCCTTGCCGCTGCTGAAGCCGCTATTGGACTATCCATTCTTTCTTCCATCCATCGTAATTTCCATCCAAAAAAGCCTTTCTAGTTTAAGCCATTTTTGCAGTTGACTGGCCCTTGTCGCCCAATTGTGTTGTCGGACCCTATTGACTTTGAAATTCAACTAAAAGTGAAGGGCACAACAGAGTCTGAAGATGAAACACTGATGGGTCGATGGTTTCAAAATGGACACTGTGAGGGACCCTATGGTGAACTTGCCTGTCGTCGCTGGAAGGGTGACTTTTGCACATTAGAGGTCAACTCTGTGCTGATTGGCAGCACGTTTGCAGCAACCATCATCTGTGCTGATATTATAGAAGGGTCATGGCCTGATGATTGTAGAGGTCGCGTACGTGGTTTCCCGCATTGCTCCCTTTGATAAGGAACTTGTGCTGCTTGACTCTGGAGAAGGACCATTGCAAGTGGATCCAGATGGTCGTATTATCCTTCAAAGGGGTGTTGTAAGTGTGCAATACAAGGGAATGCTCACGGTTTCGGTGGAAGCCTACTCAAAGTCAGGTATTCGGTATGCAGACTGCGTTGAATTCAGGCCCAGACTCTCTCTGTTGGTTGGTATTATATGCCAACAAAGGATGATCTGATGTATAGTGGCAACTGAGCTGAGCTGAACTGCATCTGTATCTAGTGTTCCCATCCTAGTAGCAGCATGTTAAGGATGTCGAGGAGCTAATTATGTACTAGTGTATCCATTAACAAGTCATGCTTGGTCAAGTGTGCAAACTTATTTAGTGCATCAAACTATTTGTAAGTCGTGTTTGGTGAAGTGCTTCAGGAACTTTTAACTGTTGCGGCCAGTCTGTATTTTGTACCTTGTTGTTCTGTTATCATGAGATGGTAGAATCGGCCGTGAGGTTGCTTGAAAAGAAAATGTTTGGAACTAATCCCTCTGTCCCGAAATGTGTTAGTGTCAAAAAAGGGTGTTACATTAGTAGTACACTATTTTGCGTTTTGATTTTACGGCCGGAAACAAAATGCCGTTAGAGCATGGTTAATAATGTAGCAACTGCTGGCTATAGAGACATGACATGTCATATAAAGGAGAACGGCCGTATGGAGGCCGAGCTCCATGGAGCTCTATATTTTTGAAAAATTCAAATTTCATACTTTTTTGTTTCAAAAAATCTGAAAAAAATTATGCAAGTAAAGAAGGATGTTATGTGAACGTGTGTAATTTTTTAGGATGAAATACCTTGAAATATGATCTGCACAAAAAAGACAAATCCATGGCCTGGGACGATGAATAGTATCATGTGT
The DNA here is from genome assembly GCA_022496015.1 of Hordeum marinum. Lineage (NCBI taxonomy): Eukaryota > Viridiplantae > Streptophyta > Magnoliopsida > Poales > Poaceae > Hordeum > Hordeum marinum. The sequence goes on from CM039678.1 coordinate 42,727,866, forward strand.
TAAAAAGCTTCATATTTGTCTTTTCTGTACAGGTCTCATTTGAACGTATTTTTTCTGAAAATTTACACACATGTGTGTTATGCCCTCGCATATCTTTGTATTTGTTTTCAGAAATTTTTGAAAAAAAATATGAATTTCATGAATTTTGAATTTTGCATTTGGAGGCCTCCATGGAGCTCGGCCTCCAAAAGCAATTTCCGCATATAAAGCCTTTATAAAAAGTAATACCTCAGCTGTAAAGAAATATAAGGGTGTGTTTGGATCATTAAAGTACTCATATAATAGGCTAATAGGTTGGCTATTACATTGGTTCTAAGGGCATCTTCAAAGTAGACCCTCAAATCTTTATTGTACACCAGTGGAAAAAGGCTCATTTGTTCCGGTTTCAAAGGCCCATCTGTCCCGGTTCTGGACCCGGAACTAAAGTGTCGGGACTAAAGCCCATGACCTTTAGTCCTGGTTTGCTTATGAACCAGGACAGATGGGGCTACACGTGGCCGCTCCGCCGAGCCCAGGCAGGAGGGCCTTTGGTCTCGGTTGGTAACACCAACTGGGACCAAAGATCGTCTACACGTCAGCAGCTCAGGAGCTGTTTTTTTAAAGAGGAGGAGGTTTGGAGGGTTAATTTAGGGGTTTCATATATTTTGTTAGCTAGATAATAGAGAGAAGTGACCTCTCTTGTCTCTATGCTTGGTCGCGACGCTACGTACTATACGTATAGAAAGAACTCATGACACGCTAGTTAGTAAGCAAATGAAGGAAATCATTAAGTACATAAGATCGTCATGAACATATACAGAGAGAAGTGATCTACCTCCTCCTTCTCCGTGAGATTGGTCAAACAACAAGTTTTCGTATATCTATCATATGTTACAATCCCTAACATCTAATTTCAAGTTCCATATGGTATTTTCCGACTTTATTGATGACGTGGTCAATAAAGAATCCCGTCAATTCCTCTTGAATTGCTCGTATGCGATCTTATGGTAGGAGTTCATCCTGCATCCGCCACATCTAAATTGAAGAAGAGGGTCAATACATGTATATGAGTGAAACTCAACACAAATGATGGTAATAAAATAAAATTGTGAATATTTTTGCTTACGCACTTCATATTCTTTTTCAGTGTAACCCCGCTTATTAGGATTCGTCATGTTATAGATGAACTCGCAAACGTAGTATCCACAAGAACTAGTCCCTTGTTCCTGAAACAAACACTATACGAGAAATAGAGTTCAATCAAACTGATAAGCAAGCATGCTAAATGGTATATATTGATAAAAACTAGCTAGAATCAATGGGAGATGGGAGGAACTAGGTAGTATATATTACTTACTCTCGGATGTCTAAATTGCAGATCGGTAGGCAGTCCCAGAGCAATTTTGGTGAAATCTTTTCAAACCCTGCTAAACAAAGAAAATAATTACTTGATATATATCAAGAAATGAACAAAGTTGCCGATATGGTGCGATAATGATCGATTGAACTTACCTCTGGAGCATTTCAGTCAGGTTCGCATACAACTCGGGTTTATTTCGTCTCGAGTCTAAGACGGTTACTACTCTCCGGACAAGCTTAATCTCTAGTAGAATAAAGTGGTGGATGCGCGCACATCCATAGCTCATCAATTACATTACTATACCCTCGAGTAATAAGGGAGAAACCGAATATGCATAAAACAGTAACACTCACTTGAAGTTGTAAGGAAAGAGTATTTTGTCTTTGTTTTGATTTTTAAGCATCGATTCTAGCAAGTTCTCCTCGGTTTGTTTGGGATCTATTTGAACCGTCACTTCATGTATGATATTTGGGTTAATGAACCCAATATCATACATTTCAGCTTTTCTGCTTTCGACGATCTTCAATCTGCATAATATAGTGATGAGGATATACATGCAATGAAAGATCTGAGCTATATATAGAGACTTAATTACAGAAGTACTTACAGACAGTAGCAAGTCATGATTTGTATGTCCATGTCCTTTTGATTGTAAAACTGGAAAAGCTCGTGAAATTCAACATTAATCACCTTCTGGCCAAAGAAGTCATGCTTCTCTTTAATACTCATCATCAAACAATCAATCCCAGACTCGCTGCAGGTTTTCATGTACCAATCATGCAATTGTCTCATCATCGTTCCTAAAGGAGGACTTCCATCTTTGATGAGAGGCTTCCCGTACCGATATTTGAAATCGTCCACCTCCAACGGCTCAAACAATACATCATCGCTCATGTAATCAGCAGGATTGGTACCGGGCACCATCCCCGGATGATTAATGGCGATATCGGTAGACACCTTCAGCGGGGGGCACGATTGGTTAGCCTATTCGCCGAGCTAGAGAATTTTTTTCCCACTTCTTCGTTTTGCTAACCTCTCATCACTGGAAGTAGTTCCCGTCCGCATCGCATTTTGAAATGCCTTTTTAGTAGCGCGGACATAGTTGGTATCCAGCGGATGCGGTGGTGATCGCTTCAGGGCCTCGACAGTGCGCTTTGCTACCACTAGATCTATCGTCTGCTTCGGAGGTGGAGCTTTCTTTGCAAAATGGGCCCTCACTTGGTCTTGAGAGATCTTCGCGGTTTCCTCTGCGGTCCTCTCGTATGGCAACTTTTCCAATGGCTTGAGAGACTTAGGACTGTATTCGTATGGCCTCCCACCACTGGCTGTACTGCTAGCAGCCGGAGCGACGGCGTCTCTCTTCCGTCGTTGCTTACGAGGCAGAGGAGGAGGCGGAGTACTCCGACGCGCCGGAGGAGGAGGAGGAGCGGCGGCGTCTGTCTTCTGCCGTTGCTAAGGAGGCGGAGGAGGAGGCGGACTGCTCGAACGCACCGGAGGAGGCGGAGGAGGAGGCGAAGTGCCTTGATCATCGACGTCACGCGCCAAACGAGGCGAAGGAGGAGGCGGAGTGCCTTGATCCCTCGCCGGAGAAGGAGGAGGATGAGTGCCTTCATCACTCGTCGAAGGAGGAGGATGCGGAGTGCCTTGATCCCTCGCCGGAGGAGGAGGAGGAGGAGAAGGATGAGTGCCTTCATCACTCGCCGGAGGAGGAGGAGGAGGAGGAGGAGGAGGCAGAGGCGTCCAGTTCAGAAGCTTGATGTTCTCCTTCCGCCATGGACATGTACTCCTTAGAGAAAATCTCAGCTGAGTCTCCCCTTCACCTGTGGGGTGGTCAAGCTGGAGCTCCTCAAATCCCCCCATTATTTCATCCACTTGCATAACAGCATAGTCATGTGGAATCTGACCGTGGTGAAAAGTTTCGTCGGTTCGAGGAGGTGCAACAAAACCGTTAGCCGCCTTGAAGGTGAGGTTAACGCATTTTGTCATAAGCTCGCAATGTTGGCCATTTGTGATAGCATCCACGGGGTAGCTAGGAGCCATAAAGTCAGGCTGCTGAAGGAGATCCGTGGAAGCCACGCTGCTTCTTTGCTGAGATGGCGGGGTAGCTTCTGGGGTAGCTTCGTGCCCCTGATCAAGTTGCTGGTCAGGAGCTCGTTGGCTCATAACTTCATCCTCTAGCCTTCGTACTCTTGCATTGAGCTCCTGCACAACGCTCAGCTCCTGTTTCCTCTTCCTCTCCCGGCTTTTGTAACCGCCTGCGCCAGGAAACCCAAGCTTCCACGAAACGGAGCCTGGCATGCCTCGTGTTCGTCAGGGTGCTCAGGATTCCCGAGGGCCTCAGTCAGCTCGTCCTTCTCTCTATTGGGAATGAACCTCCCTTCTAGCACTTCCTTGATAACTTGCTTAAGCTTCCTGATGGGTATTGCAAGTTGCTCGTCTGTCCAAACGCACTTTCCTGTTTCAGGGTCCAAAGTTCCCCCAACCCCGAAGAACCAAGTCCTTGAATGGTCTGGCCAGTTCCCTATCTCTGGTTCGACATATTTAGCTTGTAGGTTATCCTCCCATTTGGCCCACAACGGCCAGGATCTAAGGTAGCCACCTGACCCCGTGCGATGGTGATACTACTTCTTCTCAGCATTTTTCTTGTTTATCGCTGATATTTTCTTACTCTTTTCAGAAGTCTTGTAGGCCATGAACGCATCCCATTGATCTCTTATCCCCGCATATTGGCTGACGAATACTGGAGTCTTCTCTTGGTCGACAAACTTAGCTTTCAACTCATTCTTCCACCTCTTGAAAATATCTGCCATCTTCTTAAGAGCACACAACCTGACCAGTGGCTCTATAACTGGATTATTCTCATCCTCCTCTGGCGGTAGGGTGAAATTTGCCTTCAGGGCCTTCCAAAGATCTTCTTTCTATCTATCGGTGACATAAGAAACTTGAGGTCGTAGTTCTTAGTGTTCTTAGCCGGCTCATTCCATTACTGGATGCTGATCGGGATGTTGCCCCTGACAATAGCTCCACACTGAGTAGAAAATGCATCCTTGGTCATCTTTGGTTCAATCGGTTGGCCATCATTCACGATTAAGGTAATCATGAACCTTTCTTCCTTGCCCAACCTTTTCTTCGGGCCTCGTCTCGTTACCGAAGTTTGTCTCAATCCAGAGGGCTATATAAAAGAACAAATAAGAGTTAATATATGTACATACCAAAACAATTAATGCATCAATTAGTCGGCATGGGCTTAATTAATATATATACCTCACCGGACGACTTTGCAACAGCTCCCTCCGTTCGGTCACCGGAGCCGTCATCATGGTCTCCTTCTTCCTCTAGCTCTTGGTCACCGGAGCTGTCATCATGGTCTCCTTCTTCCTCCAGCATTCGGCGACCGGAGCCGTCATCATCATGTCCTATCTCTTCCATGTCAAAATTGATTAATGAGAAGATATTACCGCCGGCGCGGATCATGTCCCCCAACAACTCTTCTCCTTCAAAGTCTCTGTTCATGGTTGGATCCATGGTTGGATCCATGGTTGGATCCATGGTTTCTGCAAATACTACAACATGGCAATTAATATATGGACATGAGAGATGGGTATATTAATTAGTGGCAAACATAGACAAGGGATCATATTAGTGGCCTCGATGCTTCTACGGTTTGGGGTGGCCTCGACAACTCTTCTAGGGATTGGGTGGCCTCGACGCTTCTAGGGTTTGGGTGGCCTCGGCAACACTTTTAGGGATTGGGTGGCCTCGGCAACGCTTATAGGGTTTCGTCGGGCAAGAGGGGGTTGATCGAAGTTACCGGAGTTTTCTTCTAGTGGTTTGGGTGGCCTCGAGAGTTTGTCGGGTAGGGGCGAGAGGGGGTAGGAGATCGACAACGTTTTTTCAGTCCTGGTTTAGGCGGACTCGAGAGTTGGTCGGGCGAGAGGGGGTTGATTGACATCCCCCCTCATGTTGAAATTATTGAAGTTTTCTATATGAACAAAAAAAATCCGGCCGGACATATCATCACACGGAGGTGGTAACCTACGAAGCACCGATACGGCAACATTGATACGACGATACGGGTACGGTGATACGAGATACGGCAATTTCTATAAACAGCAATACGGCGATACGACAAGCATATATAAATAATAATTAAATAACATGTAATGAGAGCTAATATAATAAAACGTGCATACGCATACACATATATGAACACATACATACATGAACACATATATGAACACATACAAAAAACATCATACACATATATATGAACAAAAAATATCATACACACATATATATCAAAAAAATCATCCTCACGTATACGCCAGAGCGAGGCAGAGCAGTGGCCGGAGCGGGGCGGGGCGGCCGACGCGGGGCAGGGCGGCCGGAGCGGGGTGGCGTGGGGCGGGGCGGCCGGCAACGGCGATGGCGACGGAGAGCACACTAGATCCGGGCAGCCTGACGGCGTGGGTGGGATCTGGCCTTCGGGGGAGCGATATGGTCGAAAACTGCTAAGTGTGGGCTTATATACAGGGACCATTGGTCCTGGTTCGTGGCACCAACTGGGACCAATGCCCCCTTTAGTCCCAGTTCATGCCACCAACCGGGACCAAAGCCCTGTTTTCAGCAGCCCACAGGATGGGAAGTAGAGGCCTTTGGTCCTGGTTGGTTCCACGAACCGGGACCAAAGGGTGGCATTGGTCCCGTTTGGTGCCACGAACCAGGACCAATGGTCCCTTTTCGTTAGCCCAAAGGGCGGGAAACAGGGACCTTTGGTCCCGGTTGGTGGCAGCAACCGGGACTAAAGGGGGGGCCTTTAGTCCGAGTTGCTGCCACCAACCGGGTCCAAAGGCCTGGCGCAACGGTGTCAAATGTTTAGTCCCACCTTGCTAGTCGAGGGGAGACCACACATGTTTATAAGCCCCGATGCGCATGACCTGTCGAGCTCCTCTCATAGTGAAAATAGATGCCCTTATACAGGAAATTTGACCTAAATTCAAAATGCTAGTTAGGCGCCTAACTAGCACTTTGAATTTAGGTTGAATATCCTATAAGCGCATCTATTTTCACTTTTGCTATTTTTTATGTTATTTCTTTGCATATTAAAAGTTGTTAACAAAAAATACTTTATGAATATTCTTTTTGCAATTAATTTTTTTAATAAAAATAACTTTGATAATTTGAGTTGCATGAATTGTATATAATATCAAGTTTAGTTATATAACTTTTATCGAACGAAAACATGTGTGTTACAAAATGATTTCAATTTTTTTATAAATATTTGGACTCAAGAATTTTTTTCTGCATTTAATATGCACCATTCAAAGCCACGTCATCCCTTTTCAACCCTTTTCTGACTACATTTGCTTTTTTCATGCATTTCAGCATTTATTTTGAGCTAAAATGACATTGAATTAAAAAGCACAGCAAATAAACTCAGAAATGGTTGAAACTTGGCATGGTACCATCATTTCGTCCACATAGCATTTGCTAAAAAGTTGAGAGGGTTACGGCAAAAACTGGATGCACTTCGTGTACAAAATGGGAAATCTCTTTCGGAGTATCAGGGTTTCGCACGAAAACACGTCTGTTACAAAAGGATTTCAATTTTTGAAACATGTTTTAACTCAAGACTTTTTCTGAATTCAATATGCACCATTCAAAGCCACATCGTCCCTTTTCAACCCTTTTCTGACTTCATTTGCTATTTTTGATGCATTTCATCATTTATTTTGAGCTAAAATGGCCCTAAATTGAAAAGCACTTCAAATGAACTCTGAAAAGGTTGAAAGTTGGCATGGTATCATTATTTCACCCACATAGCTTGTGTTAAAAAGTTGAGAGGGTTACGGCAAAAACTGGATGCATTTCGTATACAAAATGGACAATCTCTTTCAAAGTATCACGGTTTCGGACGAAAACTCATCTGTTACAAAGGGATTTTATTTTTTTGAACTTATTTGAACTCCATACTTTTTGTGTGTTCAAAATGCACCATTCAAAGCCACACCATCATTTTTTAGCCCTTTCTGATCATTTGCTATTTTTCATGCACTTGCCGATTTTTTGAGCTAAATAACCCTGAAATTGAAAACACTTCAAATGAACTCTGAGAAGGTTGAAAGTTGGCATGGTATCATCATTTCACCCACATATCATGTTATAAAAAGTTGAGAGGGTTACGACAAAAACTGGATGCACTTCGTGTACAAAACGAACAATCTCTTTCGAAGTATCAGGGTTTCGGACGGAAACTCGTCTGTTACAAAAGGCATTTCATTTCTTCTCATGTAACTGCAGTGATATTATAGGTCAAAGGAATCATCATAATAGTTGTGGAGAGAAAGTCTTCACTTTTTCTTCGCTTGTGTCCTTTGCTTAGTGCGCCGTAACCATGGATAATCTTCATTGTTTTACAAGGTGCTTGGGTCAGCCTTGACTTTGAAGGGAGGAATTTCCTGAAACTTTTCATAATCTTCAGACATGTCTGTCTTGCCCTCCAATCCCACGATGTCTCTTTTGCCTGAAAGAACTATGTGACGCTTTGGCTCATCGTATGATGTATTCGCTTCCTTATCTTTTATTTTTCTCGGTTTGGTAGACATGTCCTTAACATAGAAAACGTGCGCCACATCATTGGTTAGGACGAATGGTTCGTCTGTGTATCCAAGATTGTTGAGATCCACTGTTGTCATTCCGTAATGCGGGTCTACCTGTACCCCGCCTCTTGTAAGATTGACCCATTTGCATCAAAACAAAGGGACCTTCAAATCATGTCCATAGTCAAGTTCCCATATCTCCTTTATGTAACCATAATATGTGTCGACCTTCCCATTGGTTGTTGCTGCATCAAAGCGAACACTGCTGTTTTGGTTGGTGCTCCTTTGATCTTGGGCGATCGTGTAAAATGTATTCCCATTTATCTCGTACCCTATGTAAGTCAATACAGTCAAAGATGGTCTCCTGGCCAATGAGTACAGCTCATCAGAAACAGTGTTATCACACCTGAGATGTGTTTGCAACCAACTGCCGAAAGTCTTGATGTGTTCACATGTAAACCAGTCGTCACACTGCTCTGGGTGTTTGGAGCGCAGAATGTTCTTGTGTTCATCGACATACGGGGTCACCGAGGTAGAATTCTGTAGAACTGTGTAGTGTTCTTGAGACCAAGAATGTCCGTCCCACATATTATTGACTTTGATCCTAGCGTGCCTTTTCCAGTCAGTCTCCCCTCATACCGCGATTGAGGGAGACCAATCTTCTTAAGGTCAGGAATGAAGTCAACACAAAACCCAATGACATCCTTTGTTTGATGGCCCATGGAGATGCTTCCTTCTAGCCTAGCGCGGTTACAGACATATTTCTTTAGGACTCCCATGAACCTCTCAAAGGGGAACATATTGTGTAGAAATACAGGGCCCAGAACAACAATCTCGTCGACTGGATGAACTAGCGCGTGTGTCATGATATTGAAGAAGGATGGTGGGAACACCAGCTCGAAACTAACAAGGCATTGCGCCACATCACTCCTTAACCTTGGTAGGATTTCTGGATCGATCACCTTCTGAGAGATTGCATTGAGGAATGCACATAGCTTCACAATGGCCAATCGAACGTTTTTCGGTAGAAGGCTCCTCAATGCAACCGGAAGCAGTTGCATCATAATCATGTGGCAGTCATGAGACTTTAGGTTCTGCAACTTTTTCTCTGCCATATTTATTATTCCATTTATATTCGACGACAAGCCAGACGGGACCTTCATACTGAGTAGGCATTCAAAGAAGATTTCCTTCTCTTCTTTGGTAAGAGCATAGCTGGCAGGACCTTCATACTGCTTTGGAGGCATGCTATCTATTTCGTGAACACGTTGTTGGTCCTCCCATGCCTCTGGTGTATCTTTTATCTTCCCATACATGCCCAAGAAGCCTAGCAGGTTCACGCAAAGATTCTTCATCACGTGCATCACGTCGATTGCGGAGCGGACCTCTAGGTCTTTCCAGTAGGGTAGATCCCAAAATATAGATTTCTTCTTCCACATGGGTACGCGTCCCTCAGTGTCATTTGGAACAGATAGTCCGCCGGGACTCTTTTCAAAGATTACTTGTAAATCATTGACCATAGTAAGTATGTGATCACCGGTACGGATGGCGGGCTTCTTCTGGTGCTCTGCCTCGCCTTTGAAATGCTTGCCTTTGTTTCGACACTGATGGTTGGTCGGAAAAAATCGACGATGCCCCAGGTACACATTCTTCCTGCAATTGTCCAGGTATATACTTTCGGTGTCATCTAAACAGTGCGTGCATGCATGGTATCCCTTGTTTATTTGTCCTGAAAGGTTACTCAGAGCAGGCCAATCATTGATGGTTACAAACAGCAACGCATGTAGGTCAAAATCCTCCTGTTTGTGCTCATCCCACACGCGTGCTTGGTCCAAACATTATAGTGTGGCATGACACCCTTCACAAACAGGTGGCTATGAAGGATTTTCTGGTTAGAGTAAGACTTCAAATTCCCACATGTAGGGCATGGACAACACATAAAACCATTCTGCTTGTTTGCCTCGACCACTTCGAGAAAATGATGCACCCCCTTAATGTACTCGTCGGTGCGTCTGTTATCCTACATCCATTGCCGGTTCATCTGCGTGCATTATATATAATTAAGTGTGTCAAAAACCATTACAGAACATCAGGAATACAGAAGTGACCAAATTAATAGAAGTTCATCATCACATTAAAACCAAAGTAGATGCATAGTTCTCGTTGACCAACATATAGCTCTCCAGAGCATCTAATTAAACCATACATTGAAACTATTTAAAATATTTCAATGCAACAACAAATGTGGTCATAGTTAGAACTAAGGTAACAATTGATCCAACGGCATAATGATACCAAGCCTCTTTATCAATGGCATATTTTCTAATCTTTCTAAGCTTCAAGCGCATTGCAGTCATCTTGGTCCTGTGATCATCGACGATATCGACAACATGCGACTCCAATCCCATCTTGTCATCTTCAGTTCTTTTCAATTTTTCTTTCAAATGATCGATTTCTTTTTCAGCTTTAGTGAACTTGTCGAGCAGAATTGCATAGTCGGTATCCATTTCTGGTTCAACTACTTCCTATAGATAAAAACATCTATGTCAAGTTGGTGGCATAATTAATTTTCATAGACATTAGATGTGTGAAATAGTTATAAAAGATAATATACCACATCTGAATCATAGACTGGACGAGACGGTGTGGGTGGATACCATAACCATGGCACTATATAATAACAAACAATAATAAAAGTAAGAAAATCATACGAGTAAGTATATTTTCTTTTAGAAAGAAGACAAGATTAAGAGGCTCACCACGCGCGGGCGATCGACGGCGGTTTCAGGATGGGGATGAGACAAGACGGACTGCCAAACCTAGACAAATCTTGACGAAAATGGAGTTTGGACAAGGATCTTCGAGAGGAGAAAGCTTAAGTGTGGCTCGGGCATTTCATCGAACACCTCATGTGCATAGGAGGTGAGCTAGAGCACCACAAAGCTCTAACACTGTTGTCCTGGAAAAACAGAGCACTCCACGGCTTTGCTAGCGGCGGGCAAGGGTTTATATAGGCAGACCATTGGTCCCGGTTCGTGGCTGGAACCGGGGCACTAGGTCTCCCTTTGGTCCCGGTTCCATCCACGAACCGGGACCAATGGTCGTGGGCCAGGAGCGAGGCGCATTGGTCCCGGTTCATGACTGGAACTGGGACCAAAGGGGCTAGAAGTGTTGGGAGACGTAGTAGTAAATCAAAATTTTCCTACGTGTCACCAAGATCTATCTATGGAGAAACCAGCAACGAGAGGGGAGAGATTGCATCTTCATACCTTTGAAGATCGCTAAGAGGAAGCGTTCCAAGAACGCGGTGGATGGAGTCGTACTCGCAGCGATTCAGATCGCGGAAGATCCGATCAAGTGCCGAACGGACGGCACCTCCGCGTTCAACACACGTGCAGCCCGGTGACGTCTCCAACGCCTTGATCCAGCAAGGAGGAAGGAGAGGTTGGGGAAGAGCTCCAGCAGCAGCACGACGGCGTGGTGGTGGTGGAGTATCAAGGTATCCCGGCAAGGCTTCGCCAAGCGCTGCGGAGGAGGAAGAAGAGAGGTAGAGCTTCGCCGAGAGAGAGAGAGTTCAGATCTGTTCTCAAAGGGCCAAAACCTCAAGTATATATAGGAGGAGGGAGAGGGAGGGCTGGCTTGGCCCCTCCTCCAAGGAGGAGAGGTTCGGCCGAAGTGGGGGAGGAGTCCACCTCCCACAAGGGAGGTGGATCTCCTCCTTTCAAACCCCTTTTGCCCTTATCTCTAGATCCCAGCCGCATGGGCCCTTCTAGGAGGTCTTGGCTGGCCCAATATGGGCTGGCACACCTCCTCTAAAGGCCCACTAAGTCCTCTGGTCGTCACACCCCTCCCGGGGGTCCTCCGGCACCCTCCCGGCACTCCCGGTACAATACCGATGAGCCCGAAAACTTTCCGGTGACCAAAACTGGACTTCCTATATATCAATATTTACCTCCGAACCATTCCGGAGCTCCTCGTGACGTCCGGGATCTCATCCGGGACTCCGAACAACCTTCGGTAATCATGTATACCTTTTCCCTATAACCCTAGCGTCATCGAACCTTAAGTGTGTAGACCCTACGGGTTCGGGAGACACGTAGACATGATCGAGACACCTCTCCAGCCAATAACCAACAGCGGGATTTGGATACCCATGTTGGCTCCCACGTACTCCACGATGATCTCATCGGATGAACCACGATGTCAGGGATTCAATCAATCCCGTATACAATTCCCTTTGTCTATCGGTATGGTACTTGCCCGAGATTCGATCGTCGGTATCCCTATACCTTGTTCAATCTCGTTACCGGCAAGTCTCTTTACTCGTTCCGTAACACATCATCCCGTGGCTAACTCCTTAGTCACATTGGGCTCATTATGATGATGTCTTACCGAGTGGGCCCAGAGATACCTCTCCGTCACACGGAGTGACAAATCCCAATCTCGATTCATGTCAACCCAACAGACACTTTCGGAGATACCCATAGCGTATCTTTATAGCCACCCAGTTACGTTGTGACGTTTGGCACACCCAAAGCATTCCTACGGCATCCGGGAGTTACACAATCTCATGGTCTAAGGAAACGATACTTGACATTGAAAAGCTTTAGCAAACGAACTACACGATCTTGTGCTATGCTTAGGATTGGGTCTCGTCCATCACATCATTCTCCTAATGATGTGATCCCGTTATCAACGACATCCAATGTCCATGGTCATGAAACCGTGACCATCTATTGATCAACGAGCTAGCCAACTAGAGGCTTACTAGGGACATGTTGTGGTCTATGTATTCACACATGTATTACGGTTTCTGGTTAACACAATTGTAGCATGAATAATAGACAATTATCATGAACTAGGAAATACAATAACAACCATTTTATTATTGCCTCTAGGGCATATTTCCAACAGTCTCCCACTTTTACTAGAGTCAATAATCTAGTTACATTGTGATGAATCGAACACCCATAGCATTCTGGTGTTGATCATGTTTTGCTCGTGAGAGAGGTTTAGTCAATGGATCTGCGACATTCAGATCCATATGCACTTTACAAATATCTATGTCTCCCTCCTGAATGTAATCACGGATGGAGTTGAAGCGGCGCTTGATGTGTCTTGTCTTCTTGTGAAACCTGGGCTCCTTCGCAAGGGCAATAGCTCCAGTGTTATCACAGAGTAGAGTCATCGGGCCCGATGCATTCGGAATCACTCCTAGGTCGGTGATGAACTCCTTCATCCAGACTCCCTCCTTTGCTGCTTCCGAAGCAGCTATGTACTCCGCTTCACATGTAGATGCCGCCACGACGCTTTGCTTGCTGCTGCTCCAGCTTACTGCCCCTCCATTCAAAATATACACGTATCCGGTTTGCGACTTGGAGTCGTCCGGATCTGTGTCGAAGCTAGCATCGACGTAACCCTTTACGACGAGCTCTTCGGCACCTCCATAAACGAGAAACATGTCCTTTGTCCTTTTCAGGTACTTCAGGATATTCTTGACCGCTGTCCAGTGTTCTGCTCCGGGATCACTTTGGTACCTCCCTACCAAACTTATGGCAAGGTTCACATCAGGTCTGGTACACAACATGGCATACATGATAGAGCCTATGGCTGAAGCATAGGGGATGGCACTCATCTCTTCTCTATCCTTTGCCGTGGTCGGGCATTGAGTCGTACTCAATCTCACACCTTGCAACACAGGCAAGAACCCCTTCTTGGACTGATCCATATTGAACTTCTTCAATATCTTTTCAAGGTATGTGCTTTGTGAAAGACCAATGAGGCTTTTTGATCTATCTCTATAGATCTTAATACCTAATATGTAAGCAGCTTCTCCAAGGTCCTTCATTGAAAAACACTTATTCAAGTAGGCCTTGATACTTTCCAAGAGTTCTATATTATTTCCCATTATCAGCATGTCATCCACATACAGTATAAGAAATGCTATAGAGCTCCCACTCACTTTCTTGTAAATACAGGGTTCTCCATAAACCTGTACAAACCCAAACGCTTTAATCACCTCATTAAAGTGAATGTTCCAACTCCGAGATGCTTGCACCAGCCCATAGATGGAGCGCTGGAGCTTGCATACCTTGTTAGCATCTTTAGGATCGACAAAACCTTCCGGCTGCATCATATACAGTTCTTCCTTGAGGAAGCCATTAAGGAATGCCGTTTTGACGTCCATTTGCTAGATCTCATAATCATAAAATGCGGCAACTGCTAACATGATTCGGACAGACTTTAGCATCGCTACGGGTGAGAATGTCTCATCATAGTCAACTCCTTGAACTTGTCGATAACCCTTAGCGACAAGCCGAGCTTTATAGGCGGTCACATTACCGTCTGCGTTAGTCTTCTTCTTAAAGATCCATTTATTTTCAATGGCTCGCTTATCATCAGGCAAGTCCACCAAAGTCCATACTTTGTTCTCATACATGGATCCTATCTCGGATTTCATGGCCTCAAGCCATTTGTCGGAATCCGGGCCCGCCATCGCTTCTTCATAGTTCGAAGGTTCACCGTTGTCCAACAACATGATCTCTAGGACAGGATTGCCGTACCACTCTGGTGCAGAACGTGTCCTAGTGGACCTTCGAATAGCAACTTGATCTGAAGTTTCATGATCATCATCATTAACTTCCTCTCTAGCCGGTGTAGGCTCCACAGAAACAACTTCCTGTGCTGCGCTACTCTCCGGTTCGAGTGGAGGTACAATTACCTCATCAAGTTCTATTTTCCTCCCACTTACTTCTTTCGAGAGAAACTCTTTCTCGAGAAAGGATCCATTCTTGGCAACAAAGACTTTGCCTTTGGATCGTAGGTAGAAGGTATACCCAATAGTCTCTTTGGGATATCCTATGAAGACGCACTTTTCCGCTTTGGGTTCGAGCTTCTCAGGTTGAAGTTTCTTCACATAAGCATCGCAACCCCAAACTTTTAGAAACGACAGCTTAGGTTTCTTTCCAAACCATAATTCATACGGTGTCATCTCAACGGATTTAGACGGTGCCCTATTTAAAGTGAATGCGGCAGTCTCTAATGCATATCCCCAAAATGATAGCGGTAAGTCGGTAAGAGACATCATAGATCGCACCATATCCAATAGAGTGCGATTACGACGTTTAGACACACCATTTCGCTGAGGTGTGCCTGGCGGCGTGAGTTGTGAAACAATTCCACATTTCCTAAGGTGCGTGCCAAACTCGTGACTTAAATATTCTCCGCCACGATCAGATCTTAGGCATTTTATTTTCCTGTCACGTTGATTCTCGACCTCACTCTGAAATTCCTTGAACCTTTCAAAGGTTTCAGACTTGTGTTTCATTAAGTAGACATACCCATATCTGCTCAAGTCATCAGTGAGGGTGAGAACATAACGGTAGCCACCGCGAGCCTCGACACTCATTGGACCGCGTACATCGGTATGTATTATCTCCAACAAGTCAGTTGCTCGCTCCATTGTTCCGGAGAACGGAGTTTTGGTCATCTTGCCCATGAGGCATGGTTCGCATGTGTCAAACGATTCGAAATCAAGTGACTCCAAAAGTCCATCAGCATGGAGCTTCTTCATGCGTTTGACACCAATATGGCCAAGACGGCAGTGCCACATGTAAGTGGGACTATCGTTATCAACTTTACACTTTTTGGTACTCACACTATGGACATGTGTAACGTCACGTTCGAGATTCATCAAAAATAAACCATTGACCAGCGGGGCATGATCATAGAACATTTCTCTCATATAAATAGAACAACCATTATTCTCGGATTTAAAAGAGTAGCCATCTCGCATCAAGCGAGATCCAGATACAATGTTCATGCTCAAAGCTGGTACTAAATAAAAATTATTAAGGTTTAAAACTAATCCCGAAGGTAGATGTAGAGGTAGCGTGCCAACGGCGATCACATCGACCTTGGAACCATTCCCGACGCGCATCGTCACCTCGTCCTTTGCCAACCTTCGCTTATTCCGCAGCTCCTGCTTGGAGTTACAAATGTGAGCAACTGCACCGGTATCAAATACCCAGGAGCTACTACGAGCGCTGGTTAGGTACACATCAATAACAAGTATATCACATATACCTTTAACGTTGCCGTCCTTCTTATCCGCTAAGTACTTGGGGCAATTCCGCTTCCAGTGACCGGTACCCTTGCAATAAAAGCACTCAGTCTCAGGCTTGGGTCCATTTTTCTTCTTCTTCCCGGCAACTTGCTTACCGGGCGCGGCAACAGCTTTGCCGTCCTTCTTGAAGTTCTTCTTACCCTTGCCTTTCTTGAAACTAGTGGTCTTATTTACCATCAACACTTGATGCTCCTTTCTGATCTCGACCTCCGCTGATTTCAGCATCGAGTACAACTCAGGAATGGACTTCTCCATCCCTTGCATGTTGTAGTTCATCACAAAGCTCTTGTAGCTAGGTGGAAGCGACTGGAGGATTCTGTCAATGACCGAGTCATCCGGGATGTTAACTCCCAGCTGAGTCAAGCGATTGTGAAGCCCAGACATCTTGAGGATGTGCTCACTGACAGAACTGTTCTCCTCCATCTTACAACTAAAGAACTTGTCGGAGACTTCATATCTCTCGACCCGGGCATGAGCTTGAAAGACCAGTTTTAGCTCTTGGAACATCTCATATGCTCCGTGTTGCTCAAAACGCTTTTGGAGCCCCGGTTCTAAACTGTAAAGCATGCCGCACTGAACAAGGGAGTAGTCATCGCAGCGAGAATGCCAAGCGTTCGCAACGTCTTGTTCTGCTGGGAGAAGGGGTGGGTCACCTAGCGGTGCATCAAGGACATACAGTTTCTTGGAAGCTATGAGGATGATCCTCAAGCCACGGACCCAGTCCGCATAGTTGCTTCCATCATCTTTCAGCTTGGTTTTCTCTAGGAACGCGTTGAAATTGAGGTTGACATTTGCGTTGGCCATTGGATCTACAATATAGATATTAAAGGCAATTTTAGACTAAGTTCATGATAATTAAGTTCACATAATCAAATTATTCAGTGAACTCCCACTCAGATAGACATCTCTCTAGTCATCTAAGTGACACATGATCCATGTCAGCTAGCCCGTGTCCGATCATCACGTGAGACGGACTAGTCATCCATGGTGAACATCTTCATGTTGATCGTATCTTCTATACGACTCATGTTCGACCTTTCGGTCTTCCGTGTTCCGAGGCCATGTCTGTACATGCTAGGCTCGTCAAGTCAACCTAAGTGTTTCGCGTGTGTAAATCTGGCTTACACCCATTGTATGCGAACGTTAGAACCTATCACACCCGATCATCACGTGGTGCTTCGGAACAACGATCCTTAGCAACGGTGCACAGTTAGGGTGAACACTTCTCTTGAAATTTTATTGAGAGATCATCTTATTTACTACCGTCGTTTTAAGCAAATAAGATGTAAACATGATAAACATCACATGCAATCAATATAGTGACATGATATGGCCAATATCATCTTGCTCCTATGATCTCCATCTTCGGGGCACCATGATCATCATTGTCACCGGCACGACACCATGATCTCCATCATCATGATCTCCATCATTGTGTCTTCATGAGGTTGTCTCGCCAACTATTACTTCTACTGCTATGGCTAACGCTTAGCAATAAAGTAAAGTAATTACATGGCGTTTATGATTGACTCGCAGGTCATACAATAAATAAGACAACTCCTATGGCTCCTGCCGGTTGTCATAGTCATCGACATGCAAGTCGTGAACCCTATTACAAGAACATGATCAATCTAATACATCACAATGCATCACATCACATCCTTTTGGCCATATCACATCACACGGCATATGCTGCAAAAACAAGTTAGACGTCCTCTAATTTGTAGTTGCAAGTTTTTACATGGTTGCTATAGGTTTCTAGCAAGAACGTTTCTTACCTACGTCAAAACCACAACGTGATATGCCAATTGCTATTTACCCTTCATAAGGACCCTTTTCATCGAATCCAATCCGACTAAGGTGGGAGAGACAGACACCCGCTAGCCACCTTATGCAACTAGTGCATGTCAGGCGGTGGAACCGGTCTCACGTAAGCGTACGTGTAAGGTTGGTCCGGGCCGCTTCATCCCACAATACCGTCGAATCAAGATAAGACTAGTAACGGCAAGCATATTAACAAAATCGACGCCCACAACTGCTTTGTGTTCTACTCGTGCATAGATTCTACGCATAGACCTAGCTCTGATACCACTGTTGGGAGACGTAGTAGTAAATCAAAATTTTCCTACGTGTCACCAAGATCTATCTATGGAGAAACCAGCAACGAGAGGGGAGAGATTGCATCTTCATACCTTTGAAGATCGCTAAGCGGAAGCGTTACAAGAACGCGGTTGATGGAGTCGTACTCGTAGCGATTCAGATCGCGGAAGATCCGATCAAGTGCCGAACGGACGGCACCTCTGCGTTCAACACACGTGCAGCCCGGTGATGTCTCCTACGCCTTGATCCAGAAAGGAGGAAGGAGAGGTTGGGGAAGAGCTCCAGCAGCAGCACGACAGCGTGGTGGTGGTGGAGTATCAAGGTATCCCGGCAGGGCTTCGCCAAGCGCTGCGGAGGAGGAAGAAGAGAGGTAGAGCTTCGCCGAGAGAGAGAGAGTTCAGATCTGTTCTCAAAGGGCCAAAACCTCAAGTATATATAGGAGGAGGGAGGGGGAGGGCTGGCTTGGCCCCTCCTCCAAGGAGGAGAGGTTCGGCCGAAGTGGGGGAGGAGTCCACCTCCCACAAGGGAGGTGGATCTCCTCCTTTCAAACCCCTTTTGCCCTTATCTCTAGATCCCAGCCGCATGGGCCCTTCTAGGAGGTCTTGGCTGGCCCAATATGGGCTGGCACACCTCCTCTAAAGGCCCACTAAGTCCTCTGGTCGTCACACCCCTCCCGGGGGTCCTCCGGCACCCTCCCGGCACTCCCGGTACAATACCGATGAGCCCGAAAACTTTCCGGTGACCAAAACTGGACTTCCTATATATCAATCTTTACCTCCGGACCATTCCGGAGCTCCTCGTGACGTCCGGGATCTCATCCGGGACTCCGAACAACCTTCGGTAATCACGTATACCTTTCCCTATAACCCTAGCGTCATCGAACCTTAAGTGTGTAGACCCTACGGGTTCGGGAGACACGTAGACATGACCGAGACACCTCTCCGGCCAATAACCAACAGCGGGATCTGGATACCCATGTTGGCTCCCACGTACTCCACGATGATCTCATCGGATGAACCACGATGTCAGGGATTCAATCAATCCCGTATACAATTCCCTTTGTCTATAGGTATGGTACTTGCCCGAGATTCGATCGTCGGTATCCCTATACCTTGTTCAATCTCGTTACCGGCAAGTCTCTTTACTCGTTCCGTAACACATCATCCCGTGGCTAACTCCTTAGTCACATTGAGCTCATTATGATGATGTCTTACCGACTGGGCCCAGAGATACCTCTCCGTCACACGGAGTGACAAATCCCAATCTCGATTCGTGTCAACCCAACAGACACTTTCGGAGATACCCGTAGCGTACCTTTATAGCCACCCAGTTACGTTGTGACGTTTGGCACACCCAAAGCATTCCTACGGCATCCGGGAGTTACACAATCTCATGGTCTAAGGAAACGATACTTGACATTGAAAAGCTTTAGCAAACGAACTACACGATCTTGTGCTATGCTTAGGATTGGGTCTCGTCCATCACATCATTCTCCTAATGATGTGATCCCGTTATCAACGACATCCAATGTCCATGGTCATGAAACCGTGACCATCTATTGATCAACGAGCTAGCCAACTAGAGGCTTACTAGGGACATGTTGTGGTCTATGTATTCACACATGTATTACGGTTTCTGGTTAACACAATTGTAGCATGAATAATAGACAATTATCATGAACTAGGAAATACAATAACAACCATTTTATTATTGCCTCTAGGGCATATTTCCAACAAGAAGAACCGGGACCAATGGCCCACGTGGCCCGGCCGGCCCCCTGGGCTCACGAACCAGGACGGTTGCCACCTTTGGTCCCGGTTCGTGGGCGAACCGAGATTAATGGGATTAGGAGGCTCGAACCAATGCCCTGTTTTCTACTAGTGGTATGTTTGGATCACTTTTGCTTTTGCAATCCAACTAATCTCACCCAAACTAATCTAAGCCTCCATGAAAAAAAAACTTCGGTTATTCATCCAAAGCTGGTGTGGGGGGGGGGGGGGGGGGCTGGCCCCAACATATCTCCGACAAGCAAGGGCTGGCCCCAACATATCTCTGCCACTGCTTGTCATCGATTCGCCATCCGGATGCCTTTCGAAAGTTAGGGTCTGTGTGTGCTTGATCTCCGATCCGATTCCACAAGATGGAAGTAGTCGACAAATATGAGGCGCCGGTAGATGGTACGACCATCGGTATGAGTGCAAGTGATTGTACGAGACACCTTTTTGCACTTTGGAAGCGTCGCATGGGCCCCAACTTCTTCCCATCTATAGGAGGCTAATACAATTGCTCGAAGTTACAAAAAAATAAATCAAAGCTAACCAATCCCAGTTCTAGGAAAATCCATAATAACAAGTTTAGTTCAAATGATCTTCAATCCACTGAGTGAATGCCTCTCTGTGTTCTATTTTCACTCAGATAATGATCAATTTTGGATCTCTGGCTAGAGCAGATTTCCAAGACTCAATGGATGGGGCTTGTGATTCAAAAATCTTAGCATTTCTCTGAATTCATATATTTCCCAGGTACTTCATTCTTTATGGTAATAATATATCACATTTATTGACGTGATTTTATCAACATTTCCCGGAGTTCTTTTCTTAGTACATCATTTGCTTCCAAATACTCATCATGAGGAAAGCCAATAAAAAGACGTGCACGAACGTAGTAAAATCCCACAAAGTCTACTATGTAGGTACAAAGAAAGACCAAAAACATCACATAATTTGGACTCATCGACGGTTCTACCATCGTCTGACCAACCTTTTTGAGCTTCGATTGATAAAAATCTATTCGAACAATCCAGGCATAAAGTATCCAGACAGTCCGGACAGCTGAAAGGGTGAGCTTTTGGGCAGGATAGAACTTAGGATTTTAGGAGGGCTTTTGGCATTGGACTTTTCTATGGAGGGGTTAAGTAAGATGTGACCTGAGCAAGGAAAGTGCCCTTCTGCTTCCGGGCTCATTTGAGCCTAGTGAACAGTAAAATCAGAAAATATTGGAAAAATATTTAAAAAAATTCATTTTTTTATGATCAAACATTGACAAAAGTACTAACTGCTTACAAAAATTCTTCTGAAATAGCATTCCTACAAGGCGTGACAAAATAAACAAAATTTATACTCTAAAAATGACTATCAATTTTTTTTCTCGCACCTTATAGGAATGTTATTTCAGGACGAATTTCTGCACGTAGTTAAAACTTTTATCAATATTTATCACAAAAAAATTGGATTCTTT
Source organism: Hordeum marinum (assembly GCA_022496015.1). Taxonomy (NCBI): domain Eukaryota; kingdom Viridiplantae; phylum Streptophyta; class Magnoliopsida; order Poales; family Poaceae; genus Hordeum; species Hordeum marinum. The sequence goes on from CM039678.1 coordinate 42,749,266, forward strand.
TAAAAAAATCGATTTTTTTCCTATTTTACTGTTCATCGGTCTCAAATAAGCCCGGGAGCAGAAACTCTACGTCCCCTGAGCAACTCCTTTTTGCATTTCCACAGCAGTCCCGTCTTAATAGTGTGGACTCCCTTAACTCAAAACAAAATAGACAATGTGTCTTTTCTGCGGGCGTATAGTATATGTCTTGAGTTATCATTACTTTTAGATATTTCTAACAACTGTATTAACCTCTACGTCCCCTGAGCAACTCCTTTTTGCATTTCCACAGCAGTCCCGTCTTAATAGTGTGGACTCCCTTAACTCAAAACAAAATAGATAATGTGTCTTTTCTGCGGCGTATAGTATATGTCTTGAGTTGTCATTACTTTTAGATATTTCTAACAACTGTATTAACCTCCTATAGCTATGTTGTCATCAATATAAAAATAAGGTTAAGGGCATGGTGCACTTTCAGACGTCCACCCGCTTGAGCCACACACCATCTTAACTTGAGCGAGAGACTGAGCCAGCTGAGAACGGAGATCTCCATGCCACAGCTGTGTTTGGGGTGCAGATCGAGTCGCAAGCACTGCCAAAGCCTCTCCCTTCAAAAATACAATATTTACTCTATTAGTTAGTAGTATGATATAGTACTACTGACAATTATATGATTTCTTATCACAAAAACTACACACTACGCCCGTTTAAGAAAGACTGTTATTTCGAAACGAAACTTAGACGGAGCTAGAGTAAGATGTACGTACTAGTCAAACCTGGCCACATGGCCCGTGCTTTTAAGGCCAAAACCTACGGGCATAGATTTTTGGTTCGACACTGCATGTGCAAATAAAAAGGCAGGTCCGCCACGGAACTAGGACGATCCTGAAAAACAAACCCTGGTTACCGTCACTGGAGAGCGCTCAAACGCACGGAAAACCTTCGTCGGGCATACCCAGCTATCGTCCGAGAGTGGGCCGGCCCGTTTAACTGTTCCAACGCCGCCGGTTTTGGGAACCTTCTAGAGGTTCCCAGCTGGTTTTTTCAGGTTTTGGGAACATTCTAGAAGGTTTTCTGAACCGGTTTTTCTTTGTTTCGTTTTTTTTTATTCTTTTCTGTTTCTGTTCCAAACAATGTTCTGAATTTTCAAAAAATGTTATTCCAATTCGAAAAATATTTTTATTTTTAGAAAAATGTTCTAGATTTTCAAAAAAATGTTTGTCAAATACGGAAATGCTTCTGCTTTTTACAAAAAAAATGTTTTGGATTTTCAAAAAATATTCTGGATTTTCAAATATTGTTCTTCAAATTTGAAAAATGATTTTCCTTTTAGAAAATTGTTCTGAATTTTTAAAAACGTTTTCCAAAAAAATTTCTTGTTTTTCGAAATTTGCTCTCAAAATCCAAAAAATCTTCGTATTTTCAAAAATTGTTCACGTTTATGAATTTGTTCAGGATTTTTCAGAATTGTTCTTATTTTCAAAATATGTTCTCAAGATTAAAAAATGTTCAAGCTTCTAAAAAAATTTCACGCTTCCAAATTTGTTCGGGGTTTTCAAAATTCGAAAACAAAATTGCTTTTAAAAAAATATTCTGGATTTTCAGAAAATGTTCTGGATCTTTTTAAATGATTTACAAAAAATGTTCTTGTTTTTCGAAATTTTCTCTCAAGATTCAAAACAAATATTTTGTGTTTTCAAAAATTGTTCAGCATTTTTCAAAACGGTTCCGATTTTCAAAATTTGTTCTCAAGATTCAAAAAATGTTCGTTCTCCCAAAAAATTGCTCATGCTTCCAAATTTGTTTGGGGTTTTAAAAATTGCTTTCCCTTTGACAATTTTGTTCTCAAAATTTAAAATGTTCATGCTTTAAAAAACTGTTCCAGGTCCCAAATTTGTTCAGCATTTTTCAAAATTGTTGTTGATCTAAAAAATTGTTCTCAAGATTAAAAAACGTCCATGTTTGTTCGTTTTGGGAAAAAGAAAAAGAAAAAATAAAAACCGGAAGAAAAACGACACAAAAAAGAAAAGAACAGAAATAAGCAGAAAATAAAAAATGAAACAGAAAACAGAAAAAAAATGCCGTGCCCCTGATGCGCCGGCCAGTCGGGGGCCGATCTGTGCGAAGCCCCGACCGGGCGAGCGGCGTATAGGTGCTCCCCAAACGCACACCTACGACCTGCCCGCACCGAGGATTTGGGCCGGCGCATGTGTGGGCGTATTGCGTCCTTGATTTTTTTTTTCCATTCGTGTTTTTTTCCGGTTTTGTATTTTAGCTTCACAATATTCAGGATTTCACATAAAATCGAATTTCAAGAAGGCTTCAAGAATTTGAAAAGTGCTCTTGTATTAAAAAAAATTAGGAGTTCAAAAAAATGTTCTCCATTTTAAAAAATGTTCACGACTTTGAAAGCAATGTTTATGAATTTCAGAAAAAGTTTTCTTTCTTTCATGTTTTTATGGTCTTGTTTTTGAGCTTCATAAGGTTCAGGAATTCACGTAAAAAAATTCAAGAAAGGTTCAAGAATTTGAAAAGTGCTCGTGGATTCAAAAAATGTTTGGGAGTTCAAAAAAAAATTCTCAACTTTGAAAAATGTTCACGATTTCACAAGATGATTGTGAATTAAGAAAGTGTGCACGACTTTGAAAACAATGTTCATGAATTTCAACAAATGTTTCACAAATTCACAACAATTTTCCCCAAATTCCAAAGCTATTCGTGGATTAAAAATTGTTCATGCGTTCCAAAAATGTTTGTGAATTTCAGTTTGCCCGCAAATTTAAAGAAATGTTTACAAATCTGGAAAAATATGTTCATGAATTTCAAAATTTGTTCTTGAATTCTAAAATTCATACAAGATCATGAATTGAAAAATTGCCCGTGATTTGGAATTCACGATTTTTATAAATGTTCACAATTTTCATAAATTTTATGATTTTTATTTTTTTAACATATTTTAGGAAAAAATTGCCAATGAAAAAAAAGGAAAATACGAAAAGAAAACAGAAAACAAAAAGGGAAGAACAGAAGAAAAGGAAACATCAAAGAAAAAATAGGAAAAGAAGGAAGGGAACATACAGAGGAACAGGCATGACAGGGGTATGCATGCGATTGATCGTTATTCTCCCACCTACGCGGGGAATCGAATTTGCGATCCCGTAGCACTGTTTGTTGTTTGGTCTTTTAGCACGGCACGGTAATACAAGCCGACACACACACGCCATAAAATTTCCCCAACCTCGCAGCTCGCTCGCAGCCCGCAGGGAGAGACGAGTGCAAACCCTAGGCAAAAAAACTCCCCTCTAAATTCCGGCCGCCACGGTAAACTTGTTGGTCTGTATCCCCCTTGCAATCGCCGTCGCCACGTACAAGAGCTTTGCAGTCGTACTGACAATGAGCTCTAACACCGTCGAGGAGAGGACAACACAAGGCCTGCTAGCTAGCTCTCTTGTTTCCTATTCTCCTGGAAGTAACTGTGTGATATCTTGCTCATGGAGCTTGTTCCCTTTCAGGTGTGATGGTTCATTCTCATACCATCAGCCTGATGCTACATAAACACAAAAATCGCATGGTGGGATCCAGAAACAAGCAAAGAAGGACACGATCTTTAGCCCCAAGAAAGGTTGCTTAGGCAGATCATACAGGGAGATGTTGACGGAGGAGGAAGAAGGCGTGGTTTCTTACCGTAGTTTCTGGGAACACACTTGGGGCTGCACGTGTGGTTCCTTCGAAGACTACAGTAATATAATGAGTCAATTACACCACGGGTGTCTGAACTTGACAAAAAAAGTCAGTTTACTTAACTACTTTAGGTCGCATCCATGTCAGCTTTTGTGCCCAGTCGTCTGGGACCTATTTGATAAACTTGGACCAAGCCCTGCCCGTCGGCAAAGAAAATGAATAAAGGAGTTGTTAACTACTTGATATCAGGAAATGAAGTCAAGAGGCCGACATAGTGCGATAATGATTGAAATTACCTGTCGACCATCCCCCTCACGGTTGCCTATTCGGATCCTTATATAGTGAGTCTAGTACTTCAACTTTTCCCTTCTCAACTTCAATGATTAACAAGATCCAGTGGTAACTGCATCCGCACACGTTTTGTATAATTAAGCAGGTATGTGCATAACTCATCAACTACACTTATTAACATCTAGTAAGCAAAAAATAGAATTTAAGTAAAAGATATAGTAACACTCACCCGAAATTGTAAGGAAGTAGTATTTCTGGTTGGGTGTTTAGATGCTTCAAAAACTCTAGCAGGAATCTCTCTGTGTCTTTTCTCGAATATTCAGTTTTCCATATCTTTTGATTAACTGTATTTGGGTCAATGAACCCAATGCCATAGCGTCCAACTTGTTTCATTTCATACATCTTCATTCTACATAATACCACAGAAAATAATATAGTGAGGATAATTACAAATAATGAATGAGAGCACAACTAGCTAAAGACTTAAATTACAGAAAGAAATCACTTACAGACAATAGCAACTGATTAAAGATTTGTTGAGTGCGTCTTGATTGAATAACTGAAACAACTCTGAATAATGAATCCACAAATCTTTTTTATGGAAGTAATGCTTCTTCTTGACTCTCACCATGAGGGACTCTTGATTGGTATTTGTTGTTTCTTGCATGTACCACGTATGCAAATTGTGCAATATTGATATTTTAGTTCCTCCTCTTTAAGCCTGGGGATTTCCTCAAGGCCTAGGATTTATTCAACAGTGACACTGGCCTCTTTAGTCTGCCTTCTATGATCGTCGGTTACTACTAGCCGATCGCCGGTACTCACAGCTGTTTGTACAATGAGCGGCGAGGGGGGGGGCGATTGCACTGCCTGTTCTCCCAGCCGGGGAACAGTTTTCCCGCTTTTTTTGTCAACTCCTTGGTTCGAGCTCGAGCTCGACTCCTTTTGTCCTGCCAAACATGACTTCTTGATAGACCGCACATAGTTAGAGTCCTTCTGATTGACAGCCGGTTGAGCCATATCAATAAAGTGTTGTGCGACATGCTCAGGTACTTTCTCCTTTGGCGGTGAGGGCGGTTTCGGTCCAAAATGGGCCTTCACTTTGGCATCCACTACGGTGTCGAGTTCCTCCTTAGTCAGGTGGTAAGGCAACTTCAGAAGAGGCTCGAGGCTTGGACCATATTTGAATTTCTTGCCTGTTGTACCGCTAGCCATCGTAGCTACGGCCTCTCTCTTCCTTTGTTGCTTAGGAGACGGAGCACGCTGAGTCAGCAAAGACGGAACACGCGGTGCCGGACTTGGAGTTGACGAAGCACGCTAACACCGTGGTGCTGGACTTGGAGGAGGAGTCGGCTGATGCGGTGCCGGACTTGGAAGAGGAGGTGTTGGCTGACGCCATGCCAGACATGGAGGAGGAGTTGGCTAACGCGGTGCCAAACTTGGAGGAGGAGGAGTCGGCTGACACGGTGCCGAACTTGGAGGAGGAGGAGGATTCGGCCTTGGAAATACGATGCAATCCTTTTTCCATAGAATGATATGATGTATGGCCTCTCCCAGTGTTCTCTCCTTGTCACCTACAAGAATGTCAAGTTGTAGCTCGTGATATCCTGACATCACTTCATCAACCCCGACACGAGCATAGCCAGCTGGAATAGGATTGCAATGGAAGGTTGCTTCTGGGGGATTTGCTAAAACGTAGTTGTCCGCCACCTTCATGGATAAGTTCTTCACTTTCATGTGTAGCTCACAGTTAGTCCTGTCTTTGATATCATACACAGGGTAGCTAGCTAGCAGTGCATCATCGATATCGGTCGGGGCGGAACCCACGCTGCTTCTCGGCATAGATGGGACGATGGTATCCAATGCTGGATCGATCTGCTCATGATGTCGCTGAGATGCCCTTTCCTGGCTGAGTGAGTCGATCTGCTCCTGCTGCCGCCTGATTCTGGATTCCAACTCCAGGTGCTTTGATTCTAGACCTTCAAGGCGGAGTGCTTCCTCCTTCTTCTTCCTCTCCTCCTGCATCTTCTTTCTCTCACGGCTTCTGTAGTCGCCGTTCCAACCCGCAAACCCCTCAAACCACGGAACAACGCCTTTGCCTCATGTTCTTCTCGGGTGTTCAGGATTCTTTAGGGCGCGCGTAAGCTCGTCGTCCTGTCTGTTGGGCGTGAACACCCCCGTTCGAGCTTCTTCTATTTTCATTAGTATTTCGTCTGTCACTCCTTTAAGACTTGCCTTCACCATAATATCCCTTGTCTCTTGGTCCAACTTCCCCCCATGCGCATAAAACCATCTCTTGCACCTGGGGGGCCAGGTCACTGTAACTGGAATGACCCCTGCACTAATCATCTCTTGTTTGGATTGATCCCACTTAGGTAGGGCTACCTGGTAGCCACCTGGCCCTAGAGAATGGTGTCACTTCTTTTTCGTAGCATTAATCTTGTTTTTTCTCGACCGTTCCTTATCTAGTTTTGATTCCTTGAACTTCACGAAATCGTCCCAGTGATCTTTTGCCTTCACCAGGGCTCCCTCGAATTTTGGAGTCTTCTTGTTTTCTTTGACGTACTGATACGTCTCCAACGTATCTATAATTTTTGATTGTTCCATGCTATTATATTATCAACTTTGGATGTTTTATATGCATGAATATGCTATTTTATATTATTTTGGGGACTAACTTATTAACTCAGTGCCTAGTGCCAGTTCCTGTTTTTTCCGTGTTTTTGACCTTTTTCAAATAGGAATATCAAACGGAGTCCAAACGGAATAAAACTTTCGCCGTGATTTTTTTATGGAAAATATCAAAAATACCTGAAGGAAAAACTACCGGAGAGGGGGCCCGACGGAGACACGAGCCTGTGAGGCGCGGCCACCCCCCTGGCCGCGCCTGGGAGGCTCGTGACCTCCTCGTGGCCCCTTTTGACTTTTTTCCGATGCCACACGGTCTTATAAATAGAGAAACCCGCAGAATTAAACCTAGATGGGGAGTTCCGCCGCTGCAAGCCTCCAGAGCCACCAAAAATCAATCGGGAGCCCGTTCCGACACCCTGCCGGAGGGGGAATCCATCTCCGGTGGCCATCTTCATCATCCCGACGATCTCCATGACGAGGAGGGAGTTGTCCACCCTCGGGGCTGAGGGTATGTACCAGTAGCTAGGTGTTTGATCTGTCTCTCTCTTGTGTTCTTGAGATGTCTTGATCTCGATGTACCGCGGGCTTTGCTACTATAGTTGGATCTTATTATGTTCTTCCACCTCTCCCTTCTTGTAATGAATTGAGTTTCCCCTTTGGAGTTATCTTATCGGACTGAATCTTTAAGAACACTTGATGTATGTCTTGCACGTGTCTATCTGTGGTGACAATGGGATATTCATGTGAGCACTTGATGTATGTTTTGGTGAACAACTTGCGGGTTTCGTGACCTCGGGAACCTATGCATAGGGGTTGGCACACGTTTTGACTCTCCGGTAGAAACTTCGGGGCACTCTTTAAAGTTCTATGTGTTGGTTGAATAGATGCTTTTGAGATTGTGTGATGCATGTCGTATAATCATACCCACGGATACTTGAGGTGACAATGGAGTATCTAGGTGACATTAGGGTCTTGGTTGATATGTGTCTTAAGGTGTTATTCTAGTACCAACTCTAGGATACATTGAACGGAAAGAATAGCTTTGTGTTATTTTACTACGGACTCTTGAATAGATTGATCAGAAAGAATAACTTTGTGGTGGTTTCATACCCGACAATAATCTCTTCGTTTGTTCTCCTCTATTAGTGACTTTGGAGTGACTCATTGTTGCACGTTGAGGGCTAGTTATATGATCCAATTATGTTATCATTGTGGAGAGAACTTCACTAGTGAAAGTATGAACCCTAGGCCTTGTTTCCACGCATTGCAATACCGTTCGTGCTCACTTTTACTATTAATTACCTTGCTGTTTTTATAATTTAAGATTACAAAAACCTATATCTACCATCCATATTGCACTTGTATCACCATCTATTCGCCGAACTAGTGCACCTATACAACTTACCATTGTATTGGGTGTGTTGGGGACACAAGAGACTCTTTGTTATTTGGTTGCAGGGTTGCTTAAGAGAGACCATCTTCATCCTACACCTCCCGCGGATTGATAAACCTTAGGTCACCCACTTGAGGGAAAATTGCTACTATCCTACAAACCTCTTCACTTGGAGGCCCAACAACGTCTACAAGGAGAAGGTTGCGTAGTAAACATCAAGCTCTTTTCTGGCGTCGTTGCCGGGGAGGTGAGTGCTTGAAGGTATATCTTTAGATCTTGCAATCAAATCTTTTAGTTTATTGTTTTTCACTAGTTTGGTTTTATAAAAGAAAACTACAAAAAAATGTAATTAAGGATACCTCATATGCTTCATATTTTTAATGTCTTGCGCAAAAATTATGGAAAGGTAAATTGTGCTCAAGTGTTAGAAGAAGAAGTTATTAAAATGTTTGGCACTAAATATTTGAATGATGAGCATGATAGTAATATTGTTACTATGAATTCTCTGAATATCCATGATGCTAATGATATGGAAAGCCACAAGCTTGGGTATGCTATGTTTGATGAAGATGATCTTTTTAGCCCCCCAAGTTTTGATGAGCAAAACTATTATGATTATGACATGCCTCCTATCTATGATGATTATTGTGATGACACATATGCTATAAAGAGTAATGGTAACCATGAAACTTTTCATCATGATTCTAATATTCAAAGTGGTTATGTCAATCAAGTATGTCATGATAGTTATTTTGTTGAGTTTGCTCCCACTATTTTGAATGAGAAGAAAACTGCTTATGTGGAGAGTAGTAAAATTTCTATGCTTGTAGATCATGAAAATAATGATTTATGTGCTGGTTATATTGTGGAATTCATTCATGATGCTACTGAAAATTATTATGAGAGAGGATCATATGCTTCTACATATTGCAATAATGTCAAGTTTCCTCTCTATGTGTTGAAATTTTTGAAGCTATGCTTGTTTTGCCTTCCTATGATAGATGATTATTGCTCCAATAAGTTGTTTGTTCACAAAATCCCTATGCATAGGAAGTGGGTTAGACTTAAATGTGCTAGTCATATGCTTCATGATGCTTCCATTATGTTTCAATCATTATCTTTTATGTGAGCATCATTGAAATCATCATGCCTAGCTTGAAAGGCATTAAAGAAAAGTGCTTGTTGGGAGACAACCCAATATGTATCCTTAATGTTTTTGTGCGTTCACATGATTAATCTTCTGTATTAATCATGTTTTATAGATTTTATTTCAATAAGTGCCAAGTAAAGCCTTTATGATTAGTTTGGGTGATAGTTGTTTGATCATGCTGAAAAAGACAGAAACTTTGTGCTCACGAAATTATTTTTAATTTTTATCCAGAGAGATATTTTGAGTTGATTCTTTTTTATTATGATTTATATACAAATTTACTTAACTTTCATAATGTTTCATAATTTTTGGAGATGCATAAGTATGGTTATCATTCAGATCATTACAGACTGTTTTGTTCTTGACAGATTCTGTTTTCAATGCATAGTTTGCTTGTTTTAGTGTTTCCATAGATTATATTAAGTGATATAAATTTTGGAAATGATAATATACAGTAGGGATTGTGTGGGAACATTTATGAATCTTGTCTTGACAGTACAAAAATGAATGATTTGTCTTTATTATACTAACCCATCTCACGAAGTTCCGTTAAGTTTTGTGTTTTGAAGTTTTCAAGTTTTGGGTAAAGTTCGGATGGACAAAGGAACAAGGAGTGGAAAGAGCCTAAGATTGGGGATGCCCCGGGAAGGCATCCCAAGCCATATTCAAGGACACCAAAGAGCCTAAGCTTGGGGATGCCCCGGGAAGGCATCCCCTCTTTCGTCTTCAATCCATCAGTAACTTTACTTGGGCTATATTTTTATTCACCACATGATATGTGTTTTGCTTGGAGCGTCATTTTCTTTTGTTAGTACTTAATTGATGTTATTTATATTAATTTTAATGTTTTTCATCATTTAGTTCAATAAAAATGTCAAGGATAGCCTTTACCATGCTTAATTTGCAAGTATAGGAGTTGCTGTTCCAAAACAGAAAGTCTGCTTGTAGTGAAAAAATTCCCTAGAATTTTCTGTTTGTCATAATAAATTGAAATTTGGACACAGTATGCTATTATAAATTACATACATCTTGGAATTTGTTCAGATTTTTTGGAGTTAATTAAGTATGGATCTTGCTGCATTCTTCACAGATTGTTCTGTTTAGGCAGATTGCTGTTATGTTTGCATTGTTCGCATATGTTTGCTTGTTTAATGATTCCATTTGATGATGGGAGTTTTCAATATGCATAGGCATTTATTATGAAATGTGAAATAATAATTTTAGTAATTTTATACAGTAGAGGATGATAAAGTTTTGCATTGATTTATACTAATCTATCTCACGAGTTTTTGTTGAGTTTTGTGTGGATGAAGTTTTTAAGATTTCGGAAACCGTCATATGAGAGGAATTAAGGAGACACAAAAGCTCAAGATTGGGGATGAGCAAGGCACCCCAATCCATATTTCAAGAAGTCTCAAGCGTCTAAGCTTAGGGATGCCCCGCTTGGCATCCCACCTTTCTTCTTCAACAATTATTGGTTAGTATCGGTTCAACCTAAGTTTTTGCTTCTTCACATGATTCGTGCTATCCTTGGAGTGTCAAATTATTTTGTTTGAATAAGGTACTTAAGATCTGAAATTCTTATATGGGAGAGTCTTCACATAGCTAAATAATTATTCAACTACTCATTGAGCTTCACTTATATCTTTTGGAGTAGTTTGTCTTTTGCTCTAGCGCTTCACTTATATCCTTATAGAGCATTGAAATGTTTATATTTTAGAGAAATTGATGAACTATCATGATTCACTTATATCATTTTGAGATTCTTAAACATCATGGTAATTTTCTTAGGTTATGAAACTAGTCCTAATATGATAGGCATCCAAAAGGGATATAATAAAAACTTTCATATTCAAGTGCATTGAGTAGTAAGAGAAGTTTGATTCCTCACAATTAGTTTTCAGATATGGATATGGTAATATTAGAGTTATGCTAGTGGGGTGTTGTGAATCTAGAAATACTTATGTTAAGGTTAGTGATTCCCGTAGCATGCACGTATGGTGAACCGCTATGTTAGGAAGTCGGAGCATGATTGATTTATTGATTGTCATCCTTTGTGTGGCGATCGGGATCACGCGATGGTTAACTCCTACCAACCCTTCCCCTAGGATTATGCATTTAGCACCTTGTTTCGACTACTAATAAAACTTTCGCAATAAGTATATGATTTCATCATGACTAATGTGAGTCCATGGTATAGTGCACTTTCACCTTCCACCATTGCTACCCTCTCTAGTGTCGCGCAACTTTCGCCGGTGCACAACCCCACCATATACCATCCTCAAAACAGCCACCATACCTACCTATTATGGCATATTCATAGCCATTCTGAGATATATTGCCATGCAACTTCCACCGTTCCGTCTCATGACATGTGCCATCACTTTCATTCATATAGAGTCATTATTGTTCTAAGTATCGAGTTGTAAGTAAATAAAAGTGTGATGATCATCATTATTAGAGCATTGTCCCATGTGAGGAAATAAAAAAAAGAGGTCAAAGAGCCCAAACAAAAAAAAGGGAGGCCAAAAATCCCAAATAAAAATAAATAAATAAAAAGAGGCCAAAGAGCCCAAATGAGAGAAAAAGAGAGAAGGGACAATGCTACTATCTTTTACCACACTTGTGCTTCATAGTAGCACCATGATCTTCATGATAGAGAGTCTCATATATTGTCACTTTCATATACTAGTGGGAATTTTCATTATAGAACTTGGCTTGTATATTCCAATGATGGGCTTCCTCAAATTGCCCTAGGTCTTCGTGAGCAAGCAAGCTGGATGCACACCCACTTAGTTTCTTTTGAGATTTCATACACTTATAGCTCTAGTGCATCCGTTGCATGGCAATCCCTACTCATTCACATTGATATCTATTAATGGGCATCTCTATAGCCCATTGATACGCCGAGTCGATGTGACCATCTCCTCCTTTTTGCCTCACAACCTCCACCACACTCTATTCCACCTATAGTGCTATATCCATGGCTCACGCTCATGTATTGTGTGAGAGTTGAAAAGGTTTGAAAAAATAAGAGTGTGAAAAAAATTACTTGATCAATACCGGGGTTGTGCATGATTTAAATTCATTGTGTGGGGATGATGGAGCATAGCCAGACTATATGATTTTGTAGGGATAACTTTCTTTGGCTTTGTTATTTCGAAAGTTCATGATTACTTTGCTATCATACTTGAAGTATTATTGTTTTCATGTCAATTTTAAAATTTTGTTTTGAATCTTATGGATCTGAACCTTCATGCCACAATAAAGAAGATTATAAGAATAAATATGCTAGCTAGCATTCCTCATCAAAAATTCTGTTTTTCTCACTTCCCTACTCGAGGACGAGTAGGAGTTAAGCTTGGGGATGCTTGATACGTATCCAACGTATCTATAATTTTTGATTGTTCCATGCTATTATATTATCAAATTTGGATGTTTTATATGCATGAATATGCTATTTTATATTATTTTTGGGACTAACTTATTAATTCAGTGCCCAGTGCCAGTTCCTGTTTTTTCCGTGTTTTTGACCTTTTTCATATAGGAATATCGAATGGAGTCCAAATGGAATAAAAATTTTGCCGTGATTTTTTATGGAAAATATCAAAAATACCTGAAGGAAAAACTACCGGAGAGCAGGCTTGAGGGAGCCACGAGCCTGGGAGGCGCAGTCACCCCCCCTGGCCGCGCCTGGGAGGCTCTTGACCTCCTCGTGGCCCCTCTCGACTTGTTTCCGATGCCACACGGTTTTATAAATAGAGAAACCCACAGAATTAAACCTAGATGGGGAGTTCCGCTGCCGCAAGCCTCCAGAGCCACCAAAAACCAATCGGGAGCCCATTCCGGCACCCTGCCGGAGGGGGAATCCATCTCCGGTGGCCATCTTCATCATCCCGACGATCTCCATGACGAGGAGGGAGTAGTCCACCCTCGGGGATGAGGGTATGTACCAATAGTTATGTGTTTGATCTCTCTCTCTCTCGTGTTCTTGAGATGTCTTGATCTCGATGTACCGCGGACTTTGCTACTATAGTTCGATCTTATGATGTACTTTCCCCTCTCCCTTCTTGTAATGAATTGAGTTTCCCCTTTGGAGTTATCTTATCGGATTGAATCTTTAAGAACACTTGATGTATGTCTTGCACGTGTCTATCTGTGGTGACAATGGGATATTCATGTGAGCACTTGATGTATGATTTGGTAATCAACTTGCGGGTTTCGTGACCTCGGGAACCTATGCATAGGGGTTGGCACACGTTTTGACTCTCCGGTAGAAACTTCGGGGCACTCTTTAAAGTTCTATGTGTTGGTTGAATAGATGCTTTTGAGATTGTGTGATGCATGTCGTATAATCATACCCACGGATACTTGAGGTGACAATGGAGTATCTAGGTGACATTAGGGTCTTGGTTGATATGTGTCTTAAGGTGTTATTCTAGTACCAACTCTAGGATACATTGAACGGAAAGAATAGCTTTGTGTTATTTTACTACGGACTCTTGAATAGATTGATCAGAAAGAATAACTTTGTGGTGGTTTCGTACCCGACAATAATCTCTTCGTTTGTTCTCCGCTATTAGTGACTTTGGAGTGACTCATTGTTGCACGTTGAGGGCTAGTTATATGATCCAATTATGTTATCATTGTTGAGAGAACTTCACTAGTGGAAGTATGAACCCTAGGCCTTGTTTCCACGCATTGCAATACCGTTCGTGCTCACTTTTACTATTAATTACCTTGCTGTTTTTATAATTTCAGATTACAAAAACCTATATCTACCATCCATATTGCACTTGGATCACCATCTCTTCGCCGAACTAGTGCACCTATACAACTTACCATTGTATTGGTTGTATTGGGGACACAAGAGACTCTTTGTTATTTGGTTGCAGGGTTGCTTGAGAGAGACCATCTTCATCCTACACCTCCCGCGGATTGATAAACCTTAGGTCACCCACTTGAGGGAAAATTGCTACTGTCCTACAAACCTCTGCACTTGGAGGCCCAACAACGTCTACAAGGAGAAGGTTGCGTAGTAGACATCACGTACGCAGCCCATGCATTTTTCTTGAAGGTGTTGAATGCGATGACATCTTTTTAAGAGCATAGTTTCTGACTTTCTTCATATCTGCATATGTCAAATTATTTGGTAGTGTGAAATGTGACATCAGCTCAGTCCAAAGCACATCTTTTGCTCTTTTGTTGACAAAAGTAACTCCTGCTCGATATCCCTTTGCTGGATTTTTCCATTCTTGAACGGAGATCGGGATTTGGTCCCTGACAATAACTCCGCATTGATTCTTGAACTTGGTCGCATTTTTCCTAGGTTCAACCGGTTCGCCAGTTGATGTTTTGATGGAATTGTTGAGGAACATTGCATGGGAAACAAAAAATTCCTACGCACACGCAAGATCTATCCATGGTGATGAGCATCTATGAGAGGGAGAATGGATCTACATACCCTTGTAGATCGCTAAGCGGGAAGCGTTAAGAAACGCGGTTGATGTAGTCGAACGTCTTCGCGATCCAAATCGTCGAGCATCCCGTGATCCCACCATGATCCATCTCGCGATCCAATCAAGATCCCTCCCGCGATCCCATCATGATCCATCTCGTGATCCAATCAAGATCCATCCCGTGATCCCATCACGATCCGTCCCACGATTCAATCACCAATCATCTCGCGATCTTGATCACGGTCCTTCCGATCTAGCGCCGAACAAACGACACCTCCGCGTTCAGCACACGTACAGCTCAATGACGATCTCCCCCTTCTTGATCTGGCAAGAGGGGGCGAAGAGGTAGATGAGTTCTTCGGCAGTGCGTTGGCATGGCGACGATGGTTGTGGAACTGTTCCAGCTGGGCTTCGCCTAAGCATCGCCGAACTAGACTAGAGGAGAAAACCGATCTAGATGAAGTAGAGGAAGAACGTGGCAATTAGGGTTAACTTTCCCCTCTAAATCCTCTAGTATATATAGGAGGGAGGGAGAGGAGGAGGCAGCCTCAAACCCTCAAAAGTTGTCCGAAATTGGAGGTGGAGGAGTCCTACTCCAATCCTATTAGGAGTAGGATTCCTCCTTTCCACTTGGAAACTCTTTCCACCTCTTCACCTTTGGGTTTTTCCCACCCCTAGATGCATGGGCCTTAGTGGGGGGCTCGTCCAGCCCACTAAGGGCTGGCTTGACTCCTCCCACAGCCCATGAGACCCTTTGGGTCGATACACCCCTCCCGATGGTCCTCGGTATCCCTCGCGGCAATCCCGGTACACTACCAATGAGCCCGAAACTTTTCCGGTGACCAAAACAGGACTTCCTATATATCAGTATTTACCTCCAGACTATTCCAGAGCTCCTCGTGACATCCGGGATCTCATCCGGGACTCCGAACAACCTTCGGTCACCACCATACATAACTCTATACTACCGAAATGTCACCGAACCTTAAGTGTGTAAACCCTGCGGGTTCGAGAACTATGTAGACATGACCGAGACACCTCCATGGTTAATAACCAATAGCGGGACCTGGATGCCCATATTGGTTCCTACATATTCTATGAAGATCTTTATTGGTTGAACCTCTATGTCAAGGATTCAATTAACCCCGTATGTAGTTCCCTTTGTTCTTCGGTATGTTACTTGCCCGAGATTCGATTGTCGGTATCTCTATACCTAGTTCAATCTCGTTACCGACAAGTCTCTTTACTCGTTCCGTAATACAAGATCTCGCGGATAACACTTAGTCACATTGCTTGCAAGTCTTGTTGTGATGTTCTATTACAAAGTGGGCCCTGAGATATCTCTCCGTCACACGGAGTAACAAATCCCAGTCTTGATCCATGCCAACTCAATAGACACCCTCGGAGATACCTGTAGAGCACCTTTATAGTCACCCAGTTACGTTGTAACGTTTGGTACACACAAGGTACTCCTCCGTTGTCAGTGGGTTGCATGATCTCATGGTCATAGGAACAGATACTTGACATGCAGAAAACTATAGCAATAAACTGACACGATCAGATGTTATGTTTATAGTTTGGGTCTTGTCCATCACATCATTCTCCTAATGATGTGATCCCGTTATCAAATGACATCTCATGCCCATGGCCGGGAAACCTTTGACCATCTTTGACTAACGCGCTAGTCTATTAGAGGCATACTAGGGACATGGTGTTGTCTATGTATCCACACATGTATCTTAGTTTCCGATCAATATAATTCTAGCATGGATAATAAACGATTATCATGAACAAAGAAATATGATAATAACTAATTTATTATTGCCTCTAGGGCATATTTCCAACAGGAATTGATGTTGAACTTTATGCCAGGGTCCAACTTTTTGGCCGGGCCTTGAACTACCCTGTCGCTTGTAGAAGATTTGCTCGATTTGGAGGCCTAAAAGAAGAAAGATCGATTCGTTAATACATACAACTCAATTAAGACATGTAATGATCACCGGATGGCCTGTATAATAAATATACCTCGTGGGCCTTTGTTATTTGAAGAACATTTTCTTCGTCAACATTGTTGTCGACTTCATCTATTCGTTCATCTTCATCAAATATTATACAACCCTCACCAGAATTTTTCACATATTGCGAGCCATCATCATCTTCAGGTTCATGCTCCGGGCTCGGGGAGCCTATGATGTCGAACAGAGCCTCTTATCTTTCTGTGCCAGTATTGTCCATAGCTTTTATTTAATTAACCCAGAAAGAAAGATAAAACAATTTAGTATTCAAATCAGAATGCATGCAATCAATACGGAAGAACTGAATCATAGTACATAATATGCATCTCAAATAATTCATATAATATGCATCATCGAATATAATCTCGAATAAATCATCTCAAATATTATCAAATATAATCTCAAATACATCTCGAGTATTATCACTAATACATCTTGAATATTATTTTCTAATATCACTAATACAGATGTAGTTGATGTCTAGCGGCGCAGGTGGTGGACACCCAAAGAGAAGGAACTATGACAGGATAATAGCTCGGGTGAGATCCCTGAAGAACCTGTCGGGTATTGTAGAACCCGACGTCCAATGCATCCATATAGCGACGGGCGTGCTTGTCCTCCTCCCTGACACGACGATGTACCACCTCCAACGGGGGTGGCTGCCTCTACACCGAAAGTGGCCCACGCGAACGCCAGCAAAGAAGCTCCGGGCTGACGACGGGACCCGGGTTCCTCACCAAGATGCGTGCCCCTGAAGGTCGCACCTGACAGTGCCAGCCCAACGGAGCCCAGTTCCGGACATGGCGTCTCTAAAGTAGGACGTCGTCATGAATGAGTCGACGATGAGGATGAGGGTCAGGCATCGTTGACGTCGAGAACAAATTCTATACAAATTTAACATTTTTAAATGCTTGATTGTGATTTCTTATATACGAGGAAACTTCAGAATCATAACGAATTCTCTTAACATTTAAAGGATTTAACAAAATGGCGCCATTGTGGATGTACAGAAAATGGTCCATATTTTTCCTGATATTATCTATCCTTCTATATGTCACGTTGTCTAGCTAGTGTCAAAGGAAGAAAACCAATGACTTCATCATTAGCCGGAATTAACAAGCGCATGATGGTACGAAGCTGTCCAAAGTTGCTTTGAAACGGAGTCCCATATAGGAGAATTGACTTTTTGATACGAAGTTCAGCAAGAGCCTTCCGAATATCGTTATTTGGAAGGAGAGCGATGATAAAGCACACGATCTCGCCTGCTCCTGCTTGGTGTACCAATGGGACAAGGACGTGTTGTTGTGTGTGTATTGAATGCGATCGTAGGGTATAAAAAGGTACACAACGTGCAATAGTGTCATACGGTGATTTTGCCGTTTGATATAACGTTGGCTTGACGGTAAACCGTGCTGTTTGGTACATGACGCAGCTATCAATGCTGTGTCGGTGCATGCATGCATGGGTGGATTTCAGCTTTTCCTACGGGTATGTGGTGAAACTATGTGCATGTGTGGCTGATGTATGTTTTTTGTCACCTACTTCATGCTCGATCCTAGTCTTCACAAGCTCTCTTTTATCCCTATCCTACTCAAGTGTTCTTCGCGGAATAGATGAATTTTAAAGATGACAACATGACTGCAAAGTTTTGCCGTGCACCACCGTGTACACCACGAACAACCTGAAAGAATTGTTCACTTTGACAAGCCACGGTAGCCTGAAGTTCAAAGTGACTATCTCGCCCAAAAACCTCTGTTTTACATCAGGCTAATTGTGTTCTTGGTTCCACGTCGTTTGCACACATGAAAAAAAAGACAACGCCGATAGAATCAATCTCTGCAACTGCCTGGAACATCCATCCAACACTGCTCCAAGGCTACACATATTCAGTTGACGAAGTGAAGCTTACTGCTGAATAGTTTATTAATTTAGAAGTGTGTCCAAAGATTCACAATATTGTACCGTATTTTGTTACAAATCACGCATCAGCAGGCCTGGAGTTGTCCCATAAACATCAAGCTTATTGAATACGAGTATATCAGAAGAACTAAGAACTGCCAGCAAAAACTCTCAAGGAAAAAATTGATCATGCAGCCTTGACGGAGAGAGGCGGAGTTAATTTCACTTGGTGGGCGACCTAGCCCGATTTCCATCCAGCTCAGCGCTACGCTTCGTTTGCAACTTCAGCGCATCGCATAGAACCAAAACGCCGTCTCTGCTACGTAGACGTTGAACGTCACGCCTTGTATAAACGTCGCCCTCTTCCGTCCGTTATACGCATTATTATTAAATAAGAGCCATACACATCCTTGAACACAGCAGGCGTCCAGCATCCCAACACGAAGCGACGCCCCATGATTCCATGAGCAAGCGAGCCCGGGCACGCCCACACATTTTCGTATTTGGAAGGCTTTTTTGCTAAACCTCGTATCAAAAAGCTAATTATCTTATTTGGGACTCCATTTCAAAATAATTTTAAACAACTTTTTGTATCATCATGCGTCTGTTACTTCTGGCTAATGATGAAACCATGATTTTCTTGAATCCTTTCGCATTAGCTAGACAAAACGTGACATATAGAAGGATAGATGCATGAGATCAAAAAAAAAAATTGGATCAACTTATGCACATCCATAATGGAAGCATTCCTAAATCTCTTAAAGGACTAAGAGAATAATCTATTATATACATAAATATACTAATTGAAAATCTAACATTCATCTAACATTTCTATATCTTTTTTATATCTAAAATTTATATGGCAATAAAAAAGTATAAAAAACATTTTTATATCTTTTTTATATCTAACATTAATTATTTGTCTAGCTATAACTAAAAGTATTAAAAACTAAAAAACATTCATCGAACATTTATATATCTAACATTTCATCTAACATTTATATAACTACAAGTATAAAAAAACTAGAAAACAGAAAAACAGAAAATAAAAATGTGTGTGTGTGTGTATGCGTGCGTGCGCGTGCGCACGTGTTCATGCATGTGTGCGTGGAGGGGCTCGATCGGGGAGGGGCGCGGCCATGGCGGCATGGGGCGAGGGAGAGGGGGGAGTGATTATCTCCAAGTGCAAGGAATCATCGTAGGAATTTCCAAAGGTGGAAGTGGTAAGTATGGAGTGTCGAACCCACAAGGAGCTTAAGGTAAGGTCAATATTCTCTCAAGTCCTATCTGCCACCGATACGACTCTACATACACCGAACGTTTGCTCCCATCTAGAAACGAGAAATAAAATTACGTTGTGGGTATGAAGAGGATAGCTTTGCATGATATTGAAGAACTAAAATATAAATATAGGTGATGTTATCATAATATTACAATATATTACAAATAGCGAGTGTGGAATAATGATGGGTCGATGTGCGGAATTATCCTAGGAAATTGTTAACAAGATCGGAAATCATTATTGCAATTTTATATGAGGGGGAGTCATAAGCCACTAGTAGAAAATAGGGCTTTGGTCCAGTCCGGGCCAGCCCATTACTCCCGGTTCATTCACGAACCGGGACCAATTGGGGCAACGGTCCCGGTTTGTGAGGCCAGGGGGCCGGCCGGGCCACGTGGGGCATTGATCCCGGTTCGTCAGACACCTTTGGTCCCGGTTCCAAACACGAACCGGGACCACTATGCCTCGCTCCTGGCCCACAACCATTGGTCCCGGTTCGTGTATGGAACCGGTACCAAAGGGGGTCCTTTAGTCCCGGTTCCAGCCAAGAACCGGGACCAATGAGATGCCTATATATACCCCCTCACCGGCGAGCAGAGCACTCCACACTACTTTGTTTTTCTGGCCGGTGAGGGAAGAGCTTTGTGGTGCTCTAGCTCACCTCCTATGCACATGAGGTGTTCGATGAAATGCCCAAGCCACATTTAAGCTTTCTCTTCTCGAAGCTCCTTGTCCAAGCTCCATTTTACTCAAGATTTGTCTAGGTTTGGTGGTCCGTCCTGTCCCGTGCCCGTCCTCACCGCCGTCGATCGCCCGCGCCCATCTCGATGCCGGCACCACCGTGGTTAGCCTCTTCTTCTTACCTCCTTTCTAAAAGAAAAAAGTTTTTACTTGTATGATTTAGATAGATACTTGTGTAATTTTCTTACTTTTATTATTGTATTTATTTTGGTCACTATTGTACTTTGGCTTTAATGTGATGATGAATTTCTATTAATTTGGTCACTTATGTATCCATGATATGTTGTAATGGTTTTTAATACACTTTATTATATAACGCACGCAGATGAACCGGCAAGGGATATACGGTGACCGACGCACCTCCGAGTATATTAAGGGCCTGCATAATTTTCGTGAAACGGCTGAGGCAAACAAGCAGAATGGTTTTATTCATTGTCCATGTACTATCTATGAGAATACGAAGGCTTTCTCCAACTCTAAAACCCTTCACTTACACCTACTTGAGAAGGGTTTTATGCCACACTATAATGTTTGGACCAATCACGAAGAAAGAGGGGTTATGATGAAAAACAACAAAGAAGAAGAGGATGATGACAACTATGTGCCTCCTGAATACGGTGATGCTGCAACGGGGGAACATGAAGATCAAGAGGAACCAGATGATGTGCCTGATGATGATCTTCGCCAGGTCATTGTTCATGCAAAGAGACAATGCAAAAGTGAGAAGGAGAAGTTGAAGTTCGATCGCATACTAGAGGATCACAAAAAAGGGTTGTACCCCAATTGCGAAGATGGCAACACAAAGCTCGGTACCACACTGGAATTGCTGAAGTGGAAGGCAGAGAATGGTGTACTTGACAAAGGATTTGAGAAGCTACTGAAAATATTGAAGAACAAGCTTCCAAAGGATAACGAATTGCCCGACAGTACGTACGCAGCAAAGAAGGTTGTATGCGCTCTAGGATTGGAGGTGCAGAAGATACATGCATGTCCTAATGACTTCATCCTCTACCGCGGTGCGTACGAGGATTTGAATGCATGCTTGGTATGCGGTGCATTGCGGTATAAGATCAGACAAGATGACCCTGGTGATGTTGATGGCGAGCGCCCCAGGAAGAGGATTCCTGTCAAAGTGACGTGGTATGCTCTTATAATACCACGGTTGAAATGTCTGTTCAGAAACAAAGAGCATGCCAAGTCGATGTGATGGCACAAAGAGGACCGTAAGAAAGATGGGAAGTTGAGAGCACCTGCTGACGGGTCGCAGTGGAGAAAGATCGAGAGAAAGTGGAGCGACTTTACATGTGACCGAAGGAACGTATGGTTTGATTTAAGTGCAGATGGCGTTAATCCTTTTGGGATCAAAGCAGCAAGCATAGCACATGGCCTGTGACTCTATGTATGTATAACCTTCCTCCTTGGTTGTGCATGAAGCGGAAGTTCATTATGATGTCAATGCTCATCCAAGGCCCTAAGCAATCCGGCAATGACATTGGTGTGTACCTAAGGCCATTAGTTGATGAACTTTTACAGCTATGGAATGGAAGAGGTGTGTGTGTGTGGGATGAGAACGAACAGGAGGAATTTGACCTACATGCATTGCTGTTTGTAACCATCAACAATTGGCCTACATTCAATAACCTTTCAATATAGACAAACAAGGGATACCAAGCATGCACACATTGTTTAGATGACACCGACAGTATATATTTGGACAAATCAAGGAAGAATGTGTACCTGCGGCATCGTCAATTTCTTCCGACCAACCATCAATGTCGAAAGAAAGGAAAGCATTTCAAAGGTGAGGTAGATCATAGGAAGAAGCCCGCCCTCCGTACTGGTGATCACATACTTGCTATGGTTAATGATTTACAAGTAATCTTTGGAAAGGGTCCCGGCGGACTATTAGTTCCGAATGACGCTGAGGGACGCGCAACCATGTGGAAGAAGAAATCTAGATTTTGGGACCTACCCTATTGGAAAGACCTGGAGGTCTGCTCTGCGATCGACGTGATGCACGTGACGAAGAATCTTTGCATGAACCTGCTAGGCTTCTTGGGAGTGTATGGGAAGACAAAAGATACACCGAAGTCACACGAGGAACAGAAACGTGTGCATGAAAAAGACGGCATGCATCCAGAGCAGTATGAAGGTCCTGCCAGCTATGCTCTTACCAAAGAAGAGAAGGAAATCTTCTTTGAATGCCTACTCAGTATGAAGGTCCCGTCTGGCTTCTCGTCGAATATAAAGGGAATAATAAATAGGGCAGAGAAAAAGTTCCAGAACCTAAAGTCTCATGACTGCCACGTGATTATGACGCAACTGCTTCCGGTTGCATTGAGGGGGCTTCTATCGGAAAACGTTTGATTAGCCATTGTGAAGCTATGTGCATTCCTCAATGCAATCTCTCAGAAGGTGATCGATCCAGAAATCCTGCCAAGGTTAAGGAGTGATTTGGTGCAATGTCTTGTTAGTTTTGAGCTGGTGTTCCCACCGTCCTTCTTCAATATGATGACGCGTGTCCTAGTTCATCTAGTCGACGAGATTGTCGTTCTGGGCCCTGTATTTCTACACAATATGTTCCCCTTTGAGAAGTTTATGGGAGTCTTAAAGAAATATGTTCGTAACCGCGATAGGCCAGAAGGAAGCATCTCCATGGGCCATCAAACAGAGGATGTCATTGGGTTTTGTGTTCATTCCTGACCTTAAGAAGATTGGTCTCCCTCAATCACGATATGAGGGGAGACTGACTGGAAAAGGCACGCTAGGAGCGGACTCAATAATATGTAGGGACGGGCATTCTTGGTCTCAAGCACACTACACAGTTCTACAGAATTCTACCTTGGGGATCCCGTATGTCAATGAACACAAGAATATTCTGCGCTCCAATCACCCGGAGCAGTGTGACGACTGTATTACACGTGAACACATCAGGACTTTCGGCAGTTGGTTGCAAACACGTCTCATGCGTGACAACATTGTTTCTGACGAGCTGTACTCGTTGGCCATGGGACCATCTTCGATTGTAATGACTTACAAAGGGTACGAGATAAATGAGAATACATTTTACATGATCGCCCAGGATCAAAAGAGCACCAACCAGAACAGCGTTATCCACTTTGATGCAGCAACCAAGAGGGGAAAGGGCACATATTACGGTTACATAGTGGACATATGGGAACTTGACTATGGACATGATTTCGAGGTCCCTTTGTTTCAGTGCAAATGGGTCAATCTGTCAAGAGATGGGGTATGGGAAGATCCACGGTACGGAATGACAACAGTGGATCTGAACAATCTTGGGTACACAGATGAACCATTCGTCCTAGGTAATGATGTGGCGCAGGTTTTCTATGTGAAGGACATGTCTACCAAACAAAGAAAAAGAAAAGATAAGGAAACGAATACATCACTACTGGAATCAGAAGATTTGCCATATGCCACCTCTTTGCCGTCAGCTAGCGGACGGCAAAGAGTGGCTTTGCCATCAGCTAGAAGAAAGCTGACGGCAAAGATCTAGCATACGGAAAAGGGTAGCTTTGCCATCAGCCACTTCTTTGCCGTCTGCTAGCGGACGGCAAACCTCCTTTGTCATCCGCTAGCAGACGGCAAAGAGAGAGGGGGCCCAACCTAAACCCAGCCCGCTAGTTGACCTAACGGCCCCCCTCTTTGCCGTCCACTAGCGGACGGCAAACCGCCTTTACCGTCCGCTAGCAGACGACAAAGAGGGGCTTAGCTAACGGCTAACGCCCCCTCCGGCCCGCCTCTCTTTCTCTCCTCTATCCTCCCCATCGCTCGTCGCCCCCGCCGCCCGTGCACACCGCCCTAGCCGCCGCGCGCCCCCGCCGCCAAGTCCCCTTGCCGCCGCGTGCCCCCGATCCCCCGAGCCCCTGCCGCCGCGCGCCCCCGCCCCCGTCGTCGCGCTGCCGCACCCTTGCCCCAGCTGCCGCGCACCCCCACCCCCGCCACCGCGTTGCCGCGGCCCACCGCCGCCGTGCTCCTACCCCCCGCCGCCCCGACCCCGTGCTCCCGCCCCTTTCGCCGCCGCCC
The DNA here is from genome assembly GCA_022496015.1 of Hordeum marinum. Taxonomy (NCBI): domain Eukaryota; kingdom Viridiplantae; phylum Streptophyta; class Magnoliopsida; order Poales; family Poaceae; genus Hordeum; species Hordeum marinum. The sequence goes on from CM039678.1 coordinate 42,773,837, forward strand.
CTCCCCTGCGGCGGCCTCTCGACCACGGCCGTGAGGAAGGCCATGGCGCCACCCCCTCCCCTGCGGCAGTCCTACCCTCCATCGACAGCCCCCCTACCTGCGGTGAGCTCCTCCTCCTCCTATTTTTTCTGTTTTTTTAGTTTTAGGTTTATGCTTAGTTTAGATTTAGTTTTAGTTTTAGTTTTAGATTTACATTTAGTTTAGTTTAGTTTTAGTTTTAGTTTTATTTTTACGTTTAGTTTAGTTTAGTTTAGTTTTAGTTTTAGTTTTATGTTTAAGAATAATTAGAAAATGAGGAAGAAGAAGAAGAAGAAGAAGAAGAGGAAGAAGAGGAAAGAAGAAGAAGAAGAAGAGGAAGAGGAAGAAGAGGAAAGAAGAAGAAGAAGAAGAAGAAGAGAGGAGCCCCCAACCCCCGATGCCACTAACCCCCAACCTCCGACGCCACCGATTCTCAACCCCCGACGCCACCGACCCCAACCCCCGACACGACACCCCGACACCTCGACTCCGACACGACACCCCGACACCCCGACACGGCACCCCCCGACACCCCGACCCCGACACGACACCCCCGACACCTGACCCCGACATGGCACCCCCGACACCCCGACCTCGACACGACACCCCCGACACCCCGACCCTGACACCACACCTGACACCCTGACACGGCACCCTCGACACCACTAACCCCCAACCTCCGACGCCACCGATCCTCAACCCTCGACGCCACCGACCCCAACCCTCAACATGACACCACGACACCCCGACACCATGACACCCCGACACCCTGACACGACACACTGACACGGCGCCCCCGACCACGACACAGCACCCCTACCCCGATACGACACCCCTGACACCCCAACCCCGACACGACACCCCCGACGTCGATGGAACCCTAAATAGAAAGTATCGTCGGTGCGAGATACATGTGGATGTCTGTGTCGAACACTACATCCATGTCCCACAAGTTACGCTGGCATCCGGCATCCCGCAGCAACAGTTCTCGGGGTCGATGGCGATTGAACACCTACAAGAATTTGTCTTGCAGCCTCTACGATGATGATTAAAAGCCAAGTGTCAAAACTTGGCTTTAATCCTCATCGCAGAGGCTGCCAGACAAATTTGCCAAGGTGTTCAACCGTCATCGGCCCCCAGAACTATTGCTGCGCGCGGGACACCGGGCGCCGGCGTCACTTGTGGGATGTGGATCTAGTGTTCAACGTCGAGCGCCACATGTATCTCGCACCGATGATACTTGCTATTTAGGGTTTCATCGACGTCGAGGAACCCCCTAACCCGACACAGCATCCCTACCCCGAGACGACATCCCCGACACCCCGACCCCGACATGACACCCCGACACCCCGACCTCGACACATCACCCCCGACCACGACACACCACCCCTACCCTGACACGACACCCCAGACACCCTGACCCCGACACGACACCCCCGACCCCGACCCCGACACGACACCCCCGACACCCTGACACCGACATGACACCCCAAACACCCCGACCCCGACACGACACAGGTCATATATTTGTGAATTATGAGTTAGGTCATATATTTTTTGATTTTGTTATACAAAACATCATTTCCTCTATTCCGATCTTCGTGCCGATGAAACTTGCTAGCTATAGGTGTCTTCAATCATCAGTATTTTCTGTGTGTCCAGTAGCTAGGCAAGATGAGTGATCGTGGGTCGATGTACATCGGTATAATGCGTGTGTGACTTTCGGTCCGTCGAGGCTTTCCTTACATAACTTTCATGTGTGTTCTTGATGGAGGAATCCCGACTGTTGTCGTGGGGGCGCCTCTTCTTTCTTCTCTTCTTTGTGATATATCCGTTCGTATATTGCGCAAGAAGAGAAGAGGAGGGGCGTCCATCACCGGCGGTCGAACTATTACTGTGAGAGAGTGCCGACCAACATATATACACCACCATATCAGTGTGAGAGAGAGCGCACCAACACACAGATATGAGAGTTACTTAAGGAAAGTCTCGACGAACCGAAAGTCACACACGCATTATACCGATGTACATCCACCCATGATGTAATACCAATTACTATTATGTACATGTATATTATTAATTAGTTCATGTTATTAGGTATTCAATTTTTTTATGTTGAACGAATTCCGTTGACTCTTTGTCATTGCAGGTGTTGACAGATGGTGGGCGGGGGTCGAGAGGGCTCTGAGCCTCCTTCCTCGGCGCGTGCTGGGAGGGGTGCTATTATTCCACCCCAGCAACTCCGGAGAGCGCTGGTACACAACATGCAGACACCGGCGGGCGCTTCTTCTTTGACCGGGAGAGGTCGAGGGAAGTCGAAGAGAGGTGCTAGAGGTAGGGAGGCTGCTGCGCCTTCCTCGCCGCCACCCCCAGCTGATTCTCCCGACCACAGGAGTGCTCCGTCTTAGGTGGACCCGTCTGACTTGGACCCGTCTCGGACTCCGGTCCACGAGCCTCGGGTCACCGAGCCTTCGTCCCAGTAGACTCCGGTCCCAAAGTCTTCATCCCAGGAGACTCGGGTCCCAGACTCTTCGTCCCACGTGACTCCGGAGGCTAGTGGCCATGCTGATGGTGGCAAGGACAACTTGTCTAAGGACACCTATAGCGAGGGGCGAGCTGGTTGACGAGGGCAAGAAGGTCTACCAGTGTGGTTGTACAAAGCTTCCGCCCGTGCCGACGACCTGCGAGCAGAGGTGGTTGATTGCGCCTAATGCGGAGAAGTAAGTGCATTTACTCTTTTTTAACCTTTTGCCTTCATGTTTCTTCAAATTAATATCTAATGTGTTGGCCTTGTCCTACTGCAGGGGTTGGAAATACAAGCGTGGTGTCCGCAGGCCCAACCAGGTCCTTGGTGTCCTTCTCCCACACCACTTCTCGGGGAAGGTCGAGTAGACCGGTGAGGGTGAGAAAGAAAGAGAAGATAAATTCTTCTTCTTCTTCTTCTTCTTCTTCTTCTTTTCTTCTTTTTCTTCTTTTTCTTCTAGCTAGTCTTCTTCTTCTTCTAACTATCATCTTTCCTACTTTGCAGATTTGCTATAGATGAGGAAGAGTGCATTGGTGGACTGTACTCTTCTACTTCTGCTACCTTTATGTTTATGGAAAACTTGTTTTGGATACGTATGTATGGATATGTTGTTGGAAACCATATTGTGTGTTGTTGGAAACTTGTATATATGTTGGACTTGTATGTTGGAACTTCTTGGTATATGCTTGTTTCAACTTATTGTTGGTATGCTTGTATTGTTGGATATATGTGTGTGTGTGTGTGTGTGTGTGATATTGTTGGATATATATGTTTCAAATTGAATGATTTTTTATTAAAAAACAGGGGCTATATCGACACTTTGTCGTCTGTTGGCAGACGGCTAAGAGCTTTGCCGTCCGCCAGTAGACGGCAAAGTGGCCACATGGAAGCTACCTGTGCAACCTGGGGCTGGCCTAGGTTGGTTCTTTGCCGTCCGCTGGCAGACGGCAAAGACCTAGGTCTTTTCCGTCTGCCAGCTGATGGCAAAGCACGCCGTTAAGCCCCCTAACGGAGCTAAGTTGCCACGTGTGCCATCCAGGCCCTTTGTCGCCCGCTGGCGGACAACAAAGATTCAAAGGTCTTTGTCGTCCGCCAACAGACGGTAAAGCGCCCTTTACCGTGGCTTATTCAGCTGGACGGTTGACCGTCTACTGGCGGACGGCAAAGACCTTTGTCGTCCGGGGAGCATGCCTTTGCCGTCCGGGATGGCTGACAACAAAGTAGCTGATTCCTGTAGTGCATCATACGATGAGCCAAAGCGTTACATAGTTCTTTCAGGAAAAAGAGACATTGTGGGATTGGAGGGCAAGACAGACATGGTTAAACGATGAATATTATCCATGGTTATGGCACAATAAGCAAAGGACACAAGCGAAGAAAAAGTGAAGACTTTCTCTCCACAACTATATCATTGCAGTTACATGTGAAGAAATGAAATACCTTTTGTAACACGTGAGTTTTCGTCCGAAACCCTTATACTTCGAAAGAGATTGTCCATTTTGTACACGAAGTGCATCCAGTTTTTGCCGTAACCCTCTCAACTTTTTATAACATGCTATGTGGGTGAAAAGATGATAGCATACCAACTTTCAACCTTTTCAGAGTTCATTTGAAGTGCTTTTCAATTTCAGGGTTATTCAGCTCAAAAAATTAGTAAGTGCATTCAAAATACCAAATGAAGTCAGAAAGGGTTGAAAATTGATGATGTGGATTTGAATGGTGCATTTTGAACACACAAAAATTATGGAGTTCAAATAAGTTCAAAAAAATGAAATCCCTTTGTAACAGACGTGTTTTCGTCTGAAACCCTAATACTTCGAAAGAGATTGTCCATTTTGTACACGAAGTGCATCCAGTTTTTGCCGTGACCATCTCAACTTTGTAGCACATGCTATGTGGATGAAATGAGGATACCATGCCAACTTTCAACCTTTTCAGAGTTCATTTGAAGTGCTTTTCAATTTAGGGTCATTTTAGCTCAAAATAAATGATGAAATGCATGAAAAATAGCAAACAAAGTCAGAAAAGGGTTGAAAAGGGATGATGTGGCTTTGAATGGTGCATATTGAATGCAGAAAAAGTCTTGAGTTCAAATATGTTTAAAAAATTGAAATCCTTTTGTAACAGACGTGTTTTCGTCCGAAACCCTGATATTCGAAAGAGATTCCCCATTTTGTACACGAAGTGCATCCAGTTTTTGTGGTAACCCTCTCAAATTTTTATCAAATGCTATGTGGCTGAAATGATGGTACCATGCCAAGTTTCAACCATTGAAGAGTTCATTTGCAGTGCTTTTCAATTCAGGGTCATTTTAGGTCAAAATAAATGATGAAATGCATGAAAAATAGCAAATGAAGTCTGAAAAGGGTTGAAAAGGGATGATGTGGCTTTGGATGGTGCATATTGAATGCAGAAAAATTCTAGAGTTCAAATATGTATAAAAAAATTGAAATCCTTTTGTAACAGACATGTTTTCGTTCGATAAAAGTTATATAACTAAACTTGATATTATATACAATTCATGCAACTAAAATTATCAAAGTTATTTTTGTTAAAAACTTTAATAGAAAAAAGAATATTCATAAATTATTTTTTGTTAAGAACTTCTAATATGCAAAAAAGAGGTGAAAATATATGCGCTTATAGGGAAACTTCGACCTAAATTCAAAGTGCTAGTAAGTGCATAGTAGCACATACTAGCATTTTGAACTTAGGTCAAATTTCTCGTATAAGGGCATCTATTTTCACTTTGAGAGGAGCTCAACATAGCAGCCGTGGCGGGGCTTATAAACAGGTTTGGGCAACCTTTGCTTGGCGAGGTGGGACTAAACTCCCACCACACCACTGTGCAAGGCCATTGGTCCCGGTTGGTGCCACGAACCGGGACCAATGCCTACCTTTGGTCCCGGTTCGTTCAACCAACCGGGACCAAAGGTATCTGCTTCCCGCCCTTTGAGCTGACGAAAAGGGACCTTTGGTCCCGGTTGGTGGCACCAACTGGGACCAAAGGTCCCTGTTTCCTGCCCTTTGGGCTGCTGAAAAGAGACCTTTGGTCCTGGTTGGTGGAACCAACCGGGACTAAAGGTGGGCATTGGTCCCGGTTGGTGCCACGAACCGGGACCAATGCTTCTTCTATATAAGAAGCACTTAGGAAATTTTGCAGTTTTCATCGCCACTTCGCCGAGCCCGCCGTCCTGTTGGAAATATGCCCTATAGGCAATAATAAATTGGTTATTATCATATTTCCTTGTTCATGATAATCTTTTATTATCCATGCTATAATTTTATTGAACGGAGACTTAGATGCATGTGTGGATACATAGACAAAACCATGTCCCTAGTATGCCTCTAATATACTAGCTCGTTTATCAAAAGATGGTTAAGGTTTCCTAGCCATGGATATGAGTTGTCATTTTATAACGGGATCACATCAATAGGAGAATGATGTGATGGACAAGACCCAAACTACAAACGTAGCATATGATCGTGTCAGTTTATTGCTACTGTTTTCTGCATGTCAAGTATATTTTCCTATGACCATGACATCATGCAACTCACAGACATCGGAGGAGTGCCTTATGTGTATCAAACATCGCAACGTAACTGGGTGGCTATAAAGGTGCTCTACAGGTATCTCCGAGGGTGTCTGTTGAGTTGGCATGAATCAAGACTGGGATTTGTTACTCCGTGTGATGGAGAGGTATCTCAGGGCCCACTCGGTAATACAACATCACAATAAGTCTTGCAAGCAATGTGACTAAGTGTTAGCCGCGAGATCTTGTATTACGGAACGACTAAAGAGACTTGCCGCTAACGAGATTGAACTAGGAATAGAGATACCGACGATCGAATCTCGGGCAAGTAACATACCGAAGAACAAAGGGAACTGCATACGGGATTAACTGAATCCTTGACATAGAGGTTCAACCGATAAAGATCTTTGTAGAATATGTAGGAACCAATATGGGCATCTAGGTCCCGCTATTGGTTATTAACCATAGAGGTGTCTCGGTCATGTCTACATAGTTCTCGAACCCGCAGGGTCTGCACACTTAAGGTTTGGTGACGTTTCAGTAGTATAGATTTATGTATGGTGGTGACCGAAGGTTGTTTGGAGTCCCGGATGAGATCCCGGAAGTCACAAGGATCTCCGGAATGGTCCGGAGGTAAATATTGATATATAGGAAGCCCTATTTTGGTTGCCGGAAAAGTTTCGGGCTCATCGGTAGTGTACCGAGAGTGCCGGTAGTGTATCGGGAGACCATCGGGAGGGGTATTTCGACCCAAGAGGCTTCAAGGGCTATGGGAGAGTTAATACCAGCCCTTAGTGGGCAGGTGGAAGTCCCACACAAGGCCCATGCGGCTGGGAAATAAAAGCCCAAAAAGAAAAGGTGGAAAAAAGGCAAAAAAGGCAAAAAAGGAAGAGTCCTAGTCCTACTAGGATTGGAGGAGGAGAAGGACTCTCCTCCCTAGCTTCGGCCGAAGCCTCCTAGTGGACTTTGCCCTCGTGCCAATCCTCCTCTCTTCCTCTTATATATACTAGAGGTTTTAGGGTTTTGCACATGATTTTTCAGCCACGTGCAACCCTATCCTTTAGTGCATAGTTTCTCCTCTAGATCAGTTTTCTGAAGTGCTTAGGCGAAGCCCTGCCGGAATAGCTCCACCACCATCGCCGGAGCGCCGTCACGCTGCCGGAGAACTCTTTATCCTCTCCACTCCCTCTTGCTGGATCAAGACGGCGGAGATCATCATCAAGCTGTACGTGTGCTGAACGCGGAGGTGCCGTCCGTTCGGCGCTAGATCGGAAGGACCGTGATCAAGATCGCGAGACAGTTCGTGATGAGTTCGCGGGACGGATCGCGATGAGTTTACGGGACGGATCACAATGAGTTCACGGGACGGATCGTGATGAGATCGCGGCATGGATCGTGATGAGATCGCAGGACGCTCGGCGATTTGGATCACGAAGACGTTTGACTACACCAACCGCGTTTTCTTAACGCTTCCTGCTTAGCGATCTACAAGGGTATGTAGATCCACTCTCCCTCTCATAGATGCTCATCACCATGGATAGATCTGCGTGTGTGTAGGAAATTTTTGTTTCCCATGCAACATTCCCCAACAGTGGCATCATGAGCTAGGTCTATGTGTAGATGAGATCTCGAGTAGAACACAAAGAGTTTGTGGGCGTTGATGCTTAGATTGCTTCCTCCCTTGGTCGTATTTTGGTTCAGCGGTATTGTGAGATGAAGCGGCCTGGACCAACATTACTCGTACGCTTACGAGAGACCGGTTCCCTCGACGCAACTTGTTGCCTAGATGGCTTGCGGGTGACAGTTTCTCTCACTATAGTTGGATCGGATTTGGCAAAGGCGGTCCTTGAGAAGGTTGAAAAGCAAATTATGTATCACCGTTGTGGTTTATGCGTAGGTGAGAATTGTTCTTGCTAGATACCCGTAGCAGCCACGTAAAACATGCAACAACAATTAGAGGACGTCTAACTTGTTTTTGCAGGGTATGTTGTGATGTGATATGGCCAATTACATGATGTGATATATGTGATGTATGAGATGATCGTGTGATGTATAGAATTTCCCGACTTGCATGTCGATGAGTACGGCAACTGGCAGGAGCCATAGGGTTGTCTTTAATTATTGTATGACCTGCGTGTCAATCATTAGGCGCTATGTAATTCTTTACTTTATCGCTAAATGGTAGCAATAGTAGTAGAAGCATGCAGGGCGTGACAACCCCGATGGCGACACATTGATGGAATCAAGATGATGGAGATCATGGTGTCGTGCCGGTGACGATGGAGATCATGCCGGTGCTTTCTAGATAGAGATCAAAAGAACAAGTTCATGGCCATATCATGTCACTTATGATTTGCATGTGATGTTAATCCTTTTATGCACCTTGTTTTGCTTAGGACAACGGTAGCATTATAAGATGATCCCTCACTTAATTTAAAGATAAATTGTGTTCTCCCCGAGTGTGCACCGTTGCGAAAGTTCGTCGTGTCGAGACACCACGTGATGATCGGGTGTGATAGACTCTACGTTCACATACAACGGGTGCAAGCCAGTGTTGCACATGCAGAACACTCGGGTTAAACTTGACGAGCCTAGCATGTACAAACATGGCCTCGGAACACAAGAGACCGAAAGGTCAAACATGAGTCATATAGTAGATATGATCAACATGATAATGTTCAGCATTGAAACCACCTCAACTCATGTGATGATCGGACTTGAGTTGGTGAATTTGGATCATGTATCACTTGAATGACCAGAGGGATGTCAATTTGAGTGGGAGTTCTTCAGTAATATGATTAATTGAACTCATTATCATGAACATAGTCAAAGTGTCTTTGCAAATTATGTTGTAGATTACTAGCTCACGTTGTAGCTTCCTTGTATTTTTTATATATTCCTAGAGAAATGGAATTGAAAGATGATGGTAGCAATATTGCGGACTGGGTCCATGATCTGAGGATTGTCCTTGTTGCTGCACAGAAGGCTTATGTCCTTAATGCACCGCTCGGTGCGCCACCCCCTCTAGCATCGTCTATAGATGTTGTGAACATCTGACAGGCATGTCCCGATGACTACTTGATAGTTTAGTGCGTCATGCATTACGGCTTAGAATTGAGGCTTCGAAATGTTTTGAACATCACGGAACATATCAGATGTTCTAAGAGCTGAGATTGTGATCTCAGTCTCGTGCCCGTGTTGTGAGATATGAGATCTCCAACAAGATTCTTTGCCTGTAAGATGAAGGAGAATAGCTCAATCGTTGAGCATGTACTCAGATTGTCTGGGTACTACAATCGCTTGAATCGAGTGGGAGTTGATCTTCCAGATAAGATAGTGATTGACATAGTTCTCCAAGTCACTGTCACTAAGCTACTAGAACTTGGTGATGAACTATAAATTGCCAGGGATAGAAAAAATGATTCCTGAGCTGTTCACGATGTTTGACACCGCGAAGGTAGAAATCAAGAAGGAGCATCAAGTGTTGATGGTTAGTAAAACCACTAGTTTCGAGAAGGGCAAGGGCAAGGAGGAAAACTTCATGGATGGCAAGTTAGTTGTTGCTCCAGTGAAGCAACCCAGAGTTGAACCCAAACCCAAGACTAAGTGCTTGGATTATGAGGAGAGCGGTCGCTGAAGCGGAACAACCCTAGATACTTGGTAGATAAGAAGGTTGGCAACGTCGACAGAAGTATATTTGATATACATGTTATTGATGTGTACCTTACTAGTACTCCTAGTAGCACCTGGTATTGGATACCGGTTCAGTTGCTAAATGTTAGTAACTCAAAGTAAAAGCTACGGGATAAACGGAGAACTAACTAAAGGGTGAGGTGACGCTGTGTGTTGGAAATGTTTCCAAAGTTGATGTGATCAACATCGCATGCTCTCTCTACCTTCGGGATTAGTGACGAACCTGAATAAATGTTATTTGGTGTTTTGCGTTGAGCATGAACGTGATTAGATCATGTTTATTGCAACACGGTTATTCATTTAAGTTAGAGAATAATGGTTATTCTGTCTACATGAATAATACCTTCAATGGTCATGCACCCAGTGAGAATGGTTTGTTGAATCTTAATCGTAGTAATACACATGTTCATAACATTGATGCCAAAAAGATACAAAGTTAATAATGATAGTACCGCATACTTGTGGCACTGCCACTAAATGTCATATTGGTACAAAGAGCATGAAGAAACTCCATACTGATGGATCTTTGGACTCATTCGATTTCAAATCGGTTAAGACATGCGAACCATGCCTCTTGGATGAACTGAAGCAAGCATCTCGGAGTTGGAATATACACTTTGATGAGGTGATCAAAGTTTTTGAGTCTATACAAAGTTTATGAGAAACTTGTATTTACAATAAAGTGAGTGGGAGCACTATAGAGTTTCTGGTAAGCATATGTGGTTGACATATTGTTGATCGGAAATGATGTAGAATTTCTGGAAAGCATAAACAGTTGTTTGAAAAGAGTTTTTCAAAGGAAGACCTCAATAAAGCTACCTAATTGTTGAGCATCAAGATCTATAGAGATAGATCAAGATGCTTGATGAGACTTTCAATGAGTGCATACCTTGACAAGATTTTGAAAGAGTTCAAAAGGGATCAGTCGGAGAAAAAGTTCTCGACTGATTTGTAAGGTGTGAAGTTGAGTGAGACTCAAAGCTCGACAACGGCAGAAGAAAGAGAAAGGACGACTGTCATCCCCTATGCCTTAGCCATAGGCTCTATATTATGCCATGTTGTGTACCGCACCTGTGTGTGCCTTGCCATGAGTCTGTCAAGGGGTACAAGAGTGGTCCAGGAGTAGGATCACTGGACAGCGGTCAAAATTATCCTTAGTCACTAAAAGACTAAGGTGATGTTTCTCGATTATGGAGGTGATAAAGAGTTCGTCGTAAAGAGTTGCGTCGAAGCAAGCTTTAAACACCAATCCGGATGACTCGTAGCAGCAATCTGGATACGTATAGTGGAGCAGCCATTTGGAATAGTACCAAGTGGAGTGTGCTAGCAGTGTTTATGGTTTGACATAGAGATTTGCAAAGTACACAAGGATCTGAATGTCGCAGACCCATTGACTATAAGACCTCTCTCACATGCAAAGCATGATCGAGCCCCAGAACTCATTGGGTGTTAGATTCATAACAAAGCGAATCACATAGTGATGTGAACTAGATTATTGACTCTAGTGCAAGTGGGAGACTGTTGGAAATATGCCCTAGAGGCAATAATAAATTAGTTATTATGATATTTCCTTATTCATGATAATCGTTTATTATCCATGCTATAATTGTATTGAACGGAGACTTAGATGCATGTGTGGATACATAGACAAAACCATGTCCCTAGTATGCCTCTAATAGACTAGCTCATTGATCAAAAGATGGTTAAGGTTTCCTAGCCATGGACATTAGATGTCATTTGATAATGGGATCACATCATTAGGAGAATGATGTGATGGACAAGACATCGGAGGAGTGCCTTGTGTGTATCAAACGTCGCAACGTAGCTGGGTGACTATAAAGGTGCTCTACAGGTATCTCCGATGGTGTCTATTGAGTTGGCATGGACCAAGACTAGGATTTGTTACTCCGTGTGACGGAGAGGTATCTCAGGGCCCACTCGGTAATACAACATCACAATGAGCCTTGCAAGCAATGTGACTAAGTGTTAGTTGCGGGATCTTGTATTACAAAACGATTAAAGAGACTTGGCGGTAACGAGGTTGAACTAGGTATGGAGATACCGACGATCGAATCTCGGGCAAGTAACATACCGAAGAACAAAGGGAACGTTATACGGGATTAACTGAATCCTTGACATAGAAGTTCGACCGATAAAGATCTTTGTAGAATATGTAGGAACCAATGTGGACGTCCAGGTCCCGCCATTGGTTATTGACCGTAGAGGTGTCTCGGTCATGTCTACATAGTTCTCGAACCCGCAGGGTCTACACACTTAAGGTTTGGTGACGTTTCGGTAGTGTAGAGTTATGTATGGTGGTGACCGAAGGTTGTTCGGAGTCCTGGATGAGATCCCGGACGTCACGAGGAGCTCCAGAATGGTCCGGAGGTAAAGAATCATATATAGGAAGTCCCAGTTTGGTCGTCGGAAAAGTTTCGGGCTCATCGGTAGTGTACCGGGAGTGCCGGTAGTGTACCGGGAGACCTCCGGGAGGGGTATTTCGACCCCAGAGGGTCCATGGTCTGTGGAGAGTGATAGACAGCCCTTATTGGGCTGGAGGAACAGCCACAATAAGGCCCATGGCGTAGGAGGCAAAATTCCTAAAGGAAAAGGTGGAAAAAAGGTTAAAAGGAAGAGTCCTACTCCTACTAGGAGTGGAGGAGGAGTAGGACTCCTCCCCCTTAGCTTCGGCCGACTCCTATTGGAGTTTCTCCTTGCGCCATCCCTCCTCTCCTCTCCTCCTATATATATTGGTGGAATAGAGGGGTTTTGCACAGGTTTTACGGCCACGTGCTACCCGTTTCACCGGTGCTCCTCTAGATTGGTTTTCCGCAGTGCTTAGGCGAAGCCCTGCCGGAATTGCTCCACCACCACCATCACCGGAGCGCCGTCACACTACCGGTGAAATCTCTCTCCTCTCCACCTCCTCTTGCTGGATCAAGACGGCGGAGATCGCCATCAAGGTGCACATGTGCTGAACGCGGAGATGCCGTCCGTTCGGCGCTAGATCGGAAGGACCGTGATCGAGATCGCGAGACGGTTCGTGATGAGATCGCGGGACGGATCGTGATGAGTTCATGGGACAGATCATGATCAAGATTGTGAGACAGATCATGATGAGATCGCGGGACGGATCGTGATGAGTTCATGAGACGGATCGTGATTGGATCGAGGACGGATCGTGATGAGATCGCGGGACGCTCGGCGATTTGGATCGCGAAGAAGTTCGACTACACCAACCGCGTTTCTTAACGCTTCCCGCTTAGCGATCTACAAGGGTACGTAGATCCACTCTCCCTCTCGTAGATGCTCATCACCATGGATAGGTTTGCGTGTGCGTAGGAAAATTTTTGTTTCCCATGCGACGTTCCCCAACACAAAAACCCTCTTTTCCACCAGTATATATAGGAGGGAGGGAGAGGAGGACGTAGCCTTGGCCTCCAAGGCCAGCTGGTTCGGCCGATCCAAAAGAGGAGGAGTCCTACTCCTTCCTCCACTCCTAGTAGGAGTAGGACTCTTCCTTTTTGCCTTTTTTTCAACCTTTTCCTTTAGGCCTTTTTCCTCCTGGCGCCATGGGCCTTTTGTGGCTGTTCCACCAGCCCACTAAGGGCTTGTTATTACTCTCCCACAGCCCATGGACCCTGTGGGGTCGAAATACCCCTCCAGGAGGTCTCCCGGTACACTACCGGCACTCCCGGTACACTACCGATGAGCCCGAAACTTTTTCGGCGACCAAACTGGGACTTCCTATATATGAATCTTTACCTCCGAACCATTCCGGAGCTCCTCGTGATGTCTGAGATCTCATCCGGGACTCCGAACAAACTTCGGTCACCATCATACATAACTCTACACTACCGAGAACTATGTAGACATGACCGAGACACCTCTACGGTCAATAACCAATGGCGGGACCTGGATGTCCACATTGGTTCCTACATATTCTACGAAGATCTTTATCGGTCGAACCTCTATGTCAAGGATTCAATTAATCCCGTATGATGTTCCCTTTGTTCTTCGGTATGTTACTTGCCCGAGATTCGATCGTCGGTATCTCCATACCTAGTTCAACCTCGTTACTGGCAAGTCTCTTTACTCGTTCCGTAATACAAGATCCCGCAACTAAAACTTACTCACATTGCTTGCAAGGCTTATTGTGATGTTGTATTACCGAGTGGGCCCTGAGATACCTCTCCGTCACACGGAGTAACAAATCCCAGTCTTGATCCATGGCAACTCAACAGACACCCTCGGAGATACCTGTAGAGCACCTTTATAGTCACCCAGTTACGTTGCGACGTTTTATACACACAAGGCACTCCTCCGATGTTTGTGAGTTGCATGATCTCATGGTCATAGGAACATATACTTGACATGCAGAAAACAGTAGCAATAAACTGACAGGATCATATGCTACGTTTGTAGGTTGGGTCTTGTCCATCACATCATTCTCCTAATGATGTGATCCCATTATCAAATGACATCTCATGTCCATGGCTAGGAAACCTTAACCATCTTTTGAGCAACAAGCTAGTCTATTAGAGGCATACTAGGGACATGGTTTTGTCTATGTATCCACACATGTATCCAAGTTTCCGATCAATACAATTATAGCATGGATAATAAACGATTATCATGAACAAGGAAATATGATAATAACCAATTTGTTATTGCCTCTAGGGCATAGTTCCAACACCCTCGTCGTCCCCGCCGCCCCCGTCGCTGCCCCGCCCCCGTCGTCGCCCCTGCCGCCGCCCCTCCCCCGTCGCCTCCCTCGTGGCCCCGTCACCGCCCGGTCCCCGTCATCTCCCCCGTCGCCCCCATCGCCGCCCCTCCCCTTTCGCCTCCCCTGCCGCCCCCGTTGCCTCCCTGCCCCCGTCGCGGCCCCGTCACCACCCCCGCTGTGAGCCGCCACCGCCCCGTCGCCTCCCCGTCGCTGCCCCCGCTGTGAGCTGCCACCGCCCCGGCTCTATGCAATTTTTTAAAAATATATGTTTATTTTTTATATGATGAATGTTTTTGTTCATATATAATGTATATATGTATGTGGCTCTACATAATATATAATGTATATATGTATGTGGCTATATGTTCTACCAAATTAGTTGATTTGTTTATGATGCTTTTTATGTTTTAGTTGTTTTATGTTTTATTTAATTATTAGGAGTCCTAGGAAAAATTAGTATGTGTATGTTGTATTACAGAAAAATTCTTGGTTTTTAGAAAAATTAGTGATTAAATGATAAGGAAACGTTCTCATAGGAATTTGTCTCGATGTCAACGATGCCCGGCCCGCATCCTCGTCATTGAGTGGTCCGCGAGAGCCTGCTTGATAGGCGCCATGTCCGGGACTGGGCTCCGCCGGGCTGGCACTGGGAGGTCCTACCTTCCCGGGCTCAGAGCTTGGTGAGGAATCCAGGTCTCGTCGTCGACCCGGAGCTTTTGTGGTGGCGGTCACGTGGGCCACTTTCGGTGCGGAAGGAGCGGGCCCCCACGGAGGTGGTACGTCGCCGTGTCAGGGAGGAGGACAAGCACGTCCATCGCTACATGGCGGCATTAGACGCCAGGTTCACAATACCTGGCAGATTCTTCAGGGATCTCACCCGAGTTATGATCCTGTGATGGTTCCTTATCTTTGGGTGTCCACCACCAGCGACTAAGAGACCGCTAGTGAACCGAGTTCACCATCCTCCACTTTGGATTCTAGGATATTCGATCTGTATTAGTGATCTTATATGATAATATTCGAGATGTATTATTTAATATTTGATGATGCATTAACTAGATTATTTGGGATGATGTATTAGTTAATATCGAGTGCTTGTGATTTGCCAGTCATTCCGGCAAAACATAGGGAATTTTTTGTATGTCATTGCTCGATATATGGAACGGGTTGACTTTAGGTCTGTTTCGGCTCCTTGTGTGTCTTTCAGTGAGGGAGAGTGTCCACCATATATATATGAGAGAGGAAGACTCCCGACTATTGTCGTGGGGGTCGCTTCTCCTTCATTCCCGTGTGCTAGACATTTCGGTGTAATGCACTCAGGGACGAATGGAGGAGCCACCATCACCAGCAGTCGCAATATTAGAGGGAGTGCCCAACATATACATGAGATGAGAGTTTAGGAAGAAACACTCGACAGACCTAAAGTCAACTCGTTGCATATTGAGTAATAGTGATCTCTGTGTTGATCAGTTTCCTGGTAGTTTCCTTTGATCGATTTTAAATGATAATATTAGTGATCTTATGTGATAATATTAATGATCTTATATGATAATATTCGAGATGTATTAGTTAATATTTGATGATGCATTAATAACTGGATTATTCGAGATGATGTATTAGTGATATTATATTCGAGTTCATTATAAATGTATTAGTGATATTTTATCGGTATAATGCGTATGTGACTTCCGGTCTGTCGTTGCTCCTTCTGTGACTTTCATGTGTGTTCTTGATGAAGGAATCCCGACTGTTGTCGTGGGGGGCGCCTCCTCTTTTTTCTCTTCTTTGCGATATACTCATCGGTATAATGCATAAGAAGAGAAGAGGGGAGCGTCCATCACCGGCGGTCAAACCATTACTGTGAGAGAGTGCCCACCAACATATATACACCACCATATCAATGTGAGAGAGTGCGCACCAACACACCATGAGATATGAGAGTTATTTAAGGAAAGCCTCGACGGACCGAAAGTCACACACGCATTAGGATTCAAAGTGTGCCGTTATTCTTGACTTATGAACAAAGGAATGTCATCGTCATCAGACAATGATAGGATCCAAGCCTGTGAATTATGCGGTGAAGATAAGAGTCTTTCTGACCAGCCTGGGCTGCGAGACGGCAGGTCCTTCACCATGAAGCTTTACGAGGACTTTGATATTTCTATGGTATGCAACAATGATAACTGTTTTTTCGTAATTAAGCATGTCTTATGTTTCTTTCCTTCAAAGCGTAATTTCTGTTTTATACAATTCGACTAGTTCGTCCCCTGTCATGCAAGACGGTATTTCTTGGAGAGGCTCGGTTTTGAAGAGCACGAGAGTTTCGAGATGAGGACAACCAACCTGAGGATTAAACATGGGCACACGTTTCTTGTGAAAGTAATTAAGGCACTTAATAACACAGAATTAGGGTGCTCAAATTGGGAAGCTCTTTGCAAGGCATATGGATTTCAGGAGGATATGGAAATAGCCTTCGATCTTCGTCCTGAAGATCATATTGAAGGAAACATCGACATTTGGGTGGATGTCGATATGCTTCCTGTTTTACCTCCATGTGAGTTTGTCAACCATGCATATTTTTCAAGTAATTTTCATTCTATATACATAAATATTTGGTGTTTATCCGTACTAAATTTGTTAGTTTTAAATTTATAGCTTATTTCGTTTCTTCGAGTAAAATACAGAATATAATCGACACGACACACTACACTTATGGATCACATCTAACTTGGGAGGAGAAGGATGATCTTATATACTTTGTTATTGGTGTCATAGCTGGTAGGGACATCTTCCCGTATAATTTGGGAACTGGCCCAAATTATACATTGTACAGGTCACTAGTGCATAGGTTGAGGGCAGATGACTTTCACCAAAATATCTTGGTAGGAGTTGCTAATTAAGTACACTAGTATTGTTGCGTAAATGGTATTGATTACATTGCTAAATAGGCTACTATTATGTTCTTCAACATAAATTGCCAAATGAAGTTGTGCCACCGTTGATGCAACCCGAAGGTAATATGACAATAAAAAAAACCTTCCATCCCGAGTAATCTTTTGCATACTCGACTGAGCGCAAACCACCAAGAAGGCTCCAAATTAAAGCATGGGGACAAATAAAGAAGGATCGCAAGCCACAAGTTGGAGACCGTTGGATCTCTTTGCTTCATCATGGAGACATAGGTGTTATTCTTTTTTATGTCATTTTACCTAGGAGGAGGAGTAGGTCCTATGAGGGAGGACTATGTCATTTTATCTTTTTTTGTTTTATAAGACTTTAACTTTGTATGATTAAGATGATGATGATGAGTTGTTAGATCTTGTGTAATTAATGGTTTCCTTCATTTGCTTATTCACTACTAGGGAAAAGCCTAGTAGTAGCGCTAGAAATACCCTTACTAGTAGCGCTGAGTCCAGCGCTACTGCTAAGGCGCTACAGCTAAAGTGTAGCAGTAGCGTTGGTTGGTGCAGCGCTACTGCTAAGTCTGGTTAGCAGTAGCGCTGCACTTACCAGTGCTACTGCTAACTACCTATAGCGCTGCAAAGTGGCAAGCGCTGCTGATAATCTAGCGCTGCTGCTAGATTGCTTCCAGCGCTGCTGCTAGTATTACTGCTTTCACAGATTCATACCCCCTCTACGTATTTATGATGTATTTATATAGTATCTATATAGTAGTTTCATCAGATCATCATAATACATCATTGTCATATAAGAACTCATCATCATCATCATTTTCGTCCATGAGACATCATATAACAAGTTGGTCACTAGTCATAATTACAACTCCTCATCATCATCATCATCAACTCTAACACATTGTAGCACATAATAACACATTGTACCTAGGACCTAGTCCTCTCTCGTAGGACCTACTCTACCCTCTCTTAGGTACAATATCATAAAACAAAATAGCCTTGACTCTCCATTATGGAGAACGGAGATCATCCTATCTCCCAGTCTTGGCCTACGCACAATGTTGCTTCCAAGTAGCTCTCTATGATTGAGCATACATTTTTTCCAATCTTTGATTTTCATGACTCCATCGGTTTTAGAAATCCGGTATGGACAAGAGTGATGCGTAGGTTGACCTGGCCGTGGTGGCCCTAAGCTCGTAACAACAACGTGGCCTCTCGGAAACATCAGATGAGGCACACAATCCTCCGGGATTTTCTATTCAAAAACGTAGTAATAACTTTGTAGTTAGCAATGTAGTTTAGTTTTAGAAGAATTTATGAAAAAGATGCACGGATGTCGTAATAGTAGAAATAAATCTTACCATGCAATCTCCATGGATGTTACCGTAGTTCACCACGTGCACTAATGGCACGTATTGACCATAATGTGCAGGAGTTTGATAATAGCTATTGTAATTCTCAAGATGACTAAGAATTGCGGTAAGATGATCTTTCTCCTTATAAGTTAATTCTGCTTCATCATTGTAGTAGTAGGTTCTGTCTACCATCTTCCATACATTTTTTGAAGAATGAAAATAAGCTATAAGTGCAAATAAGTTGTCAACTATTTTTAAATAAACAATATAAGTTACTTAATAAATATGGTTGAGAAACTCACATAATGGTAGAATTGGAGGCGTCTACACATCGACCCAGATGTCGATATTACCTTCTATTTCATCTTCCGGACGAATATCAAAGGTGATAAGCATATTAGGCTCAAATGCATAAGCCTTGCATAGTGCTTGCCAATTTTTGCATTCAAAATAACAATAGGTGTTTGCATGGAACAATTTTACCGCAAAAGTAAAACCATGCTCGGTCCTCAAGTGAACTATCTTTACCTCCATTTCTTTTTTAGTATTAAACCAATCTTATCCAAGACAACAATTCTTGCATGGCAGGGGATACGCCAGTAGAACAGTAAAAAAATAAAATTAATTATAAGTTGAAGCAAAAGAGGCAGAAGTCATGCTTAATCACGAAAAAAGACTTGTCGGTGTGACTTACTGTATCCACTTCGAAGTTCTCATCCAGCATGATGCTGAAGCGCCTACCATCAACTAGGAAAGTCTTGTCATGGAGGCCGCGCTCGTCTTCGCAGTATTCGCAAATACCGAATTCACTTTCGTCATCAGACATTTCCTATGTTCATAGTTGAAACATTTAAAACCGATCGAAGGAAACTAAGAGAAAATTGATCGACACACAGATCACTATTAAATTACTCAATATGCAATAGGTTGACTTTAGGTGTGTCGAGTCTTTCCTTCCTAAACTCTCATCTCACATATATCGTGGGCACTCTTCTGATATTGCGACAGCCGGTGATGGTGGCTCCTCCATTCGTCCCCGAGTGCATTACACCAAAATGTCTAGCACACAGGAACGAAGGAGAAGCGACCCCCACGACAACAATCAAGATTCTTCCGCTCTCATATTTATATATGGTGGACACTCTCCCTCAGTGAAAGACACTCAAGGAGCCGAAGCAGATCTAAAGTCAACCCATTCCATATATCAAGCACTTCCTCTCTCATAACTCAACTAGTTCAACTAAGCACTTACTATAAATAAAATAAACTAGTACTTACTAAAAATAAACTTGTTTAACTAGTTCTATTAATTTTCTAACTAATTCTATTAAACACTTACTAAAAATAAAAATACCTTGTTCTAACTCTAAAAATTGAAAAGACCTATACATTTACTAAAAATACCATAGTTCTAGCCCTAACATCTGTCCATCCATCCATCTATCTATATATCCTCATAAACCCTAGTTCTAATCATCTACATGGGCATTTTCATATTTTATTTGATACCGACATTGAATGAAATCTATTGTATTCAAAAACCTACATTTACTAAAAAAATATCATATAGCATAATACACTTCTTTACCTAAAAAATTCTGTTACTAATTTCTTTAACTAAAATTTTTATTACTAAAAAACTTTGTATTATAGAAAGGAGGAGGAGGAGGAGATGGGAGGAGGAGGGAGGAGGAGGAGAGAGCAGGAGGAGGGAGGGGGAGGAGGAGGGAGGAGGAGGGGGCAGGACGAGGAGGGGGAGGGAGGGGGAGGGGCCGCCGGAGGGAGGAGGAGGAGGGAGGAGGAGGGGACCGTCGAAGGGAGGAGTAGGAGGGTGCCGCTGGAGGGAGGACGGAGGAGGAGGGATGAGGAGGGGGCCACCAGAGGGAAGGGGGAGGAGGAGGGGGAGAAGGAGGGGGCCATCGGAGGGAGGAGGGAGGAGGGGGGAGGAGGAGGGAGGAGGAGGGAGGGAGGGACCTTGGGGGCGACGGTGGGCAACGGCGGCGATGGCGGCTGATGACCCACAAGTATAGGGGATCTATCGTAGTCCTTTCGATAAGTAAGAGTGTCGAACCCATAGAGGAGCAGAAGGAAATGACAAGCGATTTTCACTAAGGTATTCTCTGCAAGCACTGAAATTGTCGGTAATAGATAGTTGTGCGATAAGATAATTTGTAACGGTTAGCAAATAATAATAGTAACAAAGGTGCAGCAATATGGCCCAATCCCTTTTATAGCAAGGGACAAGCCTGAACGAACTCTTATATAAAGTAAAGTGCTCCCGAGGACACATGGGAATTACTGTCAAGCTAGTTTTCATCATGTTCATATGATTCGCGTTCGCTACTTTGATAGCTTGATATGTGGGTGGAATGGTGCTTGGGAGCTGCCCTTACTTGGAAAAACATCCCACTTATGATTAACCCCTCTCACAAGAATCCGCAACTATGAAAGAAGAATTAAGACAAAGTCTAACCATAGCATTAAACTAGTGGATCCAAATCAGCCCGTTACGACGCAACTCATAAACTAGGGTTTAAGCTTCTGTCACTCTAGCAACCCATCATCTACTTATTAGTTCCCAATGCCTTCCTCTAGGCCCAAATATTGGTGAAGTTTCATGTAGTCAACATTCACATAAAACCACTAGTGGAGAGACAACATACAACGCATCAAAATATCGAACGAATACCAAATTCACATGACTACTATTAGCAAGACTTATCCCATGTCCTCAGGAACAAACGTAACTACTCACAAAGCATGATTATGTTCATGATAAGAGGGGTATTGAATAGCATTAAGGATCTAAACATATGATCTTCCACCAAGTAAACCAACTAGCATCAACTACAATAAGCAATTAACACTACTAGCAACCTTACAAGTACTAATCGGAGTTGCGAGACGGAGATTGGTTACAAGAGATGAACTAGGGTTTGGAGATGAGATGGTGCTGATGAAGATGTTGATGGAGATGGGTCCCCTTCGATGAGAGGAGTGTTGGTGATGATGATGGCGACGATTTCCCTCTCCGGGAGAGAAGTTTCCCTGGCAGGACGGCCCTGCCACATCTCTAGATTGGTTCTGCTCAAGTTCCGCCTCGTGGCGACGGCGTTTCTTCCCAAAAGCTCCCGATTAATTTTTTCTGCGACGAAACCCTTCATATGGGAGGAGATGGAGGCCAGAGGAGCTACAGGGGCCCCACGAGCCCCCCAAGCGCGGCCAGGGGGGTAGGTCACGCCTGGCAGGCTCGTAGCCTCCTGGTGGCTCCTCTATGGTATATCTTCGGCCCAGTATTTTTTATATATTCCAAAATAATTCCTCGTTGATTTTCACGGCTTTTGGAGTTGTGTAGAATAGACATCTCAAACTTGCTCCTTTTCCAGCCCAGAATTCCAGCTGCCGGCATTCTCCCTCTTCATGTAAACCTTGTAAACTAAGAGAGAAAAGGCATGAGCATTGTACCATAATGTGTAATAACAACTCATAATGCGATAAATATCAATATAAAAGCATGATGCAAATGGACGTATCAACTCCCCCAAGCTTAGACCTCGCTTGTCCTCAAGCGGAAGCCGAGATGGATAAATATGCCCACATGTTTAGAGATAGAGGTGTCGATAAAATAAAATATGGACATGTAGGCATCATGATCATATTTAGAACAGCAATATCGTCATATAATCCCTTATGCTAAAGTGACAATTCATTCACAATGTAAAGCATGCATCAAGAATCTTATTGAGAATTAACAACCAATAGTCTTTAGTCATTGAAGCAATTGCAATTTATCATAACATCGGAAAGAGTCAAATAAGAGCTTGTAAAGCAAATCCACATACTCAATCATCTTGTAGTCTTCTACAATTGCTAAAACTCACGCGGTACTCACGATATCAAAGTTTTAGTTGGACATAGAGAAAGATAGGGGCTTATAGTTTCGCCTCCCAACTATTTACCTCAAGGGTAATGTCAAACATAATAATTCATGATTACTTACTTCCAAGTTGATATATGAATATAGATCTTTCCCTAACACTTGACGCTTGCTAAGATGATGGCAAAATAAGGAATTGGTGATGATTACCATGACTCTTTTAAAGATAAAAAGTAAAGGTACAAGATAGGCCCTTCGCAGAGGGAAGCAGAGGTTGTCATGCGCTTTTGAGGTTTGGATGTGTGATCTCTTAGTGTGAAGGAACGTCACTTTATATTGCCTCCTATGATATAGAACTTTATTATGCAGTCTGTCGCTTTTATGTCTTCCTCATCACAGGTTCGTACAAAGCTTATTTTCCACACACTAATAGATCATACATATTTAGGGAGCAATTTTTATTGGTTGCACCAATGACAACTTACTTGAAGGATCTTATTCAATCTATAGGTAGGTATGGTGGACTCTCATGGCAAAACTGGGTTGAGGGTTTTATGGATGCACAAGTAGTATCTCTACTTAGTGCGGAAGTTTTGGCTAATATGAGGTGGAAGCAAGCGTCACATGCTAAAGGATCCATAATCATATAACATTGTTCGGAACCAGGCAAACATAATTCATTATGTTGTCTTCCTTGTCCAACATCTACTTCTTAGCATGTAATAGTTTAATGAGTGTTCACAATCATAGATGGTGTAAAAGATGATATATTTATATGTGAACCTCTCTTTATTTATTACTTCCTATTAATTGCAACAATGATAAAGGTCTATGTTTGTCTACGCACAACAAGTTTTAGTCAACATTCTTTTTATATGTGAAGTCATCACTTCCCATAAGATCATCATATGATCTTTCATGCTTTTGTTCTTTTATTATTATTTTCTTTAGGTCATGGCAAGAAGCAAAACTCTTAACTAAAACACTCTTTATTATATAACTCACGAACTCGATTACATAGGGGGTAACACAAAGCAAAACTTAAGTCTAGATCATACTAAAAACTTTATTCTACTAGATAAAGATATTACCAAAAGGATCGAACTAATATAAAGGTAAAGGCAAAAGATGTGATGGTGATACGATACCGGGACAACTCCCCCAAGCTTGGCAAAAGCCAAGGGGAGTGCTCATACCCGTGTGTCTAATTGTCTTCCTTCGAAGGTGATGGTGGTGGAGTCATTGGAGTTCGGAGTTGATCCTCCGTCTTCCAAGGCATAGGTTCTCCATCATGGAAATATGATCGAGTCTCCGGGACCCTCAAATCTGCAGCAAACCGCATTGCTTTAAATCTATACTCATACTCACAGTTCTGGTTTTGCAAGTCGTAGATCTGGGCTTGGAGATGATCGATTCTATTATAGAGCTTGAGGAGGTGTTCCCCAATGTCCTTGGCGTCGATCTTGTGCTTGTTGGTGAACTCCGTAATCATCATGTGGTTGGCGTTGAGTCTGTGTTCCACCATCCCTTGGCACTTGAAGACTTGCTGCTCCATTGCTTCGAGCCTCATCTCCACGCTTCCGGTCTTCTTGGGCCCCTCAACGTCACGGATGTGCAGCACCCCCTCACGCATCTCAATGGTTTGAGGGTGTTGCAGCACCTCCGCGAGGTAGGGGTTGATGACCTTCTCAAAGAACTTGTCCTTCGTGACCTTTGTGGACGTCATAGCGATCTAAATCTGTCTGCACAACAGCTCGAAACGAAAACAGAGGATATTTGCATGATACGAGGGTCAAACCTTTCGGGAAGTTTTATAATGAATTTTTACCGACCATAAGGAGTGTTCCACAAGAAAACGGAGTCCGGGAGGCACACGAGGAGATCACGAGCCCCCCAGGCGAGGCCAGGGGGTGGGGCCGCGCCTGGCAGGCTGGTCGCCTCCTCATGCGCTTTTCGGACTATTTAAATTTTTGTAATTTTCTAAATATTCCAAAACGAAGAAAAAATGCTATTGGAAAAGTTTTGGAGTCAGTTTGCTTACCGTATCACATACATCTTCGTTTCCGGAGTCTGGAACGGGCTGATAAACATCCCTTATGTACTCCTCTGGGGTTATGGTATTAATTATATTGCTTTTAACATTTATGGGAGTACCTGAGATATAATATTTGATTCTTTGCCCATTCACAACTCTCGGAAAAGTGCCTTCCTGTAACATCCCAAAATTCCATTTTGGAATGTTATGAAATATAGCTATGCATCTATCATCATCATTGTTTGAATGTATGCAATGTTGAAATGTTCTTTCTAAATTTCTGAAACCCCTTTCTACTTTCAATATGTTGCTTTTACCTATTTAAAATCTTGGTAAAAAGTTCAAATAAGAGGGGAGGAATATGACACTCCACACCAAGACCCATTTGGTGATCTATTTGAACAAAAATAACCAGGAGTTATTTTGAAAATATTTTCAAAAATGATTTAAAAACAATTAGGCAATTTCTGAAAATATTATTTTTTCAAAGTGTTCAAATGACAGAATAAAAATGTTCAATAAATGGCATTTATTATTATGTTAATTTTGATATATAATACTCCTATTGTTAAAAATGTTTTGAATGCTTTTAAAGACGTTTTACTACTCTGGTTAATAAAAAGAGTAACGGTTTTAGTATTAATACGGGCCGGCCCACGGCAGTTATTCGCGAAATTAATACGAGCCGGCCGACCGACGCGCAGTCCTCGCTCCCTCTCTCGCTGCCACCGAGTCCCACCCGACTGACCGTTAGCCCCGCGTGGTCATCTCCCTCCTCCCCGCACACGCCGAAGCTCCTCGCCGGCAGTTTCTTTTCCCCCTGGATCTCTCTCCTCTCTCCTCCCCCGCACCACCCGAGCACCCTATAAGTAGCCCTGTCACTCCTATCTCCATCCTCCCCCCCCCCCCCCCGAGCCCCCTCTCTCCCTCGCCGAGGCGCTGCCAAATTCCTCGCCGGAGTTGCTTCGACCACTGGAGCTCCCATCGCCCGTGCCCGTCGCTCCACTCTCCCCCTCGCCCCTCCGACCCCTCCATTCGACGCCGGACCTCGCCCGCCGTCGTCTGAACCCCTCCACTGCTTCCCTCGACCACCGGAGCGCCAACACCGACAACTTCGCCGTCTCAGACTCGCCGGAGAACCCTCGCCGGCGACCTCTTCTCTGTGAGTTTCCCCCTCCCACTCCGTAGCCGTACGATCTCAAACCGACGCTCGAGATTAGATCGGATTAATTTCCGAACCGGTATTCTCTACCGACCGGTCGTCCGCCTGCAAACCTCCACGCGCACACACTAGCCACCAATAGGAAAGCGCCACGTAGCCCCCCTGGCCGTTGAAAATCAAGTTTTCTTTTCTGTTTTTGTTTTAGTTAACAGAGTGATTTCAAATTTTGTTTTTCTTATAACTTTTAATATGTTCAATATTTTGAGTTGATTCTTTTTGCAATAGCTCAGATTTTTCATGTAGTTTCACCCTGTACTTTTAAATCTCAAATTTGAACTATAAAATTTGAATTGAATCAAATTTTCTCAAATCACTCAAATCTGAATAACTAGAGTTTGAAAATAGATTTTGATATGAATCTTTTTGCTACTGTTTGGCATTAGTTAGGAATACCTTCATGCTTAGTTTCAGAATTTTTAGGATGATTTTTCTTAGTGTTTTATCTATAAACAGATTCTGCCTATTAGTTAGTATAGTTTAAATTAACTTAGTTTTAGTTGGTTTAAATTAGATTTAGTTTTATTTGTTTAATAGGTTCTGTTAGTTAAACTTTAGGTATTTTACTTATGTTAATAAAAATATAAATTTGCTTAGTTTGTTTCTTTATTAACATAGGAATCTCAACACATTTTTCAAATAGGTTTAATTTGAACTAAAACAACTAGTTAGTAATAGTCTTCTTTCAACAAAGTTTTATATAATTTAATTTTGTTTTCTAAGACAAGTTTATTTGTAAAATTCTTTTCTGTTAAGAACATGTTTTGCTAATAAGTAATAAGTTTTGTTTTGCTCTTTTGATAGTAAAACTATAGTTGATTCATATAGTGCTTATCAAAACTTTTATAAATTTTACTAAAGTTTTCCCAACAAACTTAAATTGATTTTCTTCTGTTTATTAATAAAAATATTTTTTTATTGTTTCCGTGCTGTCAACAATTGTTTTGTTATTACAAAATAGTTTTATTATTGTTAGTAGTGTTTTATCAATCATCTTTAGAAAACAAAACTTTGTGTGTTTTCTTGCTTGTGATTTTTATGCATTGTTTTGTCTTGATTGGTTACTAGTTCATGGTTGATGGTTGTGAGTTACAATATTTTGTTGTATTCTTATTGAGTGCTCTTGTTTGCTTCGTTAGATTATCTGGAGTGCGAAGCTTGTTACTTAGAGTCCCACGAGTACGAAGATCATCAATCAGGCAAGTCACTTTGATCATCTTTACCCATGTTTTTATTGCATTAGTTCTTCCATCACCCCAATTGCATGCAAGATAGGTTAGTTGGAAACTTGGTTACATTGTAGTAGTATCATGTGGTAGGTACCCCCTCTCAACCCTTGACACATTGTCCCCGGGAAACGTTGTTATACTTTTTGCTATGCTATTAGTAGACGGGGTTGGTTGTGTGATTCATGAGAGTTGAGAGAGTTAATAAATTTCAAGACCTAAGACTTCAAGACTCCGAGTTTTCAACATACCTCTGGGTGGATGATGGTTGAACGGCACCCTGGAGAAACCAGTGGATTGCCTAGGTGATGCTGGAGATGGCCAGTATTCACGCGGAAAGATCCACCCAGGCACAAAGAGATGGATGGGTGCTTCAAGACCCAAGGCTTACCTGCACAGCCACAAGTCATTATGGGCTCTGGCTTGGTTGGATATCATGGTGACCCTGGACAGGCGGTGCTACGAGATGTAGAAGAACGGTAGGAAAGGATGGGCACCAACAGAGTCGCAGGGAAACCCTTTGGAAGACCATGTTTTGGTCATCCGTTTCTCAAACACCCTGAAGTGCGAGAAATCAAACGGAGGCGACCAAATCTTGTGGGGAACGTGTGCAAAACTCTGCAGAGTACTCAAACCTAATCGATTAGTCGTGTCCACGGTCATGGACGACTTGAGCCAAAGGAACTGAAACATTCGGAATTCTCAACACAACTATTATGATGATGTGGGTATTAACAATTTGGGTATGAGAATTGGTTGGTGGAACCATCTCATTAATCAACCAACTTAGTAATATTTTGCTTAGCCCTCTCTTGATGTAGGAAAAATTGGCTTTACGCAAAAAACTTACCACCCCACCTGCCATATAAGCATGTAGACTAGATGATTATCTTTTCACCCCTCTTTTGTGACTTTGCCGGCATATTCCATATGCTGACCTACACGGCTGCAACGTATCATGTTGCAGAGTATTTTTCCGACCAGGAGTGAGGACACGTTCTATGCTCGGTGAGATGCCCTTGGAGTCAGATGGACTCATCTACCTTCGACGCTTCCGCAAGATTTAGACATTCTCATGAGTTGGCCTTCAGCCACTTTATTGTAATTTTTATTGTAATAAAGGACTCGATATGAGATTTTGATTAATATAATGCTGTGTGATTTCCCTTTGATATATACATTGATGTACCATGTGTGTACCAGCATGATCTTGGGATGGTACGGAAACACCGGAGATTCGACCTTACAGGTCGGGTCGTTACACTTCCGCGTTGTTGATTTTGATGGCGCCGGAACGATATACTTCTTCGACAATATAAGGACCTTCCCATTTAGAGAGAAGTTTGCCTGCAAAAAATCTTAAACGAGAATTGTATAGCAAGACATAATCACCTACATTGAACTCACGTTTTTGTATCCTTTTATCATGCCACCTCTTAACTTTCTCTTTAAACAACTTGGCATTTTCATATGCCTGAGTTCTCCATTCATCAAGTGAGCTAATGTCAAATAACCTCTTCTCACCAGCAAGTTTGAAGTCAAAGTTGAGCTCTTTGATTGCCCAATAAGCCTTGTGTTCTAGCTCAAGAGGTAAATGACATGCTTTACCGTAAACCATTTTATAAGGAGACATGCCCATGGGATTCTTATAAGCAGTTCTATAATCCCACAGTGCATCATCAAGTTTCTTAGACCAATTCTTCCTAGACATATTAACAGTATTTTGTAGAATTAATTTAATTTCTCTATTACTTAACTCTACTTGACCACTAGACTGAGGATGATAAGGAGATACAATTCTATGGTTGACATCATACTTGGCAAGCATTTTACGGAAAGCACCATGAATAAAATGTGAACCACCATCAGTCATTAAATATCTAGGGACTCCAAATCTAGGGAAATAACTTCTTTAAGCATCTTAATAGAGGTGTTATGATCAGCACTACTAGTTGGAATAGCTTCTACCCACTTAGTAACGTAATCAACAGCAACTAAAATATGAGTATACCCATTGGACTTTGGAAAAGGTCCCATATAATGAAAACCCCAAACATCAAATGGTTCAATAACAAGTGAGTAATTCATAGGCATTTCCTGACGTTTACTAATATTACCTATTCTTTGACATTCATTGCAAGACAAGACAAACTTACGAGCATCCTTAAAGAGAGTATGCCAATAAAAACCGGATTGCAATACCTTGTGTGCAGTTCTATCTCCAGCATGGTGTCCTCCGTAAGCCTCAGAGTGGCACTTCTGTAGGATCTGTCCCTGTTCATGCTCAGGTACACAACGTCTAATAACACCATCTACTCCTTCTTTATACAGGTGAGGATCATCCCAAAAGAAATGTCTCAAATCATAAAAGAACTTTTTCTTTTGTTGGTACGTGAAACTAGGTGGTATATATTTAGCAACAATATAATTAGCAAAATCAGCATACCATGGTGTACTGCGTGAAGCATTGATAACATTCAATTGTTCATCAGGAAAGCTACCTAGACAAGTTATCTGCTACTGGGTTCTCCGCACCCTTCCTATCAACGATATGCAAATCAAATTCTTGTAGCAAGAGAATCCATCTGATAAGTCTAGGTTTAGCATCTCTCTTTTCCATGAGATATTTAATAGCAGCATGATCAGTGTGAATAGTAACTTTAGAATCAACAATATAAGGTCTGAACTTATCACATGCAAACACAACTTCTAAAAATTCTTTTTCAGTAGAAGCATAATTTCTTTGGGCATTGTCTAGAGTTTTACTAGCATAATGAATAACATTTAATTTCTTGTCGACTCTTTGTCCTAGGACAGTACCAACAGCATAATCACTAGCATCACACATAATTTCAAAAGGTAGGTTCCAATCAGGTGGTTGAACAATAGGTGTAGTTATCAAGGCCTTTTTGAGTATTTCAAACGCTTCTTCACAATCATCATCAAAAACAAATGGAATATATTTTTGCAAGAGATTAGTGAGAGGCCTAGAAATCTTAGAGAAGTCTTTAATGAACCTTCTATAGAAACCAGCATGACCAAGGAAACTTCTTATACCTTTAACGTTTGTAGGGCATGGCATTTTCTCAATGGCTTCAACTTTAGCATTATCAACTTCAATACCTCTTTCAGAAATTTTATGTCCCAAGACAATGCCTTCATTAACCATAAAGTGACACTTCTCCCAATTCAAGACAAGGTTAGTATCTTCACATCTCTGCAAAACTCGATCAAGGTTGCTCAAGCAATCATCAAAAGAAGATCCGTAAACGGAGCAATCATCCATGAAAACCTCAACAATCTTGTCACAAAAGTCAGAGAATATAGCCATCATACATCTTTGAAAGGTAGCAGGTGCATTACATAAACCAAAAGGCATATGTCTATAAGCAAAGGTACCGAAAGGGCAAGTAAAAGTGGTTTTCTCCTGATCAGATTGTAAAACAGGTATTTGGGAGAAACCAGAATAACCATCTAGAAAGCAAAAGTGTGTATGTTTAGACAATCTTTCTAGCATTTGATCAATAAAAGGTAGAGGGTAATGATCTTTCTTAGTAGCTTTATTTAATTTCCTAAAATCGATTACCATCCTATAGCCAGTAACAATTCTTTGTGGGATCAATTCATCTTTATCATTAAGAACAACGGTAATACCTCCCTTCTTAGGGACACAATGCACCGGACTTACCCAATCACTATGAGACACAGGGTAAATAATACCTGCTTCCAGGAGCTTTAGTATTTCTTTTCTTACCACCTCTTTCATATTAGGATTCAGTCTTCGTTGGGGGTCGGCAACCAGTTTGGAATCAGGATCAGTTTTAATTTTATGCTGGCATAGAGTGGGACTAATGCCTTTAAGATCATCAAGAGTATATCCAATAGCATCACAGTGCTTCCTTAGAGTTTTCAATAATTTCTTTTCTTCATGCTTTGAAAGGTTAGCACTAATAATAACAGGATATATCTTTTTTTCATCAAGATAAGCATACTTAAGAGTATCAGGTAATTGTTTAAGCTCAAACATAGGATCACCCTTGGGTGGAGGTGGATCCCCAAGTAATTCAATAGGCAAATTATTCTTAAGGATAGGACGTTGTTCAATGATAATTCTATCTATCTCATCCCTTTCATCCATATGCATATCATTTTCATGTTCAAGCAAGTATTGCTCTAAAGGATCAGTAGGAGGCACAACAATAGAAGTAAGAGCAATAATTTCATCCTTACTAGGCAATTTTTTTATGAGGTTGTCTACCAAACTTAGAAAAATTAAATTCATGTGACACACCTCCAAAGCCAATAGTAACAGTTTGTTTCTCACAATCAATTTGAGCATTAACAGTATTGAGGAAAGGTGTACCAAATATGATGGGACAAAAGCTATCTTGTGTGGTAGCAAGAACGAGAAAATCAGTAGGATACTTAGTTTTACAACACAAGACTTCAACATCTCTAACAATTCCCACAGGGTAGATAGTATCTCTATTGGCAAGTTTAATAGTAACATCAATAAATTCCATCTCGACAGGTGCAATCTCATCTTTAATTTCATTATATAAGGATTGAGGTATTGCACTAATACTAGCACCCACGTCACATAAACCATGATAACAATGATCTCCTATCTTAACAGAAACAACAGGCATGCCAACTACAGGTTTATGTTTGTCTCTAGTATGAGGTTTAGCAATTCTAGCAGAAGCTTCACAGAATTGAATAACATGCCCATCAACATCATCGGTCAAGAGATCTTTAATAATAGCAATACTAGGTCCAACTTTGATTTGCTCAGGGGGTGTAGGTGTTCTAATGTAGCCCTTACGTATCACAGTTGAAGCTTTAGCATGATCCTTTATTCTAACAGGGAAAGGTGGCTTCTCAATGTAAGCAGTAGGAACGATAGAATCATTATAAGAAATAACTTTCTCTTCAACTGAAACGGGTTTAGCTACATTAACTTCTACGGGAGGATGATATTTAAACCACTTCTCCTTAGGGAGATTAATATGAGTAGCAAATGATTCACATAAAGAAGCTACTATCTCAGAGTCAAGTCCATGTTTAGCGCTAAAATCACGAAAAGTATTTGTTTCTATGAAGGATTTAACGCAATCGAACTTAAGATTCATACCTGACTCCTTACCTTCATCAAACTCCCAATCTTCAGAATTGCGTTTAATTCTTTCCAATAAATCCCATCTGAAGTCAATATCTCTCTTCATAAAAGAACCGGTACAAGAAGTGTCGAGCATGGTGTGATTGTCATGAGAAAGTCGAGCATAAAAGTTCATAATAATAATTTCTCCGGGGCGCTCATGGTTGGGGCATGAATATAACATTGACTTAAGCCTCCCCCAAGATTGAGCGATACTTTCTCTATCACGAGGCCAAAAATTATAGATATAATTCCGATCACGATGTACCAAATGCATAGGATAAAACTTTTGATGAAATTCCAATTTCAATCGTTTGTAGTTCCATGATCCAGTATCATCACATAGCCTATACCATGTCAATGCTTTATCCCTCAAAGATAAGGGAAAGACTTTCTTATTGACCTCATCCTCGGGAAGACCTGCAAGCTTAAATAAACCACAAACTTCATCTACATAGATTAGATGCGAGTCGGGATGTGATGTTCCATCTCCTGTAAAAGGATTAGCCAACAGTTTCTCTAGCATGCCCGAAGGAATCTCATAATAAATATGTTCAGTAGGTGCAGTAGGTTGAGGAGAAACTCTTTGTTCTTCCGGTCGAGGTGAAGATACCCCGAACAAGCCCCTCAAAGGATTAGTTTCCATAGTGACAAGTGACAATAAATTTCAGCACACTATATAAATGTTTCCTTACCAAATTCCACTTACCAAAGGCACTTCACTCCCCGACAACGGTGCCAAAAAAGAGTCTTGATGACACACAAGTATAGGGGATCTATTGTAGTCCTTTTGATAAGTAAGAGTGTTGAACCCAACGAGGAGCAGAAGGAAATGACAAGCGATTTTCAGTAAGGTATTCTCTGCAAGCACTGAAATTGTCGGTAACAGATAGTTGTGTGATAAGATAATTTGTAACAGGTAGCAAATAATAATAGTAACAAAGGTGCAGCAATATGGCCCAATCCCTTTTGTATCAAGGGAAAAGCCTGAATGAACTCTTATATAAAGTAAAGTGCTCCCGAGGACACATGGGAATTACTGTCAAGCTAGTTTTCATCATGTTCATATGATTCGCGTTTGCTACTTTGATAGTTTGATATGTGGGTGGACCGGTGCTTGGGTGCTGCCCTTACTTGGACAAACATACCACTTATGATTAACCCCTTTCGCAAGCATCTGCAACTACGAAAGAAGAATTAAGACAAAGTCTAACCATAGCATTAAACTAGTGGATCCAAATCAGCCCCTTACGACGCAACTCATAAACTAGGGTTTAAGCTTCTGTCACTCTAGCAACTCATCATCTACTTATTACTTCCCAATGCCTTCCTCTAGGCCCAAATAATGGTGAAGTGTCATGTAGTCGACGTTCACATAACACCACTAGAGGAGAGACAACATACAACGCATCAAAATATCGAACGAATACCAAATTCACATGACTACTATTAGCAAGACTTATCCCATGTCCTCAGGAACAAACGTAACTACTCACAAAGCATGATTATGTTCATGATTAGAGGGGTATTGAATAGCATTAAGTATCTGAACATATGATCTTCCACCAAGTAAACCAACTAGCATCAACTACAATAAGCAATTAACACTACTAGCAACCTTACAAGTACCAATCAGAGTTGCGAGACGGAGATTGCTTACAAGAGATGAACTGGGGTTTGGAGAAGAGATGGTGCTGATGAAGATGTTGATGGAGATGGGTCCCCTCCGATGAGAGGAGTGTTGGTGATGACGATGGCGATGATTTCCCTCTCCGGGAGAGAAGTTTCCCCGGCAGGACGGCCCTGTCGGAGCTCTAGATTGGTTCTGCTCAAGTTTCGCCTCGTGGCGGCGGCGTTTCTTCACGAAAGCTCCCGATTGATTTTTTCTGCGACAAAACCCTTCATATGGGAGGAGATGGAGGCTAGAGGAGTTGCAGGGGCCCCACGAGCCCCCCAGGCGTGGCCAGGTGGGTAGGTCGTGCCTGGCAGGCTCGTGGCCTCCTGGTGGCTCCTCTCTGGTATATCTTCGGCCCAGTATTTTTTATATATTCCAAAATAATTCCTCATTGATTTTCATGGCTTTTGGAGTTGTGCAGAATAGACATCTCAAACTTGCTCCTTTTCTAGCCCAGAATTCCAGCTGTCGGCATTCTCCCTCTTCATGTAAACCTTGTAAAATAAGAGAGAAAAGGCATGAGCATTGTACCATAATGTGTAATAACAACTCATAATGCGATAAATATCAATATAAAAGCATGATGCAAAATGGACGTATCAGCGGCGACGTCGCGCGGCGGAGTGAGTGAGAGTGTGAGGGGGAAAGTGAGGACGCGCGCATCTAGATAAGGTGCCCCGTAGTAGTAGCGCTCGTTCTCAACCACCGCTACTGCTAAATACAATAGCAGTAGCGCTTTAGGTGAAGAAGCGCTACAGCTAATCTGTTCGCAGAGCGTGGTGGGACTGAACTTTAGCAGTAGCGCTGGTTACAGGAAAGCGCTATTGCTAAATTCAATAGCAGTAGCGCTTTTAGCCTATGAGCGCTACTAGTATACCTAGTCTGCCTGCAATGGTCTGTTAATTATAGTAGTAGTGTGTTTTATGTCTACAGCGCTATTGCTATGTGCATAGTAGCAGCGCTCTTTCTGCCCAAGCGCTGCCGCTACTTATCAGCAGCGCTTCTTTTTTAAAAGCGCTACTGGTGAGCTCCTGTGTATAAGCATTTCCCTAGTAGTGATTAGCTAGCGTCGAGTTCTCTCTATATATATAGTAGCTAGCAGCGTCGACCAAGCACAAAGAAAGAGAGGACACTTCTCTCTATTAATTAGCTAGATAACACAATATGAAACCCCTAAATTAACCCTCCAAAAACCCCTAACTCCCCCCTTTAAAAAAACAAAAAACCCAGCAACTTTTGGTCCCGGTTGGTGTTACCAACCGGGACTAAAGGTCCTCCTTCCTGGGCTCCCCGCAGAGGCTGCTTGGAGCCCCTTCTATCCCGGTTCGTAAGCAAACCGGGACTAAAGGTAGTACCGACCCTTTAGTCCCGGTTCCAGAACCGGGACTAATGGGCCTATGGAACCGGGACAAATGGGTCGTTTTCTACTAGTGAGCTAAAATACTTTCTCTACTTGGATCATATGCACTTATGATTGGAACTCTAGCAAGCATCCACAACTACTAAAAATCATTAAGGTAAAACCCAACCATAGCATTAAAGCATCAAGCCCCTTTTATCCCATACGCAAACAACCTACTTACTCGGGTATGTGCTTCTGTCACTCATGCCACCCACCATAAGTGAATCATAAACATATTGCAAACCCTACAGCGGGTATCCCTCACGTGTGTGCGGCACGGAAGGCACCATAGGATAGCACCAATAATAAAACATGCAACTCAAACCAATCTATATCAACAATCAACCCAAAGGACAAAAGTAATCTACTCAAAACATCATAGGCTAGCAACACATCATTGGATCATAATATGTAGCATAAAGCACCATGTTCAAGTAGGTGATTACAATGGAGTGCGGGAGAGTGGACCGCTAAAAGGAGATGAGGATGGTGATGAAGAAGGTGATGTTGATGAAGACGATCACTGCGGTGATAGTTCCCCCGATGGCACTCTGGCACCACCAGGAGAGGGGGGGAGAGGTTCTCCCCCTCATGCTTCCTCCTCCGTGGCCTCCCCCTCTGTGGGGAGAGGTTCTCCCTCTGGTCCTTGGCCTCCATAGTGTTGATGGCCCCTCCAAGACGATGAAGATGGCCTCCGGTGATGGTGACCCCCTCCGGCAGGGTGCCGAAGAGGGCCAAGATTGGTTTTTCGTGGCTCTGGAGGTGTGCGGCGGCGGAACTCCCGATCTAGGTTTATTTCTGAAGGTTTCTTGATTTATAGGAGGTCTTGGAATCATGTCAGGGGAGTGCTCGAGGGGCCCACAAGCCTGGGGGCGCGCCCTAGGGGGGCGCCCCTGGGGCTTGTGGCCTCCTCGTGACTCCTATGTGGTATCTTTTCGCTCCGGTATTTTTTATATTTTCCAAAAATATTCTTCGTAAATTTTCAACTCATTCTGAGAACTTCTATTTCTGCACAAAAACAACACCACGGTAGTTCTGCTGAAAATAGCGTCAGTCCGGGTTAGTTCTAATAAAATCATACCAAAATCATATAGAATTATTGTAAACATGGCATGAATACTTCATAAATTATACATACGTTGGAGACGTATCAGCATCCCCAAGCTTAACTTGCTCGTCCTCGAGTAGGTAAATGATAAAAGAAATAATTTATGAAGTGTAAATGCTAGCAAGTGCATAAGTTTGATCAATGATAATTTCAATAACGTTTTCTAGCATCAATATATATCATAAACATTAGATCATCTCATAAAAATTCTCATGATAGAGTAACAAGCTATCCACATGTTAAAGTATAGGCCAGAAAGCTTCTTGAAAACTAACAAACCATATTCCTAGTCATCGAACAATTGCAATTCATCTTATTTCCAGGAAGGGTCTATGTAAGAGCTTTGATTTAGCAAATTCCACATACTCAACTATCATATAGTCTTCCATGATTTCTAGCACTCAAAGCATATTTTTAGAACAAATAGCATCCATCGAACACAGAGAAAGATAGGGGCTTAATGTTTCGCCTACCAACTTATTTATCATATAGATAATTGTCAACAATAATAATTCATGATCAAATATATTTGGATGGCCATATATGCTCGGATCTTTCCCCGCCACATGATGATTGCCAAGAGAAAAAGGCGAAATATAGGAAGTGGTGAAGATCACCATGACTCTTGTATAAAGGTAAGTACTAGAAAATAAAAGATAGGCCCTTCGTAGAGGGGAGCATAGGTTGTCATGCACTTTTTGTTTTTGGATGCGCAAACTCTTAATGTAAAGGAACGTCACATTGTATTGCCCTTTGAGATAGCAACCTTTATTATGCAGTCCGTCGCTTTTATTTCTTTGTCATCACAAATTCGTACAACGCTTATTTTCCCTTACAATAAAAGATCTTACATATTTAGGAGCAATTTTTATTGCTTTTTGCACCGATGACAACTTACTTGAAGGATCTTATTCAATCCATAGGTAGGTATAGTGGACTCTCATGGCAAAACTGGTTTAAGGGTGTTTGGGTGCACAAGTAGTATTTCTACTTGGTGCTGAAGTTTTAGCTAGTATGAGGTGGAATCAAGCACCACATGTTGGAGGATCCATAACAATATAACTTCTATGCAAATATACTCAACCGTAACTCATCACATTGTCTTCCTTGTCCAACTTCAACTAATTTGCTCAAGTTTGAAAATAATTAATGGGTAATCACAATCATAGAATATGTCCAAGATAGTATATTTATATGTGAAATCTCTATTCCTTCAATATTCTTTCATGAATTGCTCAAGTGACCAATGCGATGTTTGCTAACTTTAAATAAATTTCACCACCTATACCTATTATTTGTGAAGTCACTACTCCCCATGGGATAAGTATATGAAGCATTTTTAATTTCAGATTTATGATATTCAGTTCATTCAACCATTTATCCATAGGATATAAGTGAAGCACGAGAGTGAATGACAAACTACTCCAGAAAGATAAAAGTGAAGGTCAATAGATAGTCAATTAGTTAAATAGCCAGGTGAGGACTCTCTCTTATTCAAAATTTCAGATCCAATGATTTTATTGAAACAACACACAAAATAAAGATTTCACTCCAAGAATAACATGCATCATGTGAACGAATAAAAATTTAGGCTCAACATAGGCTAACCGATAATTGTTGATGAAGAGAGGTAGAATGCGTACCATCCCCAAGCTTTGATATTTAAGAGTTCTTGAAATATTTGCTTGGGGTGCCTTGGGCATCCCCAATCTTAAGCTTTTGTATCTTGTTCAATCCTCTCATATCCCGGGTTCACCTATTCTCAAAAACTTCATCCACACAAAACTCAAAAAGAACAAATCAACACTTCATGTACTGCCAAGACAAGTTGCACAATAATTTTCAAACATTAGGTTCTGTATACTATCATTTCCAAAATTTATATCTACCAATATAGGCTATGGAAACTATAGGATAAGTAGATAGCAAAACTATGACAGCAATCTGTCCAAACAGAACAGTCTGTAGTAATTTATTAAACCAGTGTGCCTATGGAAATATCAAAATTATGAAAATTTAGGACAAGATAAGTAATTTATATGAAAATACTGTGTAAAAAATTCAGAAACTTTATAGTTCCAGTAAAATATCAAAATTCAAGCACTACAGCAAAAGTTTCTATTTTTTTACACAGCACACATAAAACATGCAATGCAAGCATCCTAAGGAAATTATTGTAAATTTTTATTGAAAAACAAGATTATAAATAACACCTAACATAGAAAAAAAATGATGCTCCAAGCAAAACTCATATTATGTGACGAATAAAAATATAGCTCCAAGTAAGATCTACCGATAGTGTTGAAGACGAAAGAGGGGATGCCTTCCGGCCCATCCCCAAGCTTAGACGCTTGAGTGTTCCTTTAATATTAACTTGGGGTGCCTTGGTAATACCCAAGCTTGGGTTCTTGTCACTCTTTATTCCCCTCATATCGGTATCTCACCCAAAACTTGAAAACTTCAATCACACGAAACTTAACGGAACTTCATGAGAAGGGTTAGTGTAATAAAGATAAATCATTCACTTAGGTACTGCTAAGACAAGATTAATAATTGTTCCCTCATGATACCTACTGTATTATATCATTCCCATAATTTATATTACTCAATATAAGCTATAGGTACACTTCAAACAAGCAAACTATGCATGCAAAACAGAATCTGTCAAAAACAGAACAGTCTGTAAAGATCTGAATGATCACCATACTTCCCTGACTCTGACAATTCTGAACAATTAGTACATATCACATAATTTGCATATAAATTTTTTGTAAAAAGTTCATAATTTTTTGACTCTCCCGTAAAATCATACAATTCAAATACTGGACGCAAAACTTTCTGTTTTTGCACAGAATCAAACAAGCAAGTATCCATACTATCCCAAAGGCTTTACTTGGCACTTTATTGAAATGAAAGGCACAAAAAATGATTAATACAGTAGATTAATCATGTTAACACATCAAAAGAGAAAGTAAAAGTGCTGGTTTGTCTTCCAACAAGCGCTTTTCTTTAATGCCTTTTTAGCTAGGCATGATATTTCAATGATACTCTTCCAAGCCAAATTCCTATGATCATTATATTCATACTCCAAAAGATATAAGTGAAGTTCATAGAGCATTCTTAATTAATAGAGATTAACCAACATCCAATCTCAAAATATATAAGTGAAGCATACGAAGCATTCTATAAAGCCATACTCAAAAGATTTAAGTGAAGCACAAAGAGCATTCTATAAAGCCATACTCAAAATTTTAAGTGAAGCATAAAGAGCATTCTCCAAATCCGTACTAAAAAGATTTAAGTGAAGAACAAAGAGAATTATACAAATCCATCAAGGAATATCTCATACTAGAAGGGAGCATAAAGGAAAAGACAACCATTTAAAGACACATGTCATGTGAACAAAACAAAAACCGAGGTATACCGATAATTGTTGAAGAATAAAGACGGGATGCCTTACGGGGCATCCCCAAGCTTAGGTGCTTCTCCTTGAAATATTTACTTGATGTTCCTTGGGCATACCCAAGATTGAACTCTTGTCTCTCTTTATTCTTCTTATATCGATACCTCTGTGATCTTCGAACACTTCATTCACACAAAACATAACAAAGCAAATTACTACTTTAAGTACTGTTGTGAACTCATTCCAAATTAATATTAGCATTATATCTACTATAGTCCCAATTCACCATGGTTCATACCCCCTGATACAAGCCATAGATTCATCAAAATAAGAGAACAATGCATAGAAAACAGAATCTGTTAAAAACAGGACAGTCTGTAGTAATCTGGAAACTTCGTATACTTATGTAACTCAAAAAATTCTGAAAATTTAGGAACAACTAAAAAATTCATATAAGTACTGTGTAAAAATTTCAGAAACTTTTGACGTTCCGGTAAAAAATGTAAATTTACGCACTACAGCCAAAGTTTCTGTTTTTGCACTACACACACCAAACAAGCAATCTAATCATCCTAAAAGTAAATTTTGGCACATTGTTTTTATAATACAATGGATATGTACAAGGTGATAATTATTTTATAGAAGCT
Source organism: Hordeum marinum (assembly GCA_022496015.1). Classification (NCBI taxonomy): domain Eukaryota; kingdom Viridiplantae; phylum Streptophyta; class Magnoliopsida; order Poales; family Poaceae; genus Hordeum; species Hordeum marinum. The sequence goes on from CM039678.1 coordinate 42,814,351, forward strand.
TCCATGAAAAATTCTACATTGTTTCCATGAGCATGAACACAAGTGTTCAACGTCGACCCTCACTTCTCCACTGCACAACCTTCCAATCACTTCTCTTTTTGAAAAACTTAGGCATAAGAGGCAAGTAACTCTTTTTGTATTTGTCATTTTTATAAAAAAATGTTTGTTTCACCCACAACTAAAGAAATCAAAAAGAGAAAACAAAACCTATTTAGTGAAGAAAGCAAACAAGCATACACGAGAATATCAACCCCAAGCTATTGCTCCCCTGCAACGGCGCTAGAAAAGAGCTTGATAACCCCCAAGTGCAAGGAATCATCATAGCAATTTCCAAAGGTGGAAGTGATAAGTATGGAGGTGTTGAACCCACAAGGAGCTAAAGGTAATATCAATATTACCTCAAGTCCCATCTGCCACTGATACGACTCTACGTGCACCGAACGTTTGTTTCCATCTAGAAACGAGAAATAAAACTATGTTGTGGGTATGAAGAGGATAGCTTTGCATGATATCGGAGAACTAAAATATAAATATAGGTGCTCCTATCATAATATTACAATATATTACAAATAGTGAGTGTGGAATAATGATGGGTCGGTGTGCGGAATTATCCTAGGAAATTGTTAACAAGATCGGAAATCATTATTGCAAATTTATATGAGGGAGAGACATAAGCTAACATACTTTCTCTACTTGGATCATATGCACTTATGATTGGAACTCTAGCAAGCATCCGCAACTAAAGATCATTAAGGTAAAAACCCAACCATAGCATTAAAGCATCAAGTCCCCTTTATCCCATACGCAAACAAGCTACTTACTTGGGTTTGTGCTTCTGTCACTCACGCCACCCACCATAAGCAAATCATAAACATATTGCAAACCCTATAGTGGGGATCCCTCACGTGTGCACGGCATGGAAGGCACCATAGGATAGCACCAATAATAAAACATGCAACTCAAACCAATCTAGATCAACAATCAACCCAAAGGACAAAAGTAATCTACTCAAAACATCATAGGATAGCAATCCATCATTGGATTATAATATGTAGCATAAAGAACCATGTTCAAGTAGGTGATTACAGCGGGGTGCTAGAGAGTGGACCGCTAAAATAAGATGAGGATGTTGATGAAGAAGGTGATGTTGATGAAGACGATCACCGTGGCGATGGTTCCCCCGATGGTACTCCGGCACCACCGGGAGAGAGGGGGAGAGGTTCTCCCCCCTCGTGCTTCCTCCTCCATGGCCTCCCCCCTCTGTGGGAAGAGGTTTTCCCTCTGGTCCTTGGCCTACATGGTTTTGATGGCCCCTCCGGGACGATGAAGATGGCCTTCGATGATGGTGACCCCCTCCGGCAGGGTGCGAGAGAGGGCCAAGATTGGTTTTTCGTGGCTCTGGAGGTGTGCGGCGGCGGAACTCCCGATCTAGGTTTATTTTTGAAGGTTTCTTGATTTATAGGAGGTCTTGGCGTCAAAATCACGTCAGGGGAGTGCTCGAGGGGCCCACAAGCCTGGTGGCGCACCCTAGGGGGCACGCCCCTGGGGCTTGTGGCCTCCTCGGGACTCCTCTCCGGTATTTTTTATATTTTCCAAAAATATTCTCCATAAATTTTCAGCTCATTCCGAGAACTTTTATTTCTGCACAAAAACAACACCACGGTAGTTCTGCTGAAAACAACGTCGGTCCGGGTTAGTTCTAATAAAATCATACCAAAATCATATAGAAGTATTGTAAACATGGCATGAATACTTCATAAATTATAAATACGTTGGAGATGTATCAGGGAAAGGGAGGAAAAGGGGCTCACAACAGTCGGGGCGACTGCGACGGCGACGACAGCGGCGATGGCGCGGCGAGGTCGAGGAGGATCGGGGGCGGCGAGGTCGACGCGCGATGGCGATGGCACGGCGAGGCGACGGCGATGGCGAGGCAAGGGCGATGGCGAGTTGATGGTGCGACGGGGCGGCAGCGTCGCGCGAGGTGCGTTGGGGCTGAAGATGGAAGCAGAGAACGAATCGAACTGTGAAAAAATTACAAAGTCTTATATATATATATATATATATATATATATATATATATGCAGACCTTTAGTTGCCACCGCGACTAAAGAGTAGTCGCGGTTGAAGCCACCAACCACGACTATAGGTAAATTTCGCCAGCCCAAGCGGCGGGAAGCGCAGACCTTTAGCCGCGATTGGTGGCTCCAACCATGACTAAAGGCTACCTTTAGTCACGGTTGAAGCCACCAACCGCGACTAAAGGCTGGTGCTCGCGCAGGCGCGGTGCAGGGCAAGTTTAGTCCCACCTCGCCAAGCGAGGGGCGCCCGCACCAGCTTATAAGCGTCGTCGCGGCAGCTCTCTCGAGCTCCTCTCTATGCAAGCCCGTGTGGGCTTAATGAACCCGCGTGACCCTGTTGGGCCTACTGGGCCTTGCAAGCCTGCATCCTGTCCCAACTAGAGGTTGGGTTTCTAGTCGTATGCAGGTCGTGATGGCCCAGTAGGCGGCCTATTTTTTATTTACTTTTCAGTTTTTTTTTATTTTTGGCTTTATTTATTTTCTTTTGTTTTTCTGAGTTTTTTGTGTGATTTATTTAGAGTTAATGGGTGAATCTTTTTGCGTTAGTTCAAAAAAATATAAACCTTCTCTTAGTGGCAGTAGTTTTCAAATTTGAATTATTTGAAATTTATGTTAATCACTAGTTTGTGAATAACGTTACTTTAAAAATAGATTTTCCAGTGATTCTTTTTTCTACTGTTTAATATTAGTGTGTTTTATCATTATATTCAATTTGTTAATTCTCAGGTTATTTAAAAATGAAATGCCTTCGTAACAGATGAGTTTTCGTCTGAAACCCTAATACTTCGAAAGAGATTGTCTATTTTGTACAGGAAGTGCATCCGGGTTTTGCCGTAACCCTCTCGACTTTTTAGCACATGCTATACGGGTGAAATGATGATACCATGCCAACTTGCAACCTTTTCAGAGTTCATTTGTAGTGCTTTTAATTTCAGGGTCATTTGGCTTAATAAATCAGTAAATGCATGAAAAATAGGAAATAAAGTCAGAAAGGGTTGAAAATTGATGAGGTGGCTTCGAATGGTGTATACTGAACGCACAAAAAGTCTAGAGTTGAAATAAGTTAAAAAAAGATTTCATCTGACGTGGCTTTGGATGAAACGCCTTTTTAGCAGACGAGTTTTCATCTGAAACCCTCATACTTCGAAAGAGATTGCCCATTTTGTACACAAAGTGCATCCAGTTTTTGCCGTAACCCTCTCAACTTTTTAGCACATGCTATGTGCATGAAATGATGATACCATGCCAACTTTCAACCTTTTTAGAGTTTATTTGTAGTGCTTTTCAATTTCAGGGTCATTTAGCTCAAAAAAATCAGTAAATGAATGAAAAATAGTAAATGAAGTCATAAAGGGTTGAAAATTGATGACGTGGCTTTAAATGGGGCATACTGAACGCACTAAAAGTCTAGAGTTGAAATAAGTTTAAAAAAATGAAATTCCTTTGTGACAGACGAGTTTTCGTGTGAAACCCTGATACTTTGACATAATATTTCTTCGCGTTTCAAATGCCAAAACACATAAGTACACTATTATTACAAAGATTCTCTCTGGTTTTTCCGAAGTGGGACTTTCCAGATATATAAGTTTGGAAAGTAACTAGAGAAGACGGTCACATCCCAGAGTAGGATCTATGGGTATAAATCCTTTTCTTCGTCTGTGTCCCTTTGCGTCGTAACCGTGGACAATCCTCATCGTTTAACTTGATGCTCGGGTCAACATTCACTGTGAAGGGAACAATTTCATAAAACTTTTCATTATCTTCTGACATGTCTGTCTTGTCCTCCACTCCCATGATGTTTCTTTTCCCTGAAACAACTATGTGGCGCTTTGGCTCATCGTATGATGTATTCGCTTCCTTATCTTTTCTTTTTCTCGGCTTGGTAGACATGTCCTTCACGTAGAAAACCCGCGCCACATCATTGGCTAGGACGAATGGTTCGTCTGCATACCCAAGATTGTTGAGATCCACTATTGTCATTACGTACTGCGGGTCTTCCTTTACCCCGCCTCTTGTCAGATTGACCCATTTGCATCGAAACAAAGGAACCTTCAAACCAAGTCCATAGTCAAGTTCCCATATCTCCTCTATGTAACCATAATATGTGTCCTTTGGCCCATTGATGTTTGTTGCATCAAAGAGGACACCACTGTTTTGGTTGGCGCTCTTTTTATATTGGGCGATCGTGTAAAATGTATTTCCATTTATCTTGTACCCTTTGAAAGTCAATATAGTCAAAGATGGTAACTTGGACAGCAAGTACAGGTCATCTTCAACAGTGTCGTCATGCATGAGACATTTCTGCAACCAACCGGCGAAAGTCACCGTTTGTTAATGTGTAATCCAGTCGTCAGACTGCACCGTGTGTTTGGAGCGTAGAATATTGTGCTGCTTGATATACGGAGCCACCAAGGCGGAACATTGTATGACTTGTAGTGTGCTTGCGCCAAAGAATGCCCGTCCCGGCATATTAGTGAATTCTTTCCTAACGTTCCTTTTCCACCCAGTTTGCCCTCATGTCGTGATTCAGGAACGCCAATCGTCTTAATGTCAGGAATAAAGTCAACATAAAACTCGATGACCTCCTCTGTTTCATGGCCCTTGGAGATGCTTCCTTCTCGCCTAGCATGATTATGTACATATTTCTTTAAGACTCCCATGAACCTCTCAAAGGGGAACATATTGTGTAGAAATACAGGACCTAGAATGGCAATCTCCTCGACTAGGTGAAATAGGACGTGTGTCATGATATTGAAGAAGGATGGTGGGAACACCAACTCGAAACTGACAAGACATTGCACCAAATCATTCTCTAACCTTGGTAGGATTTCTGGATTGATTACCTTCTGAGAGATTGCATTCAGGAATGCACATAGCCTCACAATGGCTAATCGAACGTTTTCCGGTAGAAGCCCCCTCAATGCAATCGGAAGCAGTTGCATCATAATCACGTGGCAGTCATGAGACTTTAGGTTCTGAAACTTTTTCTCTGCCATATTTTTATTCCCTTTATATTCGACGAGAAGCCAGACGGGACCTTCATACTGAGCATGCGTTCGAAGAAGATTTCCTTCTCTTCTTTGGTAAGAGCGTAGCTAGCATGACCCTGAAACTGCTTTGGATCCACGTCGCCTTCTTCATGCATACGTTGTTGGTCCTCCCGTGCCTTCGGTGTATCTTTTGTCTTCCCACACACGCCCAAGAAGCCTAGCAGGTTCACGCATAGATATTGTACCCTCCAAGAATCTAGAGCAGTCTGACTCCTAGATTAAGCATACACACATGGCGACTTTCGGTGGTTTATTGCAAACACATCTCATGAATAACACCATTGTTGAAGATGAGATGTACTTGTTGGCCAAGTCATCATCTTCGACTATATTGACTTTCAAAGGGTACGAGATAAATGGAAATACATTCTACACGACCACCCAAGATAAAAAGAGCACCAACCAAAATAGTGGTGTCCTCTTTGATGCAACATACAACAATGGGAAAAAGGACACATATTATGGTTACATAGAGAAGATATGGGAACTTGACTATGGACGCTCTTTTAAGGTCCCTTTGTTTCGGTGCAAATGGGTCAATCTGACAAGAGACGGGGTAAAGGTAGATTCATGGTACGGAATGACAACTATGGATCTCAACAATCTTGGGTACATAGACAAACCATTTATCCTAGCCAATGATGTGGCTGAGGTTTTCTATGTGAAGGACATGCTTATCAAACCGAGAAAAAGAAAAGATAAGAAAGCGAATAAATCATACAACGAGCCAGAGCTCCACATAGTTCTTTCAAGGAAAAGAAATATTGTGGGAGTGGAGGACAAGACAAACATGTTAGAAGATTATAATAAGTTTGATGAAATTCCTCCCTTCAAATTGAACACTAATCAAAGCATCATGTTAAATGATAAATATTCTTCATGGTTACGACGCAATCATAGGCAAAGGACATACGCGAAGAAAAAGCCTTATACCTCAAGATCCCACTCTGAGATGTGACCGACTTCACCGTCATCACTTTCTCTCTAGTGAGTTTTCGGACTTATAGCTTGAAAATCCCACTTCGGACAAACTGGAGGAAATCTTTGTAAGAGTCAGGGTATACATGTATTTTGGGTGTTCCTAGGGGGTACCCTAACACAAACAAGCAAAAAGTTTCACTTTGCTACCCCCTTCCGACACCGGAATCTTTTTAAGAGTTAGGGCATTTTGGCATTTGAAACATGATTTTTGAGGAGTTAATCGATGCAATTATGTCCAAACAAAATATGAATGTGTATGTTATGTTAAGAAAAAGAATCCACAGAAATTATACTAGTTGATAGAAATCTTCAAGATGAATCCACAAAAAAATAGGGTTGTTTTGACCGTTTTTTAAGGCCTGTCAGCTGGCAGTCGTGCCAAGCCGATCCTGGAGCCGAGGCCATTGGGCTAGGCAAACCCTATTTGGCGCCACAGGCGCCCGTTATAGTGCATTTTACCTAACGAGCGCCTGCAGCGCACAACTCCTGCCGCAGTTGGGCCAGCACAGTTCGCCTTAGTTTTTGAAACTTAAGAAAATGGGGTGAATCTGGGATTTGAACCCGCAACTCCTCCATCATAGAAACTCGAGTGACCACTAGGCCATCGCGTTGGATGTTAATATTGTCTTCTTTTCATAGTTTTATGCTTAGTATATCTAGTTTCTATAAGGCCGTTTTTGGGAAGGTTCTAGAAGCTTCCCAAAACCGGGGTTTTTCCGGTTCGTTACTCAGGCCTCGGAGTGTTTTATTCTGTTTTTTTCTTCATAATTTTGTGGATTTTTTTCAAATTTGTGAACGTTTTTTCCAATTTAATTAACCCTTTTTAAAAATTCGATGAACTTTTTCAAAATTTGATATTTTTTAAAATTGATGAACTTTTCTCAAATTCCAGTGAAGTTTTTTTGAAATTTATGAAAAAAAATCAATTTCGATGAACTTTTCACAAAGTTGATGAGCTCTTTTCAAATTCGATAAACTTTTTTACAAAATCTGTGATTTTTTTCAAAATCGGTGATTATTTTTAAATTCTATGATTTAGTTTTTCAAAATCGATGAACTTTTTCAAAACTGATAAACTTTATTCGAAATCGGTGAACTTTTTTTCAATGATTTTTCTAAAATTTAAACGAACTTTTTGATCCGTATACCTTTTTGTACTCTCAATATTTTTTGGTTTTTTTGTGATTTTTTTAGTTTATTTGTTTTCCTGTTTTTTAAAAAAGTCAATGGTCGAAACTGGTGAACCGCCATCGAAACGGAGCAGGCGAGCGCCCCGCTCGTGTAACTGGGCCGGCCCAAAACCAAGCCGCTGCAGGCGCCAGTTCCTGATCGGACGCCTACAGCGCCGATTAGGGGTTCCTTAGGGCCGCCATGACAGGACCATTTAACAATAAATAAAGGGTTATCACGACCGTATGCTGGATCGTGGCGGCCCATATTGCCAGGTGTCGCAGCCCGCATCGAGACGAGGAAACCCAATCCGCAACCCTTTCTGTTCCGGTCGCGTGTTAATCCACGACCGCGATGGCTGGTTTCCACATGAACTTCGCCGTCGCCAGTCGTCACGAAGATCTTCGCCGTCGCACTGACAATGAGCTTCAAGTTCGCCGCAAGCACACCCAGCGCCGTCGACGGCGACACAAGGCCAGCCAGCGCTCTCTTGTTTCCTCTTCTCCTGAAAGCTGAAACCATGTGATACCTTGCTCATGAAGCTTGCTCCCTTTCAGATGCGATGAACATGTCGTCGGAGACACTGCGCAGCGACCATCAGCGCAAGCAGCGCAAGAACTAGTCGATTCATTCTCAGATCAACAGCTGGATGCTACAGAAATACAAGAATCGATGCACGGTGGGATCGAGAAACAAGCAAAGAACAACACGATCTTTAGTCCCAAGAAAGTTGGAGGCAGATCATACACGGAGATGTTGGCGAACGAGGAAAGATTCATGGCATTTTGCCGTTCTTCCTGGGAACACCTTTGGAGCCGCACATGTGGTTCCTTGGAAAACTACAGTAATGATCTACTTATATGATTCATGCCCTGCTTTTCATCTTACTCTCTTATGTCCCAAGCAAATCACATTGCTCCTTACCCGTAGCTTGCTTGTGCGTACCTTGATTTTTGTCTTAGTAATAATAAATTAGAAAGGGGGTCTTTTCATGGCCAGTTTTATATCTCCGGCCTTAATTAAGAGACGTGACAAGAGCTAATTAGTTCTATCTTCCCTTTGCTTGGCTGCAGCGTTTGTGACTCCCATACTCTATACATACGGAAACATCCCAGCACATGCCGGCCCCTGCGCTCTCTTGCAGATCTTCTCCATCAAAGTCATGGAGAACGAAGAGTGGAAAATCAGGTGGCCAGTGGAGGTATATGGCTTCATTGCTGCCCGGGACACCGTGGATCACAATCGCAACCTTCTGTTCAGCCGTACAAGGGATGACCCCCAAATCCTCACTCAACAGGTATTTTTTTCTTCTTGGTTCTCTTGCTGCTGTTACTAAAATAAATTGCCATCTGCACTTGCATATCTTTCATAGTTTTAAATAGCCCGCTATAGTCTCGCTATAGCCTTGCTATAGCCTTCTCGGCACGGTGCCGCTAAATGGTTTCATGTACAAATAACACGCTATAGCCCGCTATAGCTTATTTGGAGGTTCGCCACCATTTGCCATAGCCCACTATTTAAAACATTGATATCTTTTCCATACTATATAAGGGCATCTCCCTCATTCAGACCTGACCTGTATCAGTAGACACAGGCCAAGCTGGGAATTTTTCTAGCTGCCTGCATATGGGTGGAGACTCTGTTTCATTTTCAAATTCAAAATACAGTAATGTTTATGGAATAAATACATCCTACTCTCTGTCAACTGTTTAGCAGTGTATGATTTTCAACCATGAACTACCGAAGTGCCTATTATGCATCCTCTACCTATTAAAGTGTGAACATAACCTAGGGCTGAATCGACTCCAGTTTTATCCAAGGTGGCGGTGCCTGTGGTTCTCAGACATGAACGCAGGCATATGACTAGGATGAGTGCTTCCAGGTGGTGGCCACATTGTCCAAAAATGAAAAGAAACTGACTCTTGGGTGGTTGATTATTATTTTGATATAGTCCACTGACTTGTTACAAATGATGCTTGCAGGATTCTGTTTTGAAGTTGACTGGCCCGTGTCGCCCGATTGCGTTGATCGACCCTGTTGACTTTGAAATTCAACTAAAAGTGAAGGGCACAACAGATTCTGAAGATGAAACACTGATGGCACGGTGGTTTGAATATGGACATGGTTCTGGAGATTATGGCGAGCTTGCCTGTCGTCGTTGGGACGGCAATTTTTGCACACTAGAGATCACCTCTGCGCTGCTTGCCAGAACGGTCGTAGCAACTATTATCTCTGCTGATATTATTGAAGGGTCATGACCTGATGATTCTAGAGGTCGTGTGGTTGCCCGTACTGCTGCCATCGATGAGGACATTCTGCTGCTGGACTCTGGAGAAGAACCATTGAAAGTGGATCCAGACGGCCGCGTTACCCTTCAAAGAGGGGTTGTTTGCGTGGAACGTCAGGGAATGCTCACTGTTTCTATGGAAGCCTACTCAAAGGCAGGTTTTGGTCATTCAGATCGTGTTGAATTCAGGCCCAAAAGTTCTCTCACAAGCATCAGCATTTGCAACCTTGGCTTCTGCACGGTGCAGTTCATTGTTGGTTGGTCCCCAATGGCAACAAAGTCTGATCTGATGTTCTTTGGCAGCTGAGTTGAAGTGTATCTACTATTGAGTGTTCCCATCCCAATAGTTTGTTTAAGATGTAGAGCTAATTATGTCCATTAACAAGACATGCTTGGTCAAGTATCCAAACTGTGGCTATGTAAGTGCCCAGACTATTTATGAGTCATGTTTGGCAAACTGTGGCTGAGCTTGGGTAACTGCTTATATGCACTAACTCCTTACGGGTTTATTGGTCGTTTCACAGCGATTTATAAGGGTAAGAGCATCCCTAGCCGATCCTCAAAACCACATAACTCCTCAATTTTTTTTGTTTTGATGACTTAAATAGGAACTAGCCGAACACAAAATTATAAGCGCCACATTGGTTGGTGCTTATATTCGAGTGGTTGCAACCAAGTCTCAGGATAATTTGATCGACATAGTTGTGTAAAAGATCAACATCGCATGCTTGGAAGAGGAAACTGGTTGTGATCAACCATGTTTGAGTGTGGGAAATGAGGAAGGTGGACAGCCCTATTTATAGCAAAGTGTTGGTCAATTTCGGACCAATTTAACCCTCCAGCGGCTATTTTTTGATTTTTTGCCAAAGAAGGCTAAAATAAGCCTCTCTCCATGCGTGTCTAATGGGTCGTTCCCTTGTCGTGCCTCGGCCGACCCCTTAATAAACGTGTCGTGTTGGGACGGCACGAGGGCCTCACCTAGGCGCCCCAAGCATGGTCCCAGGCATGCCGCGGGCTAGGCATGACTTGTTTAGCCGTGTGCCAGGCAAGGCACGCCATAGACCCAAAACGCGAGCTCACATGCCGGCTCGTGAGGCATGGGGTCATTGTCCAGGTTTGGTTGCAATGGACGGCGGATTATGGCGGGAGGTCGTATTTGACTCTAATTGTGTCAAAATCGCCTTTTGCATAAGCAACGACCGATTGAGCCAGCCCATCAATGATGTAGGGCATGCTGTTTCTTTTTTTTGTTTTACTTTCTTTGCTGTTTCCTTAACTTTTATTTATAAGGTTTTGTTCTTTTTATTTTCTTTTTGGCCTTTTTTATTTTTCCAAATTTGTTCACATTTCTGAAAAATGTTTGAAATATCAAACAATGTATAAAATTTCAAAAAAAGTTCAAAGTTCAAAAGAAAATTCCATTGTTTTAAAAGAACTTATTTTTTTTATATTTCAAATTTTATTGATAATTTCAACAAATGATTTGTGTTTTCAAAAAAATCCATGTATTGGAAAAATGTTCGTGATTTCAATAAATATTCATAATTTCAATTTTTATTACGATTTTCCAAAGAAGCGAACATTTTATGACTTTTTGATTTTTTTTGAGAAAATAAAATTATTTTAAAAAATTCCAAAAAAAACAAAACTCAAAAATTCTGGAAACAAGGACGTTTTTTGTAAATTTCAAAACAATTGTGATTTTTTTAATCAACAGTTATAAAATGTGTGAATAGTTTTGATTTTTTAGAAAACTCCCAAATTCTTTTTGAATTTATGAACAAATGATTTTTAAATTGGAACATTTTTTATGAATGAAAAAAATTCCCAATGTTTTGCGAAAACATTTTTTCCCGAATTTATGAAAAAATGGATTTTTTTGAAATTTACGAATGTTTTGATGAAAAGAAAAATTAACTTGAACAAGAAAAATAAGAAATGGAAAACAAAAGAAATATAAAACAAAAAAATAAAAATGTAAAGAAAATAACTAACCAATAAAGCAAGAAAACAAAAAAAAGACCCACTTCAAGAACCTTCTAGAAAGTTCGAAAATTGATAAAACTTGGAACCTTCAAATCGTAACCAGCCTACATGTTAAACGGGTTGGCCCAACGGATTGTCTACTTCCCCTCTCTTGTGCGAACAATCCGTAGACTTTAATGTGTTACTTATTAGTTAAGGAATTCTGGCTATTAATATTATATTATCATGGAAGACTAAAACCTTAATGTAGAGGTGTTGTACGCGTGGTGGTGGGAGAGCTTCGGGAGATTAGATACTAGGACGAGTGTGTGTCGCGAGTCGATCACGTGGCAACCGTACCGAACATACATAGACCCAAAGTTTTGCGAGTCGATCATTGTCAAAGTTCAAAAGAACATTTTCCGAGAGCTCAAACCAAAATCAAACACTATGATGATCATCACAGGAATGAAAGGAAATTTTAAGCAGGGGACAAGGTATACTTAAAGTTGCAGCCTTATGCCCAACTTTCAGTGGCTAATAGACACTGCCCTAAGTTAGCCATGAAATTCTTTGGCCCTTCTAAAATCCTGGAAGGTTTGGAGCAGTTGCCTAAAGAATCCAGTTATTAGAGGAAGTCGTGATACACTGATACACCTAGTGTTTCATGTCTCTCATCTGAAAGAGCATGTCCCAGACCTCACTCTTGTCCTATCTATAGTACCAACTCAGGTAGATATGCCAGGGACTGGTTGCACTGAAGAATTTTTGGACAGACGATTGGTCAAGAAGGGTAATAATGCTCATCCACAGATCATAGTGAAGTGGACAACTTTACGAACGGCGTCAACAACATGGGAAGACTATGATGCACCGAGCACACTACCTAGTGGCACCATCTTGGGGAAAAACGGGGTCTTCAGAGAGAGCACCTGTCAGCATGGTGGCTACCAACACGGCAACTAAGAGGGATAATGCGTGAGAGTGGGAGAGTTGTTGGGTCAAGCACGTTGTGTTTGAATTGTTCGGCTGAGCCCATGGGGGTGTGTGTGTGGCCGATGGCCGAGTTAGGGGGTTATAACGTGGCATGTGTAGCTCTAGTTTGACAGCTTGGATGAATCAAGGGAAAATCTAAACTGCACACGATGCACAGCCATGTTCCCGTGCGGCGGCTGATACGCGCGACTCGCAACACTCGCTTAGCGGCATACTGTAGCTACGCCAAACGGTGTGCACTACTCGCTACAACAACACTCGCGTGGAACTGTTTGCTACAGTGGACCACCGGTGCTTGTTATATGGGCTACAATGACCATATTTTGAACCGAATGTATCCTTATTACCACAAGTACAATTGTTTTTTGTGGGGTCACAAGGACATGGTGTTGTACACATCTCTAAACGTAATGTTGACTAAATAAAAATCCAGTCTAAAATATACAACCAAGCACTTGTAATTTTGACAACTAAACATGTTTTTGAGTTACGACAACTAAACATCTTTTTAAATCTGGCAACAAAGTTTGCAACAAAACTTTTTTTTAAATAGACAACTAAAGTGCATGTAATTTTGGCAACTATGCAAATGTTAATCATCACAATTAAGTAATTGTAATTTTGACAACTAAAACATGTTTTTAAATATGGCAACTAAGTATGCAACTAAGGTTTTTAAATAGACAACTAAGTACTTGCAATTTTGACAAGTAAACATGTCTAATTCCGACAACCAATTATTTTTAATATTACAACTAAATATGTTTAAATGTGGCAACTAAGTATGCTACTAAGGTTTTTTAAATTGAGAACCAAGTAATTACAATTTTGGCAAGTAAATATGTCTAATTCTGACAACCAATTAATTTTAATATTACAACTAAATATGTTTAAATCTGGCAACTAAGAATTTTAACATGACAACCAGGTTTTAAAATCGACAACCAAGTAGTTACAATTTTGGCAAGTAAACATGTCTAATTCTGACAACCAATTAATTTTCATATGACAGCTAAGCATGTTTAAATCTAGGAACTAAGAATTTTAACATGATAGCCAGGTTTGGAAAATTGAAACTTAAGTACTTGCAATTTTTTGGCAAGTAAACATGTCTTATTCTGACTATGAATTAATTTTAAAATGACAGCTAAACATGTTTAAATCTGGCAACTAAGAATATTAATAATACAACCAGGTTTTAAAAAAGGACAACTAAGTACTTGCAATTTTGACAAGTAAACATGCCTAATTCTGACAACCAATTAATTTTAATATGAAAACTAAACATGTTTAAAATTCGGCAAGTAAGAATTCTAATATGACAACCATGCACGTTGTAATCTACCAGTAACATGTATTCCCCCGTCCGGAAATACTTGTCCTACAAGTGGATGTATCTAGACTTATTTTAATTATAGATACATCAATTTTATTTATTTTTAGGACAAGTATTTCCGGACGGAGGGAGTAGTATATAGGAGAGCCTATTTTAGAGTGCTGATAAGAAAAAAGGTACTGCTAATATAGGTATAGATACGTACGTATTATCATGATTTTTACTGTGGGCAGCCTGATGCTGCTTTTTCTCCCCTTTTTTCAGCCGCATGCATGCATGCATAGAGCACTGTGGAGCAGGTTGAAAGCGACGAGTGCTTTTTTATACTTGAGCGTCCTGTGCATGGGTTCAGCTCCTCTCCAGTCAAGTAATTACTGCACGGGTACTGTGGCTGTCCAAATCTGCCGTCCGTTATAATCCCACGGCTTACCTTCCTTCGCCCACCCTTTGCAACAATGGAGGCCCTAATGACCGCGACCACGGCTGGCAGAAGTGCACCGGCAAGAAAGCGGCCGCCACATGCCTTGGTATGTGCTTGAAATAATTCGATTGAACATGTGTTGTTTGCAGAAACAATATGGATGGCCAGCGTGCGCATCATCACTGTTGTGATTGGTTCTGGTCTGCTGCACAATGGGATGACCATGCCGGAGTACTACCATCCACCCGTCCGGCCTGTGCGGCACCTCGGAGTGCTTCGAGCAGCTCTAGAGCGCGGCGTGCCCGGGTAGGAGCCGTCATTTATGGTGTCGCTGTTGTCTGAGGGTGAGGGCGCCTTTGCTGCCATCGTCGCCAAGACGACGCGGCGGATGTCGATGGCATCCAAGTGCTCGCCGGTGAGGAAACATTTCTTCATGCCCCGACACATGAAAGCGTTGCTGAAGTACGAGACGCCAACGCCGGACTGCCCTCCTGAGGCGTCGGAGTACATGCCACGCTGTGTACATTACGCCCAATGTCCCCGCGTAGGCTGACTATCGTGTACGTACGCTCCTCCTATGGTCCATTGTTCGCCCGATCATGGTGCTGCTCTTCGCTAGCATCATCTGTTATACATCCGTGCTTCTCTCCGACTGCAACCCGTCCGGCAACCCGAGCTATGGCAAGCGCAACTACGCAAATGCACCAGCCAGTAAGGCCATGTGGCTATCGCTTCCTTACTGGTGAGCTTCCGCCGGCGGTCGTGGTCGCAGTCTTTAGGAGCCTCCACTAATACAAAGGATGAGGGGAGAAAGACGGCAGATTTCAATAGCTACAGTATCCGTACAGTAATTACAGGACTGCAGAGGAGCCGACCCCTGTGCATGCGGTGTATTCGGTCGACCTCGGGGAGATTTTCTTTCTTAAAAAAGAATGACCTCGGGAACGTGCAAATCACAGTCTTTTTACGGTAATGGACGGTTTAGCAGCCGCCGCACGGTAACATGTATATGCGGCGCCGCTGCGTAGTTACGTCCATGAATCAATTCATTTCTCACTTTCTTCTCCATCTTCTAGATTCATTCCTTCTTCTTCCCACGAAACCACACACCCTGTCTACCAACCCCTCTGGGACGATTGTGAGATCTAGGTATATCACAACATGCAATGCGTTATTTGTCAGCACATGAGAAGGGGTAGTGACCTTGCAAGGTGTGACCCTTAACTGGTTTTTTCAAGCTTAATAGGCGCTTAAGGGAGAAGATTTCACTTTATTTTATTTTTCACAAGGAGAAGATTTCACTTTGGGGCGTCCACGCGGCAAAACGTTCGGCCCAATTCCACATCCGTCAGGAGGCTAGGTCGGGGGCCCATCTCCAGCACCCTCCGTGTTTCCTCTTCCTCCGGCCCCTGTCGCCTCTCGTGCAAGCACCGCACCGGCTCTGCCCCCTCCCTCCCACCCCGGCGCCCCGTCCCCGACGCGCCCTGCCGCCGGCGCCCGACCGATTCGCCGATCCGCGCACCGCCCGAATGGAGCCGGCGGAGGCGGGAGGCGGCATCGCCGCCGCGAGGAGCAGCCCGGCCGCCGTGCAGGCCACCAACGACGACGCCGCGGCGAGCAAGCTGTAACGCCCCCATCTCCTCTCCCTCCCCTTCCTTCCTTCCCCACCCCGCTACGTCTCTCCGCCTCATTTTCCACTGCTTTCCAGCTCGTGTGTGTGTTCTCCGTTGCTGTAGCAGTGGCTGTGATTTGGAAACGAGCTCGGCTAGTTCGTCGGATGCTCAGCTCGCGTGCTGGCGCGCTTTCCGTCGTAGTAGATCGAGGCTACGACAACGTTTCAGCCAGGGTTTGCTTCGTGCGCCATGCTGTTTCGTCTAGTTCGCTAGTCCTAGTTTCATATGAAATCTGCTCTTAGCTCATTTGTTCCCCCGTTCGCCTTTTGGCCGCCCCCTTTCTGTAAGTGATTATACTGTGAGGCAGAAATGTCATTATATAAGTAAAACTCTGTTTGTGCTATAGATCACTATTGATTGTGTCAATTGATGACCTGAATTGCGATTCGCGCATAGTGGACACCTCGGTGCTATTTAAGTGCTTGTATGCAGAGCAGGCATTGTAGGCTGCAGACTTGGGGTTAAAGTTTGAACTAATGTTTGCTATGTGACATAATCATCTTCATTTGCAGCTCCTGCGTTACCAAAGGATACATGAAGGATGACTACGTGCACCACTTTGTTAGAAGGACTACAAAGAGAGCGCCCATAATCAATCGTGGTAGGTAGTTTCTTCCGATTTTTAATATGGTTCTCTGAATCTGAACTGTGCGAAAATCCTTAATTTTCTTTTGTTCAAATGGCTTTGCAAAGGCTACTATGCCCGCTGGTCTGTTCTCAGGAAGCTTATGCTGCAGTTCCTCTGTGCTGGGAATGGCAGTAATGATCAGAAGAAGAAACAGATATTATCTCTTGGAGCTGGCTTTGACACGACATTTTTCCAGCTGCAGGTTAGCCTTCAACTCCATGCTTCATGTACATTACAAGTTCATGCTTACCGCCCATTTAATATGGCTCGACAAAACATTTAAGTTAAACCTAAACCCAATGTGCTTCATTTGTCATTAACTAGCTGACTAGGTGCCAGTATTCCGTGGATGAAATGTTTTCTGTTTTGGTTGAAGGAAGGTCATACTACATAAATTGTCTTGGTACTTTCATTATATTGCTTTACCCATTTCTATTTCTGCACTGTATTTGTTATTGTAGGTTGAAGGGCTTGCTCCATACCTTTATGTAGAGCTGGATTTTCAGGAGGTATGGAAAGTGTTTTGCTTTATGTATTCAAGTGTATCTTAGTACTTCACACAGTATCATTTCTCGGTTAAGATTCACTATGCTCATCGATATATTGTCTCTTCCTTCTGAACACTAGCTTCTTATCTTTGTAAGAGAGTAATTTCTAGCAACTTCTGATGTTTGGCAGGTAACCAGCAAAAAGGCTGCCATCATCAACCACTATGATGACATGAAGGAAAAATTAGGACCTGATGCTTCAATTTCAATTGGTACTCCACTCATTACTCTAATGTTTTGTCTGCTGCCTGCCTAGCCCTATTTGCATCTAAGAACATTCCTAATTGTGCCACAATTTCCGCATCATGTGTTTGGTTCTGGTCATAGTTGTAGCTTGCTACTCTTAATTTCTATGTGGCTCATATGTCACTGACACAATCATTTACCAACCTTTTCCATAGTTGTGGCTTCAATTTTGTTGGTCACATTTTCTACACACTGCCTGGGCTTAGCGGTGGCACATTAAACTTGAACCGAATATGTTCTAAACTTGTCCACTCATGCTACTACAATTCTCTTTTATGTATATCTTGTGCGCATGTTATCTTGGTTGATGTATCTTTTGCAGAAATATAGGTTGTTAACAACAAGCAAGAATGATTTTTTTTGTTTTGTAGTCAATACCGAATTTGGCAGCTTTGATGTTTTTTTGTTTATTTATCCGGAGCTTATCTATCCACATTTCTTTCAAATTAGGCGTACCGTTGGTTATAACATGATGTGTGTTTACTTGTAGCAAGTTAGTGTAGGAAGCATGTCCTGTTGGTCATTTAGTAGAAAGTTTCCCTTATTCTTTCATCTTCCATTCTGTCTAGAAGAAATACACTTTCTTAGAACTTAACTAAAAATGTAACAGTCTTAGTTACAACACTACCTCTAAAGTCCAGCCATAATTGTAAGTTGAACTGTTGAAGTGATCATTCCTTGTCACTGAATTTGGCATTTCTCCGTTCTCCATGTGCCACACAATAATTGACAGTGGCTAAATATTTCAGAAAAAGGCGAAGTGACAAGTACAAATTACAAGCTATTTTCTGCTGATATTCGTGATATTCCGAAGCTAGATGCAGTTATTCGCATGGCTGAAATGGACCCAAGGTAAGTTCTATGCATCCTATATTCTCTCTATGTTTTTTATCTGTGGAATCTCATGTTCCCTTTTATGATGTACGAAGTGGGACACCTTCTGTTAGCTTGATCAAATTTTCTACCCTGCATGATGCTCACTTATGTTATAACTAAAATTTATGTCATGTTTATATTAACGTACAATTGTAATGTCACATCAACTGAAACATAGGGGTATCTGTTGTTTATTGAACATATCTTGGTTCACTTTTGGATTAGTTTGAATGGGAATCTATTTTACCTGCTAATGAAAATTTGATTGGCTTGAAGTTATGCTGCAGAGTTATTTCCATTGTTGACTTGAATCACAAGCCAGCTTTTCAAGCTTTTGATAAATCTTTCTGTTGTCATCAGCTTGCCGACCTTTATAATTGCAGAGTGTGTTCTAATTTACATAGATCCAACTTCAACCGATGCTATTGTTAGTTGGGCATCCGAAAAGTTCTCCAGTGCAATTTTTTTCTTATATGAGCAGGTTGAACAATTCTCTCATTGATGTACTCTTTTGCACCGTTACATTTGATAGTTTTGGCACTGTTGACTCCTATGTTGATGCAGATCCATCCAGATGATGCATTTGGGGAGCAAATGATTAGGAATCTTGAGGTACCTTTTTACCTGCATTTTACTGTGGTGCATGAACCGTTTGTCTTGAAAATGGTTGAAAATTTTGGCATATTGTTTTATGTGGGAAATATATGCTTGAATACCATTTCTATTTCCACGATAAAGTCCAGCTAATTTTAGACACCAAAGAAATAGCCTGACTTCTGTTATGTGCTTCCAGTGATCAAGACATGACCTTCTTTTTGTCAATAAGAGGAAGAAATATCTTGTAAAAAATATCATATCGGTTAATTAATATCTAGACACTCAACAAGGTCTGCAACTGAGTGTGGAAGTGGTCAGGTAGATTATTTTGGGATCTCACATGAACAAATTTAAGTTGTGGCCTTTGCTTATCATGGACTATTTCTGTGATTCATTCACCACAACCTACGTAATGGCTATTAAATCGTATAAAAACTATGGAAAGACTGGTCGGTAGCTGTATGACAATTAAAGCAGAGAGCATATGGTGTTATTATATCCATAACTGAAGAGTGAGAAGGCAAACTAAAGTTGCAACAGGAGGGGAACTGTTTGGTTTAAAGTCAAGCACCATGTTGGAGTGTGCAATCAAATATATTAATCCATTTGTTTTAGTATCTCAATTGACCGAGTACATCTTACTCATATGAATGAAAATAGGTGGTGCTCTTGCTGTTGGGTAGCACCTGTTCTTATCTCTGCTGTGCAGATATATACTGATCACTGAGGTATCTGCCACTTCATCTGTAGCATTGATGCATAATTTAACTCTCTGTTGTTCTACTATTGCAGAGTAGAGGATGCCCTCTCCTTGGCATAAATGCTACACCAACATTAAGTCATAAGGAGAAACTTTTTCTTGATCATGGATGGAAGGTGTATATCAGATTAACACTAAAACTTTAATATTGCTAGTCTTTATGGGGATCTTACCATTGATTTTTCAGAGAGCTGTTGCACGGGATATGCTGAAAATATACAACGATTTCATTGACGCTGGAGAAAGGCGTCGGTAATGCTTAGTCTTTGAAGAATAAATTTATTTTTTATTGCTCCATGGAGTTTTAGACTTCTAGATATGATCTTGACGAAGGTTATAAGTTCCAGTTTGTGTGACTCTGCACATATTTGGTTTTCTGGCCGCCATAACTGATGGAACTGTGTGGTTGCAGGATTGAGCGGCTAGAATTGTTTGATGAGTTTGAAGAGTGGCATATGATGCAGGTAATTACTTGCAAGCAACTGCTTATCAGTTGAGGGATCCCCATCCCCTCAAAAAAGTTGAGGGATCCCCATTTCCCGTACAAGTATCGTTACATATGTTCGCTCTCTGATCATGCACGCATTACATTTTTCTGTTTCCAGGAACACTATTGTGTTGCATATGGGATAAATGACGCCGAGGTTAGCTTTTCACTCTTCCAGCAACCAACTGTTCTACCTAAAGTAGAAAATGTCCACAGGCATATTTGTCGATCTTGGAATATACTTCTTATATGATCCGCCGTTGCAAGGCTCGAAACACATTCTAGAGGATTAACAGGCTCCGTCTTCAACTTTCAGGGGATATTCGATGATTTCGGGTTCAAGGAGTAGCACTCCTCCGCTTTAGCAGCAGGCAGGCAGGCATCAGAACCGTGCGTATCCAAGACGATTTGAACTGGAGAAAAGCCCACAGAAGACGATTTGAACTGGAGAAACCCCACAGAAACTTGTACTTGGACCGTGATATCCTTTTCAGATTACAATGAATGATGTCTATAACATAACATTGTACATATTATGTCTGCAAGTCCGTGAGCTCCCCCCCTCCCTCCTCTTTTTGTGATGAAGCCCGTGATTGAACTTAGCGGCACGCCTCGCTTGATAATCTGTTTAATGACTGTTGTCAGTAGCTGGATGCTGTTGTTAATCCGATTATTATGTAATATGATGACATATGATGTGTGGTATGTGCTTGGTTCTGTGGAGGCTGTGTAGGCCTCCCTTGCCTGGATGATGAGAATCAAGCGGAGGAGATAGTGTGGGTTCTACGGGACTGCAAATCAAGGACATGCTATCATTTTCCTTCCTTTTCTTTTTCTGAACCTGAAAAAATTGGATTCCGTTCCTCAACATGTGCAGCAATATCGCCGGCGACAGACCGTTGTGCTGGCTGGCTACATGGCACCGGGCGAAATCCTCAGGAAACACTAAAATGGTGCTTCAACAGATGATGTATAGATGCAAGTTTCTTCACTCTAAATTTGCACTAGATGTAAGATGCCTTGTTTGGTGATGCAAATTTGCACCACCGGCTGCGCAAGTAAAAATGCAGCCGGCTGAGCCAACACCCAACTACCAGTGAAAACTTGATTCCTCCCACCCCGCGTGACGCGACCTCTCGTTGCCGTCAAAACCCATCTGTTGCACCTCACCACCGTCGGATCCGTCCATCCCATCCCCGTGGCTGCCGGATTTGCCACTTTCCCGTCGCCGCATGACCCCAAAACCCCGCTATTGTCGGGTGGTTACCTTGATAAAGAATGAGGCGAGGACTTAGGTAGTGATCGGGGAAAAAAATTTGGGTTTGATCATGCCGCGAGAGTAGTTCTTTCGTTGTCGGCCATTTGTGAAGATGTAATGGATCTCTAACTACTCCCTCCGAAAGCTAATATAAAAGCATTTAGAACACTACTTTTTAGTAATCTAAATACTCTTGTATTAGTTTACAGATGGAGTATGTTTCAAACTCCTTCTTTATTAATGAGATGAGGAAAATGCTTTTGCCTCCGTTTTGATTTTTATTATTTTTTATGGATGTGTCCATCCTATTCTTGTGACCGCCGGATTTGCCACTTTCTCGTTGCCGTATGACCCCAAATCGTTCGAATCGACCGCTGCAAAGCCGCTCCGCTGCCGCCGCCCCACCGTCTCATTTTGGTGGATAGATACTCGAAAATTCTGAAGGGAGGGGGAACGCCTACCCGCTGAACCGCACCGCGACCCAACCCGACCCGGACGGAGGGGTTGGTTTTAGCCGGACTGGAACGCCTACCCGCTGAGCCGCACCGCGACCCGACCCGGACGGACGCTCTGGTCCGACCCAGACCCAGACCACCCCGGCCCCGAACCCCCGACGCGTCTCGCTTCCTCTTCCTTTCTTTCTTGAGGCCAAAGCCGCAGGCAAACACGCACACACACGCCGTCGCCGCTCCCCATCTCGTCCGCTCGCTCGCCGCTCTCTCCGACCTCCGCCGCCATGGACGCCTCCTCCTCGCTCATGGGCGGCCCCGCCTCCGCCGACGCGCCCACCGACGGCGAGCACCGGATGGGCACCACCATCGTCGGCGTCTGCTACGCCGGCGGCGTGGTCCTCGCCGCCGACTCCAGGACCAGCACCGGTACGCCCCCCTCCCCCCTCCGACCTCTTGACGCGCTCTGCTTCTCCCGTGGACGCAGCAGTGGTTAGGCTTGTGTTGGAGACGGCCGCGTCGCGGGCCCGATTCAGCTTCGTAGATCGCGGGGGGTAGGGGGGGGGGGAGCCGGGGGATGTGGCTGCTGCCATTGCCATGTTATGTGCGACGCCTCTCCTGATTCATTTTTTTTCCCTTGGTAGTATAATCTAGTCGCGAGATCAGGGGAAATCGTCCGCGTTTGCAGTCCACGGGAGTAATCTGATTGTTAATTAATTAGGGGGGAGATGCGCCCTTTAGCTTCTAGGTTTGGGAGTACCACCATGTGTGGTTTAGCAAATCAGATCTCCAACTACTTGTTAACATATATGCGAAAACTCGAAATTTCATGGACAAACCTTGCTTTCTTGCCATAGAATTAGATGCAGACGAGTCTGGGTTTTACCAGAATAGTACTCCCTCCGTTCCTAAATATAAGTCTTTTTAGGGATTGCACTAGAGACTACATACCGATTAAAATGAGTGAATCTATACTCTAAAGTATGTCTGTATACATCCGTATGTAGTCAGTACTGAAATCTTTAAAAAGACTTATATTTAGTAACGGAGGGAGTAGTTATCACTGGAGCAGTCAGAATCAGATGCAAACAAATCAATAGCTTAGTATGTTCTTACTGAGCTAATAGTACTTACAGTCGAATTGAAGGAAGCCAGCATTGATTTCTTTTGCTCTCTGGATTTATTTGCTTAACGTAATATGTGTTGTTGCCTGACCTTAATTCGCAGGAATGTATGTGGCAAACCGTGCTTCGGACAAGATTAGTCAGCTCACAGATAATGTCTATGTCTGCCGCTCCGGATCTGTAAGTGTTTATATTTATGCACAAGATTGGGCACGTTCTCATGTTGTTATCATGTGTTACTGTGATATTCAGTTGTTTGAGTAGGCATCATTCAGTTAGTCTATTTCATAAGTTAGTCTTACTTTCACTTCTTAATTATTCCCTAAATCAGTGAGTAGGGTATGTTTGATGTCTGGTGTTGATAATAAACAAAACAAACAAAGGCTAGCAAGACAAGATTTTGTTTTCTGCTTTTTCATGCCGCCATTTGTTCGTTGCTTCAACATTGCTTGCCTTGTGGAAGAGTGGAACTATCGAGTTATGACGCCATCATTAGTTTTCATCATCTGTGTTAATTTTTGCTAGTCAGATATCCCATTTTCTGTTCATATGTCTTACATGTCACATGGTTCTCATTATCTTGCAGGCTGCGGATACACAAATTATTTCAGATTATGTACGTTATTTTCTCCACCAACACACGTAAGTACTATGTGCAGAACACAGTTTTTTGCTTCTAAATCAATGTAGGATGGCACTGAATGAATTAAATGGAACTTAGATTTCAATTGTCAATCTGATTGCAGTCAGTTGAGTGTTTTATTTGCAAGTTAGCTGATCTTAAATGTGTCCTCCTTGTACAGAATTCAGCTTGGGCAACCAGCTACCGTGAAAGTTGCATCCAACTTGGTTAGGCTGCTGGCCTATCAGAACAAGGTATGTCTTGTAGCCATCACAAGAATGTTCACTTTCTTGATACGCAGCATGTCCTTTCTGATATTTGTTATCACTGTCCAGAGCATGTTGCAAGCTGGAATGATAGTTGGTGGATGGGATAAGTACGAGGGAGGCCAAATTTACTCAGTCCCTCTTGGTGGGACGATTCTGAGGCAACCATTTGCAATTGGAGGTAAGGTTCCCCAACAGAAGTGCATGATTCCTTGCCTATACTTGAATTGACATCCTTTAGAAGCTTACAGTACTCGTTTGCAACAAACCGTGTGCACTCTGTTAAATCACACTTATCCTGGTTGACTGCAACCTGGCTCTGCTAAGTGCTAAGAAACACTGAGCACACAATTGTGTTAATCCAGCTTTAGTGTATGCTATACCAGGTGCAGGTTCTCATACTTCTATGTTATCGCTGACCTTTTTCAGGATCTGGTTCCAGCTATCTGTATGGATTGATGGATCATGAATGGAAAGAGGGGATGACCCAGGAAGAAGCTGAGGTACGTCATTTAGTTTCTTCTGACAAACTACAGAGTATTCAGTGATCTTTTCTGCTAAAAAAATTTGGACATAGCTTGTTTAATGTGTGAGACACAGTCCAGAGCTATGTTTAATTCTCATTTTGCGTCTATCATTGTTTACTTGGTTGGACTCCTTATATTTATTGTAGTTGGGATATGAAATGGTGCTCTTATATTTCCTTAAAATGGAATAAAGCTTTCTGATGTCTCTTTTGTCAGTTTGGCACATCATTAGCATTGAAAAAGTACTTTGTAATATTGATTGTATATTAGTTGTGAATCGTTGGGCGGAAACATCTTTACTCATCATTTCAAGCTTTGAATCATCGCAGCGCATCTCCTAACATGTTCTTCTTATCCTTATCTTAACAGAAGTTTGTGGTGAAGGTGGTTTCCCTTGCTATTGCACGTGATGGTGCTAGTGGAGGGGTTGTTCGCACCGTTACCGTAAGTGTTCTTTTCATACAAATTCCATGCTTAGTTTCTTTTGGTTCAGAAATACACAACGCCATACAAATTCCATGCTTAGTCTTTTGTGATTGCTTTAGAAACCAAACCAGTCATCATAACTCAAAATGAAAACCAATATTTGACTTAGTCCCTTGTGACGTGTTTCTTAAAAGAGATTGGTAAAAGTCTCAAAACAAATTTCTGCTGACATTTTAATTTGGGATAGGTTGACACCAAACTGTGCCTAGATGTTTCTTATGTCCCATCTTTTTTTTGTTGAAAAATCTCGTCTGTTTTGCTTGGACGTACTGATTTGAGATAATTCCTCAGATAAATGAGGAGGGCGTTAAGAGGAGCTTCCACCCTGGTGACAAGCTGCCACTCTGGCATGAGGAGATGGAGCCCCAGAACTCGCTCCTTGACATTCTCGCAGCCGGGAGCTCTGATGCCATGGTCCAGTGAATTCACCCTGCTTCCTACTACTGTACCTGATGATGACTTGTTCTAGATTTGAGCTGAATGTTGTTGAGAGATTGTGCCGAGTTGTTCCACACCAACTTATTATTTTCCAACTTGTTATCACGAATTAATAGCACTGTACATTCCTTGTCCGATGGACCCGTGTGCTCCCGTGTAACCCAACCCTCTCGGAGTACTCTTTGTCGATTGCTGAAATTTTTAGAAAAGAAAACACCTGTGAAACCTGGTGCGATGTCAAAGATCATGCTGAGATGTGAAGCTTGATTCAAAGAGGATGCTTTGAAAAGCCGCTGGTTGGATCTGGTTTTGTCGCTTGCATTTTGTTTCTGCGAGCCTGGCTATGCTACTACAGAGAGCAGCATGGCATGGCTTAGTTTGGAGACTCCCAGGTTTTGGATTTATCAGAACGACCCTTTTTGCTAGCGCAAAATTTGCACATCTCCTTTGGTTTGTGACGGCAGTTATTTCAGTTTCCACGAGCCAGCGATGAAGGTAAGGTACGAGAAATCAAACTTGTGGTCTTTTGGATGGATGGAGAACCGTCACCGATTCACTATGCAGTATGACGAGACTCATCGTCAACCAAGACACAGATATACAAGTCTGGGTGAAATCTGAAACCGGACTGTGTCATAATTTGCCGGGCGATGAAAAGTCATGGCCCGGAAAGTGTTTCTTAAGAGCATCTTCACTGCCCCCCGCCCCCTCCCCCCCCAGGCCCTTTTCTATCGCTGGTGTGGCCCAGTCACGTTTTGCAGGAGCCCAAATTTCGCCGGTTAGGGACGAAATTGGTGCTGGCGAACCCAAGCCGAACCTGATGCCGGGGGGGGGGGGGGGGGGGTTGCGTCTGGAGGCGTCGAGGGAAACAATTTTGGGCGCGAAAACGGGTGGGTCCTCCTAGTAATCGACCGCGCGACACTTCGTCGTCCTCATCGTCTT
The DNA here is from genome assembly GCA_022496015.1 of Hordeum marinum. Taxonomy (NCBI): domain Eukaryota; kingdom Viridiplantae; phylum Streptophyta; class Magnoliopsida; order Poales; family Poaceae; genus Hordeum; species Hordeum marinum. The sequence continues at coordinate 42,840,565 of CM039678.1, forward strand.
GATTTTCCACGGGGAATCAATGCAAGGCTGCCAGCCGGTCAGCTTTCCATTGATGCCTCATGGGCGGCGTGTTCACGGGGCGGTGCGGTTAGAACGGGCGACGCGCGTCCACACCTTGACCTTCACGCGACTACCCGGTGTTGCCCGTTCGCCGCTATAAAAGTCATCCCTCCTCGCCGGTGGTTGCCACTCCTCGCCACACCTTCTCCTCCTCTCGCCGTCGACGCCCTCTCTCCTTCCCTCCTTCCCAGCTTCCCTCCGGCGATCTCCTTTCCGATGGCTGAGCGCTACCCAGGCGATGGCGCGGCGGCGAACGTTTTCGGCCGCCGCCACCTCCACAAGGACAAGGCTCACCTCCTCTACAAGGCCGAGTACCTGGCGCCGCCCAACATGCGGGCGCTGGGCTTGTGGAGGCTCAGCACCGGTGGGGTTCTGGTGCCCCCCAGTGCCCAGCGGCGCCGAGCGGCGCACCGAGATCGCAAGGATCCGATCTTCCTTGTCGGAGACGGCGCGCCAGCAGCCGAGGTACGCCCTCGACAGCCACAATTTGTGGATGGCGTACTTTGAGCGTCGCCGCGAGGAGCAGCTCGCCTCCACGAACGCCGCGGTCGCCACAACTCCGAGGGGCGATGGCGATGCTGGGTCCCCCGGCTGCACCCTCGAAGCCGTCCTTGAGCACATCGAGGGCGGCAACACGCCTTGCCTCGACTACCCTGCGCCATCCATCTCGCGCCGGAGCGGCTCATCCTGGCAGCCGAGGCGCATGGCCATGCCGCCGTCGTCGTCCTCCGGCTCCCACTCCTCTGGTGCATGCACCCCGCTCGTCGTCGTGTAGGCCGAGCCCTACGAGACTCCGCTCCGGCTCAGTGGACGCAGTGGTGGTGGCGGCATCACCATCAACGAGGGTCACCGCCGCCAGCCTTCCCCTCCTCCCCGCGGCCACCTTCGCCTTGTCAGGCCGAAGACGGAGCCGGACGCGGCGACATGGACTCCTGTCGCCATTGAGCAGGAGCACCTCGCCATGACCGTCTCCGATGAGACGACCCTCAAATGGGCGCGCGACGACTAGGTCCTCGAGGATATGGAACGTCAGCGGCGCGCCCTCGAGGATATCGCCGCTCGTCGCCGTGGCCGCGAGGAGGGCGGCGTTGTCATACTCGATGACGACAAGGAGGAGGCGCCCGAGACGTCAAACCTTGAGCTGCATCGCCACGACAACCCAGGGCACGGGTGCAACAGGGACGGCGGCGACGACGCGCATGATGGGGACGACAACAGCGACGAGGACGGTGGCGACTACACCACGTTCTACAAGTTGATCGACATGTAGAAGATGGCAGCGCGGCGGTGACGGCGGCATCAGCGGCATAATTTTAGTTTTTATTAGTTTTTATCGGCTTCTATATAAAAATCGTATGAATCCTATGAATTTGGCCGAAACTTGGCACGTTTCTCTCAATTTGACCAAAATATGGCATGTTTCTCTTAATTAAAAAAAGATGGCTTGGGGTCGGGGCGGCATGGGGGCGACTGGAACCGTTTGACCCCACGTCGTTTTTTCACCAGTTGACCCCAGACGACGCTATTTCCGTCCCTTGGGACGCCGAATGGATGAAGATGCTCTAAGTGCGTGTTAAGTGTGTTGGAACGGTCGAATCAGCCGTTTTTGACGAGCCAAGCTTACTTGAGCCACACTTACCCGTCAACTGCACGTGTTGGAAAAACCGAGAGGCGACGAAACGACTCATAACCCCCTCTCTCTCTCTGGTCACCTTCCATGCCCATTCACACCACAATCCCTCTCTCTCCTTCACCGTCCCTTTGGTCTCATATGTCATGCCCGCAGCCGTCCGCCACTCCCCCATCTTTGCCGACAACAACCCAATCCAACGCCATTGGGTGGCTGGCCTTTCCTCTAACGTCAATGACCTCATGACGGCCATTCGGACACCGCCCTCTTCTACACCAGGCAGTGGCCACCAGCTGCTCAGGCTTCGGCTCCGATTTCAGACCTAGTCGTTCTGGGTTCGACAAATTTAAATCATGAAGATCACAAATTGCCTGTCGACCGAAAATTAAATCACGGGGAAACAAAGACAGGGTACCTTTGGCCGGTAGCAAATCCGTCGCCTCGTACTTCTCCCCCGTTAGCCAAAAGAAAATTAGCCGCCACCCCAAGTATCCATGTGCCCCTACCCGTGGCGCATGCGCAGCGGTTGTGACAACGATGGCACGGCTCAATCACGGCCCAATTCGCCCGTAACGAGGTATTGCACCAAGCATCCATAGCGCCGACGCTGGTTGGGACCGATCCATGGCGTTGACCCGTGTCAAAGTTTGGCCTCCCCCGAGCTCCAAACCATGCAAACGAGGTCGGCTCAAGCAGTTGACGAGGGAGGATGGATACCCAAAGACGACGAGTCGAACGGAGTGTCCGCCCGTCTGGGCCGGCTGCTTCGAGTCACGTCCGTGGCCGGCTGCGCTCGCCAGCCGGTAGCCCGGAGCTAACTATGACGTCCTATTAAACACGCGCGGACCAGACAGACATATTCCATGGCAGTGCACTAGTGACGAGCAGTAGCGCACTGCACGAGTGTCACGTAGTACTATCTACAGTGTAACCTGTCCTCTGGACACTGACTTATAAAGTGCACCAGGGAACAGACATAGCTTAGTTCACAAGCTACATGTGGCTTGACTTGTAAGCTATCCATGGTAGCTTACCCCTCAAGCTGTTTGGGATGTAAGCTACCCACTGTAGCTTACATCCCAAGCTACCCACTCATGCCTATATAAAGGCCTCATGCCCACCACATATGGGGGTTGGACTCCCACTCTCACATGCTCACACACACATGAGGCAAGAAGCCTCATGGCTCTCCTCTCCCGTACAGCTCCAGGAGCAACCATGTATTGGATATTCCACGGATATATAGACATGCAGGAGTAGGGGTATTATGTAGGGAACGCAGCAGAAAACAAAAATTTCCCGACCTACGCACCAGCCCAGGACCACTATGGAGACTGCATACAAGGTTTGATCTTTTTCGTTACCGACTCGTAGCGCAGCGGAAGTAGAGTCGATGACGATCGACGGTGCAGATCCCCGCAGCTAGGATTTTACAACCTCCCAACCGCGAGGATACCCTCATCTGCCACGCGGACAGACCTCCGAGAGGCGGTCGGACAGTCCCCCGGATGGTGTCGCGGACAGCCCTTCGGGAGGACCTCCGAAACTTGGACTGTCACTCGGACAGCCCTTCGGGAGGACCTCCAAAACTCGGACAGTCATACGGATAGCCCTTCGAGAGGCACTCTCGAACTAATACCGAAACTACGATCTCTCTACATAGTTGCACACATACGGTGTCATCTATCTGGCAGGGCTTCGCCGTCCAGAACTAGTTCCCACCGGAACCCAGACAGCCTTTCGGCTCTACGAAACTCTTTTCGTGGGAGGGAGAGAAGAAGCCAGATAATGCATGTCATGTGTATGAGAGTTGGAGTGGGGATGGAGAGCTCCTCTCCACCTCCTTTTATAGGGGAAGAAGGGGGTGGGGTGGCTGAAATTTCAGCCACATGACAAGCACCCACAAAACAAGGAAGCATGTTCCCACCGAACATGAAGAAAACATGTCACTTGTCCATGGTGTTCCCCCATGGGGCCCACCTTCCTCCCAACACTCTCCACCATTTGTGGAGGCTGCCCCCACCATGGTGGGCCCCCCAACACCTTTTGTCCAGCCACAAGGGGCTGCCCCCAAAAAGGGAGGCGCCCCAAAACAGCCCCACGAAACGTGAGATCTTGTCCCCTCACGCTGGGACAAGATGTTTTCCGCGACTATTATTTCAGAAAAATTCTGGAAGGTTCCAGAACATTTCTGGCACCCTCTAAAATTATCTGGACACGCTCCGGAACATTTCCGGTATGGTGGTTTAATTTAAAACCATCTTCGTTTACCCGGTAAACAATTCTGGCAGCTCCGAAAACCCTTTCCGTTTTTTTCTCCGAAAAATTCCAGAAATTACCAGACCGATCTAGCAACCTCCAAAACATTCCCGGTTCTTGCCGAAACCTTTTTGGATCAATGGTTTTATCCGAAACAACTTTTCGGTTTTACCAAAAAAAATTCGGTGTTCTCTCCAGAACTTTTCCGCTGTCTCCGAAACTATTTCAGTGACTTTCTCTTGGACTCCTTGTCTAGTATTCAACAGATAGATGACCCTTAAGCGTGTGACCCTATAGGTTCGGTGAAGTATAGACATGACCCGGAACCCCTTCCGAGCAATGATCAACATCGGAGCCGTGGACACCCATATTGACCCCTATACCCACACGAATGAATATTCGAGTGAACCTCCAGTTGCCGTGTGCTATTCCTGTTGCTTCGTGATATGTTACAAATACCCGAGGTGAGACATGTCGGCATTCCCGTGGATCAACAACTTGTCCACTATGCTAGTTACCTCGTTACCTGACGGGGATATACCCCATGGTATGACCCGGCCTGACGACTCACAGGAGACCCGGCCAAAGACATGACATCTTATTAATGACCCGGCCAGGCAACTCACAGGAGACCCGTTAAAGACATGACATCTTATTTATGACCCGGCAAGCGGGTCACAGGATGACCAAGCCCAAGACCCAGCGGGTGAGCCGGCGCCAGGCGGCTCACAAGAGAAGGCCCACAGGAGAAGGCCCACAAGAGAGAAGGATTCCCTTAAAGGAAATAAGACCCGGAGTAGGATTCGTGAGGGACTAATCCTAATCCTACTCCTAGTGGGACTCTATTTGTAAACCTACCCTCTCCACTTATATAAGGAGGGGTAGAGCACCCCTAGAGGAACAAGTTCTCAAGAGACATAAGTCCACAAGTTTAGACAACACAAGAAATTAGAGATAGACAGATTAGAGGCTCTCGTGATTAGAGGTAGCGATTAGCACCCTTGTAACCGAGAGATTTTCATCATGATCAATACCAGACAAGCAGGACGTAGACTTTTACCTTCATCGGAGGGGCCAAACCTGGGTAAACCTTCGTGTCTTCTCGATTCCGATCAACCCCTTCAAGCCTCCACGTAGTTGCGTCTCGCCCCGAACCTAAGTCCGTTGACCCGGACATCTGCCGTGACAAATCCATGACAGTTGGCGCCCACAGTGGGGCCTGCACGCTGGTGTTGTATTTTTTGGAGGGATATCTCCAGGAATCGAGATGTTTGTGATTTATTGGATAAAGAGGAATCAAACGAAAGGATCTTGGACATGGGCGACCAGTCGGAAGTTGCGTATGAGATACAAGTTTTGAGACAAGAGATTAGGGTTCCCATGAGTATGTCGCAGTACGCGTCTCTGGCAATCCGTCTGATCAAGGTTAGATTATTTTTTCTGTGCGTCGCAGCAGCAAACCGAGGCCAAAAGAAGTTATGTCACGGTGGCCGTTTGTCCCAATGGTTCGGCAGCAGGTCATCCAACCGGCGGTTGTTTTCTCGCATGAAGACCGAAGCCAGATTCATCCCCTAGTAGTAGTATTTGACGTGAAGACTGGGCCGGGTCAACACACAGGGCTGATCAATATGTCAAAAAAAAAAATATAATGGAGGCGGACATAGGATACAACCGAGCTGGCATTGGACTCGGTCAAACGATGGAGTCGGTCTCCTGCCTCTCCCACCGTCGTTGCGCGTCGCCTCTGCCTGTGGCCTCCGCCGTTCTCCGCGTCCTCCGACCATCCCCAAACGAGCGTCGGCACCCTCTGCTGCAGCTGCTCACCCGCGCCCGCACCTCTGCGGGCCACCCGTCACTGCACCATGGCTGCTGCACCGCGGCCGCCCCTCCGAGCTCCGCCTTTGCTGCAACTCCTTCGCCACCATAGTGCAGCATCGCCGTCACCCCCGCTGAGCCGCCACCGCGAGCCCCTCTGCCGCGAGTTCCCGCGCCGCCGCCGTGCCAACTTCGACCTAAGGTCAATTCCCAAACGCGGCTGCCCCTGCGGTCCTCCGCCTACTACCCGCACACGCACCAGCCGCACCGCGGTTTGGCCGACTTGCCTCCGCCGGTGCCTCTCCGAGTCATGATCGAGGTCGACCTTATCTTCGAGCCGGAGCCACTGCAGCGACTCGTCGCCCCGGTCATTCCCATCTCGGACTCGGCCCCGTCTCTAAGCCGTCTCTGAGTCGCCGCCCCGGTCAACTTCGCCTCGCTGTCGACTTGTCGCGCACCCGCGTCAGATTTGAGCAGGCCTCTCGCTGCCACGTTGTCCGGGGCCGCCGCAGAGTCATCTCTTGAGCGGCCCTAGTGCACACCCTGCCTCCACGGGCCGTCGCAGAGTCATCTCTCGAGCGGCCCTAGCGCGCACCCTGCCTCCACGAGCCACCGCAGAGTCATCTCTCGAGCGGCCCCAGCGCGCACCCTGCCTCCACGAGCCGCCGTAGAGTCATCTCTCGAGCGGCCCCAGCACGCACCCTGCCTCCACGAGCCGCCGCTCTCACGGTCGTCTCCGTCGCGCGTGGCCGCCTCCGCCTCAAACGGCTACAAGTCGCCCTCCGGCTCGCCCACCTCCGCGCCCTCCGCCACGGCCGAGCCGCCCCCGGCTGGCCTTGCAGCACAGGCACGCCGGCCCTCTCCTCTGCCTCTTCTCCCCGCACTCGCCGGTTCATGACCCCGCATCGGCTACTCCCCTCGCATGGGGAAGGAGAAAAGTGGGAGGTGGATGTATAGAAAAAGGGTGGGGAACCGGTAAAAAAAACGGGAACCTCGCCTTCGAGCCGCCCCGACCCGGCACCGTCTCGCAGCCGCCGTGGACGAATCGTCACCTCCGCTGCGGCCTCGAGAGAGTACCTCAATTGCTGTTGAAGTCACGAGAAGTGATCCACGGACGATGTATATGACTCAGCTCATCGTCAAGATGAAATACGTGCTATCCATCCAATTTATTTTATCTATATGTTTTGATTCCTTCGAAGAACAATTACTTCGTCTTTTTAATATTTTTTGGACACATGACAAACTATTCATTGCCAAAGTGGCATCCTATTGCGGAGATGGAGGCACACCAGCATCATTTAGCACAAGACGCCTGTATCGGCTTACGACACCACCGGCGACTCGCATGCTTGTGCTGGCCTACAACGCCATGGCTGTTTCTCATGGTCGAACTGGCTTACAACGCCGCGGGAAACTCACCGACCGCCTGGCTTACAACGCCATGGCCGTCTCTCGCCACCGCGCCGGCTTATAACACCGTGGCCGACTCTCGCCACCGCGCCGGCTTACAATGCCGTGACCGTCTCTCGCCGTCCGCACCGTCTCTTGCCACTGCGCTGGTTTACAACGCCGTGGCCGACTCTCGCCACCCGCACCGGCTTACAATGACCTCACCGTCTTTCATCATCCGCGCCGGCTTACAACGCCGTGGCGTCTTTCACAACATCACCGGCTTACAATGCCGCAAGTGGTTTCTACGTTTACATCAACATATCGATGTAGTGCTCGCCTGTACGAGCCGCCCAACTAACGCGCGCAAGCCGCCATCCGTGGTCTGATTTACATCAACATATCGGTGTAGTGCTCGCCTGTACGAGCCGCCCAACGGACGTGTGCAAGACGTCACCCACACTATGATCTACATCAACATATCGGTGCAGTGCTCATCAATACGATCCGCCCAACGGACATGCACACAAGTCGCCGCCACTACAGTTTCAACGAAACAGCCGGAACGAATCATCGACCGGATCATTGAAGCAATTCATACGGGGTCATTTATAACCCGCCACGGCCAACCTCAACTTTCAGTGGAGATTCTCAAGCCGCCTCTTCGAGTCAACTTAAGACTCGGGGGCTACAGACATGGCGAGACAAATTTGGTCGTTTTCAACAAGAACCCCGGGTCTTCGCAAAAACCCAATCCTGGGGGCTACTACATTATTGGCGGATGATTAAAAATTGCCTAAGAGGACGGACCGCCGTGATGCACCATTCAAACATGGGTTCCCAGATTTACTGGATCATCATAAAGTCGCTTGGAGTTTCTGCCATTTCTTCATACAAGATGGCATTTTACAAGATGGCGGCTTACAAGTTAATGCTGCTCCGCTATGTGACCCGCTGAAGCCTTACCGGTTAATCTCGATTAGAGACCCTGAGCCGGTTCAAAGGAATTGACGGCTAATCTCTCCTAGAGACCCTGCACCGACTAAGATTGAGGTGACTCGCTGAAGCCTTACCGGTTAATCTCGCCTAGAGACCCTGAGCCGGTTCAAAGGAATTGACGGCCAATCTCGCCTAGAGACCCTGCACCGGCTAAGATTGAGGTGACCCACTGAACTCTTACCAGTTAATCTCACCTAGAGACCCTGAGCCGGTTCAAAGAGTTGACGGCCAATCTCGATAGAGACCCTGTACTGGTTAAAGTTAGAACGGCGGCTAGGGATACTCATGCCCTGCTGTGTCTCTGGCTGGGACGCTGCGCTTATCAATTCTCGCCTGGAAAACGAGTGTTGCTCTGAGTTTGAAGTCAGCGAGTCCTCTCGGCGGAACCAGTGTCCGTGTCTCTCTCTGGTTCGTTGCGCTCATCAATTCTCGCCTGGAAACCGAGTGTTGCTCTGAGTTTGAAGTCAGCGAGTCCACCCAGAAGAACCGGTGGATGTGTCTCTTTTTGGTTCGTTGCGCTCTTATCAGTTAATCTCGCCTAGAGACCCTGAACCGCTCAAAGGAGTTGACGGTCAATCTCGATTAGAGACCCTGAATTGGTGTGAGTTCAAGCATCGAGTCCACCCAGAAGAACCATCATATGAGGTTTTTGAGGAAAAGCAAGATCATCATGCATTACATCACATATTGCATCATACATTGCATTGCATCATACATTGCATCATATTCACATGTCATACCGGCTTATCAAGCCAGGTCAAAGCAAGGGTATGAAAGAAGGAGCAATGTTATAACATCTCCGGGTTGTGCTTTGTCAAAGCCGCCCTTACAACAATACAAAATATATTCTGTCTTGTTCATTTTTGCAGGTTTTATCTCTTAAGATGAGCCACCGTAAAAGTATTCTGCAAAAGCAAATGGATTTTTTAATAGCCAATATGGCTGGATCTTCATGGTTTATCATATCCAGTAATAAATGATTGGGATTTTTTCAAACTATCTCGGAAAAATTATTATCTTTCAAGAGCCGCCCTATCAGATATAATGCTGTGTCATCTAATTGGTCGGTTCTCAGATTTCTTTAATTGCGCTCTGTAGTAATCTACAACACTCACGGATTTCTCAAACTTATATTTGCCGGGTTGCATCGCAACCACGAGCAGGAATTTCATGTCAAAGACAAAGGAATTATTCCAGGATATTCATTCCGGGTTATATTACGACCACGGTCAAAGATTCATTCAACAAATTATGGTGAATCATATTATTCTCACGTAGTCCCGAGTCGCCGCAGGCAAACGACCCGACACTTGGGGGACTACATTATCCAAGTCCAAGTTTATATCAATTATGCAAGTCCCATGTCGCTGCAAGCATGAACCACGACACTTGGGAGCTAATGCAAGCCGGTTTTCAAACCATTACATTGTTAGCAAGACCATATTATCTCAAGGAGATGAGCCGGCCCTTCTATATTTTTCTAAAGTTCCAGCCCAGTAATTTTTACTGACCCGACACTTGGGGGCTACAGTATTCAGCTGTTCCAACAGATTAAGAGATTCAAATTGAAGACCCGACGCATCACATTCTGATGAGCCGGCCCTTGGGGGCTACACCCGCCAAAGCTTTATGATGAGCCGGCCCTTGGGGGCTACACCCGTCGAAGCTTTCTGATGAGCCGGCCCTTGGGGGCTACACCCGCCGAAGCATTATAAGATATAAGGCAATTATAAGTCCCAGGTTGCTGCAGGCAGGACAACCCGGCACTTGTGGGCTACACAGTCCAAAATGTTATTTGCAAAGCACCAAGTTATCATGGATAATCTCGAAGCTTGGGGCTACAGGTAATATGGACATATCAAAAACTTTGAGGAGAATTTTCAAGATATTAAATATGGAGTTTAGTTGTTAGACCCGGCGTCACCAACACTTATGACCCGGTGTTATCAAAAGATCATAACCCGCCAGATTTTACAAACCGCCCTGCTTCACAACAATGGAAGTCCGGTTTTACATCAGATGGATTTTTATCCCAATATTTTTATCAAGTCAGCTGGATTCTAGTTATTTGACCCGGAGTCACCAACAATAATGACCCGGTATCATCAATGATTATGACCCGGCGGCGATGACCCGCCAAGAGTATTGGAAGCCGACTCAATGGCATATGGGTGTTCTATTCTCAATATTTTTCAAAAGACATTGACAAGCAAGATGATTATCAAGACGACTCATTCATATGGAGAAAAGACCCGGATTTCTGAGAAGCCATTTTATAAGCCGGCCAAAGTAGCAAGCTGGCCACTTAACATATTTTTTACTCTTATTTCAGGAGCTTACCATGAATAAATTCAAGCTAACCTAGGGGCTAATGATGGGGATATACCCCATGGTATGACCCGGCTTGGCGACTCACAAGGGACCCGGCCGAAGACATGACATCTTATTAATGACCCGACCAGGCAACTCACAGGAGACCCGTTAAAGACATGACATCTTATTTATGACCCGGCAAGCGGGTCACAGGATGACCAAGCCCAAGACCCGGCGGGTGAGCCGACACCAGGCGGCTCACAAGAGAAGGCCCACAGGAGAAGGCCCACAAGAGAGAAGGATTCCCTTAAAGGAAATAAGACCCGGAGTAGGATTCGTGAGAGACTAGTCCTAATCCTACTCCTAGTGGGACTCTATTTGTAAACCTACCCTCTCCACTTATATAAGGAGGGGTAGAGCACCCCTAGAGGAACAAGTTCTCAAGAGACACAAGTCCACAAGTTTAGATAACACAAGAAATTAGAGATAGACAGATTAGAGGCTCTCGTGATTAGAGGTAGCGATTAGCACCCTTGTAACTGAGAGATTTTCATCATGAATACCAGACAAGCAGGACGTAGGCTTTTACCTTCATCGGAGGGGCCGAACCTGGGTAAACCTCCGTGTCTTCTCGATTCCGATCAACCCCTTCAAGCCTCCACGTAGTTGCGTCTCGCCCCGAACCTAAGTCCGTTGACCCAGACATCTGCCATGACAAATCCACGACATTACCGGTGTTGTTCTGTTTTCTCGTTCCCGTGTTCCGGCATCCCTGTGATCAAATCACAAAGTGTCTGGCCAGACGATGATGGATACCGTAACACCGAGAGGGCTCAGAGATATCTCTCCATCGTCGGAGGAGCAAATCCCAATCTTGAGCTATCAAGTTACTTGACATACTTTTCCATGAACCCATAAGCCGCCGTAATAGCCACCCATTTACGGATGACGTTTAACAAACCCCAAAGTTCATGAAGCAAGCATGAAGAAACTCGATACTCTCACGGTCTAAGGAATTATGCAAACATTAACTTCTCTGTGTTATTAACCATTAACTTATGATGAATGTATCTCATAGCATAACATCAATTCGGGTCGATTCAACACAAATGTTCTTCTAACATTGTGCCCTCAAAATTGCCGGCATAGCCATGCCCATGATTAGGAAAACAGGATAATCATACAATACTTGATCTAGTCTTAGAGGCCAGACTAGGAATACAATTTACCGTTTATTATTCCACACGTGCATATGAATCTTCCTTCAAGCCTCGTGGTTATTGTAGACTCGAGAACCATAGCAGTTATAGCATGGAACATAAACCTAATTATGAACAGGGAGATAATCAATAACATTTATTATTGCCTCTAGGGCATATCTCCTACAGACTCCCACTTGCACTAGAGTCAATAATCTAGTCAATGCTAATGCACTTTACACCTATGGCATACTGGTGTAAAATATGTTTCGCTTGTGGTATAGCCTGATGTCCAACGGATCTGACAACTTCAGCTCCATGTGTAACTTTGCATATCCTCGCGTTTTCACACTATCACAAAATTAGTATTTTGTGTGAACTTGGCTTTGCATATGTGTGAATCATTGGTCAAAACCTGATTCCTCAGACTGAGCTATGGAGCAACTATCTGCAATAGTGTCTCATAGACCAAAGCCATCTTGGAACCATACTAAGTTCATGAATGAACTATATGATTCAACAACTTCTTTGTCGCTTCCAAAGCGTCAACATACTTAGCATTTGTTATAGAATTTGCCACAGTATCTTGTTTGGAACAATTTCCAACTATCGTGCCACCATATTGTGTATTACACAAAACCCTTAACTTAAATCGAAAATCGCATGGAGCATTGATTGAGATTGTATCGATGTAATTACTTAAAACGAGCACTTCATAATCTCTGCTTGCGAGAAAACATGTCATCATCACTACTCTAGTACTTAATGACATCTTTCACTGTTGTCCCATGATCAGTGCTTTGATCACTTTGGTATCTATACTCACAACAACTTGGGAGTATCAGACATATCTGGTTGTTTTTACATACCATGGAATACATGATTAATCCAAACACTAGAGTGTGTGGAATCTCCATCATGTATTTTACTCATCATTGTTTTGGGACACTGAGTCTTGCAAAAACTCTTTCCATGTGACTTCGGCAAGAATCACTCCTTGGCATTTTTAAATGCTAAAAGGTTTTAGTACCTTGTCAATATGTATTCATTGCTTAGCCCCATTAGGTAAATCTATCTCCATAGATCATCATGCCTAATATGGAGGCTATTTAGCCTAAGCACTTCATCGCAAAAATATTTTCAAATGATGTCCTAATTCGTGTCAAGAAATTTATTTCCAATTAACAATGTGTCAAGCACACAACGTTTTTAGAAATATTATTATTCTCCCACTTACTTTCTTGAATCACAAGCATCTTCGTTTACCCATTGATGAAGTAAAAAACCCTTTTGACCATTTCATCAAACCACGAAGATTCCAACTCCATTTTGCTCTCTTCTGTCCATTGCTGGAACTCTGAAGTTTGCATACTTACTAGCATCCTCTGGATCGACAAATTACTTTGGACTATATCACATACAAGTCCTAGGTTTCATTTTCATCAGATGGAAATCCTTTTATCATCCATGTTTCATATCTCATGATTGATATATGTATTAATTGCTAGTTCCACCCGAACCGACCTTAAGCATCGCTACGGTGAAACAACCTCATCGTAGTCAACTCCTTGAACTTGTTATTTCAACAAGTCAAGCTTTTATGGATAGAACATTTTTATCCGTATCAGTTTTTAGTTCCATAAATATTCGTTAGACTCTAAGTCCTCTGAAAGGTGTATCAAGGTTTTAATCTTGAATCACTTATATGGAAACTATCTCGGATTGTATTGGCATTTAGCCAATCCCGGAGTCAGGGCCCATCAACGCTTCCTTGTGTATTGTAGGTATACTGTTGTCTAACAACAATATCTCATTTGTGCACCTGATAGGTTTGCACGAGCTTTGCCTACATGGTTCAGCTGCACGTTCGACCGAAGTCCATACATTTTATTGTAGAGACTTCCGTATCAGCCACAGTAGGAAACAACATAATCATTTCTAGGGTTTCTTTCCTTTGAACTGATGACGAAGATACTGGTTATCTCGTCGAGTTGCACTGTCCTCCCACTCACCTTTTGTAAGAACTATTCTCTTTAAAAGCATACCGTTTTGTGGCAAAACCCTTTGCCTCGGTATAGTGGTGGGGAATACCCAATGACTTGGGATAACCATACAAAGTAGCACTTGTCTGATTTGGAATAGGTTTGTAACCTTTTACACAAGCCCCATATTCCAAATGTCAAGAAAAGATATAACATGGTTGGGCGTACCATACCATGGTGTCATTTCAACAGACCTGATGGATCTCTTTTCAGTGTAAAAGTCGCAGTCTCTAAAGCATCACTCTATAAAAGGGATAATGGCAAATCTATTTATGTCACCTTTGATCTTACCATGTCATAAATGGTTCGATTACATCTTCACGGACTTTCCACTTGCTGTGGTGTTCTAGGAGGTGCAAGTTATGAAACTTTTTTCACAACTCATCAGACATTCGCTAAACTTGTAACTCAAATATTCCTTTCCGCAATCAAATTGTAGAAACATAATTTTCTTGGTACAATAACTTCTACTTCATTTTTGAAAACCTTTCGAATGATTTCAAAAGATCCAGACTTACGTCTCATCAAGTAAATATCCATATATCTACTTGAGTCATTTTTTAAGGTAGACAAATCCACTGTTTGCAACAACATTTATCGGACTACATACATCAAATGTATGATCACCAATAAGTTCTTTGCTCGTTCCTTATGGCCCGTGAATGGTATTTTAGTTAGTTCACCTTTTGGAGGAAAGTTGCAAGTGTTAGATGATTCAAAATCAAACGACTTCAAAAACCATCATAATGGAATTTTCCATGCGGGTTTCTCCAATGTGACCAAATGCAGTGCCACACATATGTGGTATTTTTTTAGTCTTGCGACATTTAGCATCAGTGTTATGGATGTATCACATTTCCATCAATATTCATAACATACATCCCATCTAGGATGGAAGCATGGCCCTTCATGTTATTCATAATACTGAACAACAATTGTTGTTTTTATGAACAACTCTTTTGCAACAAACATTGTGCAATGGGCTAGAGTGTATGAAACTCTAAAATGAATTATAAAAGTAAACCCAGAGGTAATGTAATATTATCAATATTCATAACATACGTATCATTCATAATGAAAGTATGGATCTTATGTTATTCATAACACCGAACATGAAAAGTTCTCTTATGAACAACCTTCTTGCAAGATACCTTATGAAAAGGGCTAGAGTGTGAAACTCTAAAATGAATTATGAAACTTAATACATAGGGAATACACCAATGGAAGGCATAGTAACATTTACTATGTTCCCTGCATGTATCTAAACCTCATCCCTGGCTAGTCTTTCAGGCCATAGTAGTTCTTACATTGAGTTGCAACAGAATGCAATCGAGCGGGTATCTTTGTGAATAACTCACAATACCCAAGAATTAGTGATTAACATGTTTAACCATAATTCCCAAGAACTATATCTTTGACCAGCCTTCTATACATCAAAAACTTTGTATGACATTCATACATGAGCTGGATATTCCAGTCTTCTTTCCTTTTGCCATTATACTTCTAATAGTTTAACTTTTTAGTGTTTCTCCTACTCTCAGAAGAAGCATCCAACTTAAGAGTGGCGTTAGCCCTGGACTTCCTAGGCGTGAAAGTCTCACTAACACCCTTCAAACACTTCCTTTCTCTTTAAGTTGTTGTTTTATTCTCCTTTCATCATATGACACACGTTCTCCTAGATCCCTCTCTTATCAGTCTAATGCATAGTAAACTTCTTTACTAGTAGTTTGCAAACAAAGATTGCTTTGGATATCTCATATCTTTTAGCCTTGGTTTGTCTCTGAAAATGATTTTCAGATTCCATGAATATCACATAACTATCCAAACTTTCGAAGTTCGGGTCTCATGGAAGCAAACATATTTTACTTTGACTGAAAAGGATTTATAGCTTTTGGATCGAAGGACGAGAGTCACATGATCCATAGCATTAGCGGGAGAATACCAAAAGCATGCAATAGGACAAAGTCCTTCTCAGCACTGTTGAGGACAATCCTCACATTACGTTACCAACCGTAAAGTTTTAACCAGATATTTAATAGCTATTCAATTTTAATAGGGAAGGTGGAAACGCGAGCCATTATTCTACAACTATTATGCAAATCACACTTAGACATTGTTCAAAATTAATTGCACTGAGAATTAAAAAAGTTAATTCTACAGTGCGCTCCCACTCAAATCAATATCTCTCATAATTGATTTTGAGTGATGCAAGACCCAACTTTTAATTCAACGTCAAGGATGTAACCATCTCAAGTGACGAGAATTTCAATTGGTAGGCCAACTTGCCAATCACATCTCTATGTGACTCTTGTTCATCTTTCGATGCGTGTGTTCCGAGCTCATGACTTTCATGCCTGAACGTTAAGACAACCAAGTGATCTTGCTGCGAGGTCTCAACTCACCCGCCTCACACTTCTCTAATCGTTCGTACCCATGTAACCATGTGATACCCCGAAGAGATAGGTGCCGTGACGGTGCTACACTTGGGAGAACACTAACTACTTGACATTTTGTGAGAGATCACCCTAATAAAAAGCGACTACAGCACAATCAAGAAGGGTGCATCAAGAGGGATAAAAATCTCGAGAAATTCATAATAGCATGATATGGTATAGCCCTTTCTGACGGAGAAGTCTTTCATTCCTTCGTCTTCGGCATTCGCGTCGGTGTTCACCTTCGCGAAGATTGCCACCACCTTGTCAATGCACCAGATAATATTGCTATCTCTATAGCTAATAAAATAAGTGCATTACTTAAGGTTGACACATAGGTCATTAAAGTGACAATCATATGGCTCCAACCATCATGCTGAATCATGACACGCAGGTCATGTTAATATTACATCATATAGTCATCTCATACATAATCAAATTAATATGAGCATTGCTATACCACATCATATGCACATGCAAACCATCCTGCAAAACCAAGTTAGACACCTCTAATCGGTTCATGCAAAAACTTGTTTTACGTGGCTTCTAAGGTTTTGAAACAAACCGAATCTACCAACGTCCATCATCAAGTATGATAATTCAAGTTGCTAGATTAACTTTCTAGGGTGTATAAAACACGAGATAATAAAATCTCGAGCCCCATACTAAACTTCGTCATACGCGTGACCCCCGTGCAGATCACATCTGCATTGCCCTTTCGTCTACGAAACATCCATCTTTCTCAACTATGGTGGAACCCAAAGAACTGTTAGCACTTCGTTGATCTGTCAATCAGCATACTCAGGAGCAGCATGAAAGGATCGCGGATTGCCAGAACTTTGTGAGATTCGACCATTCCGTCAAGATCAGAACTATGCAAATTCAGTGGAAGCAAAAGGAACATCAGGTAACAGATTCCCACAGAAATAATTTTGAGCAATAGATCTCATATACTACCTAATTATATTGTGCAATACCCATACATCTCTATGTATTCTAGATCGCAACCTGCATCTACGCATAACCTCGCTCTGATACCACTGTAGGGAACACAACAGAAAATAAAAATTTCCCGACCGACGCACCAGCCCAGGACCACTATGGAGACTGCATACAAGGTTTGATCTTTTTTGTTACTGACTCGTAGCGCAGCGGAAGTAGAGTCGATGACGATCGGCGGTGCAGATCCCCGCAGCTAGGATTTTACAACCTCCCAACCGCGAGGATGTATACCCTCATCTGCCCCGTGGACAGACCTCCGGGAGGTGGTCGGACAGTCCCCCGGATGGTGTCGCGGACAGCACTTCGGGAGGACCTCCGAAACTTGGACTATCACTCGGACAGCCCTTCGGGAGGACCTCCAAAACTTGGACAGTCACACGGACAGCCCTTCGGGAGGCACTCTCAAACTAAGACCGAAACTACGATCTCTCTACAGAGTTGCACACATACGATGTCATATATCCGGTAGGGCTTCGCTGTCCAGAACTAGTTCCCACCGGAACCCAGACAACCTTTCGGCTCTACGAAACTCTTTTCGTGGGAGGGAGAGAAGAAGCCAGATAATGCATGGCATGTGTATGAGAGTTGGAGTGTGATGGAGAGCTCCTCTCCACCTCCTTTTATAGGGGAAGGAGGGGGTGGGGTGGCTGAAATTTTAGCCACATGACAAGCTCCCACAAAACAAGGAAGCATGTTCCCACCAAACATGGAGAAAACATGTTCCCTTATCCATGGTGTTCCCCCATGGGGCCCCACCTTCCTCCCAACACTCTCCACCATTTGTGGAGGCTGCCCTCACCATGCCCCCCCAACACCTTTTGTCCAGCCACAAGGGTCTGCCCCCAAAAAGGGAGGCGCCCCAAAACAGCCCAACAAAACGTGGGATCTTGTCCCCTCATGCTGGGACAAGATGTTTTCCGCGACTATTACTTCAGAAAAATTCTGGAAGGTCCCAGAACATTTCTGGCACCCTCTAAAATTATCTAGACATGCTACGGAACATTTTCGGTATGGTGGTTTAATTTAAAACCATCTTCGTTTACCCGGTAAACAATTCCGGCAGCTCCGAAAACCCTTTCCGTTTTTTCTCCGAAAAATTCCAGAAATTACCAGACCGATCTGGCAACCTCCAAAACATTTCTGGTGCTTGCCGAAACCTTTTTGGATCAATGGTTTTATCTGAAACAACTGTTTGGTTTTACCGAAACTTTTTCGTTGTTCTTTTCGGAGCTTTTCCGCTGTCTCCAAAACTATGTCAGTGACTTTCTCTCGAACTCCTTGTCTAGTATTCAATAGATAGATGACCCTTAAGCGTGTGACCCTATAGGTTCGGTGAAGCATAGACATGACCCGGAACCCCTTCTGAGCAAGGATCAACATCGGAGCCGTGGAACCCATAATGACCCCTATACCCACACGAATGAATATTTGAGTGAACCTCCAGTTGTCGTGTGCTATTCCTGTTGCTTCGCGATATGTTACAAATACCCGAGGTGAGACATGTTAGCATCCCCGTCGATCAACAACTTGTCCACTATGCCAGTTACCTCGTTACCAGTGTTGTTCTCTTTTCTCATTCCCGTGTTCCGGCATCCCCGTGATCAAATCACAAAGTGTCTGGCCAGACGATGATGGATACCGTAACACCGAGAGGGCCCAGAGATATCTCTCCATCGTCGGAGGAGCAAATCCCAATCTTGAGCTATCAAGTTACTTGACATACTTTTCCATGAACCCGTAAGCCGCCATAATAGCCACCCATTTATGGATGACGTTTAACAAACCCCAAAGTTCATGAAGCAAGCATGAAGAAACTCGATACTCTCATGGTCTTAGGAATTATGCAAACATTAACTTCTCTGTGTTATTAACCATTAACATATGACGAATGTATCTCATAGCATAACATCAATCCGGGTCGATTCAACACAAATGTTCTTCTAACATTGTGCCCTCAAAATTGCCGGCATAGCCATGCCCATGATCAGGAAAATAGGATCATCATACAATACTTGAGCCAGTCTTAGAGGACAGACTAGGAATACAATTTACCATTTATTATTCCGCACGTGCTTATGAGTCTTCCTTCAAGCCTCATGGTTATTGTAGACTCGAGAACCATAGCAGTTATAGCATGGAACATAAACCTAATTATGAACAGGGAGATAATCAATAACATTTATTATTGCCTCTAGGGCATATCTCCTACATATTATCTCTCCGAAGAGCCCCGAACCTGGGTAAACCACTACGTGCTATTCGCATACCCGTCTCGGATCATCCACGACAGCCTTGCTCTCACCTCGATAAGACACCCCATGGCATCTCCCGTCTCGCGTGACCCCCCGTGAGAAAATGACGACAATGGTCGGGGAAGGAGGGCTGGCAAATATCGTCGGGGATTTGTGACGGGGGCGGCTAAAGCAGTTGATGAGGGAGGATGGCCAGGGAAGGAGGGCTGGCAAATATTGCCAGGGATTTGCAACGGGGACGGCTGACGAAGTTGACGAGGGAGGATGGCTGGGGAAGGAGGGCTGGCAAATATCGTCAAGGATTTGCGACGAGGGGTGATACGTCTCCAACGTATCTATAGTTTTTGATCATTCCATGCTATTATATTATCAACTTTGGATGTTTTATATGCATTTATATGCTATTTTATATTATTTTTGGGACTAACCTATTGACCTAGAGCCCAATGCCAGTTCCTGTTTTTTCCGTGTTTTTGACCTTTTTCAGATTGGAATATCAAACGGAGTCCAAACAGAATAAAACTTTCGCCGTGATTTTTTAGGGAAAATATCAAAAATACCAGAAGAAAAAGATACCGGAGAGGAGTCCCGAGGAAGCCACGAGCCTGGGAGGCACACCCACCCCCCTGGGCGTGCCTGGGGGCTCGTGACTCCCTCGTAGGTCCCCCTGACTTATTCTCGACGCCATCTGGTCTTATAAATACAGAAACCTCCAGAAATAAACCTAGATCGGGAGTTCCGCCGCCGCAAGCCTCTGTAGCCACCAGAAACCAGTCGGGAGCCCGTTCCGGCACCTTGCCAGAGGGGGAATCCATCTTCGGTGGCCATCTTCATCATCCCGGCGATCTCCATGACGAGGAGGGAGTAGTTCACCCTCGGGGCTGAGGGTATGTACCGGTAGCTATGTGTTTGATCTCTCTCTCTCTCGTGTTCTTGAGATGTCTTGATCTCGATGTACCGCGGGCTTTGCTACTATAGTTGGATCTTATGATGTTCTTCCTCCTCTCCCTTCTTATAATGAATTGAGTTTTCCCTTTGAAGTTATCTCATCGGATTGAGTCTTTAAGAACACTTGATGTATGTCTTGCCCGTGTCTATTTGTGGTGACAATGGGATATTCATGTGAGTACTTGATGTATATTTTGGTGATCAACTTGCGGGTTTCGTGACCTCGGGAACCTATGCATAGGGGTTGGCACACGTTTTGATTCTCCGGTAGAAACTTCGGGGCACTCTTTGAAGTTCTATGTGTTGGTTGAATAGATGATTTTGAGATTGTGTGATGCATGTCGTATAATCATACCCACGGATACTTGAGGTGACAATGGAGTATCTAGGTGACATTAGGGTTTTGGTTGATGTGTGTCTTAAGGTGTTATTCTAGTACGAACTCTAGGATAGATTGAACAGAAAGAATAGCTTCATGTTATTTTACTACGGACTCTTGAATAGATTGATCAAAAAGAATAAGTTTGTGGTGGTTTCGTATCCAAAAATAATCTCTTTGTTTGTTTTCCGCTATTAGTTACTTTGGAGTGACTCTTTGTTGCATGTTGAGGGCTAGTTATATGATCCAATTATGTTATCATTGTTGAGAGAACTTCCACTAGTGAAAGTATGAACCCTAGGCCTTGTTTCCACGCATTGCAATACCGTTCGTGCTCACTTTTACTATTAGTTACCTTGATTTTTTATATTTTCAAAATAACAAAAACCTATATCTACTATCCATATTTCACTTGTATCACCATCTCTTCGCCGAACTAGTGCACCTATACAACTTACCATTGTATTGGGTGTGTTGGGGACACAAGAGACTCTTTGTTATTTGGTTGCAGGGTTGCTTGAGAGATACCATCTTCATCCTACGCCTCCCGCGGATTGATAAACCTTAGGTCACCCACTTAAGGGAAAATTGCTACTGTCCTACAAACCTCTGCACTTGGAGGCCCAACAACGTCTACAAGGAGAAGGTTGCGTAGTAGACATCAAGCTCTTTTCCGCCGCCATTGCCGGGGAGGTTAGCGCTTGAAGGTATATCTTTAGATCTTGCAATCAAATCTTTTAGTTTCTTGTTTTATCACTAGTTTAGTCTATTAAAAGAAAACTACAAAAAATGGAATTAAGGTTACCTCATATGCTTCATCTTTTTAATGTCTTTCGCGAAAATGATGTAAAAGAAAATTGTGCTCAAGTGCTAGAAGAAGAATTACATAGGATGCTTGGCATAAAATATGTGAGTGATGAGCATGATTGAAATGTTGTTAGTATGAATACTTTGAATATCCATGATGCTAATGATATGCAAAGCTACAAGCTTGGGGATGCTATGTTTGATAAAGATGATCTTTTTAGTTCCCCCACTTTGAATGATCAAAATTATTATGATGAAAGCATGCCCCTATCTATGATGATTATTGTGATGATACTTATGCTATAAAGAAGAATGATGATAAAACTTGTCACAATTATGAGTACCCTTTTGCTAAACATCACTCTTTTAATGTGGAAACAATTTGTAGTGCTCAAGTCTTTTACGATACTCCCACTATTAATCATGACAATAAATTTGCTTATGTGGAGAGTAGTAAAATTTCTATGCTTGTAGATCATGAAAAGAATGCTTTAGGTGCTGGTTACATTGTTGAATTCATTCATGATGCTACTGAAAATTATTATCAGAGAGGATCATATGCTTCTACATATTGCAATAATGTCAAGTGTCCTCTTTATGTGTTGAAATTTTTGAAGCTATGCTTGTTTTGCCTTCCTATGCTAGACGATTCTTGCTCCAATAAGTTGTTTGTTCACAAAATCCCTATGCATAGGAAGTGGGTTAGACTTAAATGTGCTAGTCATATGCTTCATGATGCTTCCATTATGTTTCAATCATTATCTTTTATGTGAGCATCATTGAAATCATCATGGCTAGCTTGAAAGGCATTAAAGAAAAGTGCTTGTTGGGAGACAACCCAATATGTATCCTTACTGTTTTTGTGCGTTCACATGATTAAGATTCTTTATTAATCATGTTTTATAGATTTTATTTCAATAAAGTGCCAAGTAAAGCCTTTATGATTAGTTTGGGTGATAGTTGTTTGATCATGTTGAAAAAGACAGAAACTTTGCGCTCACAAAATTATTTTTAATTCCTATCCAGAGAGTGATTTTAGGTTGATTCCTTTTTATGATGATTTATATACAAATTTACTTAATTTTAAAAAAAATCAGAATTTTTGGAGGTGCAGAAGTATGGTTATCATTCAGATCATTAAAGACTGTTCTGTTCTTGACAGATTCTGTTTTCAATGCATAGTTTGCTTGTTTTAGTGTTTCCATAGATTGTATTAAGTGATATAAATTGTGGAAATGATAATATATAGTAGGAATTGTGTGGGAACATTTATGAATCTTGTCTTGACAGTACCAAAATGAATGATTTGTTTTTATTATACTAACCCATCTCACGAATGTTCCGTTAAGTTTTGTGTTGTGAAGTTTTCAAGTTTTGGGTAAAGTTCGGATGGACAACGGAACAACGAGTGGAAAGAGCCTAAGCTTGGGGATGCACAAGGCATCCCAAGCCATATTTAAGGACACCAAAGAGCCTAAGCTTGGGGATGCCCCGGGAAGGCATCCCCTCTTTCGTCTTCAATCCATCGGTAACTTTACTTGGGGCTATATTTTTATTCACCACATGATATGTGTTTTGCTTGGAGCATCATTTTCTTTTATTAGTACTTACTTGCTGTTATTTATATTAATGTTAATGTTTTTCATAATTTAGTTCAATAAAAATGTCAAGGATAGCCTTTACCATGCTTAATTTGCAAGTATAGGAGTTGCTGTTCCAAAACAGAAAGTTTGCTTATAGTGCAAAAATTCCCTAGAAGTTTCTGTATGTCAGAATAACTTGAAATTTGGACACAGTATGATATTATAAATTCAATACAGCGTGGAATTGTTTCAGATTTTTTGGAGTTAATTAAGTATGGATCTTGCTGCATGCTTCACAGTCTGTTCTGTTTAGGCAGATTGCTGTTATGTTTGCATTGTTCGCATATGTTTGCTTGTTTAATGATTCCATTTGATGATGGGAGTTTTATATATGCATAGGCATTTAGTGTGCAATGTCAAATAATAATATTAGTGATTTTCTACAGTATAGTATGATATAGTTTTGCATTGATTTATACTAACCTATCTCACGAGTTCTTGTTAAGTTTTGTGTGGATGAAGTTTTTAAGATTTTGGAAACCACCATATGAGAGGAATTAAGGAGACACAACAGCTCAAGCTTGGGGATGCCCAAGACACCCCAATACATACTTCAAGAAGTCTCAAGAATCTAAGCTTGGGGATGCCCCGGTTGGCATCCCACCTTTCTTCTTCAACAATTATCGGTTAGTATCGGTTAAACCTAAGTTTTTTTGCTTCTTCACATGATTCGTGCTATCCTTGGAGTGTCATTTTATTTTGTTTGAATAAGGTACTTAGGATCTCAAATTCTTAGATGGGAGAGTCTTCACATAGCCAAATAATTATTCAACTACTCATTGATCTTCACTTATATCTTTTGGAGTAGTTTTTCTTTTGCTCTAGTGCTTCACTTATATCTTTGTAGAGCATTGCTATGAATTTATTTTATAGAAATAGTTGAACTCTCATGCTTCAATTATATTATTTTGAGAGTCTTAAACAGCATGGTAATTTTCTTAGGTCATAAATCTAGTCCTAATATGATGGGCATCCAAGAGGGATATAATAAAAACTTTCATATAGAGTGCTTCGAATACTATGAGAAGTTTGATTCTTTGCATATAGTTTTGAGATATAAGGATGGTGATATTAGAGTCATGCTAGTGAGTAATTATGTATTGGTAGAAATGCTTGTGTTAGAGTTTGTGATTCCCGTAGCATGCACGTATGGTGAACCGCTATGTTAGGAAGTCGGAGCATGATGTTTTTATTGAGTGTCATCCTTTGTGTGGCGGCCGGGATCGCGCGATGGTTAACTCCTACCAACCCTTCCCTTAGGAGCATGCGTCTAACACTTAGTTTCGATAACTAATAAAACTTTTGCAATAAGTATGTGAGTTCTTTATGACTAATGTTGAGTCCATGGATTATACACACTCTCACCCTTCCACCATTGCTAGCCTCTCTAGTACCGTGCAACTTTCGCCGGTGCACACACCCACCATATATCCTTCCTCAAAACAGCCACCATACCTACCCATCATGGCATTTCCATAGCCATTCCAAGATATATTACCATGCAACTTCCACCGTTCCATTTATTATGACATGCATCATTATTGTCATATTGCTTTGCATGATCATGTAGTTAACATTGTATTTGTGGCAAAACCACCGTTCATATCTTTCATACATGTCACTCATGAGTCATTGCACATCCCGGTACACTGCCGGAGGCATTCATATAGAGTTATATCTTTTGTTCTAAGTTTCGAGTTGTAAGTAAATAAAAGTGTGATGATCATCATTACTAGAGCATTGTCCCTTGTGAGGAAAGGACGAAAGCTATGATTCCCTCACAAGTTGGGATGAGACTCCGGACTTAAAATAAAAATAAAATAAAAGAGGCCAAATAGCCCACCAAAAAATGATGAATGAAAAAAGAGAGGCCAAAGAGCCCAAACAAAAAAAATGAGAGAAAAAGAGAGAAGGGACAATGCTACTATCCTGTACCACATTTGTGCTTCAAAGTAGCACCATGATCTTCATGATAGAGAGTCTCATATATTGTCACTTTCATATACTAGTGGAAATTTTCATTATAGAACTTGGCTTGTATATTCCAATGATGGTCTTCCTCAAATTGCCCTAGGTCTTCGTGAGCAAGTAAGTTGGATGCACACCCACTTAGTTTCTTTTAAGCTTTCATACACTTATAGCTCTAGTGCATCCGTTGCATGGCAATCCCTACTCATTC
This sequence comes from Hordeum marinum, assembly GCA_022496015.1. Classification (NCBI taxonomy): domain Eukaryota; kingdom Viridiplantae; phylum Streptophyta; class Magnoliopsida; order Poales; family Poaceae; genus Hordeum; species Hordeum marinum. Next base: position 42,865,916 of record CM039678.1, read on the forward strand.
AAATTGATATCTATTAATGGGCATCTCCATAGCCCGTTGATACGCCGAGTCGATGTGACCATCTCCTCCTTTTTGCCTCATAACCTCCACCATATTCTATTCCACTTATAGTGCTATATCCATGGCTCACGCTCATGTATTGCATGAGAGTTGAAAAAGTAGAAGTGTGAAAACAATTGCCTGACCAATACTGGGGTTGTTCATGATTTAGATTCATTGTGTGAGGAAGATGGAGCATAGCCAAACTATATGATATTGTAGGGATAACTTTCTTTGGCCATGTTATTTTGAGAAGACATGATTGCTTTGTTAGTATGCTTGAGGTATTACCGTTCTTATGTCAATATTAAACTCTATGTCTTGAATCATATGGATCTAAATGTTCATGTCACAATATATGTTAGGTAGCATTCCACATCAAATTTTTTGTTTTTATCATTTACCTACTCGAGGACGAGCAGGAATTAAGCTTGGGGATGCTTGATACGTCTCCAACGTATCTATAATTTTTGATCATTCCATGCTATTATATTATCAACTTTGGATGTTTTATATGCATTTATATGCTATTTTATATTATTTTTGGGACTAACCTATTGACCTAGAGCCCAGTGCCAGTTCCTGTTTTTTCCGTGTTTTTGACCTTTTTCAGATTGGAATATCAAACGGAGTCCAAACGAAATAAAACTTTCGTTGTGATTTTTTATGGAAAATGTCAAAAATACTAGAAGAAAAAGATACCGGAAAGGAGTCCCGAGGAAGCCACGGACCTGGGAGGCGCACCCACCCCCTGGGCGTGCCTGGGGGGCTCGTGATTCCCTCGTGGGTCCCTCTGACTTATTCTCGACGCCATCAGGTCTTATAAATACAGAAACCTCCAGAAATAAACCTAGATCGGGAGTTCTGCCGCCGCAAGCCTCTATAGCCACCAGAAACCAATCGGGAGCCTGTTCCGGCACCCTGCCGGAGGGGGAATCCATCTCCGGTGGCCATCTTCATCATCCCGGCGATCTCCATGACGAGGAGGGAGTAGTTCACCCTCGGGGCCGAGGGTATGTACCAGTAGCTATGTGTTTGATCTCTCTCTCTCTCGTGTTCTTGAGATGTCTTGATCTCGATGTACCGCGGGCTTTGCTACTATAGTTGGATCTTATGATGTTCTTCCCCCTCTCTCTTCTTGTAATGAATTGCGTTTTCCCTTTGAAGTTATCTTATCGGATTGAGTCTTTAAGAACACTTGATGTATGTCTTGCCCGTGTCTATCTGTGGTGACAATGGGATATTCATGTGAGTACTTGATGTATGTTTTGGTGATCAACTTGCGGGTTTCGTGACCTTGGGAACCTATGTATAGGGGTTGGCACACGTTTTGACTCTCCGGTAGAAATTTCGGGGCACTCTTTGAAGTTCTATGTGTTGGTTGAATAGATGATTTTGAGATTGTGTGATGCATGTCGTATAATCATACCCACGGATACTTGAGGTGACAATGGAGTATCTAGGTGACATTAGGGTTTTGGTTGATGTGTGTCTTAAGGTGTTATTCTAGTACGAACTCTAGGATAGATTGAACGGAAAGGCTAGCTTCGTGTTATTTTACTACGGACTCTTGAATAGATTGCTCAGAAAGAATAACTTTGTGGTGGTTTCGTACCCGACAATAATCTCTTTGTTTGTTTTCCTCTATTAGTTACTTTGGAGTGACTCTTTGTTGCACGTTGAGGGCTAGTTATATGATCCAATTATGTTATCATTGTTGAGAGAACTTCCACTAGTGAAAGTATGAACCTTAGGCCTTGTTTCCACGCATTGCAATACCGTTCGTGCTCACTTTTACTATTAGTTTCCTTGCTGTTTTTATATTTTCAGATTACAAAAACCTATATCTACTATCCATATTGCACTTGTATCACCATCTCTTCGCCGAACTAGTGCACCTATACAACTTACCATTGTATTGGGTGTGTTGGGGACACAAGAGACTCTTTGTTATTTGGTTGCAGGGTTGCTTGAGAGATACCATCTTCATCCTACGCCTCCCGCGGATTGATAAACCTTAGGTCACCCACTTAAGGGAAAATTGCTACTGTCCTACAAACCTCTGCACTAGGAGGCCCAATAACGTCTACAAGGAGAAGGTTGCATGGTAGACATCAAGGGGCGGCTGAAGCAGTTGATGAGGGAGGATGGTCGGGGAAGGTGGGCTGGCAAATATCGTCGGGGATTTGCGATGAGGGCGACTGAAGAAGTTGACGTGGGAGGATGGCCAGGGGAGGAGGGCTGGCAAATATCGTCAGGGATTTGTGACGAGGGGCGGCTGAAGCAGTTGACGAGGGAGGCTGGTCGGGGAAGGTGGGCTGGCAAATATCGTCGGAGATTTGCGATGAGGGCGACTGAAGAAGTTGATGAGGGAGGATGACCAGGGGAGGAGGGCTGGCAAATATCGTAGGGGATTTGCGACGGGGACGGCTGAAGCAGTTAATGAGGGAGGATGGCCGGGGAAGAAGGGTTGGCAAATGTTGTCGGGGATTTGCAACGGGGGCAGTTGAAGCAGCTGATGAGGAAGGATGGCCGGGGAAGGATGGATGGCAAATTTCGTCGGGGATTTGCGACGCGGGTGGGGAGTGCAATGAAATTTCTCTTCCATCAAGTCGGGCGAGGGACAGAAGGAACGACACAAGTGGAAAAACTGAAGATTTGACACATGTAGATCGAAATATGCAGCTCTCCACTATGTTTTTAGGACGAGCCGTTTTACGGGGCCTTGGAATGATTTTTCGTCCCGGGAAACAATGTTTCTTAATAGACCTGTAAAACAGTGGAAAGTCCGTTTCTGCTCCCGAGCTCAAATTCACCTGTCTGAGAAAATATTCATAAAAAATTCAAAATAAATCAAAAAATATGATTTTTTTGAGAAACATTAACAAAATTTCTAGGTTCCTGCAAAATGTCACCATTATAACACATTTGTGGAAGTCGCAGGAAAAAACAAAATCAATACTTCAAAATGCTTGTTTCGAAAGCATTTTTGAACTATTGATTTTATTTTTGTGCTGTGACTTCCACACATGTGTATTCATGATGAAATTTTATAGGCATCTAGAAATTTTGTCAATGTTTCTCATAATTTTTTTTCATATTTTTCTGATTTATTTTAAAAATTTTATGATTTTTTTCTCAGGCAGGTGCATTTGAGCTCGGGCTCAAAATAGCTGCGTCCTAAAACAGTGCCTTCTTGGAAGCCGTTGGAGGTGCTCCAAATACCATCAATGCTAACTGATTATGATTGAATGGTTAAAGAAACAGTGATATCTCCAGCCAGTGATATCTCCAGCCTATTAGGTTTCAAGCCCCGGTGCTATCTTAGGAAGCCAGCTCCCACTACTCGATGTTATCACTCTGCAGGATTCGACAAATTTTAGAATTTTCAGCGATGCACGTTCCATGTAAGGAGATGTTTTCGTTAACAACGAGACGTCTACAATAACTTTATAAATTTTAAGAGGATATAATGGTTCAATCTTTTAAAAATATTCATAAAAATAAAGTTTGCGTATGTACATGTTTAATATGTGCATGTTTAAGGACGAGTGCATGCGCGTTTATATAATCGCCCGTTAGAAAAAAAAAAAAACACCCACCCCGCATCGCCGCCCCTTCGCCAGAACCCTGTAGCAGTCAGTTCAGAAAAAAAAAACTATACCACTCGCGCAGTCGAGAACCTTCCGTCGTCGAGGCCGCCGCCGCCGCCGCCGCCATGGCCTCCTCCCCTACCAACATCGCCTTCGAGGCCGCCATCAATGGCAACCTCCGCCTCCTCAGGAGTAAGCGCCGCGCTCTCTCTCTCTCTCCCCGAACACTCGCGCCGGCTCGGCGTTGTGCAGTACGGACGGATTCGGGGTCCCATCTGCGCAATCTCCGTCCGCATTTCGCTCGGGCGAGTGATCTTTCCGCCTGACCTCGGTCGTTCCTGCGTTCCTCAGAGATGGCGAGGAAGGTGGACCTGCGGGGAGCCAAGGACGCGAAAGGGGACCCTGCTCCACTTCGCCGCGTGCAAGGGCAGCCTGGAGATCTGCAGGTTCCTGGCGGAGGAATCCGGGCTCGATGTCAGTTCGGCGTCGAAAACAGGTGCGCCTGCTTGATATAGGAAGACATCCAATATTGCAGCTCTAGTGCTAAGTAGTACAACATGTCTTACATATCTCATCTCAGAATCATTATACTAGAAGGTCACCGGAATTCAATATCATTTTTAGTGTTCCTCTCGGTACGGGACGCAGTACCGTGTCTAGTTTTTTTCTCGTAAAGGAGGATAACCCCTTGCTTCTGCATCTATTGATGCATTGCAGACACTTTTAAGATGGGCAACGATTTGAGTTTTTCTACCTTTAAGAGGGAGTACCGTGTCTAGCTTTCCTTCAAATTGTGTTTCGTTCATTTACAGTGTTTAAAACTGTTGCTGCCAGTGGGATGAATTCAGGAATATCTCATTTTCTCACAAAGCTTTTTTATCTTATCTCTCCGTTTACTATCTTGGATGCTTTTCGATTTGCAATCTTGCCCCCTTTCTCCTTGAATCTGACACAGTGTGGAATCTAACTAAGGTCTCCTGAGATAACACAGTACGTTGTATGTATGTTTCATGTTCAACTAAATTATGTATAGTAGGTTTGTATTCAAGTACATCTGTTCGGGTTTGCTTCAGAGTTCAGACTGCATTGACTTAGTAAGACAGCCCAAGATTGCAGCTCTAGTGCCAAGTGGTACAATAGGTCTTGCATGTCTCATCTCAGCATCATGATACTAGTTGGTCACTGCAATTCCATATTATTTTTTTGGTGTTCCTCTGGGAGTCCATGTACCATGGTTCAAGAGGGAGTACTATGTTTAGCTTTCTTACAAATTATGTTCTGTTCATTTACCTGTGTCTAAATCTGTTACAGTCAGTGCGATGAATTCAGAATGTCTCATTTTTTCTTGCAAAGTTTTTTGTCGAAAGAAAATCTAATGGCATTGATGGCTTCTTCTTGATGAGTTTAATCAATATTTTGTTGCTAGACTCAGCTTGTCCATTAGCTTGGGCATAATACGGAGACGAATTGAGCAACTTTATGTTGTATGATTCGGCAAACTCTCTAACTTGATGTGACATGAAAGATGAACCTTGATCTATAGTTAATGTCTGAGGAATGCTGAATCTATGAATAATGTGTTTGGTTATGAACTGAATTACCTCCGTATGTGTCATGTTTTTGAGAGGTACTACTTCAGACCATTTAGTGAAATAATCGGTTGCCACCAACATGAACCGATGCCCCTTTGAAGAAGACGGATGAATTTGTCCGATGAAGTCTAAACCTCATCCTCTAAAAGGCCACGGCTTGATAATATGATGCAACATAGCAACAGGGGCCATCTGAATTTCACCAATTTTTTTGACAAGCTTCGCACCCTTTATAATACCTGAAGCAATCATTGATCATAGTCGGCCAATAAAATCCTGCACGCTGTAAGAGCCATTTCATTTTGGGTGCCGACTGATGAGTACCACAAATACCTTCATGTACCTTTCCCATAGCAACTCTTGCTTGGTCTTCGTCCAAACACTTTAAAAGAACATCTTCAACCGTTCGGCGATAAAGACCATCATCTCTCATCGTATATTTGAAAGCCATACGCCGAACAGCCCTGTCCACCCTTTCACTCGGATTGCACAAGTAATCAATAATGGGTTTCCTCCAGTCATGATTTTCACTTGCACTAGATTTATTGTTAGTGGCCGAATCAATGGGCTCTAATTCGGCCTCTCCCATATTAGCAAGAGAAAGACAAGACATCGGCTTTTGAGAAACATGAAACATGCCATGATCAATATGATAACCGGATGCTTGTTGTGCCAACTCATTTGCTCTTCAATTGTCATGTCTAGATATATGAGCAATGCTAAAATAATCCAAAGTAGAAGTCGCATCTAGACACTTATCAAGATAAACATTAAGTGATTCGTCTAAACATTGAAAGACTTTGGACACTGCACTACCAATAATGAATCATCAAAAGCCTCAACATGCGTAACACCTATAGCGAGCAACATCACTAAACCGAATAACAATGCTTCATATTCGGCTTGATTATTTGTGCAAAAATATTCCAGTCGGCATGAGGCTTGAAAAACATCATCATAAGGAGATATATAAACAATACCAACACCTTGGCCATTGCTACAAACTGAACCATCGAATATAACCTCCATGGCACTAATGAGACAAGGTTTATATCAACATCATGCTTGTCATTAATCCGATGCTGAACAATAAAATTAGCAACAATTTGGCCTTTCATGGATTTTAGAGATTCATAAGCCAAATCATACTCAATTAAAGCATAGGCCCACTTGCCAATTCTACCACTAAGAATTGGCCGATGCAACATGTACTTAATGACATTTGTTTGACAAGCTACTATGCAAGCACTCGGCAGTAGGTAATGTCTTAGTTTTGTGCAAGCATAATATAAACAGAGGCATAATTTTTCAATAAATCTATACCTTGTCTCGGCGTCCAATAAGCGTCGGCTCAGATATGTAATAGTATGCTCTCTTCCTTCGATTTCTTGAGTCAATAGAGCACCAATAACACCTTCCTCTGCTGCAATGTAAAGCCTAAAGTTTTTTTATATTTGGGTGCTTTCATCACCGGAGGAGTGCTCAAATAAGTCTTGATCATGTCGAATGCCTCTTGCTGTTTTGCCCCCTAAGTAAAATTAGCATCATTCTTTAACCGAAGGATTGGAATGAATGCATCAACCTTTCCTGACAAATTAGCTATGAACCTCCTCAAATAATTGATCCTGCCAAGGAATTTTTGCATATCTCTCTTGCATGTTGAAGCCTCCACTTTTTGTATAGCTTCTATCTTTTTGGGATCAATTTCTACGCCATTCTCATGAATAATGAAACCCAAAAAATTTCCAGCTGACACGCCAAATGCACACTTCAAAGGATTCATCTTTAGTCCATATTTTTTCATTCTTTCAAAAGCTAAACGCAAATCGGCCAAATGAGACTTAAAAGCATCCGATTTGACAACAATATCATCAATATAGACTTCAAGTATAATTCCGAGTAAATCATGGAAAATTAAATTCATAGCCCTTTGATATGTGGCACCAGCATTTTTTAACCCGAATGTCATTAGTGTCCACTCGAATAAACCAAGAAAACCGGGGCAATGAAAGGCTGTCTTGGACATGTCCTCTTCAGCCATAAAAATTTGATTATAACCCGCATTACCATCAAGAAAGCTGATAACCTTATGTCCAGAAGCATCATTAATAAGCATGTCGGCTATTGACATGGGGTACTCATCTTTGGGTGTAGCTCTATTCAAATCTCTGAAATCAATGCACACCCTTAACTTGCCAGATCCTTTCTTCTCCACCGGCACAATGTTAGAGATCCACTTGGCATACCTGCAAGGCCGAATGAAATTAGCTTTGAGCAACCGATCGATCTCCTCCTTGATCCGGTCATATGTTTTTGGATTAAATTTTCTAGCCGATTGTTTGTAAGGTCTAAAACCGGCCTTTATAGGTAACCGATGCTCCACTAGCTCCCGGCTTAAACCTGGCATCTCATGATATTCCCATGCAAAGCAACAAACATATTCTTTCAATAGCCCAATCAACTCAGCTTTATGATCGTCTTTCAAATTTTTGTTTACAAACGTCGGCCTAGGAACTGAACCATCCCCTATATCTATTTTTTCTAATGGATCTGTCGACTGAAAACCCTGTCCTAATTTATCCATGTCATCCAACTCCTCTACAGATTCATACATATCGTTCTCACTAGACCGATATTCCGCAAGACGTTTCTGCAACCACTCGGAATTAGAATCCATTTAAACATATCATACCTTGGAGCCGATTTCCACTAATCGGCTTTAAAGAGACAGACACAAAGCCATTCTTTGTTGCGCTAAGGAAATCAAACTCTGACAAGTCGCGTCCCGTCAAGCAAGTAGCATTGGGATGTTGCCAATCCACCGATGCATCGGCCAAAGCAACACAAGCCGAGTTATCCGCATGAATGACTTCCACCTCATCATCAACCCACTGGATCAAAAACTGGTGCATGGTAGATGGTACGCACTGGTTTGCATGAACCCAATCACGGCCTAGTATGACGTTGTAGTTACCTTGCACCTCAACAACAAAGAATGCAATAGCCAAAGTTTTGCTCCCGACTGTAAGCTCCACATACATCACATCTTTGGCTTCAGTTTTCTCTTTGCCTTCAAACCCATTAAGCACCATATTGGTCTTGATTAATTCATCATCGGGCAAACCCAATTTCTTGAAGACCGAATAGGGCATGAGATTCACCACAGCACCACCATCAACAAGCATCCGAGTGAGTGGCGATCCATTGATATGACCTCTAAGGTACAATGGTTTCAAGTGCGTCACTGGTTCTTTTGGCTTCTCGAATATTGCATTTCTGGGGCCAAAATCCAGCTGAGCCACTTCCCCTTCTTCATCTACAACACGGAATTCAGCGGGTAAGTAATACACCATATTGATATCCATACCTTCATGAACCGGTGTAGACTCATAGTCCAACAGATCATCTTCCTCCTCGCGCGCGTCCACCGAATCTGAATTCTTTCCGAGTGAAGGAGAAGTAACAGGCGACTGAGACGATGTTACAGCTACATCGTCCTCTTTTGATGGTGTAATTGCTACCATGGTAGATGTAGAATCCGTTATGTTTTGCACTGATTTGTGCTTCCACACCTGCTTCGCTGGTATCATGGGCCGAGTGACATTGAACAACTCGTCCCTTTGCTTCTCAGCTTCTTGTTCTGCCATCTCTTGATTCCTCAACCTCTGTAATTTCCTTTTTTGTGTCTTCGTTAGCCCTGTAGGACACCACTTTGGTCGAGTGTATTTAGGATCAACTGGCTTTACTTGGCTGATACTTGCTTCATGATCATTGGTCGAGTGCTTTGGCGCGATAACAAGTATCGGCTCAGTTGGGTTGCTACGCACCGTCGACTGTTGCGTGGAGAACATTTCACTGCCCAAGACGAGTGAGTTAGCATTGATATTTTCCTTGCCTTTCCCTAACTCCACTGCTGCAACACTTGGCAGGTTGACGCGCCACTCTTGTCGATTTTTCTGGCCTACGAAGCTTTCACTCGGGCGCACCCTTTTGCTTGGACAAAATCCACTCGATCGTATTCTTTCATTCAGATAACTCCCGCCCGAGTGCATTCTTACAGTCGGATAATTTCCACTACGAGGCATATTTTGACCAACCGAGTAATGGACACCCGTGTTCAGTCGGCTTTCATACGAGCATCCAAGTCGATCCCAAACAGCTTGTCGTTGTTCTTGTGGAAGCGACATCCTTGATCCAGTCGGTTTTGCATACCGACTGAACATATCAATTGATGGCGACCTTGGTCGCTTCAGGTACGATGACCGATTAGGGCTAGAACTGGCCGACTGATTTGCATATTTGGACAGCATCATATCAAAAGTTGGCTTGACTCGCTTACGATGTACCTTGGCTTCATTCCTCTTCCACTTGCCAACTTCTGGACTCTTGGGTTTAACAAACTTAACACGAGTGTCTTGTTGCACTTGTTGTTGCCCCTCGAGTGCAGGATTCTTGATGGTGATCTTGATTACTTCCTTGCCATCAAGTTGCTTGTCAAGCACAACCTGCCTCCCCAAGACCTTGTTGTCCTCCTTGCTTTTCCTAGGCTCACCAATAATGACATTAATTTCATTAGCAGATTCGGCTACCTCTGGCCGAATGAGCAACTTTTCCCCTCCAAATCCAGAGTGTTCATTGGGAAGGGCTGCTTATCAACTTGCATCTCAGAAAAGTTCAATCGTCTGTCATTAATGGCCGATTGTATCTGTCGTCGGAAAACATTGCAATCATTAGTAGCATGAGAAAAAGAATTATGATACTTGCAATAAGCATGCCGTTTCAACTCTTCAATCGATGGTAAAGTGTGTGATGGGGGGATGACCCCGGGGTAGCGTCAAACGCTCCCTTACTCCAGCTCTCTAACACAATCAAAGGGCGGGCCGCCTCCCCCTACGGTCCGGCTATGCCCTGCTGGCAGCGGCCCTCCGGCCAGAACCCGTCGGCTACGCCCCGCCGGTTACGACGTGCCGGCCGACTAGGGCCGTTGTCGCCTGGCCCCCCCAGCCGGCCGCGCATTGGATACCGTCGCCCGAACGTGCGTGGCGACAGTGGACCCCATCCCATCGGGGGTCAGCGCCCACATGGCCACAGTGAAGGCGTCAGGGCCTCTGGCCCTGGCGGACAATGATCGAGCCTCCAATAGTGCCGACACGCTTCAACCACTCCATTACCTGCCCCGGCATGACTACAGGGCGGCCGGCCGCACCGTTGACCTTGGCCGGTCGCCGCAAGACGACGCCACAAGGGGCGGCCCGTGCCGCGACGTGACCGGCGTTGGTGTTGGAAATATGCCCTAGAGGCAATATATAAAGTGTTTATTATTATATTTCCTTGTTCATGATAATCGTTTATTATCCATGCTATAATTGCATTGATTGGAAACACATTGCATGCGTGGGTAAATAGACAACACTGTGTCCCTAGTATGCCTCTAGTGAACTAGCTCGTTGATCAAAGATGGTCAGGGTTTCCTAGCCATTGACATGTGATGTCATTTGATAACGGGATCACGTCATTAGGAGAATGATGTGATGGACAAGACCCAAACTACAAACGTAGCATATGATCGTGTCAGTTTATTGCTACTGTTTTCCGCATGTCAAGTATATGTTCCTATGACCATGAGATCATGCAACTCATGGATATCGGAGGAGTGCCTTGTGTGTATCAAACGTCGCAACGTAACTGGGTGACTATAAAGGTGCTCTACAGGTATCTCCGACGGTGTCTGTTGAGTTGGCATGGATCGAGACTGGGATTTGTTACTCCGTGTGACGGACAGGTATCTCAAGGCCCACTCGATAATACAACATCACAATAAGCCTTGCAAGCAATGTGACTAATTGTTAGTTGTAGGATCTTGTATTACGGAACAAGTAAAGAGACTTGCCGGTAACGAGGTTTAACTAGGTATGAAGATACCGACGATCGAATCTCAGGCAAGTAACATACCGAAGAACAAAGGGAAAGTTATACGGGATTAACTGAATCCTTAACATAGAGGTTCGACCGATGAAGATCTTCGTAGAATATGTAGGAACCAATGTAGACGTCCAGGTCCCGCCATTGATTATTGGCCGTAGAGGTGTCTCGGTCATGTCTACATAGTTCTCGAACCCGCAGGGTCTGCACACTTAAGGTTTGGTGACGTTTCGGTAGTGTAGAGTTATGTATGATGGTGACCGAAGGTTGTTCGGAGTCCCGGATGAGATCCCGGACGTCATGAGGAGCTCCGGAATGGTCCGGAGGTAAAGATTCATATATAGGAAGTCCCAGTTTGGTCACCGGAAAAGTGTCGGGCTCATCGGTAGTGTACCGGGAGTTCCGGTAGTGTACCGGGAGGCCTCCGGAAGGGGGATTTCGACCCTAAAGGGACCATGGGCTGTGGGAGAGTATTAACCAGACCTTAGTGGGCTGGAAAATCAGCCTAGAAAGGCCCATGGCGCAGGGTGAGAAAAAGGCTAAGGAAAAGGTGAAAAATCAGCCAATACTAGGATTGGAGGTGAAGTAGGATTGCTTCCCACCTCCTATTCGGCCGAACCAAAGGCCTTGGCTGCCTCTCCTCTCCTCCTATATATACTGGTGGAATAGCTAGGGTTTGGCTAACAATTGCAGCCACGTGCTACTCGTTCCACCGGTGCTCCTCTAGATTAGTTTTCCGCAGTGCTTAGGCGAAGCCCTGCCAGAATTACTCCACCACCACCATCACCGAAGCGCCGTCATGCTGCCGGTGAACTCTCTATCCTCTCCACCTTCTCTTGCTGGATCAAGACGGTGGAGATCGTCATCAAACTGCACGTGTGCTGAACGCGGAGGTGCCGTCCGTTCGGTACTAGATCGGAAGGATCGTGATCAAGGCCACGGGACGTTCGTGATCGGATCGCGGGACGGATCGTGACGAGATCGCGGGACGGTTCGTGATTGGTTCGCGGGACGGTTCGTGATTAGATCGCGGGACGCTCGGCGATTTGGATCGCGAAGAAGTACGACTACCCCAACCGCGTTTCTTAACGCTTCCCGCTTAGCGATCTATAAGGGTACGTAGATCCACTCTCCCTCTCGTAGATGCTCATCACCATGGATAGGTTTGCGTGTGTGTAGGAAATTTTTTGTTTCCCATGCAACGTTCCCCAACAGTGGCATCATGAGCTAGGTTGATGGTTCGATGAGATCTCGAGTAGAACACAAAAGGTTTGTGGGCGTTGATGCTTAGATTGCTTCCTCCCTTGGTCGTATTTTGGTTCAGCGGGATTGTGAGATGAAGCGGCCCGGACCAACATTACTCGTACGCTTACGAGAGACCGGTTCTCTCGACGCAACTTGTTGCTTAGATGGCTTGCGGGTGACAGTTTCTCTCACTTTAGTTGGATCGGTTCTGACAAAGGCGGTCCTTGAGAAGGTTGAAAAGCAACTAGTGTATCACCGTTGTGGTTTTTGCGTAGATGAGAATTGTTTTTGCTAGATACCCGTAGCAGCCACGTAAAACATGCAACAACAATTGGAGGACGTCTAACTTGTTTTTGCAGGGTATGTTGTGATATGATATGGCCAATTACATGATGTGATATATGTGATGTATGAGATGATCATGTGATGTATAGATTTTCACGACTTGCACGTCGGTGAATACGGCAACCGGCAAGAGCCATAGGGTTGTCTTTAATTATTGTATGACCTGCGTGTCAATCATTAAGCGTTATGTAATGCTTTACTTTATTGCTAAGCGGTAGCAATAGAAGTAGAAGCAGGGCTGGCGCCACAACCCCAATGGCAACACATTGATGGAGATCAAGATGTTGGAGATCATGGTGTTGTGCCGGTGATGATGGAGATCATGCCGGTGTTTCGAAGATGGAGATCTTAAACACAAGTTCATGGCCATATCATGTCACTTATGAATTGCATGAGATGTTAATCCTTTTATGCACCTTGTTTTGCTTAGTACGGCGGTAGCATTATAAGGTGATCCCTCACTTGAATTTCAAGATGAACTGTGTTCTCCTCGAGTGTGCACCGTTTTGAAAGTTCATCGTGTCGAGACACCACGTGATGATTGGGTGTGATAGACTCTACGTTCACATACAACGGGTGCAAGCCAGATTTGCACGTGCAGAACACTCGGGTTAAACTTGACGAGCCTAACATGTACAGACATGGCCTCGGAACACAAGAGATCGAAAGGTCGAACATGAGTCATATAGTACATATGATCAACATAATGATGTTCACCATTGAAACCAGCTTAACTTACGTGATGATCGGACTTGAGTTGGTGAATTTGGATCATGTGACACTCAGATGACCTGAGGGATGTCAATTTGAGTGGGAGCTTTAGTAATTTGATTAACTAAACTCATTATCTTGAACAATAGTCTTAGTAACCTTTGCATATTTATGTTGTAGATCAATGGCTCGCGCTGTAGCATCCTTGAATTTTAATGCGTTCCTAGAGAAAGCTAAGTTGAAAGATGACGGAAGTAACTTTGTTGATTGGGCCCGTAATCTAAGGATTATGCTTATGGCTTCCCAGAAACAATATGTCCTTGATGCACCGCTTGGTGACCAACCAGAAGACATGACCTCCGAAGACGTTAAGAACGCTTGGGAGGCTCGTGCTGGAGACTACTCAATAGTTCAGTGTGCAATATTGTATGGCTTAGAACCGGGACTTCAAAGACGTTTTGAACGTCATGGAGCATATGAGATATTCCAGGAGTTGAAGTTTATCTTTCAGAACAATGCCCGGACGAGAGGTATGAGACCTCCGATAAGTTCTATGCTTGCAAGATGGAGGAGAACGGGTCTATCAGTGAGCATATACTCAGAATGTCTGGATATTCAAACCGTCTAGCTGAGTTGGAAATTGCCCTTCCGCAAGAGGCGATCATTGATAGAGTTCTTCAATCACTGCCACCCAGTTACAAGAGTTTTGTGATGAACTATAACATGCACGGGATGAACAAGTCATCATCCGAGTTGTTTGCGATGCTGAAAGTCGCTGAGTCTGAAATCCAGAAAGAACATCAAGTGTTGATGGTCAATAAAACCACTAGTTTCAAGAAAAATGGCAAGGGCAAAGGCAAGAAGGGTAAAACCAAGAAGGATGACAAAGCAGTTGCTGTTCCTACAAAGAAGCCTAAGCATGGACCTAAGCCAGAAACTGAGTGCTTTCATTGCAAGGGAACTGGTCACTAGAAGCGGAACTGCCCCAAGTACCTGGCTGACAAGAAGGCGGCCAACGACAAACAAGGTATATATGATATACATGTTATAGATGTATACCTTACTAGTTCTCGTAGTAGTGCCTGGGTATTTGATACCGGTTCGGTTGCTCACATTTGCAACTCAAAGCAGGAACTACGGAATAAACGAAGACTGGCAAAGGACGAAGTGACGATGCGCGTGGGAAATGGTTCCAAGGTGATGTGATCGCCGTCGGCATGCTCTCTCTTCGATTACCATCGGGATTAGTGAAGAACCTGAATAATTGTTATTTAGTGCCTGCGTTAAGCATGAACATTATATCTGGATCTTGTTTATTGCGAGATGGTTACTCATTTACATCAAAGAATAAAGGTTGTTCTATTTATATGAGTAATATCTTTTATGGTCATGCACCCAATGTTAGGGGTTTATTCATTTTGAATCTTGATAGTGATGACACACATGTTCATAACATTGATGCCAAAAGATGTAGAGTTGTAAATGATAGTACCACTTTCTTGTGGCACTGCCGTTTAGGTCATATTGGTGTAAAACGCATGAGGAATCTCCATGCTGATGGACTTTTGGAGTCACTTGATTTTGAATCACTTGACACATGTGAACCATGCCTGATGGGCAAGATGACTAAAACGCCGTTCTCTGGAACAATGGAACGGGCGAGTGACTTGTTGGAAATTATACATACTGATGTATGCGGTCCAATGAATGTTGCAGCGCGTAGTGGATATCGTTACTTTCTCACATTCATTGATGACTTGAGTAGATATGGGTATATTTACTTGATGAAACACAAGTCTGAAACGTTTGAAAAGTTCAAGCAATTTCAGAGTGAAGTTGAGAATCATCGTAACAAGAAGATTAAATTTCTGTGATCTGATCGAGGAGGTGAATATCTAAGTTATGAGTTTGGCAGTCACTTAAGACAGTGTGGAATTGTTTCACAGTTGACACCGCTCGGAACACCATAGCGTAATGGTGTGTCCGAATGTCGTAATCGAACCTTATTAGATATGGTGCGTTCTATGATGTCTCTTGCAGATTTGCCACTATAGTTTTTGGGTTATGCATTAGAGACAGTTGCATTCACTTTAAATAGGGCACCATCAAAATCCGTTGAGACGACGCCATATGAACTGTGGTTTGGCAAAAGGCCAAAGTTGTCGTTTCTTAAAGTTTGGGGATGTGATGCTTATGTCAAAAAGCTTCAACCTGAAAAGCTGGAACCCAAAGCGGAGAAATGTGTCTTCATAGGATACCCGAAAGAGACAGTCGGGTATACCTTCTATCTCAGATCCGAAGGCAAAGTGTTTGTCGCTAAGAACGGAACATTTCTTGAGAAAGAGTTTCTCTCGAAAGAATTGAGTGGGAGGAAAATATAGCTTGATGAGGTTATTGAACCTTTACTTCAACCGGAAAGTAGCGCAGCGCAGAAAGTTGTTTCTGTGGAACCTACGACGGTAGAATAGGAAGTTAATGATGATGATCATGAAGCTTCGGATGAAGCTGCTATTGAACCTTGTAGGTCGACAAAGGCGCGTACTACTCCCGAGTGGTACGGCAACCCTGTCTTGGAGGTCATGTTGTTAGACAACAATGAACCTACGAGCTATGAAGGAGCAGTGATGGGTCCGGATTCCGAGAAATGGTTAGAGGCCATGAAATCCGAGATGGGATCCATGTATGAAAAAAAAAGTATGGACTTTGGAAGTATTACCTAAAGGGCGAAAGGCCATTCAGAACAAACGGATCTTTAAGAAGAAGACGGACGCAGAAGGTAATGTCACCGTCTATAAAGCTCGACTTGTGGCAAAGGGTTTTTCACAAGTTCAAGGAGTTGACTACGATGAGACTTTCTCACCCGTAGCGATGCTTAAGTCTGTCAGAATCATGTTGGCAATATCTGCTTATTTCGACTATGAAATTTGGCAGATGGATGTCAAAATGGCGTTCCTCAACGGTTTCCTTGAGGAAGAGTTGTATATGATGCAACCTGAAGGTTTTGTCGATCCAGAGAATGCTGACAAAGTTTGCAAACTCCAGCGATCCATTTATGGACTGGTGCAGGCATCTCGGAGTTGGAATAAGCGCTTTGATGAGGTGATCAAAGCGTTTGGGTTTATACAAGTTTATGGAGAAGCTTGTATTTACTAGAAAGTGAGTGGGAGATCTATAGCGTTTCTAGTGTTATATGTGGATGACATATTGCTGATTGGAAACAATATAGAAATGCTGGAAAGCGTAAAGGAATATTTGAATAAGTGTTTTTCAATGAAGGACCTAGGAGAAGCTGCTTTCATATTAGGCATTAAGATCTATAGAGATAGGTCAAGACGCTTAATAGCACTTTCACAGAGCACATACCTTGATAAAGTTTTGAAGAAGTTCAAAATGAATAGGCCAAGAAGGGGTTCTTGCCTGTGTTACAAGCTGTGAAGTTGAGTAAGACTGAATGCCCAGTGACTGCAGAAGATAAAGAAAAGATGAGCGTCATCCCCTATGCTTCAGCCATAGGCTCTATCATGTATGCAATGCTATACACAAGATCCGATGTCAGCCTTGCCATAAGTATGGCTGGATGGTTTCAAAGTGATCCTGGAATGGAGCACTGGCAAGCGGTTAAGAATATCCTTAAGTACCTTAACAGGACTAAGGACATGTTTCTCGTTGATGGAGGTGATGAAGAGCTCGTCGTAAAGGGTTACGTCGATGCAAGCTTTGACACTGATCCGGACGACTCTAAGTCGCAAACCGGATACGTATTTATTCTTAACGGGGGAGCGGTAAGCTGGTGCAGTTCCAAGCAAAGCGTGGTAGCTGATTCTACGTGTGAAGCGGAGTATATCGCAGCCTCGGAGGCAGCGAAGGAAGGTGTCTGGATGAAGCAGTTCATGACAGATATTGGAGTAGTGCCTAGTGCACTGAATCCAATAAACCTATTCTGTGACAACACTGGTGCCATTGCTCTAACCAAGGAACCAAGGTTTCACCAGAGGACCAGACACATAAAGCGACGCTTCAACTCCATCCGGTTCTACATCGAGGAGAAGGACTTAAATATTTGGAAAGTGCACACGGATCTGAATATTGCAGACCCGTTGACTAAACCTCTTCCAAGGGCTAAACATGATCAACACTAGAACTGTATGGGTGTTCGATTCATTACCATGTAAATCACATAGTGATGTGAACTAGATTATTGACTCTAGTGCAAGTGGGAGACTGTTGGAAATATGCCCTAGAGGCAATATATAAAGTGTTTATTATTATATTTCCTTGTTCATGATAATCGTTTATTATCCATGCTATAATTGCATTGATTGGAAACACATTGCATGCGTGGGTAAATAGACAACACTGTGTCCCTAGTATGCCTCTAGTGAACTAGCTCGTTGATCAAAGATGGTCAGGGTTTCCTAGCCATTGACATGTGATGTCATTTGATAACGGGATCACGTCATTAGGAAAATGATGTGATGGACAAGACCCAAACTACAAACGTAGCATATGATCGTGTCAGTTTATTGCTACTGTTTTCCGCATGTCAAGTATATGTTCCTATGACCATAAGATCATGCAACTCACGGATATCGGAGGAGTGCCTTGTGTGTATCAAACGTCGCAACGTAACTGGGTGACGATAAAGGTGCTCTACAGGTATCTCCGATGGTGTCTGTTGAGTTGGCATGGATCGAGACTGGGATTTGTTACTCCGTGTGACGGAGAGGTATCTCAGGGCCCACTCGGTAATACAACATCACAATAAGCCTTGCAAGCAATGTGACTAATTGTTAGTTGCGGGATCTTGTATTACTGAACGAGTAAAGACACTTGCCGGTAACGAGGTTGAACTAGGTATGGAGATACCGACGATCGAATCTCGGGCAAGTAACATACCGAAGAACAAAGGGAACGTTATACAGGATTAACTGAATCCTTGACATAGAGGTTCGACCGATGAAGATCTTCGTAGAATATGTAGGAACCAATGTGGACGTCCAGGTCCCGCCATTGGTTATTGGCCGTAGAGGTGTCTCGGTCATGTCTACATAGTTCTCGAACCCGCAGGGTCTGCACACTTAAGGTTTGGTGACGTTTCGGTAGTGTAGAGTTATGTATGGTGGTGAACGAAGGTTGTTCGGAGTCCCGTATGAGATCCCGGATGTCACGAGGAGCTCCGGAATGGTCTGGAGGTAAAGATTCATATATAGGAAGTCCCAGTTTGGTCGCCGGAAAAGTTTCGGGCTCATCGGTAGTGTACCGGGAGTGCCAGTAGTGTACCGGGATGCCTCCGGGAGGGGGATTTCAACCCTAGAGGGACCATGGACTGCGGGATAGTATTAACCAGCCCTTAGTGGGCTGGAAAATCAGCCTAGAAAGGCCCATGGCGCAGGGAGAGAAAAAGGCTAAGGAAAAGGTGAAAAATCAGCCAATACTAGGATTGGAGGTGAAGTAGGATTGCTTCCCACCTCCTATTCGGCCGAACCAAAGGCCTTGGCTGCCTCTCCTCTCCTCTCCTCCTATATATACTGGTGGAATAGCTAGGGTTTGGCTAACAATTGCAGCCACGTGCTACTTGTTCCACCGGTGCTCCTCTAGATTACTTTTCCGCAGTGCTTAGGCGAAGCCCTGCCGGAATTACTCCACCACCACCATCACCGGAGCGCCGTCACGCTTCCGGTGAACTCTCTCTCCTCTCCACCTTCTCTTGCTGGATCAAGACGGTGGAGATCGTCATCAAGCTGCACGTGTGCTGAACGCGGAGGTGTCGTCCGTTCGGTACTAGATCGGAAGGATTGTGATCAAGGCCACGGGACGTTCGTGATCGGATCGCGGGACGGATCATGACGAGATCGTGGGACGGTTCGTGATTGGTTCGCGGGACGGTTCGTTATTAGATCGCGGGACGCTCGGCGATTTGGATCGCGAAGAAGTACGACTACACCAACCCCGTTTCTTAACGCTCTCCGCTTAGCGATCTACAAGGGTACATAGATCCACTCTCCCTCTCGTAGATGCTCATCACCATGGATAGGTTTGCATGTGTGTAGGAAATTTTTTGTTTTCCATGCAACGTTCCCCAACAGTTGGGACCCGCCGCGCGGGCCCCGCCGGCTCCGGCCGGGACCTTTCCGCCGGCGGGGCCTACCAGCGACAAGACCCCACGGCCGGCGGCCCCCACAGCCGGCCAGAGAGGCTGCCGGCTGGGCCCCCATGACCTTTTATTCGTATTGTAATCCGGCGGGTTGGCCTATAAACCCCCCCGGACCACCCCCATGCAAGGGGGTCGACCGATCTCTCGTTCATCCCACACATGCACACGCAAAGAGGAGAAGAGCGAGCTAGCTTCTTCTTCCTCCTCGATCCATACAGCTCAAGGAGAACCTTTGTGATCTCACCATTTTCTCAACCAGACCAAGCAAGACTAGGGGTATTACCTCCCACGGAGGGCCCCGATCCTGGGTACATCGTGTGTCTACCATCGCTTGCGTCTAACCCCGCTCCCGGAGTCCGCCGACGTCCTTTGCCCCTCTCGATAAGCATACCCATGGCATCTGCCGTGACGAAACCACGACAGTGTGAGATATCCTAATGATCTTAGCTTGCAGAAAAGCATCAAATATTTTGTCACACTTAGCAATGTTAAAAGTAAACTTCATCTCTTCGTCACGATTCTTATGAATTGGTTTCGGATCATTGCAAGTAAATGGTTTGGCCTTGGACGACCAAACAAATTCGGAAGCATACATATTACCTTCATCGTCCGAATGATCACTACCATACTCAACCATATTCATCTTAGGACGATGAGTTTTATATCTATGCACCTCTTTGAAATTTTTGCTCCGGCTCTCCTGAGGCAAAGCTTTTTTGTAGGACCTGCTTGACACTTAAGAACTCATAGCCTTCTAGCTTTTCCCTAATGTGAGTTTTCAAACCACTAAGCACAAGGTCAGCCAAGTCCCTCTCGGTTATCACCAAACTATAGCACCGGTTCTTTGTATCTCTAAATCTCTTGACGTAATCGCAGACCGATTCATCATTTTTCTGCTTAACCGATGTAATATGTGATAATTTAAGTTCGTTGTCACCACTATAAAAGTGATCATGAAATTTCTATTCCAGCTGTGACCACACACGGATAGAACCATGTGGTAGAGAAGAAAACCATGAAAATGCAGTACCAGTTAATGATAAAGGAAACAAGCGCACTTTCAATTCATTCAGTGAGCCTGCTTCACCCAGTTGTGCTAAGTATTGAGTAATATGCTCCCATGTGGTTTTTGTGCCTTCTCCATTGAACTTAACAAAATGTGGAATTTTATATCCCGGAGGGCACTGGATAGCGTCAAAGTACTCGGGGTACGGTTTTTGGTAAATCTGATTCCGAGGTAACTCAACTCCAAAATTCTCTCTAAGCATCTTAGCCATCTCCTCTCTAAAACTAGCTAAAGTATCATCCGCAATAGACGGTGAAGCTTGCTGTTGTGGGATGGGAGGGGTAGAATTACTGGCAGTCGGCAGGAACTATGGCACATATGCTGAACTGTAGTTCAGCTATGGCCGAGTGCTTGCACCTGCAGGTACAGCTTTGTTTGGTATATGTACCAAACTTGGCATTCTAATGATGGAATTAACGGGTGCAGCCACAATCTGATTGGTGTGGGCAGGATAGTAATTCATCGGCATGAGAGGTGCTGATGAAAGAGGTAAAGACAAGTTAGGGTTTCCTATGCTAGTAGCCACACCAATATTACCACTAGACGATTGAGGCATATTTTTATGTGCATTGGTATTTTCTATAAAAGTTTGATAGACACAATTATTACCATCGGCAATACGACTCTCAATCTCAGCCCACTGCTCGGGAGAAAAGGTAGTACTTTCAGGAGGTTTAACCTGCTCGGCCTGAAGATGAGGGAACTTGATTTCTCCAATCGGAGTGATATTGCCTTGGCGATCTTTCTTGAAGTTTCCAAGGAACTCCTGCAACTCCTTCTCCTCACGTGACTTCTTGTACTCCTCATAAGCTTGGCGATGATCAGCCGATAGTTCAGAAAGCTTGGGCTTAATGATGTTATCAGCATCTACCTCAGATGGCTTGGGAAGATCAGACATGATGGTTGATGAGGATGATTGATCTTCGGTCCCCAGCGGAGTCGCCAAAAAGTGTGTTGACACACGAACACGTCACTGTGTACCCTCGACGCCGGGGGTGATGGACCGCAACTCACGTCGAAGGAGGTCCGTCCGGCAACGCGATACGCAAGACAGTCGGCAGACGCTTTTGTAGGCCCGAAACCCCGCACGCCTAGGAGGGACCCTGTCAGGGAGTGCGGCGGCTATGGGATGCCCTAGGTCGATTTGCTCGCCCCTAGAGCCTCGGGATTCGCAGGTCTCAAACACGAAGGACAGCGAAGAACGAGAGAAAAACGAAGAACGCAGATGAAAAAGTAGTATATATTGATTTGTTCGATTGTGTGTTGTTCAATCGTCCATAACCCCCAACATATATAAGAGGCGGCTGGACTTCCCGTACAAGCAAAGGATTCATCTAGGCTTTCCTTACAAGAAAATTACATCAATTCACGTCCTAGAGTCCTAGTTCTAATTCCACTCGGATTCAGCCCAAATCTGGCCCAATCTTCTGTCTTGCTTCTTGCGTGGGCCATGGAATCTGTATATGACCTCCGATAGAGACGGTCCAAACACCAATTTTGTGTGCTTTGACGAGGACAACAATCCGTATGTTGATCTTTAACTCGAATACTCCACGAGGTCATCTTTAACTTCTAATCGGACTCGGTCACGTAGCAGACTGGGCTGTCCGAGTGTTGTAGCGTCTCTGCAGATCGTATACTATCTCAAATGAGAATGACCTTAAATGCAATGTTGACCATTTCGACGTTACGAACAACTTTCATGTTGAACACTTTTCCATCCAAGGCCATCTTGAACTTTCACTCGACCGAAACTTTCACTCGACTGAAACTGTCACTCGACGGTGATTTTTACGGACGACAAGTGCACTCGGGCCAAAACTGTCACTCGACGGTGATTTCCACTTGGACGGCAAGTGCACTTGAGCCGAAACTGTCACTCAACGGTGCTTTCCACTCGGACGGTAATTGCACTCGGGTCGAAACTGTCACTCGACGGTGATTTCCACTCGGACGGCAATTGCACTCAGGCCGAAACTGTCACTCGACGGTGATCTTCACTCGGACGGTAATTGCACTCGGCCGGACGGGAAACTTTTCACTCGACGCGTTTCCTTCGGTCGGGAAACTTTCACACGGAAATTTCGAGTGAAACCTCAGGCTGATTTTGTTTTGCCTCTCCAGGTCGCATACGACCTCGGATTGAGAAGATTTATATATCAAAATCAATCGCCTCGATGACGTGAAACATTTTCATATTGTGAGTTTTTCCATCCAAGGACGTCCTGAGGGCCGAATGACTCGCGTGACCCGTCAGACATGTGTCTGATCTCCTGCGCCATATTTTGCTTTGTGATAGGGCTGCACTCTGGTTGCTCTAACTTTTGCAGACGACCTTAGATTGAGATGATTTATATATAAAAATCGATCAGCTTGACAAGGCGAAGACAATCCATGTATAACATTCCTTCATCCGAGGTCGTCTTGGAGGCGTAATGGACCAAAAAGCACTCGGAGCATCTACATGACAATCCAAGTGTGATTTGGCCTTTGAAATGATGCCGAATGGTGATGGCCTAAACATCAAGGTTGTTTCACTCGATAATATGAACTTTATCGTAGAAAGAACCCTTTCGTTTGAGTCCATCTTTATTGCATTTTGCATCGTGCCAACATCAGGTGTCAACACATTTATAGAAGGATAAACCCACTATCCTTCATTGTGATTGATTTTTTCTTCAAATCACTTTGTCGACGATTATTTTTGAAACATGGTCCCTTAGGATCCATTCAATAAAAAAAGGTCGAAGAGAGTTGTCCAGTTAATTAACGAAAAATGGGTGAAAACCATCACAAGGCCTACTGGGTGACCTGACAACGCACACACGTTGTCGAAGAGACTTCGACAACCGCCTCTCTTTGATAACCGCCGAGGCTTGCACCGTTCGATGCCAAACATACACCGCATGCGCCGACGACCAAACAACTCCGACTCTATCCACGAGCATTGCACAGGGGAAAATCACTGGACCTGCGTTGAGCCGGTACCGGAAGTGATCACTCGCCTCGTGTCATCATCAACTCCGACTTTAGAAAGACAAGTGAGGCACGACAACCTCTCGAACACGCTGGATGAGACCGACTACCAAAGCCCAGCAGTAACCCAACTCCTCCCAAAGTCGCCATCGTTGCCACACAAGAAGTCGCGCCACACCCATTGCCGGGCGGATGCCTGCCGAATGCAATGCCGCAAGCGTCCAGCCCATAGAGCGCGCAAACGGGATCTAGTGCTCTTTAAGAGGACGCCCCAAAGAAGGAAGCGACGATGGCCCGACCCAACTGGGCCTTAGGCTTTCACCCGAAGAACTAGAACCAAGGGTGTGCAGGGGGTGGACTCCACAACAAAGCCTCCAAGGAGGTTACACGACGTCCACTGACGTCGTCGCCGTTGGCCAGTAAGACCCGTTAAGCTTTCGCCCGAAGAATCGTCCAACACCGCACCCACATGCATAGCACCGCATCGTTGACCCACACACCTCCCATGAAGTCATCGCGTCATGACCAAGTAGAAGCCACCACAAACCTCGTCGACGGCCAGCGACGCCGTCGAGCTCGATCCAGCCAAAAACGGGCCACATCTAGCATCCCACCTCCGCTGCAACACCAGGGAGTCCACCAAAGCCCCCCACACCGCCGGATAGCGCAAAGACGAGACCCACAGAGTAGGAAGGGGAGGGTCGCGCCCGCCCCGATTCGTCGAAGATGAGTGTCCGGACCGAAGAACCGGAGCCCGCCGACGAAGCAAACGCGACTGCCACTCGCGAGAGACATTGCTAGGAGCCGCCATGCCGAAGAAGAGCCGTGGGGACGATCCCCAGAAGGCTACCGGCTCCGATACCGAGGCCACCGGCCCACCTGACGCTGCCGAGCCACGCAACAGGAAGGGGATCGAACCTCCCCGCCTTGAGCGCCCATCGCTAGACAAGGACAGAAGAACCCGCCGCACTCCACTCCCTGCGCGCCCGTCGCGCCGACGGCGACCACCGTCACCAGAGCACCCCGCACAAGCACCGCGTTGCGCTCCGAGAGGGTCCTAAGAATATCTCTCCGTCACACCGAAACCGCGCTGGCGAGGGAGGCGACGCCATGCCCGAAACCGTAGCCGGGAAGGGGGGGGGGGAGGTGGGTTTGAGCACAAGCGATGAAGGCCGGGAACGAGGGATCAGCCCGGAGCGATCAACGCAACGGACGGAGGAGAGCTCGGGGGTGTTCTGTGCGCCGGACATGACCACCGGACCTCGCCGGAATCGGCCGCCCGTTTGTAAATGCCGACGAGATTGCCGACGGCTACAAGAGGAGCACGCTCACTCTCTCTCTCCCTCTCTCTCTCGTGGCGTGGGAGTGTGGGCTGATTTTTTTGCCCAGGGAGAGAGCGCACTACGAGAGGGAGTGTGGGCTGGTTTGTCTGCGTAATTAGCAAGAACCGTCGAAGTCCATTTCCTGGTCAGTTTTACTGGCGTGGCTGCACTGAATTACTGGTGACGTGGACTGAACTGTCCACACCACCAGTAACTCGTTCATATTTATCTTGTTTTTGTGTAGTTCGGTTCATTTTATTGGTAGCGTGCCTATCAAATCACACTCCATCACTAATACTCCCTCCGTCCTGAAAAACTTGTCCTCAAAATGAATAAAATGGATGTATCTATAACTAAAATAAGTCTAGATACATCCATTTTGGGGACAAGTTTTTCCGGATGGAGGGAGTATATTATTGGTGAATGCAATTCATGGTGAAGCCACGAGTAACTTATATTGTGTCTCATTTAGTGGTGACGTGGATTTTTAATGTCACGCCATCAGTAAATTATTAGGGAAACGCTTGTGGCCCGCG
Source organism: Hordeum marinum (assembly GCA_022496015.1). NCBI lineage: Eukaryota > Viridiplantae > Streptophyta > Magnoliopsida > Poales > Poaceae > Hordeum > Hordeum marinum. The sequence goes on from CM039678.1 coordinate 42,891,417, forward strand.
CGCCGGCCGAACCGTTCGGCCGGTCGCGCGCGACCCGTGCATGCAGCTGATTAGGCATTTAGTTTTTTCCGGTCTAATTTTGCTGCAACTAGCGTTTAAATTTGCTACAAGTGTTTTTCATTTACTATATTTGCCCACTAAAAAATTGTATACACATTTGGTTGCAACCCCAGTTCGTCGGATTTTTTGCTATACCCGGTGTTGATTTTTGCTACAACCGGTATCAATTTTTGCTACAACCATTCACTAAAAAAACTGCATATACGTTCGTCAGAGTTGCATCCTAAGTTCAGCGGATTGTTTTGCTACAACCCACATTTTATTTTGCTACTTCTCATCATCAGCGCCGTGTTTTCACTACGACCGTATTGATATTGCTACGACCATATTTTTGCTGCATCTATGATCAAAATTTGCTACGTCGTGGCTGAAATTTGCTACATCGAGGTTTTTTGCTGCATGCACAGATCTGACGGTCAAACCAAATCCAATCTGACGGATCGGGCGGCCCGCGTGCGGCCGGCTGAAAGTTTCGGCCGGCGGAGAGCAGTGCCCAAATTATTATAGGTGGGGTACTAAATATGCACACTTCAAATAGTGGTGTTGTGGATAGAAATTGGCGTGTCACCATTTGAAGTCGTGGATAGCTATTTTTCTACTAATGTTCTTACCATTTGATTTTAGTCCTTACACATCAAAAAAATTGTAAAAACTTTCTCGGAATTTTTACTACAATATATTGAGGTCATCTATTGACACCATGCCAAGTTTCATATTTATTAGACATCACTAGAATTAAAATACGAATAAACTTCAAGTTCACGGTTGATTCTTGTCACATAGATATTTGAATTTCATATTTATTTTTCGTATGAGGCATACACATATACTCAATGCCTTAAATATGATTTTTCAAATAAAGTTTGTATACTGTTTTGTGTATTCGTAGTTCAAACTTGAATGTATTCCTCAAATGAGTAGAAATGTAGTTAATGACTCAAATATAGCGAATGAGCTCCGAAAAGTGCCAAATTTTAATATGGAAGATTCTATGGTGTATCTTAATTGCAGAAAAATATATATTAAGATCAAATGATGAAAGAAATTATTAGTTCCCCAGCAACTTGGTGCATTCACTCTCCAAACAATGGTCGTTCCTTGGAGATAGTGTGATTTCTAAAGGACATACATAAAAAATAGAAACCTCAAAATTTTACCACATCATACCAAGGTCATATCATGACACTATAACAAGTTTCATATTTTACAAACTTTAATTACAATTTTTGTAATTTAAATACCAATAAACTCTATGTTCGCGGTTGATTCTTGCCACATATATCTTATAAATTTATATCTATTTTTTATATGAAGCATACAAATATATTCAATACCCTAAATATGATTTTAAAATCATTTTGGGTACTGTTTCATGTATTCATAGTTCAAATTTTAATTATATCCATTAAATTATTAGAAATTCAGTTAATGACTAAAATATAGCAAATGAGCGCTGAAAAGTGCCCGTTTTTAACATGGGGGTGGGGGGCTTCTATGGTGCATGTTAAGTGTAAAAAAAAATCAAAGTCAAACGACCCAAAAAAGGTCAGTTCGCCTTCAAACTTATAGCGAAAAGGGTTATTCTTGGGAAAAATAATAATTTAAGGGATCACACACGGTTCCATTCAAGAAAGCGTATGTGATGATAGACTATATTGCACAGACAATGTATGCAAAAAATTTGTGCAACGCATTACACACGTTTGTGTTTTTAACATCGTGCGCAATGATATTTTCTCACACAAATTTGCAAAACTATGTGCATGACATCACAAACAGTGCATTATAATAGCTGTGTGCAATGATAGACTACGTCGCATACACATTATTTATAAAAACCATGTGCAAAGCATCACACACCTTTATGTTTTTTTAAACCGTGTTGAATAATAGGCAACATCACATACACATTTTTTCCAAAATCTGTTTGTGTGGCATCGCAAACAATTATGTTTTTGAAATGTGTGCGATATTACGTCATCGCACACACTTTTTTTATGTTACATCGCACACATTTGATGTACATCGCACACAGTTTCTTCGAAGGGTCTTTGATACATGTGTTGTTTTAGGACCTTTCTCAAGTAGTGTGTTAATCCCTTGCTCTTTTGATCTTATCGTCTTGCCCTGAAAAAGCAAGATTGTTTTTGTACTTAGTAACATATCAGTGGTTCATGATTTTCCAAATATCTTTTCGGATGTATTACCAGGTTATCCCCTAGATGTTATGTTGTGTTCATGATCAATTGGTTTTCCTCTAAACTATCCCTTCTCTAAAAAGCTATGAAGGATACCCGTGAACTAGTTGGTTAAGCTTAAACACAACTTGAAGAATTGTAAAATGAAAGCTTCTCCGATCAAGTTCATTCAAAGGAATATCTTGTGCGTGCGTGCTGAAGGAAGATGCTATCTGCATCGATTGACCTCCTTGAACAATTGATGTATCTATTGTCTCATCTAAGCTTTGATTTGCGTATGGGCTATCGTAAAATCAAAATAAGAATAAATTTTTTTACTAATGTGGTCTTACATCTTTTGGTTTGAGCAATGTTATGGTCTTGTTCACATAGTTTTGAAATTCCATCTATGCGGAGTAAACCTTAGTGGAGTATTTTTTATTCCACTAAGGCTTAGTCATTTTTAGCCTATCCCTTAATTTAGCCGATTAAATATTGGTTTGTACATTTCGCCAAAGACTTGTTATGCGCCTTCGTGACTATGGAGACCATGCTGACAACGCTGGTGAGCACGTTGGACACGCCAGGCATCACACACATGGGATGCCACGACTCTATTGTTGGGGAACGTCGAATGAGAAACAAAAAATTTTCTACGCACACGCAAGATCTATCCATGGTGATGAGCATCTACGAGAAAGAGAATGGATCTACGTACCCTTGTAGATTACTAAGCGGGAAGCGTTAAGAAATACGGTTGGTGTAGTCGAACGTCTTCGCAATCCAAATCGCCGAGCGTCCCGCGATCCAATCACGATCCTTCCCGATGAAGCACCGAACGGACGGCACCTCCGCGTTCAGCACACGTATAGCTTGATGACGATCTCCGCCTTCTCGATCCAGCAAGAGGGAGCGGAGAGGTAGAAGAGTTCTCCGGAAGCATGATGGCGCTCCGGCGACGGTGGAGGATATTCTCCGGCAGGGCTTCGCCTAAGCACCGCAGAAATCCGATCTGGAGGAGAAACTATGCATTGGAGGAATGGGTAGCACGTGGCTGAAAATCAAGTGCCAAAAACCTTAAAACCTCTAGTATATATAGGAGGAAGAGAGGAGGAGGCTTGTCCCTCAAGGGGCCAACCCTTGGTTCGGCCGAATCAAGGAGGAGAGGAGGACTCCTCCTCCAATCCTAGTAGGACTAGGATTCCTCCCTATTTTGCCTTTTTTCCACCATTTCTTTTTACGTTTTCCCTCCTAGCTGCATGGGCCTTGTGTGAAACTTCCACCAGCCCACTAAGGGCTGGTATTCACTCTCCCACAGCCCATGTAGCCTCTTGGGTCGAAATACCCCTCCCGATGGTCTCCCGGTACACTACCGATGAGCCCGAAACTTTTCTGGCAACAAAAATAGGACTTCCTATATATCAATCTTTACCTCCGAACCATTTCGGAGCTCCTCGTGACGTCCGGGATCTCATCCGGGACTCCAAACAACCTTAGGTCACCACCATACATAACTCTATACTACCGAAACGTCACCAAACCTTAAGTGTGCAGACCTTGCGGGTTCGAGAACTATGTAGACATGACCGAGACACCTCTACTGTCAATTAGCAATAGCGAGACCTGGATGTCCATATTAGTTCCTACATATTCTACGAAGACCTTTATCGGTCAAACCTCTATGTCAAGGATTCAGTTAATCCCGTATGATGTTCCCTTTGTTCTTCGGTATGTTACTTGCCCGAGATTTGATCGTTGGTATCTCCATAGCTAGTTCAACCTCGTTACCGGCAAGTCTCTTTACTCGTTCCGTAATACAAGATCCCATGACTAACACTTAGTCACATTGCTTGCAAGGCTTATTGTGATGTTGTATTACCGAGTGGGCCCTGATATCTCTCTCCGTCACACGGAGTAACAAATCCCTCTCTTGATCCATGCCAACTCAACTGGCACCTTCGGAGATACCTGTAGAGCACCTTTATAGTCACCCAGTTACGTTGCGACGTTTGATACACACAAGGCACTCTTCCGGTGTCCGTGAGTTACATGATCTCATGGTCATATGAACATATACTTGACATGTAGAAAACAATAGCAATAAACTGACACGATCATATGCTACGTTTGTTGTTTGGGTCTTGTCCATCACATCATTCTCCTAATGATGTGATCCCGTTATCAAATGACATCACATGTCAATGGCTAGGAAACCTTGACCATCTTTGATCAACGAGCTAGTTCACTAGAGGCATACTAGGGACAAAGTGTTGTCAATTTACCCACACATGTAATGTGTTTCCAATCAATACAATTATAGCATGGATAATAAACGATTATCATGAACAAGGAAATATAATAATAAACACTTTATTAATTGCCTCTAGGGCATATTTCCAACAGTCTCCCACTTGCACTAGAGTCAATAATCTAGTTCACATCACTATGTGATTTACATCGTAATGAGTCGAACACCCATGCAATTCTGGTGTTGATCATGTTTAGCCCTTGGAAGAGGTTTTTTCAATGGGTCTGCAACATTCAGATCCATGTGCACTTTGCAAATATTTATGTCCTTCTCCTCGATGTAATCGCGGATGGAGTTGAAGCGTCGCTTTATGTGTTTGGTCCTCTTGTGAAACCATGGTTCCTTGGCCAGAGCAATGGCACCAGTGTTGTCATAGAACATATTCATTGGATTCAGTGGACTGGGCACCACTACAAGATCTGTCATGAACTGCTTCATCCAGACACCTTCCTTCGCCGTCTCCGAGGCTGCGATGTACTCCGCTTCGCACGTAGAATCGGCTACCACGCTTTGCTTCGAACTACACCAGCTTACCGCTCCCCCGTTGAGAATAAATACGTATCCGGTTTGTGACTGAGAGTCATCCGGATCAGTGTCAAAGCTTGCATCCACGTAACCCTTTACGACGAGCTGTTCATCACCTCCATAAACGAGAAACATTTCCTTAGTCCTTTTCAGGTACTTAATGATATTCTTGACCGCGGCCCAGTGCTCCATTCCAGGATCACTTTGAAACCTTCCGGCCATACTTATGGCAAGGCTGACATCGGGTCTTGTGCACAACATTGCATACATGATAGAGCTTCTGGCTGACGCATAGGGGATGATACTCATCTTTCCTCTATCTTCCACAGTCACTGGGCATTGAGTCTTACTCAACTTCAGACCTTGTAACACAGGTAAGAACCCCTTCTTGGACTGATCCATTTTGAACTTCTTCAAAACTTTATCAAGGTATGTGCTCTGTGAAAGTGCTATTAAGCGTCACGATCTATCTCTATAGATCTTAATTCCTAATATGAAAGCAGCTTCTCCTAGGTCCTTCATTGAAAAACTCTTGTTCAAATATTTCTTCATGCTTTCCAGCATTTCTATATTGTTTCCAATCAGCAATATGTCATCCACATATAATATTAAAAACGCTATATAGCTCCCACTCACTTTCCTGTAAATACAAGCTTCTCCATAAACTTGTGTAAACTCAAACGCTTTGATCACCTCATAAAATGCTTATTCCAAGTCCGAGATGCTTGCACCAGCCCATAAATGGATCGCTGGAGTTTGTAAACTTTGTTAGCATTCTCTGGATCGACAAAACCTTCTGGTTGCATCATATACAACTCTTCCTCAAGGAAATTGTTGAGGAACGCTGTTTTGACATCCATTTGCCAAATTTCATAGTCGAAATAAGCAGCTATTGCCAACATGATTCTGACAAACTTAAGCATCGCTACGGTTGAGAAGGTCTCATCGTAGCCAACTCCTTGAACTTGTGAAAAACCCTTTGCCACAAGTCAAGCTTTATAGACGGTGACATTACCGTCTACGTCTGTCTTCTTCTTAAAGATCCATTTGTTCTGAATGGCCTTTCGCCCTTCAGGTAATACTTCCAAAGTCCATACTTTGTTTTCATACATGGATCCCATCTTGGATTTCATGGCCTCTAACCATTTTTTGGAATCCGGGCCCATCACTGCTCCTCCATAGCTCGTAGGTTCATTGTTGTCTAACAACATGACCTCCAAGACAGGGTTGCCATACCACTCAGGAGCAGTATGCGCCCTTGTTGACCTACGAGGTTCAATAGTAGCTTGATCCGAAGCTTCATGATCATCATCATTAACTTCCTCTTCAACCGTCGTAGGTTCCACGGAAACATCTTTCTGCGCTGTGCTACTTTCTGGTTGAAGCAAAGGTTCAATAACCTCATCAAGCTCTATTTTCCTCCCACTCAATTCTTTCGAGAGAAACTCTTTCTCAAGAAATGTTCCATTCTTAGCGACAAACACTTTTCCTTCGGATTTGAGATAGAAGGTATACCCGACTGTCTCTTTCGGGTATCCTATGAAGACGCATTTCTCCGCTTTGGGTTCCAGCTTTTCAGGCTGAAGATTTTTGACATAAGCATCACATCCCCAAACTTTAAGAAATAACAACTTTGGCCTCTTGCCAAACCATAGTTCATATGGCGTCGTCTCAACGGATTTTGATGGTGCCCTATTTAAAGTGAATGCAACTGTCTCTAATGCATAACCCAAAAACTATAGTGGCAAATCTGCAGGAGACATCATAGAACGCACCATATCTAATAAGGTTCGATTACGACATTCGGACACACCATTACGCTATGGTGTTCCGAGAGGTGTCAACTGTGAAACAATTCGACACTGTCTTAAGTGACTGCCAAACTCATAACTTAGATATTCACCTTCTCGATCAAATCGTAGGAATTTAATGTTCTTGTTATGATGATTCTCAACTTCACTCTGAAATTGCTTGAACTTTTCAAACGTTTCAGACTTGTGTTTCATTAAGTAAATAAACCCATATCTACTTAAGTCATCAAAGAAGGTAACAAAATAACGATATCCACCGCGCGCCTCAATGTTCATCGGACCACACGCATCAGTATGTATGATTTCCAACAAATCACTCGTCTGTTCCATTGTTCCCGAGAACGGCGTTTTAGTCATCTTGCCCATGAGGCATCGTTCACATGTGTCAAGTGATTCAAAATCAAGAGACTCCAAAAGTCCATCAGCATGGAGCTTCCTCATGCGTTTTACACCAATATGATCTAAACGGCAGTGCCACAAGAAAGTGGTACTATCATTATCAACTCTACATCTTTTGGCATCAATGTTATGAACATGTGTATCATCAGTATCAAGATTCAATATAAATAAACCCCTCACATTGGGTGCATGACCATAAAAGATATTACTCATATAAATAGAACAACCTTTATTCTCTGATTTAAATGAGTAACCTTCTCGCAATAAACAAGATCCAGATATAATGTTCATGCTTAACGCAGGCACTGAATAACAATTATTCAGGTTCATCACTAATCCCGATGGTAATCGAAGAGAGAGCGTGCCGATGGCGATCACATCAACCTTGGAACCATTTCCCATGCGCATCGTCACTTCATCCTTTGCCAGCCTTCATCTATTTCGTAGTTCCTGTTTTGAGTTGCAAATATGAGCAACCGAACCGATATCAAATACCCAGGCACTACAAAGAGAGCTAGTAAGGTACACATCAATAACATGTATATCATATATACCTTGTTTGTCGTTGGTCGCCTTCTTGTCAGCCAGGTACTTGGGACAATTTCGCTTCTAATGACCAGTTCCCTTGCAATTAAAGCACTCAGTTTCTGGCCTGGGTCCATGCTTAGGCTTCTTTATAGGAGTAGCAACTGCTTTGCCATCCTTCTTGGTTTTAGCCTTCTTGCCCTTGCCCTTGCCATTCTTCTTGAAACTAGTGGTTTTATTGACCATCAACACTTGATGTTCTTTCTGGATTTCAGACTCAGCGACTTTTAGCATCGCAAACAGCTCGGCGACTGACTTGTTCATCCCGTGCATGTTATAGTTCATCACAAAGCTCTTGTAACTAGGTGGTAGTGATTGAAGAACTCTGTCAGTGATCACCTCTGGCGGCAGGGTAATTACCAACTCTGCCAGACGATTCGAATACCCAGACATTCTGAGTATATGCTCACTGATAGACCCGTTCTCCTCCATTTTGCAAGCATAGAACTTATGGGAGGTCTCATACCTCTCGATCGGGGCATTCTTATGAAAGATAAACTTCAACTCCTGGAACATCTCATATGCTCCATGACGTTCAAAATGTCTTTGAAGTCCCGGTTCTAATCCATACAATATTGCACAGTGAACTATTGAGTAATCTCCAGAACGTGCCTCCCAAGCTTTCTTAACGTCTTCGGATGACATGTCTTCTGGTTGGTCACCAAGCGGCGCATCAAGGACATATGATTTCTGGGAAGCCGTGAGGATAATCCTCAGATTACAGGACCAGTCAACAAAGTTACTTCCATCATCTTTCAACTTAGCTTTCTCTAGGAACGCATTAAAATTCAGGGGTGCTACTACGCGAGCCATTGATCTACAACATAATTATGCAAAGGTTACTTAGCCTATTTTTCAAGATAATGAGTTTAGTTAATCAAATTACTAAAGCTCCCACTCAAATTGACATCCCTCAGGTCATCTGAGTGTCACGTGATCCAAATTCACCAACTCAAGTCCAATCATCACGTGAGTTGAGGTGGTTTCAATGGTGAACATCATCATGTTGATCATATCTACTATATGACTCATGTTCGACCTTTCGGTCTCTTGTGTTCCGAGGCCATGTCTGTACATGCTAGGCTCGTCAAGTTTAACCTGAGTGTTCTGCATGTGCAACACTGGCTTGCACCCGTTGTATGTGAATGTAGAGTCTATCACACCCGATCATCACGTGGTGTCTCGACACGACGAACTTTCGCAACGGTGCACACTCGGGGAGAACACAACTCGTTTTGAAATTTAAGTGAGGGATCACCTTATAATGCTACCGTCGTCCTAAGAAAAACAAGGTGCATAAAAGGATTAACATCACATGCAAATCATAAGTGACATGATATGGCCATGAACTTGTGCTTTTGATCTCCATCTTGAAAGCACCAGCATGATCTCCATCGTCACCGGCACGACACCATGATCTCCATCATCTTGATCTCCATCAACGTGTCGCCATCGGGGTTGTCGTGCCCATCATGCTTCTACTACTATTGTTACCGTTTAGCGATAAAGTAAAGCATTACATAGCGCTTAATGATTGACACGCAGGTCATACAATAATTAAAGACAACCCTATGGCTCCTGCCGGTTGCCGTACTCATCGACATGCAAGTCGTGATATTCTATACATCACATGATCATATCATACATCACATATATCACATCATGTAATTGGCCATATTACATCACAACATACCTTGCAAAAACAGGTTAGACGTCCTCTAATTGTTGTTGCATGTTTTACGTAGCTGCTACGGGTATCTAGCAAGAACAATTCTCACCTACGCATAAACCACAACGGTGATACATTAGTTGCTTTTCGACCTTCTCAAGGACCGCCTTTGTCGAATTCGATCCAACCAAAGTAAGAGAAACTGACACCCGCCAGCCATCTATGCAACAAGTTGTAGTTGAGGGAACCGGTCTCTCGTAAGCGTATGAGTAATGTTGGTCCGGGCCGCTTCGTCCCACAATACCGCTGAACCAAAACACGACCAAGGGAGGAAGAAATCTAAGCATCAACGCCCACAAACTCTTTGTGTTCTACTCGAGATCTCATCTACACATAGACCTAGCTCATGATGCCACTGTTGGGGAACGTCGCATGGGAAACAAAAAATTTCCTACGCACACGCAAGATCTATCCATGGTGATGAGCATCTATGAGAAGTAGAGTGGATCTACGTACCCTTGTAGATCGCTAAGCGGGAAGCGTTAAGAAATGTGGTTGGTGGAGTTGAACGTCTTCGTGATCCAAATCGCCGAGCGTCCCGCGATCCAATCACGATCCGTCCCGATCAAGCACCGAACGGACGGCACCTCCGTGTTCAGCACACGTACAGCTTGATGACGATCTCCGCCTTCTCGATCCAGCAAGAGGGAGCGGAGAGGTAGAAGAGTTCTTCGGCAGCATGACGACACTCGTGCGATGGTGGTGGAGCTATTCCGGCAGGGCTTCGCCTAAGCACTGTAGAAATCCTATCTTGAGGAGAAACTATGCACTAGAGGAATGGGTAGCACGTGGCTGAAAATCAAGTTCCAAAAACCCTAAAACCTCCAGTATATATAGGAGGAAGAGAGGAGGAGGCTTGGCCCTCAAGGAGCCAGCCCTTGGTTCGGACGAATCAAGGAGGAGAGGAGGACTCCTCCTCCAATCCTAGTAGGACTAGGATTCCTTCCTATTTTGCCTTTTTCCCACCTTTTCTCTTTGGGTATTCTCTCCTAGCCGTATGGGCATTGTGTGGAACTTCCACCAGACCACTAAGGGCTGGTATTCACTCTCCCACAGTCCATGTAGCCTCTTGGATCGAAATACCCCTCCCGATGGTCTCCCGGTACACTACCGGCACTCCCGGTACACTATCGATGAGCCCGAAACTTTTCCGGTGACCAAAATAGTACTTCCTATATATCAATCTTTACCTCCGCACTATTCTCGAGCTCCTCGTGACGTCCGAGATCTCATCCGGGACTCGAAAAAACATTCGGTCACCACCATACATAACTCTATACTATCGAAACGTCACCAAACCTTAAGTGTGCAGACCTTGCGGGTTCGAGAACTATGTAGACATGACCGAGACACCTCTACTCTCAATAATCAATAGCGGGACCTTGATTTACATATTGGTTCCTACATATTCTACGAAGATCTTTATCGGTCGAACCTCTATATCAAGGATTCAGTTAATCCCGTATGATGTTCCCTTTGTTCTTCGGTATGTTACTTGCCCGAGATTTGATCATCGGTATCTCCATACCTAGTTCAACCTCGTTACCGAGAAGTCTCTTTACTCATTCCGTACTACAAGATCCCATGACTAACACTTAGTCACATTGCTTGCAAGGCTTATTGTGATGTTGTATTACCGAGTGGGCCCTGAGATACCTCTTCGTCACACGGAGTAACAAATCCCAGTCTTGATCCATGCTAACTCAACAAACACCTTCGGAGATACCTGTAGAGAACCTTTATAGTCAGCCAGTTACTTTGCGACGTTTGATATACACAAGGCACTCTTCCGGTGTCCGTGAGTTACATGATCTCATGGTCATAGGAACATATACTTTACATGCAGAAAACAGTAGCAATAAACTGACACGATCATATGCTACGTTTGTAGTTTGGGTCTTGTCCATCACATCATTCTCCTAATGATATGATCCCGTTATCAAATGACATCACATGTCAATGGCTAGGAAACGTTGACCATCTTTGATCAACGATCTAGTTCACTAGAGGCATACTAGGGACAAAGTGTTGTCTATTTACGCACACATGTAATGTGTTTCCAATCAATACAATTATAGCATGGATAATACACGATTATCATGAACAAGGAAATATAATAATAAACACTTTATTTATTGCCTCTAGGGCATATTTCTAACATCTACATGCACTAATCTAGGTTGACACACTAGCGTCCTTCATCACGTTCGTGCCCATGCGCAACTCCTAGAACATCATGTAATGGCCTGGGATGGCTGTTTTATCGGCGGCGTAGTTGGTGTACTCCACCAGTGATGCGTCGAACAGGACCAGGTGCTGCACCATGGTGCTATCCGCCATGTGCAGCTCCGTCTTGTTTGTCTTGTCTTAATCAATGCACAGCACCATGTTTCACCGTTGCTTGAAGCTAAAATTCGGTGCCTCATGCTTGAATCCTGCTACCCTTAGTACGTTGTCCACACGGTATCAACACAAGCATGTGAAAATCTCTCTCTCTCTCTCTTTCTCACACACACACACACGGGAAATGATGAATGATGTGATCGAGGCGTACTCGAGAAGCTGGCTACAATGATTTCGTAGTGGTGACAAAGCTTCACATCGATTAGAAGATGCCAACAAGTTCATAAGGAGGAGGTCTCTTGCTCCCCTTCTTCCGTCCAATAGAATCTTTGCTCCATTGACCTTAGAAGCGCACAGATGTCGCACCTATGCATGCACTAATCGAGGTTGACACTGGCGTCTACCGCCGAGTTCGTGCCCTCGCGCAACTCCATGAACATCACATAATGTCCTGGGATGGCGGTTCTATCTGCGTAGCTGGTGAACTCCCAACACCGATGCGACGAACAGGGCCAAGTGTTGCATCGCTCACCGCCATCTGTAGCTCCGTCTTGTCCATCTTGTCCGAGTCGATGCTCAGTGCCACACTTCGCCATCGCTCGAAGCTAAAAATTGGCGCCTCATTCTTAAACTCGCTACCCTCAATACGTCGTCCACACAGTATCGACACAAACCTGGGAATATCACATCATATATATGGACAATGATGTGATCAAGCCGTACGTGAGAAGGTGGCTACCATGAGTTCGTAGTGGTGACCTAGCTTCACATCGGCTAGAAGATGCAAATACAAGTTCGTAGGGGGGAGGTCTTTTGCCTCCCTCTTCTGTCCAATAGAATCACCACTCCATTGCCCTTAGAAGCACACACACCGGATGTCCCACCTTTGCATGCCCTAATCGAGGTTCACGTTGGCATCCGCCGTCGCATTCGTGCCCTCGCACAACTCCCAAAATTAACATCACTTTATGTCATGGGATGTCGATTGTACCGACGTAGTTGGTGTACTCCACCAGCGATGCGCGGAATGGGGCCAGGTGCTGCACGGTGTTGCTCACCGCCATGTGCAGCTCCGTCTTGTCTGTCTTGTCCAAGTCGATGCTCAGCGCCACGTTTCATCATCGCTTGAAGCTAAATATCGGTGCCTCATTCTTGAATCCTTCTACCCTCATTATGTCAACCACATGGTATGGACACAAACATGTGAAAATCACATACATATATACGGACAATGATGTGATCCAGACGTACCTGAGATGGTGACTACCACGAGTTCGTAGTGGTGATCGAGCTTCACATCGATTACAAGATGCAAATAGAAGTTCGTAGGGGGGGTCTTTTGCCCCCTTCTTCTGTCCAATAGAAACTTTGCTCCATTGAGCTTAGAAGCGCACACACCGGATGTCGCACCTCTGCATGCACTAATCGAGGTTGATGCCGACGGATTTCGTCCCGTTCGTGTCCTTGCGCAACTGCTAGGACATCACATAGTGTCCTGGGATGGCGACTGTATCGGTGTAGCTGGTGAACTCCACCAACGATGAGCCAAAGAGGGCCAGGTGCTGCAACGTGCTGCTCACCGCCATGTGCAGCTCTGTCTTGTTCATCTTGTCCGAGTCAATGCTCAGCGCCAAATTTCACCATCGCCCGAAGTTAAAAATTGGTGCATCATTCTTGAACCCTGCTACTGTCAATATGTCGTCCACACGGTATCGAGACAAACCTGGGAAAATCACGTCATATGTATGGAGAATGATGTGATCAAGCGGTACGTGAGAAGGTCACTACCACGAGTTCGTAGTGGTGACCGAGCTTCACATTGATTAGAAGATGCAAATACAAGTTCGTAAGGGGTGGGGGTGGGGTGTGTGTGGACAGAGTACCTTTTCCCCCTTCTCCTGTCCAATAGAATCACCACTTTATTGCCCTTAGAAGCACACACACCGAATGTCGCACCTTTGCATGCCCTAATTAAGGTTGACGTTGGCGTCTGCCGTCGCATTCGTGCCCTCACACAACTCCCAAAACATCACATAATGTCCTGGGATGGCGGTTGTACCGGGGTAGTTGGTGTACTCCACCAGCGATAAACCGAACGGGGCCAGGTGCCACATCATGCTGCTCACCGCCATGTGCAGCTCCATCTTGTCCGTCTTGTCCATCTTGTCCAAGTCGATGTCAGCGCCACGTTTCACCTTCGCTTGAAGCTAAAATTCGACGCCTCATTCTTGTACCCTGCTACCCTCAGTATGTCGGCCACACCATATCAACACAAACCTATGAAAATCACATACATATATATGGACAATGATGTGTTCTAGATGTGATCCAGCCGTACCTGAGATGGTGGCCACCATGAGTTCGTAGTGGTGACCAAGCTTCACATCGATTACAACATGAAAATACAAGTTCGTAGGGGGGGGGGAGGTCTCCCCCTTATTCTCTCTAATAGAATCTCCGGTCCATTGCCCTTAGAAGCGCACACACCGGATGTCGCACCTCTGCATGCACTATTGAGGTTGACGATGGCGTCCGCCGCCGTGTTCGTGCCCTCGCGCAACTCCCAGACCATCACATAATATCTTGGGATAACACTTGTATCGGAGTAGCTGGTGTTACTCAACCAGCGATGTGCCGAATGGGGCCAGGTGCTGCACCATGCTGCCCACCACCACGTGCACTCCATTTTGTCCGTCTTGTCCGAGTTGATGCTCGCCACATTTCACTGTTGCTTGAAGCTAAAAAAATGACGCTTAATTCTTGAACCCTTCTACCTTCAGTATGTCGTCCACACGTTATCAACACAAACCTATGAAAAGCACAAATAAGAACTAGGGTCTTTTGCCCCCCTTCTTCTGTCCAATAGAATCTTCGCTCCAGTGCCCTTAGAAGATGTGAATGGAAGAGTTCAGATGTATTATGTTATACCGGAACTATATTGTACCTTTAGTTGGTAATCATAGTGGAGAAAATCAACCAACGGGTCCTCGTTCACAGAGTAACATTGATCTTGGCTAAATGTTACAAAGGGAACTTTGTGTTTCAAAGAATATAGGAGTAGCTAAAACATGCAAAGGGTATCACTTCTAGAAGAGCGAAAACAAGTTTAGCAACACCTTAATGAGAACGTAGTAGTATACTGCGTGGGACATACCTCTCTACGTACATCTTGATCTACCCCTTCCATGCTGGTAAACTAACAACCGATGCAGTTGGAACTTCAAAGCGCATGTGAGTGAGATCATGACCGTGATCACAGCTAATGATGCCAAAGGTAGTACCCACAAAAAAACGATGATACAATATATGAGGCATCTTTTGCCGATAGATTCCTCACTCCATTTACCTTAGAAGATGCAAATAGTAAGAAGTGGCGAGCCCGGATATAAGTAAACCCAGAGCTAAAAAGAATTGACAACATGGAAAACACTAGAGGCTAAAGCACGCTTCGCCGTTCTTTACTTGTAGGATTAGTTATTGTTTCTCTAGCAGGTTCTTGCAATCGGTCATTTCATTTTGGTTTTATTTGTGTTGCTTGGGTCTTAGTTATGTTCTGCTATTTCATTCATATATCCTTTTGGCAATTCTTTTGGAGATGGTATTCATTCGGAGAGTAGAGTAGAGTTGTTCGATGCATGGTATTAGTGTTTGAAAGTGCGTTATATCCACTAGAGGGGTGGTGAATAGGCGATTTTTACAAATTCATCACTGAGGAATTTCAACTTGAGGAATTTGAAATATGATGAATAACTAATAACGGAATAAGTACTCAAGTGCATGAGAAACATAGCAATATCATAGTCATCATGATGAAATAAAACATGCACATGTTACGTGTAGCGTGATACAGGATAATCAGGTAAGGAACAAGGTAACTTGAAGAATTTGAGGTGAGGAAATTAAGAAAGTCTTCAGTCAAATTCTTCAAATAGTAACGATCAATTTCATCAACAAGTATACGAGAAAATGAAAGGGTTGTGGAAATAGAACCAGGTAGCTCGATGAAGACAATGGTTTGATGACCCACTTCCAACTACTATGACAGTCGCACGTCTGGTTTGGAGCGTCCTGGTATTTAAACCATAGGACACATAGTCCCAGGACAAACAGTCCTTACCGTACTCTCCTTGAGCTAAGGTCACAAAGTCCTCGCCCAACACTCATGGTAAGTCTTCAGGGTAGACTTCCAAAACCCTCACAAACTAGTCACCCGGCGATCCACAGTTGACTGCTAGATGCTCTAGACCAAGGACACTCCATGATCCCCAATTGACTACAGGATGCACTAGACCATGAGGCCTAACCGTGTGTAAGATACATAGTCTTCAAAGGTAACAAGCATCGGTTCCACACAGGAACAATCTCTCTAGTGATGCTCAATCACTTTGGGTTTGATGGTTTGGATTTGGATTTTTCCTCACTGATGATTTTCTCTTAAAGTCCTCGAAGGACGGGTTGCTCTCAAATGACAAGTGTCAGTTCTTTCTCGGAGCAGCCAACCAACTAGTGGTTGTGGGGGGTGGCTATTTATAGCCAGGGTGCAACCTAACATGATAAGACATAAATGCCCCCAATGATATGACCGTTATGTGGATAAGATGATTGGGGACAGATGGCGCTAAGTACAGTAACAGTCGGAATTTCGAACTATGAAAGTCCTCAGGTTTATCATATTCCTTACTTGTAGGCAATTCGCACTGGCGAAATCCTAACTCCTCAGTCCGACCAATTTCCTCAGAGACCAGAAGAACATCATCTCTGTCACTGAAGAACTTGACGGTACTGTAAGAGATTTCCAAAAGGCTTCACTCGAAGGATTGGATAGGTTGAGGATTTCGAGTTGAGCACCAGTTGGAAATTTTCCTTAGTATTACCTCGGCCCCCTTTAACAATACGGTGTTTCCTATGACTCAAAGAAAGGAAATGAAACTACGGAAATAAAAGTCTTCACGTTTCATAGTCCTCGTTCATATCTTACGTGTCACATTAACTTCTTCATTTTCAGAGTCTTCAGGAAATATCAAAGTCTTCAGCAAAGTCTTCACCAAAGTCTTCAATTGAAGACATACATTTTTAGGGGTCGGTAATTTTCGAATATATCAAACTCCTCATCGACTTATAGAGCCTGTGTACACTCACAAACACATTAGTCTCTTAACCTATAAGTCTTCAATACACCAAAATCACTACGGGGCACTAGATGCACTTACAGTGTTCTAACAAGTTTTGACTGCTCTCGCTCGCTCACCTCAGCTCCCCGCTTCACTTGCTCGCTTAGTTTTTTTCTTCTGCTTGCTTCACTGCTAGCTCAGGAAAAAACAAGTATCAATTTTAAACTTTGCTAAATAAAAAGATGTTCATGAATCAATACAAATCTCATGTATGAAAAAATAAATTAAAAAACCATATGAATTAAAAAATGTTCGTGAAGTTTTTTTATGGATTTCACACAGAATTAGCAAATTTGGTAATTTGTTCAAAAGTTGAAAAATGTTCCTAGATTTTACAAATATTCATGAATTAAAAAAATTGTTCATGATTTTAAAAATATTAACGTATTTTTGAAAATTTTCATAGTTTTGTAGACTAGATCTTGAATTTTGTTAAACGTTAATGAATTAAAATATCTGGAAAGAAAATAAGAAACCAAAAGAGAACAAAACCAAAAGAGGGTAAAACTAAAAGAAAAACTACTAAAACAAATAGAAAAAAATACAAAAAAGAATGCAAAGCAAAAAAATAAATAAGAAATACCTTGTAAAACTTTCTCAGCGCCAAGAAAACCGATCCACGCATTTGCAGTATATAGGTGTGAGTCACTCTCAACCAGGGACACACACCCTTACAAGTGGGTCCCATAGCGACCCATAGCCACTGATGCACCAGGAGACTCTAAATAAAGGGATCTTAATATCTTAGTAGACACAAATTCTATTAATTGTTCGTGAATTAAAATCTGACGAAAGAATATAAATAATGAAAATAAAAGAAAGTGCAATAAAGGGGAAAAGAAAAAGAAAACTATTGAAACCGATAGACAAAACACAAAAAAGAAGGAAAATAGAAAACCCTAAGCAATACCTTCTAAAAACTTCTCAAAACTATCGACACATTTGCGATATATAGGTATGCAATTTTTGTATTCAAATATTATTTACCATATTATCCTTTGCAGATCTCATTAATCTGATATCTTGGTGAAATTTGCAATGGAGTCTTGGGAATCGTTTGCATTTGAAGCGACACGGAAGTTATGGTGTTATTGCTTAGTAAGTTACTGAACTGAGCAGTGTTTCCAAATGATTTACGGTACAAACCGTTTTTAGTCAGTTTTGAACTATGGGGAGATTACTTATTTGTTATTTGTGCTATGTTAGTTTTCAGTTACTGTGATGCCCTAACTAACAGCTAACAGCTAACTGAAAATATGGCTTAATTTGTTCAACGGCAACACTATATTTCCTTTTGTATCCATCCATGAACACCAATGCAAAACAACAACATCCAATGTTAGCCGCATACATTTTGACAGCAACTTAAACTAAGCGGACAAAATTCATGCAAATATGGTTGGATTTTATGTAGACATGACGGATTTCGTACAAACACAACGAATCTCATTACATTTCAAACATATTTTAACTAAAAATATAAAACTATGTGCTTATACGGCCGTGCCGAACACCACTCTCTTTTTCTTCGTCATATCCGGCAGACCGCTCACCGAACTGGCGGGAGCCCTGCTTTAGCGCATAGGACGGCGACTCGTCACCGACTCGTCGCTCTCTGCTCATTCGGCTTCTGTCTCTACCTGCATGGCATGTTCACAATCATGCCGGCATGGAGCAACTCACCATTCCTCATCGAGCTGGGCTGGACTGGCGAGTTGTTGAACCACACACCGGCTTGGGGCGGCAACTGGCTCTGTCGGGCTAGGATAGGGAGGTGGAGCAGCAAGCTGCCTCGCCCGTGCTCGTATCCGACAAGCTCTGCGTGCCACCTAGTCATCTTGTATGGCGGAGAACTGATGTTTGAAAGCCATCAGAAGAGTGGAGAAAATGGTGAAGCGGGAGACGAGGAAGCGGTAGAGGGGTGCGATTCTTGCCCGACATCTGGCCTCGTTTAAATAGAGGGCGTATGGGAGGAGCTCGACCGACATTATGTTTAATGCTGGCCCTCTTATGAAAGAATGTGTGGCTGGAGTAGGTTTCTTGGCTTCCACATGGGTTTAATGGAGGCGTTTGAATGTGGCGAGGAGGCATGTTCAGTCGGGCGTGCACGGACGGCGCTCTCGGCTGGCGAGCCGATTCAATGACGAAGGCAGTGAGAGGCCGTGTCCATCCTGAGTTGTCTTCAATATGAAGTGGCGCGCTCTACAACGACAAGATGTAGCTGACAATCTTTTATTACGAAAAACCAGCACTACAATAGTAAGAAGGAATTATTCATGTCTGCTCTTAAATTGAGGCACATTAAGTATGATATAATTTGCTACTAGATGACCCATTGCGTCAAATGGCACAGAGACCCATTTAAAACCACGTTCTTGTTGAAAATAATTGCATTTTGAAAATCTGAATTTGAGCATCCATAATTTGTTGTGTTATTTCCGTAACATGGAACAATGATTTTTTTATTCATTATTTCTTTTGAGGATTTTTTATTCATTAGTTGTGTGGCATTTAGACCCATCTTTTTTTACTAATCCTAATTTTTTAGGTTGTCAAACCAGTGAATCCATCAGACAAAGTTGAGCTTAGCCCAATCTCTACCTAATGGTAAAGCGGCGACCACTTCTGGTTGTACGTCATCGCACATTTTATAGAAAATTCCTCGTACTTTCATGAAATCAACCCGTTGTCCCATTTCAAGTGAGACCAGGAAACGTTTCACATTTTGCAGAAAACCTCCTAAGGTTCTGGTTAATCAACCCACGGTCTATTTTAAGTGATAACAAAAATAAGTTTTTTTTTTCAGACCCCCCCTTGATATTTTGGTTAATAAACCTGCTGTCCATCACGTTCAGAAAATAAGTTTTTTTTCTATACACCACTAGGAGAAACCTTATAGGCAGGAGCCTACTAGTAGCGCTGGAAAAATACAAACGCTGTTGCTAAGTACCAGTAGGGCTGTATTCGGCCAGCACTACAAGTAATGGCTTAGAAGTAGCGTTGGAATCTAGAAAAACGCTGCTGCTAAGGGGGCCTCGACGATCCCACTGACAATATTTATAGTAGCAACTCTTTCCTCAAGAAAGCACTATTGCTATGCCTCCTGTCACTAGCTCTTGTTACCGACCAGCGCTACTGCTAAGTGGGCCATGCACTTATCCTCTTCGCCCCGCATGGCACGTCTCTCTCACTCTCTCCCTCTCTCCCTCCTCCTTCCCTCTCCTCGTGCCACCGCCGCCGCCGCCCCTTCCTCCCTCCCTCTCCACTTTGCGCCGCCGCCCCTCACTCTCCCCACGTGGCGGCTCCCCATCTCCGCCCTCCCCATGCGGCGGCTCCCCGTCTCGGCCCTCCCCACGCGGCGGCTCCCCGTCTCGGCCGTCCACGCAGTGTTATCTCTCCCTCTCCCTCCTCTCTCCCATGGATGGTTGAAATTTAGATGGTTAGATGAATGGATGTATGAAATTTAGATGGTTAGATGGATGGATGATGTGAATGGATGCATTGAGATGGTTTTGAATGGCTGC
This sequence comes from Hordeum marinum, assembly GCA_022496015.1. Taxonomy (NCBI): domain Eukaryota; kingdom Viridiplantae; phylum Streptophyta; class Magnoliopsida; order Poales; family Poaceae; genus Hordeum; species Hordeum marinum. The sequence goes on from CM039678.1 coordinate 42,912,049, forward strand.
ATTTAGATCGTTTTGAATGGCTGCATTTAGATGGATGGATGCATTGGATGGAGAGATTTTTTCTGTGTGATGTATACTTAATATGTCCATTTTTAAGCAAATGTCATGCCAAATTTAGAGGGATTCCCATGTTTCCAGAACGTTCTCATGAATAAGAGTTGGAGTGACGGAGGCAATTGTTGGCGCGGGGAAAAAGGATTGACGATGTAGTGTTCGGATGGGGAGATTGTATGCAGGAGCTGAAAGAGACAGAGAATAAGTTCCGGGAGACTCAATGTAGTATCGGGGAGCACGAAGTCAATGCGTGCAAGAGTTATGCCGAAACACAACTAAAAGTTGCGGTAGATGTCATCTTTGCGGAGGCCAACGCTGCAGAGCATGCTCGGATGCCGCCTCAGTGTAACATCCCGAATTTTGGAATGTTATAATAAATATTAGAATGATTGTTTGTTTGCTTGAGTGATTGTAATTGAGTGAAAAATTTGAAACTTTTGAAAACTTTTGAATGAGAGGGAATAAAATGACTTTCCCATGTGATTTGAATTTCATTTGAAAATATTTCAAATTCAGAAACTTTATGCAACTCAATGATTTTCTTGAGAGAGGATAAAAGGACTTCTTCAAATTATATGAAATATGAGTTGGAAGTTTAAAGGAAGGATTTGAAAGTGCTTTCGAAAACCTCTGAATTATTCTTTTGGAATCCATGTCATATTTGGTTCCTGTTCAAATTTTCAAAGCCTTCAAACCCCTTGACAAATTTTGAGAGGAGTAACATAACACTCCACACAAGGGGCATCTTGGTGAAATAATTGAGCAATAAAATCAGGGGGCTATTTGAAAGATTATTGCAAAAGGATTTAAAATCAAATAGGCATTTTCTGAAAATAATTTTTTTAAAGTATTTAATTTGGACGGGGAAAAATGTCCACTAAATGGAATTAAATCTCCTGATAATTTTGGTATAAAACTTTTTACTTTGTGGAATGTATTTATGGCCATTTATTGGTTTTTATTATGCTGGAAATAGAAAAAGGAAATTTTTTAATGCGTTTAAATAGCCGGCCGGCCCACTTTCCTTTTCTCCCCTCCCGACCTTCCTTATTTGCGGCCAACCGACGCGCGCCCGCTCCTCGTCTCTCTCACTGATGCACCGGCCCCACCATTCGATAGCGCCATCAGAACGCTCATCTCCCTCCTCTCACCCCGAATCCACGCCGGCGAGGTTACCTCGCCGGAGATCCCTCTCCTGTCCCTCCCCTCGAGCCCCGACCCCTCCTATATAAAGTCCGAGGCCCCCTCTACCCATTCCCCTCCGAAACCCCTCTGCCTGTGCCCTCTAGCTGCCGTAATACCTCGCTGGAGCTCTCGGCCGCCGCTGCACCATTTTCAACTGCGTGCTCGCTCTAGCCCCTCCTCTCGCTGTCTGTGACCATCATCCCGTTCGCCTCACTCGCCCGCACCATCCCGTGCGCTCTCCCGAGCCCCACACCCACCAGAGCCACCTTCCCCGTCGACCACCGAAGGCCATTGCCGCCTCGAAGCTCCCTGTCGTCTCCATGATCGTCCCCGAGCTGCGCTAAGTCCACCAACGCCGTCACCGTCCTCGTCCGCATCGCCTGGAGCCCTCATCGTCGCCGGAGGACCACCGGAGCACCGCCCCCGTCGACCTCGCCGTCCCTGCTTCGCCGGAATCCTTGCCAGACTTCACCTCCACCGCGATGAGCACTCCCCTCCGTCCGATCTTGTTCAACGGTGCAGATTAGATCTATTATACCCCTTCGTTTAGTCCGGTTTTATTTTGAACCGGCCAGGTTTTTCCTTTTAGTTAGTTAGACCGAAATGTTTTTATTAAGTTGCGGCCGTCCGCTCGCTAGCTCTCGCATGCGCACGCCCTTAGCTAATTAGAACCCGACACGTGTACCCCTGTCCCTTAGTTAGGAATTTTTTATTTTCTGTTTTCTGTTTTAAAACAGATTTAGTTCTGTTTTTGTTTTAATCATATGTTTTATGTTTTTAGTTATTTTAATTTGATTCTTTTTGCATTGTGTCACAAATTTCATCTAGTTTCTGTAGACACAAAGTTTGACTATTTTTTGAATATTTAAATTTGAATTTAAACAGATTTGATTCAAATATTGTTTTATGAATATCTTGAGTTTAAAAATATATTTTTAGTTGAATCTTTTTGCTACTTGTCACTAGTGATCTTAGTTATCAGTAGGTAAAGTTTGAGAATTTTTAGGATAAATTTGGTTAGGGTTCTTAACCAAAACAGAATCTGTTTAGTTTCCTATTAGTTTAATTAGTTTAATTTCCTTTGTTTTATTTTTGAAATATGAATTTGTTTTAACTTATGTTGTAGATTTCATTAGTTCTGTTCTTCTCAACTTTAGGAATTTACTTACAGTTAACAAAAATAATTTGTTTAGCTTATTACTTTATTATTATAGGGACTTCTACTCACTTTCAATTTGATATAGTATATTAAAAAACAATTAGTTAGTAACATTTCCTTTAACAAAAGTTTTAAGTAATTCCATTCTGTTTTATAATAAAGTTTTAGTAATCCTTTTCTGTTAAGAAATGTTTTGTTAATAAAAATAGTTTAGTTTTACTCTATTGTTGTAGGAAAACTATATTCTTCATCTTTAGGTAATGTTATATAAAACAATTTAGTTTTAGTAGTAATTCTTTTCACAAAATTTTTAAAAGATTTTCTGTTAAGTATTGTTTTGGTACTAAAAATAGTTTGTCTTGTTTTATATTAGTAGTAGTTTAGCCACCAAAAATTTAGATGCCCATTATTTAGTTTTCTTTGTTTCATTGCTCTAGTATTGCTAGTTGGTTTCTTATTTGAAAAATATTTAAAATAATTGTTTCATAAATTTTACTTTCTGTCAACTTAGTTGTGTTTATGAAAACCTTGTTGATTTTTATTTTTGTCTTAAGTATTTCCTTCATCATCAACTTAGTTGTGTTGATGTAATTTTGTTACTTTAACTTTTGTCTTAAGTATTTCCTTCAACAACCTAGTTGCTTTTGGTTTTGTGATACTTTTGAGTGTTAGTATTGATTGCTAGTATGAGCTTATATGAATGCAATGTTTGATTATATAGATTTCATCGGAGAGTGACGTATAGTTCTATCAAGTATTTTCTCATCGGAGAGTGACAATTATAGCATGGATAATACACGATTATCATGAACAAGGAAATATAATAATAAACACTTTATTTATTGCCTCTAGGGCATATTTCTAACATCTACATGCACTAATCTAGGTTGACACACTAGCGTCCTTCATCACGTTCGTGCCCATGCGCAACTCCTAGAACATCATGTAATGGCCTGGGATGGCTGTTTTATCGGCGGCGTAGTTGGTGTACTCCACCAGTGATGCGTCGAACAGGACCAGGTGCTGCACCATGGTGCTATCCGCCATGTGCAGCTCCGTCTTGTTTGTCTTGTCTTAATCAATGCACAGCACCATGTTTCACCGTTGCTTGAAGCTAAAATTCGGTGCCTCATGCTTGAATCCTGCTACCCTTAGTACGTTGTCCACACGGTATCAACACAAGCATGTGAAAATCTCTCTCTCTCTCTCTTTCTCACACACACACACACGGGAAATGATGAATGATGTGATCGAGGCGTACTCGAGAAGCTGGCTACAATGATTTCGTAGTGGTGACAAAGCTTCACATCGATTAGAAGATGCCAACAAGTTCATAAGGAGGAGGTCTCTTGCTCCCCTTCTTCCGTCCAATAGAATCTTTGCTCCATTGACCTTAGAAGCGCACAGATGTCGCACCTATGCATGCACTAATCGAGGTTGACACTGGCGTCTACCGCCGAGTTCGTGCCCTCGCGCAACTCCATGAACATCACATAATGTCCTGGGATGGCGGTTCTATCTGCGTAGCTGGTGAACTCCCAACACCGATGCGACGAACAGGGCCAAGTGTTGCATCGCTCACCGCCATCTGTAGCTCCGTCTTGTCCATCTTGTCCGAGTCGATGCTCAGTGCCACACTTCGCCATCGCTCGAAGCTAAAAATTGGCGCCTCATTCTTAAACTCGCTACCCTCAATACGTCGTCCACACAGTATCGACACAAACCTGGGAATATCACATCATATATATGGACAATGATGTGATCAAGCCGTACGTGAGAAGGTGGCTACCATGAGTTCGTAGTGGTGACCTAGCTTCACATCGGCTAGAAGATGCAAATACAAGTTCGTAGGGGGGAGGTCTTTTGCCTCCCTCTTCTGTCCAATAGAATCACCACTCCATTGCCCTTAGAAGCACACACACCGGATGTCCCACCTTTGCATGCCCTAATCGAGGTTCACGTTGGCATCCGCCGTCGCATTCGTGCCCTCGCACAACTCCCAAAATTAACATCACTTTATGTCATGGGATGTCGATTGTACCGACGTAGTTGGTGTACTCCACCAGCGATGCGCGGAATGGGGCCAGGTGCTGCACGGTGTTGCTCACCGCCATGTGCAGCTCCGTCTTGTCTGTCTTGTCCAAGTCGATGCTCAGCGCCACGTTTCATCATCGCTTGAAGCTAAATATCGGTGCCTCATTCTTGAATCCTTCTACCCTCATTATGTCAACCACATGGTATGGACACAAACATGTGAAAATCACATACATATATACGGACAATGATGTGATCCAGACGTACCTGAGATGGTGACTACCACGAGTTCGTAGTGGTGATCGAGCTTCACATCGATTACAAGATGCAAATAGAAGTTCGTAGGGGGGGTCTTTTGCCCCCTTCTTCTGTCCAATAGAAACTTTGCTCCATTGAGCTTAGAAGCGCACACACCGGATGTCGCACCTCTGCATGCACTAATCGAGGTTGATGCCGACGGATTTCGTCCCGTTCGTGTCCTTGCGCAACTGCTAGGACATCACATAGTGTCCTGGGATGGCGACTGTATCGGTGTAGCTGGTGAACTCCACCAACGATGAGCCAAAGAGGGCCAGGTGCTGCAACGTGCTGCTCACCGCCATGTGCAGCTCTGTCTTGTTCATCTTGTCCGAGTCAATGCTCAGCGCCAAATTTCACCATCGCCCGAAGTTAAAAATTGGTGCATCATTCTTGAACCCTGCTACTGTCAATATGTCGTCCACACGGTATCGAGACAAACCTGGGAAAATCACGTCATATGTATGGAGAATGATGTGATCAAGCGGTACGTGAGAAGGTCACTACCACGAGTTCGTAGTGGTGACCGAGCTTCACATTGATTAGAAGATGCAAATACAAGTTCGTAAGGGGTGGGGGTGGGGTGTGTGTGGACAGAGTACCTTTTCCCCCTTCTCCTGTCCAATAGAATCACCACTTTATTGCCCTTAGAAGCACACACACCGAATGTCGCACCTTTGCATGCCCTAATTAAGGTTGACGTTGGCGTCTGCCGTCGCATTCGTGCCCTCACACAACTCCCAAAACATCACATAATGTCCTGGGATGGCGGTTGTACCGGGGTAGTTGGTGTACTCCACCAGCGATAAACCGAACGGGGCCAGGTGCCACATCATGCTGCTCACCGCCATGTGCAGCTCCATCTTGTCCGTCTTGTCCATCTTGTCCAAGTCGATGTCAGCGCCACGTTTCACCTTCGCTTGAAGCTAAAATTCGACGCCTCATTCTTGTACCCTGCTACCCTCAGTATGTCGGCCACACCATATCAACACAAACCTATGAAAATCACATACATATATATGGACAATGATGTGTTCTAGATGTGATCCAGCCGTACCTGAGATGGTGGCCACCATGAGTTCGTAGTGGTGACCAAGCTTCACATCGATTACAACATGAAAATACAAGTTCGTAGGGGGGGGGAGGTCTCCCCCTTATTCTCTCTAATAGAATCTCCGGTCCATTGCCCTTAGAAGCGCACACACCGGATGTCGCACCTCTGCATGCACTATTGAGGTTGACGATGGCGTCCGCCGCCGTGTTCGTGCCCTCGCGCAACTCCCAGACCATCACATAATATCTTGGGATAACACTTGTATCGGAGTAGCTGGTGTTACTCAACCAGCGATGTGCCGAATGGGGCCAGGTGCTGCACCATGCTGCCCACCACCACGTGCACTCCATTTTGTCCGTCTTGTCCGAGTTGATGCTCGCCACATTTCACTGTTGCTTGAAGCTAAAAAAATGACGCTTAATTCTTGAACCCTTCTACCTTCAGTATGTCGTCCACACGTTATCAACACAAACCTATGAAAAGCACAAATAAGAACTAGGGTCTTTTGCCCCCCTTCTTCTGTCCAATAGAATCTTCGCTCCAGTGCCCTTAGAAGATGTGAATGGAAGAGTTCAGATGTATTATGTTATACCGGAACTATATTGTACCTTTAGTTGGTAATCATAGTGGAGAAAATCAACCAACGGGTCCTCGTTCACAGAGTAACATTGATCTTGGCTAAATGTTACAAAGGGAACTTTGTGTTTCAAAGAATATAGGAGTAGCTAAAACATGCAAAGGGTATCACTTCTAGAAGAGCGAAAACAAGTTTAGCAACACCTTAATGAGAACGTAGTAGTATACTGCGTGGGACATACCTCTCTACGTACATCTTGATCTACCCCTTCCATGCTGGTAAACTAACAACCGATGCAGTTGGAACTTCAAAGCGCATGTGAGTGAGATCATGACCGTGATCACAGCTAATGATGCCAAAGGTAGTACCCACAAAAAAACGATGATACAATATATGAGGCATCTTTTGCCGATAGATTCCTCACTCCATTTACCTTAGAAGATGCAAATAGTAAGAAGTGGCGAGCCCGGATATAAGTAAACCCAGAGCTAAAAAGAATTGACAACATGGAAAACACTAGAGGCTAAAGCACGCTTCGCCGTTCTTTACTTGTAGGATTAGTTATTGTTTCTCTAGCAGGTTCTTGCAATCGGTCATTTCATTTTGGTTTTATTTGTGTTGCTTGGGTCTTAGTTATGTTCTGCTATTTCATTCATATATCCTTTTGGCAATTCTTTTGGAGATGGTATTCATTCGGAGAGTAGAGTAGAGTTGTTCGATGCATGGTATTAGTGTTTGAAAGTGCGTTATATCCACTAGAGGGGTGGTGAATAGGCGATTTTTACAAATTCATCACTGAGGAATTTCAACTTGAGGAATTTGAAATATGATGAATAACTAATAACGGAATAAGTACTCAAGTGCATGAGAAACATAGCAATATCATAGTCATCATGATGAAATAAAACATGCACATGTTACGTGTAGCGTGATACAGGATAATCAGGTAAGGAACAAGGTAACTTGAAGAATTTGAGGTGAGGAAATTAAGAAAGTCTTCAGTCAAATTCTTCAAATAGTAACGATCAATTTCATCAACAAGTATACGAGAAAATGAAAGGGTTGTGGAAATAGAACCAGGTAGCTCGATGAAGACAATGGTTTGATGACCCACTTCCAACTACTATGACAGTCGCACGTCTGGTTTGGAGCGTCCTGGTATTTAAACCATAGGACACACAGTCCCAGGACAAACAGTCCTTACCGTACTCTCCTTGAGCTAAGGTCACAAAGTCCTCGCCCAACACTCATGGTAAGTCTTCAGGGTAGACTTCCAAAACCCTCACAAACTAGTCACCCGGCGATCCACAGTTGACTGCTAGATGCTCTAGACCAAGGACACTCCATGATCCCCAATTGACTACAGGATGCACTAGACCATGAGGCCTAACCGTGTGTAAGATACATAGTCTTCAAAGGTAACAAGCATCGGTTCCACACAGGAACAATCTCTCTAGTGATGCTCAATCACTTTGGGTTTGATGGTTTGGATTTGGATTTTTCCTCACTGATGATTTTCTCTTAAAGTCCTCGAAGGACGGGTTGCTCTCAAATGACAAGTGTCAGTTCTTTCTCGGAGCAGCCAACCAACTAGTGGTTGTGGGGGGTGGCTATTTATAGCCAGGGTGCAACCTAACATGATAAGACATAAATGCCCCCAATGATATGACCGTTATGTGGATAAGATGATTGGGGACAGATGGCGCTAAGTACAGTAACAGTCGGAATTTCGAACTATGAAAGTCCTCAGGTTTATCATATTCCTTACTTGTAGGCAATTCGCACTGGCGAAATCCTAACTCCTCAGTCCGACCAATTTCCTCAGAGACCAGAAGAACATCATCTCTGTCACTGAAGAACTTGACGGTACTGTAAGAGATTTCCAAAAGGCTTCACTCGAAGGATTGGATAGGTTGAGGATTTCGAGTTGAGCACCAGTTGGAAATTTTCCTTAGTATTACCTCGGCCCCCTTTAACAATACGGTGTTTCCTATGACTCAAAGAAAGGAAATGAAACTACGGAAATAAAAGTCTTCACGTTTCATAGTCCTCGTTCATATCTTACGTGTCACATTAACTTCTTCATTTTCAGAGTCTTCAGGAAATATCAAAGTCTTCAGCAAAGTCTTCACCAAAGTCTTCAATTGAAGACATACATTTTTAGGGGTCGGTAATTTTCGAATATATCAAACTCCTCATCGACTTATAGAGCCTGTGTACACTCACAAACACATTAGTCTCTTAACCTATAAGTCTTCAATACACCAAAATCACTACGGGGCACTAGATGCACTTACAGTGTTCTAACAAGTTTTGACTGCTCTCGCTCGCTCACCTCAGCTCCCCGCTTCACTTGCTCGCTTAGTTTTTTTCTTCTGCTTGCTTCACTGCTAGCTCAGGAAAAAACAAGTATCAATTTTAAACTTTGCTAAATAAAAAGATGTTCATGAATCAATACAAATCTCATGTATGAAAAAATAAATTAAAAAACCATATGAATTAAAAAATGTTCGTGAAGTTTTTTTATGGATTTCACACAGAATTAGCAAATTTGGTAATTTGTTCAAAAGTTGAAAAATGTTCCTAGATTTTACAAATATTCATGAATTAAAAAAATTGTTCATGATTTTAAAAATATTAACGTATTTTTGAAAATTTTCATAGTTTTGTAGACTAGATCTTGAATTTTGTTAAACGTTAATGAATTAAAATATCTGGAAAGAAAATAAGAAACCAAAAGAGAACAAAACCAAAAGAGGGTAAAACTAAAAGAAAAACTACTAAAATAAATAGAAAAAAATACAAAAAAGAATGCAAAGCAAAAAAATAAATAAGAAATACCTTGTAAAACTTTCTCAGCGCCAAGAAAACCGATCCACGCATTTGCAGTATATAGGTGTGAGTCACTCTCAACCAGGGACACACACCCTTACAAGTGGGTCCCATAGCGACCCATAGCCACTGATGCACCAGGAGACTCTAAATAAAGGGATCTTAATATCTTAGTAGACACAAATTCTATTAATTGTTCGTGAATTAAAATCTGACGAAAGAATATAAATAATGAAAATAAAAGAAAGTGCAATAAAGGGGAAAAGAAAAAGAAAACTATTGAAACCGATAGACAAAACACAAAAAAGAAGGAAAATAGAAAACCCTAAGCAATACCTTCTAAAAACTTCTCAAAACTATCGACACATTTGCGATATATAGGTATGCAATTTTTGTATTCAAATATTATTTACCATATTATCCTTTGCAGATCTCATTAATCTGATATCTTGGTGAAATTTGCAATGGAGTCTTGGGAATCGTTTGCATTTGAAGCGACACGGAAGTTATGGTGTTATTGCTTAGTAAGTTACTGAACTGAGCAGTGTTTCCAAATGATTTACGGTACAAACCGTTTTTAGTCAGTTTTGAACTATGGGGAGATTACTTATTTGTTATTTGTGCTATGTTAGTTTTCAGTTACTGTGATGCCCTAACTAACAACTAACAGCTAACTGAAAATATGGCTTAATTTGTTCAACGGCAACACTATATTTCCTTTTGTATCCATCCATGAACACCAATGCAAAACAACAACATCCAATGTTAGCCGCATACATTTTGACAGCAACTTAAACTAAGCGGACAAAATTCATGCAAATATGGTTGGATTTTATGTAGACATGACGGATTTCGTACAAACACAACGAATCTCATTACATTTCAAACATATTTTAACTAAAAATATAAAACTATGTGCTTATACGGCCGTGCCGAACACCACTCTCTTTTTCTTCGTCATATCCGGCAGACCGCTCACCGAACTGGCGGGAGCCCTGCTTTAGCGCATAGGACGGCGACTCGTCACCGACTCGTCGCTCTCTGCTCATTCGGCTTCTGTCTCTACCTGCATGGCATGTTCACAATCATGCCGGCATGGAGCAACTCACCATTCCTCATCGAGCTGGGCTGGACTGGCGAGTTGTTGAACCACACACCGGCTTGGGGCGGCAACTGGCTCTGTCGGGCTAGGATAGGGAGGTGGAGCAGCAAGCTGCCTCGCCCGTGCTCGTATCCGACAAGCTCTGCGTGCCACCTAGTCATCTTGTATGGCGGAGAACTGATGTTTGAAAGCCATCAGAAGAGTGGAGAAAATGGTGAAGCGGGAGACGAGGAAGCGGTAGAGGGGTGCGATTCTTGCCCGACATCTGGCCTCGTTTAAATAGAGGGCGTATGGGAGGAGCTCGACCGACATTATGTTTAATGCTGGCCCTCTTATGAAAGAATGTGTGGCTGGAGTAGGTTTCTTGGCTTCCACGTGGGTTTAATGGAGGCGTTTGAATGTGGCGAGGAGGCATGTTCAGTCGGGCGTGCACGGACGGCGCTCTCGGCTGGCGAGCCGATTCAATGACGAAGGCAGTGAGAGGCCGTGTCCATCCTGAGTTGTCTTCAATATGAAGTGGCGCGCTCTACAACGACAAGATGTAGCTGACAATCTTTTATTACGAAAAACCAGCACTACAATAGTAAGAAGGAATTATTCATGTCTGCTCTTAAATTGAGGCACATTAAGTATGATATAATTTGCTACTAGATGACCCATTGCGTCAAATGGCACAGAGACCCATTTAAAACCACGTTCTTGTTGAAAATAATTGCATTTTGAAAATCTGAATTTGAGCATCCATAATTTGTTGTGTTATTTCCGTAACATGGAACAATGATTTTTTTATTCATTATTTCTTTTGAGGATTTTTTATTCATTAGTTGTGTGGCATTTAGACCCATCTTTTTTTACTAATCCTAATTTTTTAGGTTGTCAAACCAGTGAATCCATCAGACAAAGTTGAGCTTAGCCCAATCTCTACCTAATGGTAAAGCGGCGACCACTTCTGGTTGTACGTCATCGCACATTTTATAGAAAATTCCTCGTACTTTCATGAAATCAACCCGTTGTCCCATTTCAAGTGAGACCAGGAAACGTTTCACATTTTGCAGAAAACCTCCTAAGGTTCTGGTTAATCAACCCACGGTCTATTTTAAGTGATAACAAAAATAAGTTTTTTTTTTCAGACCCCCCCTTGATATTTTGGTTAATAAACCTGCTGTCCATCACGTTCAGAAAATAAGTTTTTTTTCTATACACCACTAGGAGAAACCTTATAGGCAGGAGCCTACTAGTAGCGCTGGAAAAATACAAACGCTGTTGCTAAGTACCAGTAGGGCTGTATTCGGCCAGCACTACAAGTAATGGCTTAGAAGTAGCGTTGGAATCTAGAAAAACGCTGCTGCTAAGGGGGCCTCGACGATCCCACTGACAATATTTATAGTAGCAACTCTTTCCTCAAGAAAGCACTATTGCTATGCCTCCTGTCACTAGCTCTTGTTACCGACCAGCGCTACTGCTAAGTGGGCCATGCACTTATCCTCTTCGCCCCGCATGGCACGTCTCTCTCACTCTCTCCCTCTCTCCCTCCTCCTTCCCTCTCCTCGTGCCACCGCCGCCGCCGCCCCTTCCTCCCTCCCTCTCCACTTTGCGCCGCCGCCCCTCACTCTCCCCACGTGGCGGCTCCCCATCTCCGCCCTCCCCATGCGGCGGCTCCCCGTCTCGGCCCTCCCCACGCGGCGGCTCCCCGTCTCGGCCGTCCACGCAGTGTTATCTCTCCCTCTCCCTCCTCTCTCCCATGGATGGTTGAAATTTAGATGGTTAGATGAATGGATGTATGAAATTTAGATGGTTAGATGGATGGATGATGTGAATGGATGCATTGAGATGGTTTTGAATGGCTGCATTTAGATGGATGGATGCATTGGATGGAGAGATTTTTTCTGTGTGATGTATACTTAATATGTCCATTTTTAAGCAAATGTCATGCCAAATTTAGAGGGATTCCCATGTTTCCAGAACGTTCTCATGAATAAGAGTTGGAGTGACGGAGGCAATTGTTGGCGCGGGGAAAAAGGATTGACGATGTAGTGTTCGGATGGGGAGATTGTATGCAGGAGCTGAAAGAGACAGAGAATAAGTTCCGGGAGACTCAATGTAGTATCGGGGAGCACGAAGTCAATGCGTGCAAGAGTTATGCCGAAACACAACTAAAAGTTGCGGTAGATGTCATCTTTGCGGAGGCCAACGCTGCAGAGCATGCTCGGATGCCGCCTCAGTGTAACATCCCGAATTTTGGAATGTTATAATAAATATTAGAATGATTGTTTGTTTGCTTGAGTGATTGTAATTGAGTGAAAAATTTGAAACTTTTGAAAACTTTTGAATGAGAGGGAATAAAATGACTTTCCCATGTGATTTGAATTTCATTTGAAAATATTTCAAATTCAGAAACTTTATGCAACTCAATGATTTTCTTGAGAGAGGATAAAAGGACTTCTTCAAATTATATGAAATATGAGTTGGAAGTTTAAAGGAAGGATTTGAAAGTGCTTTCGAAAACCTCTGAATTATTCTTTTGGAATCCATGTCATATTTGGTTCCTGTTCAAATTTTCAAAGCCTTCAAACCCCTTGACAAATTTTGAGAGGAGTAACATAACACTCCACACAAGGGGCATCTTGGTGAAATAATTGAGCAATAAAATCAGGGGGCTATTTGAAAGATTATTGCAAAAGGATTTAAAATCAAATAGGCATTTTCTGAAAATAATTTTTTTAAAGTATTTAATTTGGACGGGGAAAAATGTCCACTAAATGGAATTAAATCTCCTGATAATTTTGGTATAAAACTTTTTACTTTGTGGAATGTATTTATGGCCATTTATTGGTTTTTATTATGCTGGAAATAGAAAAAGGAAATTTTTTAATGCGTTTAAATAGCCGGCCGGCCCACTTTCCTTTTCTCCCCTCCCGACCTTCCTTATTTGCGGCCAACCGACGCGCGCCCGCTCCTCGTCTCTCTCACTGATGCACCGGCCCCACCATTCGATAGCGCCATCAGAACGCTCATCTCCCTCCTCTCACCCCGAATCCACGCCGGCGAGGTTACCTCGCCGGAGATCCCTCTCCTGTCCCTCCCCTCGAGCCCCGACCCCTCCTATATAAAGTCCGAGGCCCCCTCTACCCATTCCCCTCCGAAACCCCTCTGCCTGTGCCCTCTAGCTGCCGTAATACCTCGCTGGAGCTCTCGGCCGCCGCTGCACCATTTTCAACTGCGTGCTCGCTCTAGCCCCTCCTCTCGCTGTCTGTGACCATCATCCCGTTCGCCTCACTCGCCCGCACCATCCCGTGCGCTCTCCCGAGCCCCACACCCACCAGAGCCACCTTCCCCGTCGACCACCGAAGGCCATTGCCGCCTCGAAGCTCCCTGTCGTCTCCATGATCGTCCCCGAGCTGCGCTAAGTCCACCAACGCCGTCACCGTCCTCGTCCGCATCGCCTGGAGCCCTCATCGTCGCCGGAGGACCACCGGAGCACCGCCCCCGTCGACCTCGCCGTCCCTGCTTCGCCGGAATCCTTGCCAGACTTCACCTCCACCGCGATGAGCACTCCCCTCCGTCCGATCTTGTTCAACGGTGCAGATTAGATCTATTATACCCCTTCGTTTAGTCCGGTTTTATTTTGAACCGGCCAGGTTTTTCCTTTTAGTTAGTTAGACCGAAATGTTTTTATTAAGTTGCGGCCGTCCGCTCGCTAGCTCTCGCATGCGCACGCCCTTAGCTAATTAGAACCCGACACGTGTACCCCTGTCCCTTAGTTAGGAATTTTTTATTTTCTGTTTTCTGTTTTAAAACAGATTTAGTTCTGTTTTTGTTTTAATCATATGTTTTATGTTTTTAGTTATTTTAATTTGATTCTTTTTGCATTGTGTCACAAATTTCATCTAGTTTCTGTAGACACAAAGTTTGACTATTTTTTGAATATTTAAATTTGAATTTAAACAGATTTGATTCAAATATTGTTTTATGAATATCTTGAGTTTAAAAATATATTTTTAGTTGAATCTTTTTGCTACTTGTCACTAGTGATCTTAGTTATCAGTAGGTAAAGTTTGAGAATTTTTAGGATAAATTTGGTTAGGGTTCTTAACCAAAACAGAATCTGTTTAGTTTCCTATTAGTTTAATTAGTTTAATTTCCTTTGTTTTATTTTTGAAATATGAATTTGTTTTAACTTATGTTGTAGATTTCATTAGTTCTGTTCTTCTCAACTTTAGGAATTTACTTACAGTTAACAAAAATAATTTGTTTAGCTTATTACTTTATTATTATAGGGACTTCTACTCATTTTCAATTTGATATAGTATATTAAAAAACAATTAGTTAGTAACATTTCCTTTAACAAAAGTTTTAAGTAATTCCATTCTGTTTTATAATAAAGTTTTAGTAATCCTTTTCTGTTAAGAAATGTTTTGTTAATAAAAATAGTTTAGTTTTACTCTATTGTTGTAGGAAAACTATATTCTTCATCTTTAGGTAATGTTATATAAAACAATTTAGTTTTAGTAGTAATTCTTTTCACAAAATTTTTAAAAGATTTTCTGTTAAGTATTGTTTTGGTACTAAAAATAGTTTGTCTTGTTTTATATTAGTAGTAGTTTAGCCACCAAAAATTTAGATGCCCATTATTTAGTTTTCTTTGTTTCATTGCTCTAGTATTGCTAGTTGGTTTCTTATTTGAAAAATATTTAAAATAATTGTTTCATAAATTTTACTTTCTGTCAACTTAGTTGTGTTTATGAAAACCTTGTTGATTTTTATTTTTGTCTTAAGTATTTCCTTCATCATCAACTTAGTTGTGTTGATGTAATTTTGTTACTTTAACTTTTGTCTTAAGTATTTCCTTCAACAACCTAGTTGCTTTTGGTTTTGTGATACTTTTGAGTGTTAGTATTGATTGCTAGTATGAGCTTATATGAATGCAATGTTTGATTATATAGATTTCATCGGAGAGTGACGTATAGTTCTATCAAGTATTTTCTCATCGGAGAGTGACAATTATAGCATGGATAATACACGATTATCATGAACAAGGAAATATAATAATAAACACTTTATTTATTGCCTCTAGGGCATATTTCTAACATCTACATGCACTAATCTAGGTTGACACACTAGCGTCCTTCATCACGTTCGTGCCCATGCGCAACTCCTAGAACATCATGTAATGGCCTGGGATGGCTGTTTTATCGGCGGCGTAGTTGGTGTACTCCACCAGTGATGCGTCGAACAGGACCAGGTGCTGCACCATGGTGCTATCCGCCATGTGCAGCTCCGTCTTGTTTGTCTTGTCTTAATCAATGCACAGCACCATGTTTCACCGTTGCTTGAAGCTAAAATTCGGTGCCTCATGCTTGAATCCTGCTACCCTTAGTACGTTGTCCACACGGTATCAACACAAGCATGTGAAAATCTCTCTCTCTCTCTCTTTCTCACACACACACACACGGGAAATGATGAATGATGTGATCGAGGCGTACTCGAGAAGCTGGCTACAATGATTTCGTAGTGGTGACAAAGCTTCACATCGATTAGAAGATGCCAACAAGTTCATAAGGAGGAGGTCTCTTGCTCCCCTTCTTCCGTCCAATAGAATCTTTGCTCCATTGACCTTAGAAGCGCACAGATGTCGCACCTATGCATGCACTAATCGAGGTTGACACTAGCGTCTACCGCCGAGTTCGTGCCCTCGCGCAACTCCATGAACATCACATAATGTCCTGGGATGGCGGTTCTATCTGCGTAGCTGGTGAACTCCCAACACCGATGCGACGAACAGGGCCAAGTGTTGCATCGCTCACCGCCATCTGTAGCTCCGTCTTGTCCATCTTGTCCGAGTCGATGCTCAGTGCCACACTTCGCCATCGCTCGAAGCTAAAAATTGGCGCCTCATTCTTAAACTCGCTACCCTCAATACGTCGTCCACACAGTATCGACACAAACCTGGGAATATCACATCATATATATGGACAATGATGTGATCAAGCCGTACGTGAGAAGGTGGCTACCATGAGTTCGTAGTGGTGACCTAGCTTCACATCGGCTAGAAGATGCAAATACAAGTTCGTAGGGGGGAGGTCTTTTGCCTCCCTCTTCTGTCCAATAGAATCACCACTCCATTGCCCTTAGAAGCACACACACCGGATGTCCCACCTTTGCATGCCCTAATCGAGGTTCACGTTGGCATCCGCCGTCGCATTCGTGCCCTCGCACAACTCCCAAAATTAACATCACTTTATGTCATGGGATGTCGATTGTACCGACGTAGTTGGTGTACTCCACCAGCGATGCGCGGAATGGGGCCAGGTGCTGCACGGTGTTGCTCACCGCCATGTGCAGCTCCGTCTTGTCTGTCTTGTCCAAGTCGATGCTCAGCGCCACGTTTCATCATCGCTTGAAGCTAAATATCGGTGCCTCATTCTTGAATCCTTCTACCCTCATTATGTCAACCACATGGTATGGACACAAACATGTGAAAATCACATACATATATACGGACAATGATGTGATCCAGACGTACCTGAGATGGTGACTACCACGAGTTCGTAGTGGTGATCGAGCTTCACATCGATTACAAGATGCAAATAGAAGTTCGTAGGGGGGGTCTTTTGCCCCCTTCTTCTGTCCAATAGAAACTTTGCTCCATTGAGCTTAGAAGCGCACACACCGGATGTCGCACCTCTGCATGCACTAATCGAGGTTGATGCCGACGGATTTCGTCCCGTTCGTGTCCTTGCGCAACTGCTAGGACATCACATAGTGTCCTGGGATGGCGACTGTATCGGTGTAGCTGGTGAACTCCACCAACGATGAGCCAAAGAGGGCCAGGTGCTGCAACGTGCTGCTCACCGCCATGTGCAGCTCTGTCTTGTTCATCTTGTCCGAGTCAATGCTCAGCGCCAAATTTCACCATCGCCCGAAGTTAAAAATTGGTGCATCATTCTTGAACCCTGCTACTGTCAATATGTCGTCCACACGGTATTGAGACAAACCTGGGAAAATCACGTCATATGTATGGAGAATGATGTGATCAAGCGGTACGTGAGAAGGTCACTACCACGAGTTCGTAGTGGTGACCGAGCTTCACATTGATTAGAAGATGCAAATACAAGTTCGTAAGGGGTGGGGGTGGGGTGTGTGTGGACAGAGTACCTTTTCCCCCTTCTCCTGTCCAATAGAATCACCACTTTATTGCCCTTAGAAGCACACACACCGAATGTCGCACCTTTGCATGCCCTAATTAAGGTTGACGTTGGCGTCTGCCGTCGCATTCGTGCCCTCACACAACTCCCAAAACATCACATAATGTCCTGGGATGGCGGTTGTACCGGGGTAGTTGGTGTACTCCACCAGCGATAAACCGAACGGGGCCAGGTGCCACATCATGCTGCTCACCGCCATGTGCAGCTCCATCTTGTCCGTCTTGTCCATCTTGTCCAAGTCGATGTCAGCGCCACGTTTCACCTTCGCTTGAAGCTAAAATTCGACGCCTCATTCTTGTACCCTGCTACCCTCAGTATGTCGGCCACACCATATCAACACAAACCTATGAAAATCACATACATATATATGGACAATGATGTGTTCTAGATGTGATCCAGCCGTACCTGAGATGGTGGCCACCATGAGTTCGTAGTGGTGACCAAGCTTCACATCGATTACAACATGAAAATACAAGTTCGTAGGGGGGGGGAGGTCTCCCCCTTATTCTCTCTAATAGAATCTCCGGTCCATTGCCCTTAGAAGCGCACACACCGGATGTCGCACCTCTGCATGCACTATTGAGGTTGACGATGGCGTCCGCCGCCGTGTTCGTGCCCTCGCGCAACTCCCAGACCATCACATAATATCTTGGGATAACACTTGTATCGGAGTAGCTGGTGTTACTCAACCAGCGATGTGCCGAATGGGGCCAGGTGCTGCACCATGCTGCCCACCACCACGTGCACTCCATTTTGTCCGTCTTGTCCGAGTTGATGCTCGCCACATTTCACTGTTGCTTGAAGCTAAAAAAATGACGCTTAATTCTTGAACCCTTCTACCTTCAGTATGTCGTCCACACGTTATCAACACAAACCTATGAAATCGATTAGCCGTGTCCCCAGTTACGGACAATTTGAGACTCTGGACTTGGATCTATCTCTAAACTCTCAAACTGGACTGATAATTAATTGTGGGCAACTTATTGATACTTGTGGGCATTTAGACATCGGTTGGCGGAACGATGTCATGATAGGTAACTCTATAGTGAAATTCTCGATATTCCTTTGTTGTAGGAAAATAAAATTAGCTTTTACGCAAAAGCTCAGACACAGAGCCACAAAGCCTTTTGCATATAGAATAGCCTTTATTATTCTATTCTACTATGGTGATCTTGCCAGTACATTCCATGTACTGACCTACACGGCTGCAACGTCTTATGTTGCAGATACTCTTCTACGACGGGTAAGTGTACGATTCAGGGTTACGGTCCGCACTCAACCTGCCGTTGGTGTTATTGGGACTCCGCTCGCGTTGACCTGTTTCCGTTGAGATTTGTAAGGTATATATCTGTTTTACGTTAATTACCTGTGATTGCACTTTGATATATACATTGATGTAGTGTGTGTGCCAGCATACTGATCCAGGGATGGCACAGAACACACAGAGGCTTGACTCGTTTTGGGTCGGGTCGCTACAGAGATGGTATCAGAGCACATGTTGACTATAGGACGTGACCCTAGAAACTGGAAAGCACTTAGGAAACGATTTTTCGAAAAAAAACTTTGTTTTCAAAGGATCTTTTACTTCTCCTCTCTTCTAAGTATTATCAACTAGTTAGATAATACCCTTGTCCCTTGACCATTATGGAAAGGGCTACACAAGGATTCAATATTTTACAGACCTGAAGAAATTGAAGACCATGAAGAATTTCCAAGCTATTATGCCCCTAGAAGACCAAACCCCTGATGTATACTTATGTTAGATACGATAATTTGTGAGCTGTCATTTGTGTGTAAATTTCTCGATAGCCACAACTGAAATCTATTTTCAAAACCATTGTTTGTATTGTGTGTATTCCCTCCTTTCTCTCTCGCATCTCATCCCCAAAACCTTGAACCCAATAGATGACGAATGAAGCTAGACTTGTGTATTCTGGATCAATGACTCGGTTAGAGACAGAAGAATGGATTCAGAACATGGAGGATCACCTAAGGAGTAACCTTGTTACAAGGAACGAGATGGTCCAATATACTCTTCGGTACTTTGAAGAAGGTGCTGAAAATTGGTGGAAGATGCATGAAGATATCCATGATAGGCAAGCATCAATCACTTGGGAAGAATTCAAGATGATTCTGCAAGGATCTCATGTTGTTACCAACATCCAAAAGCCCTGTTGCAAAGTTGTGAAGAAGATTTGTGCCTGCAAGATATGTGGAGAGATAGGACACACCCAGGAAGAACAGAAGGATGGATGCCCTCATTGTGAAGAAAATCACCCTGCCGAGGAATGCCCAACCGGGCAAGTGACCTGTTTCTTGTGTGAAGGAACCAATCACTACCCGGCTCAATGTCAAATGTACCCCAAGCTACAAGAAGTCATCAAGCAGCAGAAGGAAGCCATGAAGGAAGCCTTCAGAGAAAAATTAGGAGAACTTCTGAAGAAGGAAGATGATGAAGACCCTAATGGAGAAGGATTAACCAGATTTTACTCCAATGCCAACTATTCATGTGGAGAAGAAGGACATTTCTCACAGGACTGTACGAAGGAAAGAAAAGAGTATCTGGGAAACTTCCCGACAGAAGAAGTGGAGTTTGATCCACAGGAAATTGAAAGTTTGATCGAAACAAGGTAGCCCAGTAAGAGAAACCGAAGACGTTCTCAGAACAACCCAATTTCTGCAAAGAAGGATCTGAGTCAGATCATGTGTTACCTGTGCAAGAAGACAGGACATTACTCCTATACCTGCCCGGAGAAGAAGGCTAAACATGAGTAGTCTGAGTTTTGGATTTTGGACGTAATAAATGTAATAGGTAGCACTCTTATCATTTTGAAGTTATGTAATGGAAGTCTTAGAGTTGTAATAAGTTCATGAGATCAATGGAATTTATGTGTCATGATTCTCGTATGTTGAATTACATGAGTTGTTACTCTATGAACAAAGATCTCTAACCATTTTCAAGGATATGAGAAAATATGGTCTATGCAGACATGTGTGCAGTTCATTTTAAGTGTGGTAGTAACCACAGGGATAAATGAAAGAAGAAAATACCATTCCTATTAAGGATTTTGGATAAGTGAATACAGGTGAAGAGAATGTGGAACCACCTCAAACTATTTGGATGATAACCTTTGAGACAAAGTGCTTTCGAAGCTGGAATGTTGAGAAAAAGAATGCTTGTGATGAAACCATACCCAAGGTTAAACAGACCAACGGAATGGAAAATGAATTCCGCAGAGTAGAATCTAAACAAGAATAAGTCTGTGAAGGGTATAATGGAGTGAACTAAAGGTAATGTTGGAATATCGAATGCTAGTAACCCGAAGAGTGAGTTAAAGCTATTCAAGTATTCAAGTGAACCCACAATTCACTGACCTCAGGATCGATAAGGATCAAGCCCCACCTTTGTGAAGGAAGAAACTTGGAAGAAGCTACGACTGATCAGCAAACATTTTCTTTAGGAGTATACGAAAACCTGAGAGGTGTGAAGAAACGATAGATGTTTATGTTTGGCTTGCATAATAAATGGTTTTATCTGAACTTTGCTCGTTGACAAGAGAAATTTCTGCAACGCTTGTGAGGAAGCCCAAGTGTTAGAATACGAGATTCACTAAACCTTATACAAGGTAATGGTTTCAGTACGACATGGCTTGGCCACCATGACGACTTACTCTTATCATTTCTCTTGCTATTCGGAATGGTAAATCTGAGTGACTTACCCATAGTAAAGAGACGACAATCTTTGAAGCTTTTGTTTAAGCCCTAGAATGGTATGAAGGAAACCCCTTGTACATGGCAATTGCTGTCACACGTAGGAATTCTACGGTGAGGAATGAAGCCAAGACTTATTTCACTACAGGATAACCACTAATGGAAGACCACCATGAGATCATCGATAGGTTAATTAGAATGAACATGCGACTTATCAGTTAAGAAGACCCAGTATCGGAGGAAATACATTTTGATGTGAGAACTCAAGATTTGGATATAACGGAAGAGCATCACCGAAGGAGCTAACGTGAAGAATGTGAACAGACAGATGCACCCACAAGAATACCATGATTTTGAGGGACCAGTAACTCTCATTTTAAGTGTGGTAGACCCCACACCTTCTTGGTTAGTGGATTTGTTAGAAGACCCCCAAACCCTAACCTTTTCTTTCTACCCCTTCCGAATCTCGAGGACGAGATTCATTTTAAGTGTGGTTGGTTTGTAACATCCCAAATTTTGGAATGTTATAATAAATATTAGAATGATTGTTTGTTTTCTTGAGTGATTGTAATTGAGTGAAAAATTTGAAACTTTTGAAAACTTTTGAATGAGAGGAAATAAAATGACTTTCCCATGTGATTTGAATTTCATTTGAAAATATTTCAAATTCAGAAACTTTATGCAACTCAATGATTTTCTTGAGAGAGGATAAAAGGACTTCTTCAAATTATATGAAATATGATTTGGAAGTTTGAAGGAAGGATTTGAAAGTGCTTTTGAAAACCTCTGAATTATTCTTTTGGAATCCATGTCATATTTGGTTCCTATTCAAATTTTCAAAGCCTTCAAACCCCTTGACAAATTTTGAGAGGAGTAACATAACACTCCAGACCAGGGGCATCTTGGTGAAATAATTGAGCAATAAAATTAGGGGGCTATTTGAAAGATTATTGCAAAAGGATTTAAAATCAAATAGGCATTTTCTGAAAATAATTTTTCAAAGTATTTAATTTGGCCTGGGAAAAATGTCCATTAAATGGCATTAAATCTCCTGATAATTTTGGTATAAAACTTTTTATTTTCTGGAATGTAGTTATGGCCATTTATTGGTTTTTATTATGCTGGAAATAGAAAAAGGAATTTTTTTAATGCGTTTAAATAGCCGGCCGGCCCACTTTCCTTTTCTCCCCTCCCGACCTTCCTTCTTTGTGGCCTACCGCCGCGCGCCCGCTCCTCCTCTCTCTCACTGACGCGCCGTCCCCACCATCCGACAACGTCATCACAACGCTCATCTCCCTCCTCTCACCCCGAATCCATGCCGGCGAGATTACCTCGCCGGAGATTCCTCTCGTGTCCCTCCCCTCGAGCCCTGACCCCTCCTATATAAAGCCTGAGGCCCCCTCTACCCATTCCCCTCCGAAAACCCTCTGCCCGTGCCCTCTAGCTGCCGTAATACCTCGCCGGAGCTCTCGGCCGCCGCCGCACCATTTTCGACCGCGTGCTCGCTCTAGCCCCTCCTCTCGCCGTCTGTGACCAGCATCCCATTCGCCTCACTCGCCCGCACCCTCCCGTAAACTCTCCCGAGCCCCACACCTACTAGATCCACCTCCCCTGATGACCACCGAAGGCCATCACCGCCTCGAAGCTCCCTGTCGTCACCACGATCGTCCCCGAGCTGCGCCAAGTCCACCAACGCCGTCACCGTCCTCGTCCGCATCGCCTGGAGCCCTCGCCGTCGCCGGAGGACCACCGGAGCACTGTCCCTGTCGACCTCGCCGTCCCTGCCTCGCCAAAATCCTCGCCGGACTTCACCTCCACCGCGGTGAGCACTCCCCTCCGTCCGATCTTGTTCAACGGTGCAGATTAGATCTATTATACCCCTTCGTTTAGTCCGGTTTTATTTTAATAAACCGGCCGGGTTTTTCCTTTTAGTTAGTTAGACCGAAATGTTTTTATTAAGTTGCGGCCGTCCGCTCGCTAGCTCTCGCATGCGCACGCCCTTAGCCAATTAGAACCTGACACGTGTACCCCTGTCCGTTAGTTAGAAATTTATTATTTTCTGTTTTCTGTTTTAAAACAGATTTAGTTCTGTTTTTGTTTTAATCATATCTTTTATGTGTTTAGTTATTTTAATTTGATTCTTTTTTGCATTGTGTCACAAATTTCATCTAGTTTCTGTAGACACAAAGTTTGACTATTTTTTGAATATTTAAATTTGAATTTAAACAGATTTGATTCAAATATTGTTTTATGAATATCTTGAGTTCAAAAAAATTTTTTTAGTTGAATCTTTTTGCTACTTGTCACTAGTGATCTTAGTTATCAGTAGGTAAAGTTTGAGAATTTTTAGGATAAATTTGATTAGGGTTCTTAACCAAAACAGAATCTGTTTAGTTTCCTATTAGTTTAATTAGTTTAATTTCCTTTGTTTTATTTTTGAAATCTGAATTTGTTTTAACTTATGTTGTAGATTTCATTAGTTCCGTTGTTCTCAACTTTAGGAATTTACTTATAGTTAACAAAAATAATTTGTTTAACTTATTACTTTATTATTATAGGGACTTCTACTCTTTTTCAATTTGATATAGTATATTAAAAAAAATTAGTTAGTTACATTTCCTTTAACAAAAGTTTTAAGTAATCCCATACTATTTTCTAATAAAGTTTTAGTAATCCTAAGAAATGTTTTGTTAATAAAAATAGTTTAGTTTTACTCTATTGTTGTAGGAAAACTATATTCTTCATCTTTAGGTAATGTATTATAAAACAATTTAGTTTTAGTAGTAATTCTTTTCACAAAAGTTTTAAAAGATTTTTTGTTAAGTATTGTTTTGTTACTGAAAATAGTTTGTCTTATTTTATATTAGTAGTAGTTTAGCCACCAAAAATTTAGATGCCCATTAGTTAGTTTTCTTTGTTGCATTGCTCTAGTATTGCTAGTTGGTTTCTTATTTGAAAAATATTTAAAATAATTGTTTTATAAATTTTACTTTCTGTCAACTTAGTTGTGTTTATGAAAACCTTGTTGATTTTTATTTTTGTCTTAAGTATTTCCTTCATCATCAACTTAGTTGTGTTGATGTAATTTTGTTACTTTGACTTTTGTCTTAAGTATTTCCTTCAACAACCTAGTTGCTTTTTGTTTTGTGATACTTTTGAGTGTTAGTATTGATTGCTAGTATGATTGCTTATATGAATGCAATGTTTGATTATATAGATTTCATCAGAGAGTGACGTATAGTTCTATCAAGTATTTTCTGAGAGCGATACTTATTCTTCATCAATAGTAGAGGCAAGTTCACTTTGACCATCTATTTCATACCTATGTTTTATTGCATGTAGTGACATCATTCAACAAATCCCTCCCGTAGTGTTATTGAAATTCTTGTAGTTGAGTAGAATGCATGAGGTAGGAACCCACCACTTGTTACTAAAGCCCCGGGAACGTTAGTTATTTTTATGCTATGCTAAAGTAGACGGGTCTGGTATGACTGTTCGTGAGTGGTGTGAGAAGAAGGACTCTACGTCAAGACAATAACTTCATGAAGGCATCTTCACGTCCTGCATCTTCAAGACCTTAAGACTTCGAGACTCGTGAAACAAGTTTTTCAATACACACTACTGGGTGAAAGATGGAATTGATGGGCATTCCTGGAGTAACCAGTGGATGGCCGGGATGCATGGGGAAGTGCCATGACATCTTGCGGAAAGCTTCACCCAGACTCAAAGAGAAGGATGAATACTTCATGCCCGGAAGCTTACCTGTGTAGCCACAAGTCATTATGGGCTCTGGCTTGGTTGATCTTTGTTGTGACTCTGTCTAGGCAGTGCTACAAGATGTAGTCAACGTTAGGATTTGGATGGGCATTGTCGGATAGTCAGGGAAGCACTCTGAAAGACCATGTTTCGTTCATCCTGTTCTCAAACACCATGCAATGCGAGGACTTACTAGGAGGGAACGAATTTTGTGGGTAAAGTACACAACACTCTGCAGAGTTAAACCTAATCGATTAGTCGTGTCCCCGGTTACGGACAATTTGAGCCTCTGGACTTGGATCTATCTGTGAACTCTCAAACTGGACTGATAATTAATTGTGGGCAACTTATTGATACTTGTGGGCATTTAGACATCGGTTGGCGGAACCATGTTATGATAGGTAATTCTATAGTGAAATTCTTGATATTCCTTTGTTGTAGGAAAATAAAATCAGCTTTTACGCGAAAACTCAGACACAGAGCCACAAAGCCTTTTGCATATAGAATAGCCTTTATTATTCTGTTCTACTATGGTGATCTTGCCAGTACATTCCATGTACTGACCTACACGGCTGCAACGTCTTATGTTGCAGATACTCTTCTACGACGGGTAAGTGTACGATTCAGGGTTATGGTCCGCACTCAACCTACCGTTGGTGTTATTGGGACTCCACTCCCGTTGACCTGTTTCCGCTGAGATTTTTAAGGTATATATCTGTTTTACGTTAATTACATGTGACTGCACTTTGATATATACATTGATGTACTGTGTGTGCCAGCATACTGATCCAGGGATGGCACAGAACACACAGAGGCTTGACTCGTTTTGGGTGGGGTCGCTACAGTCAGATTAGTCCCCACTTGGTTATGGAATGGGTGTTACAACAAGTGACATTCCCACTTGGTTATGGAATGGGCATTACAACAAGTGACATCTTCGTGCCCGGCACAGAGAGCTCGATGGGGAAGTGTGGTCGGGATACTTCCGCCGAGAATGCCCCACCACCACCAGATTCTTCTCATTAATAGTATGGTAGTAAGATTAAGCTCTTGTTTAAGGTTTAATAGTATTTTCATAAGACTAATAGTATTGTTGTAAGATTAATAGTATTGTAATAAGATTATTGGTCTCGATCTAGCAGTTCGGTTTGGATTTGTAAGGTTTTTGATGTCTAGTTATCTGTTTGAACTCAAGTTGTCATCAATTAATATATATATAAACCCATCCACTTGTGCTTACTAATAACACTACTGCTACATGGAACCCACCAGCGATACCTGTAGTTACAACATGTAGCGCTGGTAAGATGTAGCAGTAGCGCTCGTTTAGCAGCAACACTTGCTATGAACAAGCGCTACTGCTAGCAGTCATACCATTAGCGCTGGTTTTTCAACGCTACCGCTAAACACTTAACTGTAGCGCCTTAGCAGTAGCGCTGCAACCAGTGCTACTACTAAGGAGAAAACAAGCGCTACTACGAGGCTTTCTCCTTGCAGTGATAGATTCCAATGATTTTTTAAATTTCATATCTTCTAAATTGCAACTCCAATTTTAACATGTTATATATAAAAAATGATTAAAAAATGTGTAAAATCTTACTATGATTTTATTTCTATCCGTTAATCACTTTTAAAGTATGTTTAGGGACAGATCCAAATGTTTCAAAAAAAAATTCACATCTTTTAAACCCTAACTCCAATTTTAACACATTATATATGAAAATTCATTATGAAAATGCGTAGAATCCGAATATGATGTTGTTTCACATGTTAGTAATTTTTAAAATGCTGTTTAGGATGCAACATTAATCAATAGTGCACGGCCCGTGTTTCTTTCGTATCGGTGTCGATTCAAATTGAAAGTCAACACCTCAACAAAAACAAATTGGAGACGAAAGAAACCATCTGTGACCATGCATGTCCATCGACGAGTGGGAAGAAGGATAAACGGAAAGACTGTTAAGATGTCATGTTTAAATAAAGGACGTGGACCTATTGAGATTTTGAGTCATGGTTATTGTGTTAGGGTCGTGTGGTATTTTTCTCTCGTTGCAACGCATGGATTATCTTGCTAGTAGAATATAAAGAGGCAAGAATAGACAGTGAGTCATTATTTCTTCTCCTTCCTTGGCATCTTCATTAGGCAAAGTGACAATCAGTCTTGCCCATCAAGTCCAGAAAATAATGTTTTATATATAGATTCCAATGATTTTTTGAATTGTTCATATCTTCTAAACCGCAACTCCAATTTTAACATGTTATATAGGAAAAATGATTAGAAAAGTGTGTAAAATATTACTATGATGTTATTTTTATCCGTTAATCATTTTAAATGATGTTTAGGGACAGATCCAAATGTTTCAAAAAGAATATTTACATCATTTAAAGCTTAATTCCAATTTAACATGTTGTATATAAAAATTGATTAGAAAAATGCGTAGAATCCAAATATGATGCTGTTTCACATGTTAGTAATTTTTAAAATGCTGTTTAGGATGCAACGTTAATCAATAGTGCATGCCCCATGTTTCTTTCGTACCGGTGTCGATTCAAATTGAAAATCAATACCTCAACAAAAAAAATTGGAGACGAAAGAAACCATCTATGACCATGCATGTTCGTCGGCGAGAGTGGGAAGAAGGATAAACGACAAGACTGATAAGATGCCATGTTTAAATAAAGGACGTGGCCCAATTGGGATTTTGAGTGATGGTTATATGTTAGGGGCACGTGGTATTCTTTTCCCGTTGCAAACACATGGGTTATTTTGCTAGTAGAATACAAAGAGGAAAGAATAGACAGTGAGTCATTATTTCTTCTCCTTCCTTGGCATCTTCGTTAGGCAAAGTGACAATCAATACACTGCCTGAGCAAGTCTTGCAAAACATTCTTATATTGACGGAAGGAGTAGGTGATTACTTCAATTTCAGTAAACAGAAACATAGAGCCAATAAAATATTCAAGACTGTCTTAGCAGATGGGTCATTGATTCACATCTTTTTAGTTGGTTTACAAAGAATTATTTGGACAGTCATAGGATGTACAATACAAATGTCCTGCAGAAGAGTTCATATAGTTTGCTATAAAATAATTGAGACAAGAAAGTAACAAGACAAATGTACAACACCGAAAACTTGATGATTTTCTTTTTGGAAAAGGAGGTTAAATCCCCGGCTCTGCATCAATCGATGCATGCAGGCATCTTTTTTAATTATTCCCCAAAGGTCTGACAAGAACATACATCAATTCATTTGAAGCCACCATTCACACCTACAAACTCGATAATGTGGAGTGCTCTCACTCCCCATATCTAAAACTGGTGTCGTCGCCAATCCATCCACATAACGTATCGGGACCAACATCCGGCATAGCAGACCTAAAGCGCACCCACATGCACACGTTTTAGAAGCCGCCATCATCGTCAGACCACTGACCCATCTTCAAGAGAGAGATCCACATCATCCTTGCCAGTCCGAACATCAGTCGACGCCAGCATGGTGCCCAATGGCTCCACCGTACTACGCTCATCCATCCAGACGCGAAGACTCTCGAAGAATTGTCATGCGTAGCACCTGCCAATCAGGCATGACTTAGCATAGCACCTGTCGGCCAAGCATGAGTTGACAGCCCCACCAAAGCTCTGTGCAAGACAAAGAGGCTCCACCTCTTGCCTCTGTCATCCAGCACTGCTCCATAAACAGTGCTCCCAAGAGAGAAATGTCACCACAGTACCGCCATCGTCTGATTTGGAAGACCAGATCCTAGGGTTTCCGCTAAAGCAGTGCCCACCACGAGCAACTGTCAAGGACCCGCACAGTGCCCATCATCACTCAGCCATCAAGGCGACGCCTTCAGGAAGGTCACGACGTCAAGGACGCCGCCGCTGCCCACTAGAGTTAGGGTTTTCACCCGAAAGACAGGTTGGGGGGAAGTGGAGGAGCATACCTAGACCGATATCTCCAAGAAGAAAAGCGGTACTCTTGAGCATCGTCATCGGTGCGGCCGGCCGGGGCCGATCAAGGGGTTTCCCCCAATCTGGTCCTCCACTAGCTTCACCCGCGGCCACCGGCCAGGATCCCGGCAAGCCACACCGGCACCACCGGGAACCCGCAGGAGAGAAGCACACTAATCAGGGCCGAAGGACGGCGGCCAGATCAGGCGCCACCGGCCGCCAGAGCAGCCTTGCCGGAAGGGCCGTCACCCCAGATGCATTCACTCTCCACCGCACAAGGCGGAGCAGCAAAGGCCCCGCTGCCGCAATGCCGAACTGCGCCACTGGCTTGCCCAGCGCCAGCCTCATGCGGCGGCGAGGGAGGAAGAGAGAGGAGGTGGCTACGCCGACGGTGGGAGAAGGTCGTCTCCGAGTCGCCCGAAAGTGCTGGACTCCGGGATGGATGGAGAGAGGGTGAGGAGAGGGTTTCGGATCTAATCTCTGTTGTGAAGAAGGTGACCGGAGACGGGAGATCAGGCGGCGCCGGCGGCGGCTCTATCCCGCTGCGGGTGAGGAAGCCACTCAAGGCGGAGCGCTACGAGGCAAGGCTGTTCGGTCTTGACTGAACAACTGTCCTAGCGGAAACTTAGATGATGGGCTCAAATACATATAGTGTGACAACTAACCAGTCCTACAAGAGAAACATGGTGAAGAGAGTGAGGGACACAACTGGAAAAAAATAAATTATGTGTAACACTACTAACCGATCTCACTACCACAGAAGCATAAATAATAAACGACCATATGTTAGAGGAGAAGGAAAAATAAAATCCCAACGACAATAACAATTAGAATCTGGACTGAGACCCATTCCCTCATTTGAATTTTTCCTGACATTCAAACCTAAAACAAACTAATTGTCTTTTTATTTCCAAAGGAAACCAAAAAAAAGGACCTTAAAAACGCCCACATAGCACCAAAAGAATAAAACAAGGGATAGTTTAAAACCACTCGACCATCAGAGTAGAGAGTAACTATGAAACAGAAACGAAAGGAAAAGGAAAGTAAGAAAGCCCCATTAGGTTTTTGTTCACTTTCACTTATATACAGCTGTCCGACTCTAGCATTTAAATTTGAAAAATATATATAGTGCACTCCGGTATTCAAGGGTGAGAAAATCAAAACTTCAGGAGCGAAACTGACGAAAGCATATCTTTCTCTCTCTGATTACAATTTTGTTATTTCTTATAACTGGAGGAACTATAAATAATTTTAGAGCTGTTTTACGGTGATTGGGTTAGTACTCGGAGTACTAAGCAGTATTTACACGGCTGAATTTTATTAGCCATCCGATCTTGTGGGGAATTAAAATTGATTAAATTTATCATGTTAATTACGATAAGGGCATAATGGTCCAAGGGGAAATATCTTTTCTTCAACCGATCACCTGAGGACCAGATCCACGTCTACTCGATCCACTTCTCAATCCTCGTCCGATCTATTCGTCACCTCGTGCTCCTGACCTTCTCCATCCTCGACGTGCCCGGTGGGAAGAAAAAATTCATCGTCCTCGTCCTCCACCCAACCAACACCAGCCCCCCACCCCACGACGTCACCGAAGAAGAAGAAGGCCAGATCTGCGCCGGCTGAAACAGCGGTGACAGCGGCGGGCGATCCCATCTCTTCCTGCGTACCATCCTTAAGGTATGAATCCGGCTTGGCGTTATGCTTGTTCTCTTGGCCCTTGCGACCATCCATCGTGCATGCAGTACCACCTCAACCCTACATGATCGTTGGAATTTAGCAGTATTTGCCATGCGAGATCTTTGTACCGACAAGAATAACGAATGGAAAGCTTCATGGTGGCATAGTTTCTCTTGAGCTAATCGCATCATGTTTGTTTAACTAAGATGCTGAGGCCATTGCTTACTTCATTTAGTACCATAGAAAAAAAGGACTTACTTGACGTTTGAGATGAGATACTAAAGGAAGATGAGATACTGGTTCCATAGTTCACTTACTATAGTTTATTATAGTCATCATCACTCGAGGTTTCCATAGTGCATGCAATATAGTTTATTCGTGTCATCATTCATGCTAGGATAGTACTTCTTGGATGTTGATGATTGGTTTCCCTCACATGTGAAACTAGCAAAAGTCTTTTCCATGCACTTGTCTTTGCCTATGAACTATTTTACACGTGCAACATTGATAAACACCAACTGTGTATTTCATATGTCATATGCAGGAAGACATGACGGATGTAAGTGATGAGTGTATGTTCAACTATCATAATGTTGTCAGCAAGATGTTTGATAGTGAGGCTGAAGGCTATGAATTCTACAACAAATATGCTCTTGAAAAAGGTTTTAGTGTGAGGAGAAGCTACGTTGAGTGGGATGGATCCAACATTTACGTAATTTTAAGGAAAATTGTGTGTAGTCGTCAAGGGTTTCGCGAAGAGAAGCACATGAAAAGAAAGATGGAAGATAGAAAGAGGAGGCCACGAAGTTTAACTCGTGTTGGGTGTAACGCTAAATTGGTCATTGCGAGACACGAGGAAACATGTCTGTGGTTTGTCAAGGATTTCATCGATGAGCACAACCATTCTCTAGCCCCATGGGATCTTTCTTGTCTCCTGCGTTCCCACAGACGAATTAGCGATGAGCAGAAAGTGGACATTGCGGACATGAAAAAATCTGGGATCCACAAATACCGTATTATGGATATTTTGTGCATTCAAAGCGGTGGATTTGATAAGGTTGGATGCATAAAGAGGGACATTTATATTTTCTGCCATGCTAATAAGCAGGAGACAATCAGTGCCGGTGATGCTAAAATGGTGATCATGCACATGATGATGAGGCATGAGCGAGATGCGGATTTTTTCTTTAGGTACTTGGTAGACGAGCTTGGCCATCTGAAGGGACTGTTCTGGGCTGATAGTCAATCGCGACTTGACTATGAGGCTTTCGAAGACGTCATTGTTTTTGATAGCACATACAGAGCCAATAAGTACAATATGCCATTGGTGTCGTTTGTCGGGTTGAATCACCACCACAACACTGTTATTTTTGGCTACGGTATAATTTCTCATGAAACAAGCCAGGCATATGACTGGATGTTGTGGACCTTTTCTGAATGCATGGCACAGAAGCATCCGATATCTGTGATCACAGATGGGGACCTTGCAATGCAGCGAGCAATCAGGATGGTCTGGCCTGGCTCAAACCATAGACTATGTATATGGGACATTCAGCAGAACATTGTACGCCATCTGCCTGATGACGACGTAAAGGAGGAATTCAGATCTTTCATATATGATACTTCTTCCATTGAAGAGCATGAGATAAAATGGATACAATTCTTACAACGGAATAAAGTAACCAGTGAGGAGTCTTGGTTGCATCAGATGTATCAGATGAGAAAGTTGTGGTGTGCTCCATATTTTGAGGGGCGTTGTTTCCTAGGATTGAGCAGCAATCAGAGGAGTGAGAGCTTGAACTCTATGCTACATACAAATCTTGAGGGTAAGATGTCGTTGTTTGAAATGCTAGAGCACTATGAGTGTTGCCTTGCATCACGACAGATTAACGAAGCTCTCCATGACGTCGAAGCCTTGCAGTCCCTTCCATTTACAAAGGAAAATGCTTCACCGCTTGAGAAACATGCCGCAACAGTTTTCACTCCTACTATCTTTAAGGTGGTCTTATGGAGCATAGATGTTGTCAGCAAATGTTAGATCAGAGAGATACTAGATGGATCAGAAGTTTCCACCTATGTTGTGTCCAAGCAGCAAAGAATGGACAAAAAGTTTGGAGTGCGCATTGAGGAGCAAGGAGGTATTTTGGACAGGGTCAGTTGTTCTTGCCGTAAGCTGGAATGCGCAGGCACACCATGTTCCCACATTTTTTACATATTGGGGATTTTAAAACAAACAATTTTGCCCAGTTGTTGCATTCCCACTAGGTGGACTTCGAATGCACAATGTGCATACGCACCAACCAGAAAAAACCAGATGTATGACTACTCGGCAAGCCTGCAGAGGTACCGCGAGTTGCGGAATTGTAGTCACGCCGCAAGTTTCAAGGCATGCCACTCTGATGAGGACTATCAGCGTCTAAAGATGCTTTTGCAAGCATCACATCATGGCAAGCAATCAAGTATTTAACAAGCTGACAACAAGGAGTCAACTAATGCTCAGCATAACATCATTCGGTTTGGCCCTTTGATGCCGCACTCGGAAAAAGTTGATAAGGTTCTGGATCCCGTGCATGTGCCAGGACGAGGTGCATCGAAGAAAAGGCTACAGGCAAAGACAAAGAAGTCAAGATCATGGAATAACTGTGGCTATTGCAAGAATCCATGTCACAATTGACGTAAATGCGCTAAATTGTTAGAGGTACGAAAAGAAAAGCTAGATCACAATCGATTTATTTTTTGCATGGGTTTTACTCATTATTGATGTCCATGTGATTTATTCTATTCTTCTTTGTAGGATCTCGAAGCTAAACTCCGATGGCTACATAGAGTATGAATCGACGATGAGCCAGACAAAGTCGTGTGCCATTCAGGTTTGTGTGACGTGGTCTTTACATTCTATTTCATCGTGACAGTTATTTAGTGAAGTGTGGTTCTACTGGCATGTCACCATATTTGTTCGACATCTTTCGTTTCCATTTTCTTTGTGATCATTTGATGTCCAACTTTAATAATGATGATGTATTTCGAATAGGAATAAGGAGTTAAAAGCACCCCAAGTCCTAAAACTTGCACATAATGTGATGATTTAGTCCAAAACTTGTAAAAGTGCACCCCACAGTCCTACTCCCTGTGTCCAGGTGTATTGGGCACCTAAGAAAGAGCTCTTTGTTTTAGTTGGCAGTAGATTGGATGAGGGAAATAATCAATCCGAGAAACAAGCCTATCACCACGTCCTTTCTCCTTTAAAACCTGGCCCAAAACAGCAATAAATCCGTAATAATGAGGTGGGAGAGTTTGGCTAACCGGTCCATTGCTTTGCATGCATAATTAGCACCCAAACCCCCTGCCATTTTCTCTTTTTCACCCGCGGTCCACCCGTAGTCCACCGAACCCCACCTACACTTCCAATTCAATTAAATCTGTCGAAGGGGGAGCTTCGCGTCTGCCCCAGCTCCACCCTGTCTACACTTTTCCACACCGCCGCCGCCGTCGTCAAGCTTGGTGCCACCACCACCATTCTGCAACCATGGTTTCTTGGAATGATTCGGCAACCTCATCCTCAGAGGGAGAATCAGTCACCAGTCCGGTAAGTCCTCTAAATTAGATGGCTAGATTTAGGGTTCAGATGGGGGAATTTTTTCCTAAACTGCACTGCCATTGTCGTGGTTTTTTCACTGCAGATATCCGAGGTCTTAGATTCGAGCTAGGCCATTTCTAAGGTGCTGGACTCAAAGGGGTTGATCGGGACGAAGGACACATGTTTATCTAGGTTCGGCCCCTTAAGTAGAGGTCAAAGCCTACATCCTTCTTGTGCTTGTATTGCTTGGAATCTCGATTACAAGGGAGTGGAATCTCTTGACCTAGCTCTCGATTAGTTAGTTCCTCTCTAAGTCGCCTCGGGTCTCGCCTTTATATAGGAGGTCAAGACCACGGGTCATACAAGTCCTCTCACAACGTGTCCGAGTCTATCTCTACATTGTCTTGCCTTCCTGAGCAATCTGTCTCCGGGCGGCTCACCCGCCCAGGTCTTCATACCTTCTCCGTCCGGGCCACATCTTGGCCCATCTTGGCTAGCCGCCCAATGTCTTGGGCTTGAGTCTTCAAGGCCCATCCTTGGGCTAGTGTATGAGCCGCCAGGTGTGACCCGGAGCCTCTGGGGCGGGTCTCACCATGGGGTTATATCCCCAACATTATGCCCCAGGTTGATTTGAGCTTGCTCATTTCAGCCTCCTTCTTAATTGGTGGCGAGTCTCACTTATGTCACCTGAATGTAAGACAAAATGACCCGCCATGACGTCATATCAAATATGTCAGAAAGATCCTCTAACGACCACAACGAATTTTTCCCTTATTAAATGGACGGCCCGAGAATCGAGGCATCCGCCTCGGTCAATCAATATCCGTCGCTTGGATTCTTGCGCCCGTTTCCACCTTTTGCCTCTTAAATAGGACCACGAGGAGCAGATTTCATTTCCTTCTCCACTTCGCACTTCTTCTTGTTCCCGCTGCCGCCGCTCCAGCGTATCTTGCTTCGGTGAAGCTTCCGCACCGACGTCACGTCGGGCCGCTGCATCGACCTGATCGTACCAGATATTCCCTCGCGTCCGTCGCATCCCTTGCGGTAAGTTCTTCTCCATCCATAGATTCGAAGTTTTTGTAGGGTTTGATGGAGTCCTCCGCCTGCCTAGTACACGGGCTCCTTCGCAATGGTAGATAATGCCTATATCAGCGGACAATATATTGCCTTCCCTTCCATTGTGGCGCACCGTAGGAGAATGACAATAGCATCGTGCAGATCTGTAGTTGCTCCATTCGCTATCTTCATGGACGTCACTGGTTCAACTGTTCATCACTGAGTCTAGGTTAAACTTGATTTCCCTCTGTTTTGTAGATCTATAACTGCATAGGTAGTTTGTAAAACTTGTTTTCCACACTTAGTGAAATTTTGCTTCGTCTTCTCCTAGACTTGACCCGCCAGCGAAATTCTGTCTCTCGCCAAATAGCTCTTGGCAGCTTAACTTTATAGAACCTTGAACTTTTTAGCCGCCCTTGGCCGCCTGGAAGAAAACTTGGTGTTACTACAAAGACACCTCCCTAGAAGGAGAGCATCCCCTGCCAGGTTATCGTCCATCCCGACTCAAAACAACCTCTGAGCTTCCTAGCTGGCTGTTAACCACTGAGCGGGCGAAGCATGCTCCGGCTCACGCAAAACTTAAAGCCCTTATGGCCAATGGACCGATGGGAGTGGATTTGGTCCGCTGCTGGATTTCTTGGATGATCATGCCTTTGAGCCGGCGCAGTCGCCTCATGTGCGAATATACAGGCCAGTCTGATGACCCCCTCTGCTTTAACCGGACAACATTACCAGAGGATGATATTGTGGCTGCCATCAGGAGTCTTGTCCATGAATCTTCAGACGCTTGTAGTGCCATTGGGCTGGCACCTTTCTGTGCCACAAACCCGGCTCCAGATGTAAGGGCGACTCTCGATGTCCTTATCTCTGTTTTAACTTACACTTTGTAACCTCTTAACCTTTTGCCGGCTTATACTCTCAGGCAAGCTCTAGCTTCTGGAAAAAGAAGTACGTTCCTCCTCCGAAGAAGTCAAAGAACAAAACTGAGGGCCGGAAAAAGAAACCTGCACCTCAAGAACAGCCCGAGGAACAGCCGGAAACTGACGACTCAGAGGTAGAGCCTGATTCTTTTGGCCGTCTTATTATGCACCTTATTAACAATAATTATTCACAGGACGAATCGGAATGAGCCATGCCAACTTTCCTGAGGTAACTTACGTTTCATCCGACTCAGAACATCTTGTTCCACAAAAGATACGGCGGGTCATCTGGAAAGTCCCAGTTTCTCATCCCCTTGCTTACTTAGACCCCCATTTTATTTTGAAAAAAGCAACAGCAAACCTCCTAACGCCTGACCCGGAGCACCGGCTCTAACGATCTCATGGACGGATTATCTCCGACTCAGCAAAAGCGGCCGACTAAGGTACCTGTTCAACCTGACTTACTTGTCCATCTTGTCTTTTGCAATTTGACATTGTCTTATATTGTCTTAACTGTTTTTCAGGACTCACCCCCTTTGTCCGGCGACTCTACCAGAACTGCTCTGCCGCCTCTGAAGATTAACCCAGAGTATGTGTCCTTTCTACTTATGCTCAAACTTGTATATAAAGTTCTAACCACGACCTCCTGCGTTTTTTAGGGCCCAAGCAAAACGAAGGAAGACCAGCGGGTCTATCCTTGGCCACAAAGCTGAAGAACTGGAGCCTGCCAAACCGGATTCTCCTGTGCTGCATGTTGACCCCTTGGCCGCTTCCAAGGAGGCACCTAAAGAAGCTCATCATTCTGCCGAACCGGCGGCCAACGATATGATCCCTCAGAGTCCTCCAAGGGCCCATTCCATGCCGTCGAGCCCTTCAAAGGCTGCCAATGAATCAACTATTCCGGATGTCTTTGTTACTGGCATCGGCTTCCAAACTCCTCCGGCTCGTGTTTTGACAAAACATACTGAGAGAGCCGAAGCTTCAGAGAAGACGAACTTTGAATTCACCGCGCTGGAAAAGTTAACAACTGACGAGCTGCACGCCGGCTATTTAAATCGCCTCTCCATCAGCCGGGATATGGAACTCAAGTTCGTAAACTTAATGAAGAAGAAATATGAGGTACTCATACTCTGCTACCTTCTACCCTTACTTAGCCCCCAAGGGCCGACTTAGTATTGGCTAATGATAAGCCGAGTCTTCAAATCTTGTTTAGAAGTAGAAATAGCTAGCCTGTAGGCCTATAAAGAGTCATCCGTATCCCCCAAGGGCCGGTTCAATTTTGAGGATATTGAGTCAGAGCTTCAAATGTAAATAACCTTAGAAGCCAAAGTGTATCCCCCAAGGGCCCGCTCAATTTTGATGAAGTTGAGTCGAATCTTCAATAAAGATGTTTGAAAAGCCATATGTAGCTCCCAAGGGCCGGGTCAATCTTTGATAAAGTTGAGTTGGAAATTCAATGCAGACATCTTGAAGAGACTTGTGTAGCCCCCAAGTTCTAGATTAACTTTGACGAAGATGAGCCGAGACTGCATTGTAGTGTTTGGAGAACAAAT
Organism: Hordeum marinum; assembly: GCA_022496015.1. Lineage (NCBI taxonomy): Eukaryota > Viridiplantae > Streptophyta > Magnoliopsida > Poales > Poaceae > Hordeum > Hordeum marinum. The sequence goes on from CM039678.1 coordinate 42,949,756, forward strand.
AGACATTAGCCCCCAAGTGTCAAACATATTGCTTGCAATCTGCTTGAGACTTGTATAACATAGTCTTAACCTTCCTCAACTTATGATATATTATTATGGCAACTTAATCCTCATCTTGCTTTCAATATGTCACAGGAAGCATTAACTAAGGCCGGCTCTGAATTAACCGGCTTGAAAGGCCAGCTAGCCACTCAACAAGCCGCCCGGAGCGAAGCCGACGAGAAGTGCTGGCTCCTTGCCGAAGAATTGAAAAAAATTATGACTGAATTGGACGCCTTCAAAAATTTGGCTGAAACAGAACAAGACGCCCTGGCTCAAAGAGCAGACGATGCTGACCAGCAGCTCGTGATCGTATCAGACGAGCTACATTGTTTGAAGCGCCATATCGGGAAGATGTCAGCCGCCATATTTGTGAAGTATTTGAATACTTAGCAAAAAATTTCGTACGAATACTTATACTGACGACTTATAACCAAAAATCTGGCTTATGCAGGTCCAAGGAGCCCTAAACTTGTCTCTGACAGTCTGCTACCTCTGAAGGTTGTCTATACTTTGACAGAGCAGCTATACTTCGGAGCCGTCTGCATGATCAAGGCGGTTCTTTTCAAGGATAATGCCCCACCGACTATGAAGGGGGTTATAGAACTGCTCTCCACCCTGTCGAAACAGATTGTAGCGCTGAAGAAATCAGCCGCCCGACAGGGAGCCATCGCAGCCATAAGCCGAGCATTGGCCTTTGCTCCGGAGTTGACCCCTGAAGACATGATGGACGGGTTCCCCTCCAAGAAAGATGATGGCTCAGAGTTTATGCAAGCTTACTACGCACGGTGTGTGAAGGCTTCCAAAGTCCTCGCTTCCGTGTTGGCAGAGGAAGTAAACTTATCAACATACCAAGCGACTTACAGCACCGATCAGAAGAGAATCCGCGGGCCCCTCTTTGAAGCCAAGGACTTGATGCCTGCCCGCAGTAAGCACCTCTTTGCTTATGAACTTTACTCGTCCCCCTTCTTTGAAGAGGGAAACTTTGCAGCTTTAACCCACTACAACTAGGACACGGACAATCTTCAGATCATGGAGGCCGAAGACTCGGAGCAGGGTGACCCGCCGGCCAACTAATGAATTTTGGTGATACCTTGGATAAGACGGCTTTATGACCCGCCATGAGCGGTGTAAAAAACTTTGAATCATTTTTGAGCTCTAAAAAGAGCAGCTATAATAGGCTTGTAGTAAACTGTGCCTTTGCCTGAACTGTGCCATCGTGCACATGTTGAATTGTCCGGCTTAATATATGTCATCTTCCTTGCACTTTCATACTGGATGCTTTGCCGGCTCTTGGTGGTTTAATCAACCTGCAAGAATAGATATGTCTTCACATTTGTTAGGAGGGCGGCTTAAAATAGCATAACCCAAAGATGTTGTATCTTTCCTAACTTGTTTTTCAAAACAGCTCATGTGCCGGTTCTAATGGGCTGACTCGCCACTTAAAACTCCTTAACAATACATGGTCTTTGTGGAGATTGGCCGTTAAGTTTTTGAACCGGCTCAGGGTCTCTAAAAGAGATCAACTAAAAGGAAGTGTGATGACCTAGAAGAGACACGGCAGGGCATGAGTACCCAGATAGCCCAAAAACTGCCTCTCACATGACATAAATCCGTCGTTTTAACCTTAAACAGTATAGGTTCCTCAAGGATTAACTGCCTAAAAGTACGAACGGGCCACATAGCGGAGAGTCGGCAGTAAGTGGGAGAGTTTATCCTTGCTTTCCGTAAGCTGGCCCTCACGTGACAAGAGCCGCCGTTTTAACCTTGACCAGTACAGGGTCTCTATGGAGATTGGCCGTCAATTGCTTTGAATCGTGTTTGGGTCTCTAGGCGAGATTAACTGGTACGAGTTCGGCGGGTCACCTAGCGAAGTAGCATCAGCTTACAGGTAGGTTTAACCCTGTTTGGTTTAAAAGCCGATCAGGAGGGTGTGTAAGCTACACCCGGTGGGTGGGAAGCCCCCAAGTGACCTTTGTTGACGGGATCAACTGTTCGGCTTAAGAGCCGATCGATATGGTTTGATAAGCTACACCCGGAGGGTGGGAAGCCCCTTGGACGATCATGTTAACGGAGTCAACTTTTTGGCTAGAGAGCCGACCGATAGGGTTTTATAAGCTACACCCGGAGGGTGGGAAGTCCCCTAGACGATCATGTTGACGGAGTCAATTTTTTGGCTTGAGAGCCGACCGATAGGGTTTGATAAGCTACACCCGGAGGGTGGGAAGCCCCCTGGATGATCATGTTGACAGAGTCAACTTTTTGGCTTGAGAGCCGACCGATAGGGTTTGATAAGCTACACCCGGAGGGTGGGAAGCCCCCTGGACGGTCATGTGTTTGCAAAGATTGAGATATGCGAAACGAAAGAGGCCCCAGCTTGTAGGGATGCCAACTTTTATTCATATATAAATATGATATGTACAATGATAGTGTACAATGTCGAGTCTCAACAACTTAGGTATAGTAAGGCCATAGATGCGCTATGTTCCACGGCTGGCGGGTCTCCTGCCCCGAGGTATCTGAATCGTCTCGGATGTCAATGAGGTAATATGACCCGTTGTTGAGATTTGTACCGACCACGAAAGGTCCTTACCATGGAGGAGACAACTTATGCATATTTGTCTGGTCTTGGATCAGTCGCAACACTAAGTCGCCTTCTTGAACCGTCCGGGTCTTGACTCTACAGCTATGCTAGCGGTGCAGGTCTTGCTGATAAATCGCCGAACGAGCCACCGCCAAATCACAGTCCTCCTCCAGGGCATCCAACGCGTCTTGACGCGCCGTCTCATTGTCCGTCTCAACGTAAGCCGCCACTTGTGGCGAGTCATGACGGATGTCACTTGGTAAAACGACCTCTGCACCATAAACCATGAAGAAAGGTGTATAACCCGTTGATCTGTTGGGTGTAGTCCTGATGCTCCATAAGACGGACGGCAACTTCTCCAGCCAACAACCAAGCGTCCGCTATAAAGGAACCATAAGCCGGGGTTTGATACCTATTAGGATTTCTTGGTTAGCACACTCCGCCTAACCGTTGTACTGTAGATGAGCAACCGCAGAATCATCAAGCCAGATGTGCTCAATGTCGCAGAACGTTTTCATAGCTACCTTGGACAGGTTCATACCATTGTGCATGATGATACTGTGAGGGTAACCAAAACGGTAGATCAGCTTTTTAACAAACTCAACCGCCATAGCCGCGTCGCACTTGCTGACCGGCTCAGCCTCAACCCATTTGGTAAACTTGTCAACCGCCACCAAGAGGTGGGTCTTTTTGTCCTTGGATCTCTTGAAAGGACCAACCATATCGAGCCCCCAGACTGCAAACGGCCAAGTGATTGGAATCATGCGCAATTCCTAAGCCATAACATGAGCACGGCGGCCAAAATTTTGACAACCGTCGCACTTGTGGACCAGATCCTCTGCATCCTTGTGAGCCGTCAACTAGAAGAAACCATGCCTAAAAGCCTTGGCCACCAAAGATTTTGAGCCGGTGTGATGTCCACAATCACCAGCATGAATTTCATTCAAGATTTCCTTACCCTCCTCTGGTGAGACACAACGTTGAAACACACCGGTGGCGCTGCACTTATGTAACTCGCCATTGACTATCGTCATGGACTTAGACCGTCTGGTGAACTATCTGACCAGATTTTCATCATCGGGTAACTCGCCATGAGTCAAGTACGCCAAGTGTTGGAAATATGACCTAGAGGCAAGAAATAAAGTGTTTATTATTATATTTCCTTGTTCATGATAATCATTTATTATCCATGCTATAATTGTATTGATTGGAAACACATTACAGGTGTGGGTAAATAGACAACACACTGTCCCTAGTATGCCTCTAGTGAACTATCTCGTTGATCCAAGATGGTCGAGGTTTTCCAGCCATTGACATGAGATGTCATTTGATAACGGGATCACATCATTAGGAGAATGATGTGATGGACAAGACCCAAAATACAAACGTAGCATATGATCGTGTTAGTTTATTGCTACTATTTTCTGCATGTCAAGTATGTGTTCCTATGATCATGAGATCAGGCAACTCACGAACATCGGAGGAGTTCCTTGTGTGTATCAAACGTCGCAACGTAACTGGGTGACTATAAAGGTGCTCTACAGGTATCTCCAATGGTGTCTGTTGAGTTGGCATGGATCAAGACTGGGATTTGTTACTCCGTGTGACAGAGAGGTATCTCAGGGCCCACTCGATAATACAACATCACAATGAGCCTTGCAAGCAATGTGACTAAGTGTTGGTGATGGGATCTTGTATTATGGAACGAGTAAAGAGACTTGCCGGTAACGAGATTGAACTAGGTATGGAGATACCAACGATCAAATCTCGGGCAAGTAACATACCGAAGAACAAAGGGAACATCATACGGGATTAACTGAACCCTTGACATAGAGGTTCAACCGATAAAGATCTTCATAGAATATGTAGGAACCAATATGGTCATCCAGGTCCCGCTATTGGTTATTGACCGTAGAGGTGTCTCGGTCATGTCTACATAGTTCTCGAACCCGCAGGGTCTGCACACTTAAGGTTTGGTGACGTTTCGGTAGAATAGAGTTGTGTATGGTGGTGACTGAAGGTTGTTCGGAGTCCCGAATGAGATATCGTACGTCACGAGGAACTCTGGAATGGTCCGGAGGTAAAGATTCATATATAGGAAGTCTTGTTTTGGTCATCGGAAAAGTTTCGAGCTCATCGGTAGTGTACCGGGAGTGCCGGTAGTGTACCGGGAGACCTTCGAGAGGGGTATTTCGACCCAAGAGGATACATGGGCTGTGGTAGAGTGGATACCAGCCCTTAGTGGTCTGGTGGAACAAACACAAGAGGCCCATACGGCTGTAAGAAAAAATCCTAAGAGAAAAAGTGGAAAAAGGCAAAAAAGAGGGTGAATCCTAGTCCTACTATGATTGGAGGTGGACTCCACCTCCACCCTTGGTTCGGCCGAAGCCTTTGGCATGGAAATCCAAGGCTTCCTCCTCTCCTCTCTTCCTCCTATATATATTGGTGGTATTGAGGGTTTTTGCACTAGTTTTTCAGCCACGTGCTACCTATTTCACCAGTCTCCTCTATATCGGATTTCTGCAGCGCTTAGGCGAAGCCCTTCCGGAATAGCTCCACCACCATCGCCGGAGTGCCGTCACGCTGTTGGAGATATCTACTTCCTCTCCGCTCCTTCTTTCTAGATCAAGACGGCGGAGATCGTCATCAAGCTGTACGTGTGCTGAACGCGAAGGTGCTGTCCGTTCGGCGCTAGATCGGAAGGATCGTGATCAAGTTCGTGGGAAGTATCGTGATCAAGTTCATGGGACGGATCGTGATTGGATCGCGGGACGGATCGTGATTGGATCACGGGACGCATGGCGATTTGGATCGCAAAGACGTTCGACTACACCAACCGCGTTACTTAACGCTTCCTGCTTAGCGATCTACAAGGGTATGTAGATCCACTCTCCCTCTCGTAGATGCTCATCACCATGGATAGATCTGCGTGTGCGTAGGAATTTTTTTGTTTCCCATGCAATGTTCCCCAACAGTGGTATCAGAGCTAGGTCTATGTGTATATGAGATCTTGAGTAGAACACAAAAGGTTTGTGGGCGTTGATGCTTAGATTGCTTCCTCCCTTGGTCGGATTTTGGTTCAGCGGTATTGTGAGATGAAGCGGCCTGTACCAACATTACTCGTATGCTTACAAGAGAACGGTTCCCTCAACCGCAACTTGTTGCATAGATGGCTTGCCGGTGATAGTTTCTCTCACTTTAGTTGGATCGGATTCGACAAAGGCGGTCCTTGAGATGGTTGAAAAGCAACTAGTGTATCACCGTTGCGGTTTTTGCGTAGATGAGAATTGGTCTTGCTAGATACCCGTAGCAGCCACGTAAAACATGCAACAACAATTAGAGAACGTCTAACTTGTTTTTGCAGGGTGTGTTGTGATATGATATGGCCAATTACATGATGTGATATATGTGATGTATGAGATGATCATGTGATGTATAGATTATCACGACTTGCATGTTGCTACTTCTCGAGCTTGCGATGGTATTTCCCTTGAAGAGGAAAGGGTGATGCAGCAAAGTAGAGATAAGTATTTCCCTCAGTTTGAGAACCAAGGTATCAATCTAGTAGGAGTATCAAGATGAGGCACCAAGAAACCTGCACAAACACAAACAAACTTGCACCCAACGCGATAAAGGGGTTGTCAATCCCTTCATGCAATATGATATAAACCCCATCTTTTCACCCTTGATGGCAACAACACGATACGTGCCTCGCTACCCTTTCTGTCATTAGGTGAGGACACCGCATGGTATGAACCCAAAACCAAGCACTTCTCCCATTGCAAGAATTATAGATCAAGTTAGACAAACGAAACCCATAACTCGAAGAGACTTACAAGGATATGAAATCATGCATATAAGAAATCAGAGGCGACTAAAATAATATTCATAGATAAGCTGATCATAAATCCACAATTCATCGGATCTCAACAAACACACCGCAAAAGAAGATTACATCAGATAGATCACCATGAAGATCATGGAGAACTTTGTATTGAAGATCAAAGAGAGAGAAGAAGCCATCTAGCTACTAGCTATGGACCCGAAGGTCTGATGTGAACTACTCACGCATCATCGGAGAGGCAAGGATGTTGATGAAGATGGCCACCGGAGATGGATACCCCTCCGGCAGGATGCCGGAACGGTCTCTCGATTGGTTTTTGGTGGTTCTGGAGGCTTGCGGCGGCGGAACTTGCAATCTAGGTCTATTTCTGTGCGTTTGGCTATTTATAAGACCGTATGGCAGCAGAAACAAGTGGAGATGGGCCACGAGGAGGCCACGAGCCCCCTAGCCGCGACCTAGGGGGGCGCCTCCCAGGCTCGTGGCTCCCTCGGCCCACTTCTTTGCTATTTCTTCCTTCAGGTATTTTTGATATTTTTCATAAAAAATCACGGCAAAAGTTTTATTCCATTTGGACCCTGTTTGATATTCCTATCTGAAAAGGATCAAAAACACGGAAAAAACAGGAAGTTTCACTGGGCACTGAGTTAATAAGTTAGTCCCAAAAATCATATAAAATAGCATATTCATGCATACAAAACATCCAAAGTTGATAATATAATAGCATGGAACAATCAAAAATTATAGATATGTCGGAGACGTATCACATGTCGATGAGTACGGCAACCGGCAGGAGCCATAGGGTTGTCTTTAATTATTGTATGACCTGCGTGTCAATCATTAAGCGCTATGTAATGATTTACTTTATCGCTACGGTAGCAATAGTAGTAGAAGTATGTTGGGCGCGACAACCCCGATGGCGACACGTTGATGGAGATCAAGATAATGGAGATCATGGTGTAATGCCGGTGACGATGGAGATCATGCCAGTGCTTTCATGATGGAGATAAAAAGCACAAGATCATAGCCATATCATGTCACTTATGATTTGCATGTGATGTTAATCCTTTTATGCACCTTGTTTTGCTTAGGACGACGGTAGCATTATAAGGTGATCCCTCACTTAATTCCAAGATAAATTGTGTTCTCCCTGAGTTTGCACCGTTGCGAAAGTTCGTCGTGTCGAGACACCACGTGATGATCGGGTGTGATAGACTCTACGTTCACATACAATGGGTGCAAGCCAGTTTTGCACGTGCAGAACACTCGGGTTAAACTTGACGAGCCTAGCATGTACAGACATGGCCTCGGAACACAAGAGACCGAAAGGTTGAACATGAGTCATATAGTAGATATGATCAACATAATGATGTTCACCATTGAAGCCACCTTAACTCACGTGATAATCGGACTTGAGTTGGTGAATTTGGATCATGTGACACTAAGGTGACCCGAGGGATGTCAATTTGAGTGGGAGCTTTAGTAATTTGATTAACTAAACTCATTATCTTGAACAATAGTCTAAGTAACCTTTGCATATTTATGTTGTAGATCAATGGCTCGCGCAGTAGCACCCCTGAATTTTAATGCATTCCTAGAGAAATCTAAGTTGAAAGATGATGGAAGTAACTTTGTTGACTGGGCCCGTAATCTGAGGATTATCCTCACGGCTTCCCAGAAACAATATGTCCTTGATGCACCGCTTGGTAACCAACCAGAAGACATGACCTCCAAAGACGTTAAGAACGCTTAGGAGGCTCGTGCTGGAGACTACTCAATAGTTCAGTGTGCAATATTTTATGGCTTAGAACTAGGACATCAAAGACGTTTTGAACGTCATGGAGCATATGAGATGTTCCAGGAGTTGAAGTTTATCTTTCAGAAGAATGCCCAGATCGAGAGGTATGAGACCTTGGATTGGCCAAGTAATTTTTTTCACACTCTTACTTTCTCAAACTATTTTCAACTCTCATGCAATATATGAGCGTGAGCCATGGATATAGCACTATAGGTGGAATAGAGTGTGGTGAAGGTTGTGAGGCAAAAAGAAGGAGATGGTCACATCGACTCGGCGTATCAATAGGCTATGAAGATGCCCATCAATAGATATCAATGTGAATGAGTTGGGATTTCCATGAAACGGATGCACTAGAGCTATAAGTGTATGAAAGCTCAAAAATGAAAACTAGTGGGTGTGCACCCAACTTGCTTTCTCATGAAGACCTAGGGCAATTTTTAGGAAGCCCATCATTGGAATATACAAGTCAAGTTACATAATGAAAATTTCCACTAGCATATGAAAGTGACAAAACAAGAGACTCTCCATCTTGAAGAACATGGTGCTATTTTGAAGCACAAGTGTGGAAAAATATAGTAGCATTGTCCCTTCTCTCTTTTTCTCTCATTTTTTTGTTTGGGCTCTTTGAACTCTTTTTTATTTGGTGGGCATCTTTGGCCTCTTTTATTTCCTCGCATGGGACAATGCTCTAATAATGATGATCATCACACTTTTATTTACTTACAACTCGATACTTAGAACAATAATGACTCTATATGAATGAAAGTGATGGCACTTGTCATGAGACAGAACGGTGAAAGTTGCATGGCAATATACCTCGGAATGGCTATAAAAATGCCATAATAGGTAGGTATGGTGGCTGTTTTGAGGAAGATATATGGTGGGTTTGTGCACCGGCGAAAGTTGCGCGGCACTAGAGAGGCTAACAATGGTGGAAGGTGAAAGTGCATCTATACCATGGACTCACATTAGTCATGAAGAACTCACATACTTATTGCGAAAGTTTTATTAGTAATCGAAACAAAGTGCTAAACGCATACTCCTAGGGTAAGGGTTGGTAGGAGTTAACCATCGCACGATCCCGACCTCTACACAAAGGATGACAATCAATAAATCAATTATGCTCCGACTTCCTAACACAGCGGTTCACCATACGTGCATGCTATGAGAATCACTAACCTTAACACAAGTATTTCTAGGTTCACAACACCCTACTAACATAACTCTCATATTACCATATCCATATATCAAAACTAATCATGAGGAATCAAACTTCTCTTACTAATCAATGCACTTGAATATGAAAGTTTTTATTATATCCTCTTTGGATGCCTATCATATTTATGGCTAATTTCATAACACACGCCAATTAACAAGTTTCTCAGAGAGAGAGCACTCTCAAAATGATATAAGTGAATATTATAGAGTTTTGATTTCTACAAAATATGACATCGCCGTGCTCTACAAAGATTTAAGTGAAGCATTAGAGCAAAATTTATCTAGCTCAAAAGATATAAGTGAAGCACATGGGAGCGAAATTATCAAGCTCAAAAGATATAAGTAAAGCACATGTGAGATAATATTACCAATCTCAAAAGATATAAGTGAAGCACATGTGAACAAAATCATCAAGCTCAAAAGATATAAGTGAAGCACATGTGAGCTAATATTGCCTAACTCAAAGGTATAAGTGAAGCTCATTGAGTATTCTAACAAATTCAAGATGAGTGCATGTCCCTCTCAAAAGGTGTGCTGCAAGGATGATTGTGATAAAACAAAAAGCAAAGACTACTATAACACACGACGCTCCAAGCAAAACACATATTATGTGGTGAATAAAAATATAGCTCCAAGTTACGTTACTGATGGATTGAAGACGAAAGAGGGGATTCCTTCCTGGGGCATACCCAAGCTTAGGCTTTTTGGTGTCCTTGAATTTGTCTTGGGATTCCTTGGGCATCCTCAAGCTTAGGCTCTTTCCACTCTTTATTCCATTGTCCATAAGAACATCACCCAAAACTTGAAAACTTCACAACACAAAACTTAAACAGAAACTCGTGATAGCATTAGCATAAGAAATCAAACCACTGAGTTTTTGTGTACTGTATTAAACTTAATTTACATTTATATTGATGTTATATTACTTTGTTCTCACTTTCCCATGACTCGTACGCCCCGATACTAACCATAGTTTCATCAAAATAAGCAATCAACACAACAAAAACAGAATCTGTCAAAAACAGAACAGTCTGTAGCAATCTGTATATTTCGAAAACCTCTGCTAATTCAAAAATTCTGAAAGAATTATGAAAATTAGGGAAACTTGCATATTAATCAGCAGCAAAAAGAATCAACTCAAAATCGCTTTCTGGATGGGAATGAAAAATAATTTGGTGAGCAGAAAGTTGCTGTCCTTTTCCAGCATGATTAAACAACTATCACCAAAACTAATCATAAAGGTTCTACTTGGCACAAACACGAATTAAAACATAAAAAACACTATCATAACAGAATCATGATGGTGTTGATTCAACAAAACATCAATTAAAAAGCAAGAATAAATCTATTCATTGGGTTGCCTCCCAAGAAGCGCTATCGTTTAATGCCCTTAGCTAGGCATAAGGCAATGGAATCAAGTATTATCATCTTTAGTGCTCAAACCATAAGTATCTCTCATAATGGATTCATAAGGAAATATTATTCTTTTTCTAGGAAAACGTTCCATGCCCTTCTTTAATGGAAATTCAAATTTAATATTCCCTTCCTTCATATCAATAACAACACCAATAGTCCTAAGAAAAGGTCTACCAAGAATAATGGGGCATGTTGGATTGCAATCAATATCTAGAACAATGAAATCTATGGGCACATAGTTCATATTTGCAATAATAAGAACATCATTAATCCCTCACATATGTTTCTTGATAGTAGAATCCGCAAGATGCAAATTAAGAGAGCACTCATCAATCTCATTGAAACCTAGAACATCACATAAAGATTTTGGAATCATGGAAATACTAGCACCCAAATCACACAAAGCATGGCATTCATAATTTTTAATATTTTTTTATAGTAGGTTCCCATTCATCATGAAGTTTTCTAGGAATAGATATTTCCAACTCAAGTTTCTCTTCAAGAGATTTCATCATAGCATCAACGATATGTTTAGTAAAAGCCTTATTTTGGCTATAAGCATGTGGAGAGTTTAACAAGGATTGCATAAAGGAAATACATTCAATCAAAGAGCAGCTATCATAAACAAATTCCTTGAAATCAAAAGTAGTAGTTTCATCTCCATTTAAAGTTTTGATATCCTCTACTCCATTTTTAGTATTTTTATTATCAAGATAAATAGACTTCAAATCATCGGGGCGTTTCTCAACCAAAGTGGATTCACATACAGCCCCATCATAATTAATATTGACATTAGAAAACAAGGATTCAATAGGAGTCACATCAAGCACTTTAAGATCTTTGTGGTTTTCACCACGAGAACACGCCTTTTTGAGCCATTCATGTCTAGCACGAATTTGGGCGGTTCTTTCTTTACTCTCATTCATAGAAAGACGCATAGATTTCAAAGTTTCATCCATATGAATATTGGGAGGAACAAATCTTGATTTAAAAGCATCAATATCAAGAGACATTCTATCAACAGTCCTAACCAAGTCATCAATTTTAAGCAGTTTTTCTTCTATGGAAGCATTGAAAATCTTTTGCGAATTAATAAACTCCTTAATACTACCCACAAGATCAGAGGGTATTTTATTATAATTTCCATGAGCATTGTTGTAGGAATTGCCAAAATTATTAGAGGGATTACTAGGAAAAGGCCAAGGACTAAAGTTACCTCTATAAGCATTGTTGTTACCAAAATTATTCCTACCAACGAAATTAACATCAAATTTTTCATGGCTATTCTCAATCAAGGAAGATAAAGGCATATCATTTGGATCTAGAGGAACACTTTTACTAGCAAACATCTTCATTAACTCATCCATCTTAGCACTCAAAGAATTGATTTCTTCTATAGCATGCACTTTTTTACTAGTAGGTGACCTTTCGGAGTGCCATTGAGAATAATTTGTCATGATATTATATAAGAGTTTTGTAGCTTATCCTAGTGTGATTTCCATAAAAGTTCCACCAGAAGCGGAATCCAAGATATTTCTAGAAGCAAAATTCAAACTAGCATAGAAAATTTGTATAATCATCCAAAGACTTAGGCCATGAGCGGGACAATTTCTAATCATCAATTTCATTCTCTCCCAAGATTGTGCAACATGTTCATGATCTAGTTGCTTAAAATTCATAATATCATTACGGAGAGAGATAATCTTAGCAGGTGGAAAATACTTGGAAATAAAAGCATCTTTACACTTGTTCCATGAATCAATACTATTTTTGGGTAAATATGAAAACCAAGTTAAAGCTTCAATTTAATTATATAATTATCCACATCTTTCTTATTTTGCATATCACATAACTCGATAAAGGTATTAAGATGGGATGTGGCATCTTCACTTGGAAGGCCGGAAAATTGCTCTTTCATAACAAGATTCAACAAGGCAGCATTAATTTCATATGATTCCGCACTAGTGGCGGGAGCAATTGGGGTACTAATAAAATCATTGTTATTAGTATTAGAGAAATCACACAATTTAGTATTTTCAGACATGGTGATTTAGCAAGCACACAAGCAAACAGAAAGCAAGCGAAAGAAAGAGGCAAACGAAAAAGGCAAATAAATAAAGGCAAATATTTTTGTAATTTTTTTAGAAGTGGGGGACAGTAAAACGAGAGGCAAATGGAAAATAACGTAACTGCAAGAGATGAGTTTGTGATAGGTACTTTATAGATATGCTTCACTTGAATACTCCCCGGCAACGGCGCCAGAAATTCTTCCTGCTACTTCTCGAGCTTGCGTTGGTTTTTCCCTTGAAGAGGAAAGGGTGATGCAGCAAAGTAGAGATAAGTATTTCCCTCTGTTTGAGAACCAAGGTATCAATCTAGTAGGAGTATCAAGATGAGGCACCAAGAAACCTGCACAAACACAAACAAACTTGCACCCAACGCGATAAAGGGGTTGTCAATCCCTTCACGATTACTTGCAAGGTGTGATCTGATAGTAATAATAGGTGAATGTAAATAAGTAAATAAAATTGCAGCAAGGTATTTTTGGTGTTTTTGTATTTAGATCTAAATATATAATATGTAAAATAGACCCAGGGGCCATAGTGGCTAGGGGCTCGTGGCTCGTGGCTCGTGGCTCGTGGCTCCCTCGGCCCACTTCTTTGGTATTTCTTCCTTCAGGTATTTTTGATATTTTTCATAAACAATCACGGCGAAAGTATTATTCCATTGGGACTCCGTTTGATATTCCTATCTGAAAAAGATCAAAAACACGGAAAAAACAGGAACTGGCACTGGGCACTTAGTTAATAAGTTAGTCCCAAAAATCATATAAAATAGCATATTCATGCATATAAAACATCCAAAGTTGATAATATAATAGCATGGAACAATAAAAAATTATAGATATGTCGGAGACGTATCACATGTCGATGAGTATGACAACCGGCAGGAGCGATAGGGTTGTCTTTAATTATTGTATCACCTGCGTGTCAATCATTAAGAGCTATGTAATGCTTTACTTTATCGCTACGATAGCAATAGTAGTAGAAGCATGTTGGGCGCGACAACCCTGATGGCGACACGTTGATGGAGATCAAGAATATGGAGATCATGGTATGGTGCCGGTGACGTTGGAGATCATGCCGGTGCTTTCATGATGGAGATAAAAAGCACAAGATCATGGCCATATCATGTCACTTATGATTTGCATGTGATGTTAATCCTTTTATGCACCTTGTTTTTCTTAGGACGATGGTAGCATTATAAGGTGATCCCTCACTTAATTTCAAGATAAATTGTGTTCTCCCTGAGTGTGCACCGTTGCGAATGTTCGTCGTGTCGAGACACCACGTGATGATCGGGTGTGATAGACTCTACGTTCACATACAACGGGTGCAAGCCAGTTTTGCACGTGCAGAACACTCGGGTTAAACTTGACGAGCCTAGCATGTACAGACATGGCCTCGGAACACAAGAGACCGAAAGGTGGAACATGAGTCATATAGTAGATATGATCAACATAATGATGTTCACCATTGAAGCCACCTTAACTCACGTGATGATCGGACTTGAGTTGGTGAATTTGGATCATGTGACACTCAGATGACCCGAGGGATGTCAATTTGAGTGGGAGCTTTAGTAATTTGATTAACTAAACTCATTATCTTGAACAATAGTCTAAGTAACCTTTGCATATTTATGTTGTAGATCAATGGCTCGCGCAGTAGCACCCCTGAATTTTAATGCTTTCCTAGAGAAAGCTAAGTTGAAAGATGATGGAAGTAACTTTGTTGACTGGGCCCGTACTCTGAGGATTATCCCCACGGCTTCCCAGAAACAATATGTCCTTGATGCACCGCTTGGTAACCAACCAGAAGACATGACCTCCGAAGACGTTAAGAACGCTTGGGAGGCTCGTGCTGGAGACTACTCAATAGTTCAGTGTGAAATATTGTATGGCTTAGAACCGGGACTTCAAAGATGTTTTGAACGTCATGGAGCATATGAGATGTTCCAGGAGTTGAATTTTATCTTTCAGAAGAATGCCCGGATCGAGAGGTATGAGACATCCGATAATTTCTATGCTTGCAAGATGGAGGTGAACGGGTCTATCAATGAGCATATACTCAGAATGTCTAGGTATTCAAATCGTCTAGCAGAGTTGGGAATTACCCTTCCGTCCGAGGCAATCACTGACAGAGTTCTTCAATCACTGCCACCTAGTTACAAGATCTTTGTAATGAACTATAACATGCACGGGATGAACCAGTCAGTCGCCGAGCTTTTTGCGATGCTGAAAGTCACTGAGTCTGAAATCTAGAAAGAACATCAAGTGCTGATGGTCAATAAAACCACTAGTTTCAAGAAAAATGGCAAGGGCAAAGGCAAGAAGGGTAAAACCAAGAAGGATGGCAATGCAGTTGCTACTCCTGCAAAGAAGCCTAAGCATGGACCTAAGCCAGAAACTGGTCACTGGAAGTGGAACTGCGCCAAGTACCTGGCTGACAAGAAGGCGGCCAACAACAAACAAGGTATATATGATATACATGTTATTGATGTCTACATTACTAGCTCTTGTTGTAGTGCCTGGGTATTTGATACCGGTTCGGTTGCTCACATTTGCAACTCAAAGCAGGAACTACGGAATAAACGAAGGCTGGTGAAGGACGAAGTGACGATGCGCTTGGGAAATGCTTCCAAGGTTTATGTGATCACCGTCGGCACGCTCTCTCTTCGATTATCATCGGGATTAGTGATGAACCTGAATAATTGTTATTTAGTGCCTGCGTTAAGCATGAACATTATATCTGGATCTTGTTTATTGCGAGACGGTTACTCATTTAAAACAGAGAATAGAGGTTGTTCTATTTATATGAGTAATATCTTTTATGGTCATGCACCCAATGTTAGGGGTTTATTCATATTGAATCTTGATAGTGATGACACACATGTTCATAACATTGATGCCAAAAGATGTAGAGTTGATAGTGATAATACCACTTTCTTGTGGCACTGCCGTTTAGGTCATATTGGTGTAAAACGCATGAGGAAGCTCCATGATGATGGACTTTTGGAGTCACGTGATTTTGAATCACTTGACACATGTGAACCATGCCTCATGGGCAATATGACCAAAACGCCGTTCTCTAGAACAATGGAACGGGCAAGTGACTTATTGGAAATAATACATACTGATGTGTGCGGTCCAATGAATGTTACAGCGCGCGGTGGATATCGTTATTTTCTCACATTCACTGATGACTTAAGTAGATATGGGTATATTTACTTAATGAAACACAAGTCTGAAACATTTGAAAAGTTCAAGCAATTTCAGAGTGAAGTTGAGAATCATCGTAGCAAGAAGATTAAGTTCCTGCGATCTGATCGAGGAGGTGAATATCTGAGTTATGAGTTTGGCAGTCACTTAAGACAATGTGGCATTGTTTCACAGTTGACATCTCCCAGAACACCACATCGTAATGGTGTGTCCGAACGTCGTAATCGAACCTTATTAGATATGGTGCGTTCTATGATGTCTGTTGCTGATTTGCCACTATCGTTTTGGGGTTATGCATTAGAGACAGCTACATTCAATTTAAATAGGGCACCATCGAAATCCGTTGAGACGACACCATATGAACTATGGTTTGGCAAGAGGCCAAAGTTGTCGTTTCTTAACGTTTGGGGATGTTATGCTTATGTCAAAAAGCTTCAGCCTGAAAAGCTGGAACCCAAAGCGGAGAAATGCGTCTTCATAGGATACCCGAAAGAGACAGTCGGGTATACCTTCTATCTCAGATCCGAAGGCAAAGTGTTTGTCGCTAAGAACGGAAAATTTCTTGAGAAAGAGTTTCTCTCGAAAGAATTGAGTGGGAGGAAGATAGAACTTGATGAGGTTATTGAACCTTTACTTCAACCAGAAAGTAGCGCAGCGCAAAAATTTGTTTCCATGGAACCTACGACGGTAGAAGAGGAAGTTAATGATGATGATCATGAAGCTTCGGATCAAGCTACTATTGAACCTCGTAGGTCGACAAGGGCGCGTACTGCTCCTGAGTGGTACGGCAGCACTATCTTAGAGGTCATGTTGTTGGACAACAATGAACCTACGAGCTATGGAGGAGCAGTGATGGGCCCGGGTTCCAAGAAATGGTTAGAGGCCATGAAATTCGAGATGGGATCCATGTATGAAAACAAAGTATGGACTTTGGAAGTATTACCTGAAGGGCAAAAGGCCATTTAGAACAAATGGATCTTTAAGAAGAAGACGGACGCGGACGGTAATACCACGGTATATAAAGCTCGACTTGTGGCAAAGGGTGTTTCACAAGTTCAAGGAGTTGACTACGATGAGACTTTCTCACCCATAGCGATGCTTAAGTCCGTCAGAATGATGTTGGCAATAGGTGCTTATTTCGACTATGAAATTTGGTAGATGGATGTCAAAACGGCGTTCCTCAATGGTTTCCTTGAGGAAGAGTTGTATATGATGCAACCCGAATGTTTTGTCGATCCAGAGAATGCTGACAAAGTTTGCAAACTCCAGCGATCCATTTATGGACTGGTGCAAGCATCTCGGAGTTGGAATAAGCGCTTTGATGAGGTGATCAAAGCGTTTGGGTTTATACAAGTTGATGGAGAAGCTTGTATTTACAAGAAAGTGAGTGGGAGCTCTATAGCGTTTCTAATATTATATGTGGATGAAATATTGATGATTGGAAACAATATAGAAATGCTGGAAAGCATGAATGAATATTTGAACAAGAGTTTTTCAATGAAGGACCTAGGAGAAGCTGCTTACATATTAGGCATTAAGATCTATAGAGATAGATCGAGACGCTTAATAGCACTTTCACAGAGCACATACCTTGATAAAGTTTTGAAGAAGTTCAAAATTGATCAGTCCAAGAAGGGGTTGTTGCCTGTGTTACAAGGTGTGAAGTTGAGTAAGACTCAATGCCCAGTGACTGCAGAAGATAGAGAAAATATGAGTGCCATCCCCTATGCTTCAGCCATAGGCTCTATCATGTATGCAATGCTGTGCACAAGACCCGATGCCAGCCTTGCCATAATTATGGCCGGAAGGTTTCAGAGTGATCCTGGAATGGAGCATTGGCAAGCGGTCAAGAATATCCTTAAATACCTGAAAATGACTAAGGAAATGTTTCTCGTTTATGGAGGTGATGAAGAGCTCATCGTAAAGGGTTACGTCGATGCAAGCTTTGACACTGATCCGGACGACTCTAAGTCGCAAACTGGATACGTATTTATTCTTAACGGGGGAGCGGTAAGCTGGTGCAGTTCCAAGCAAAGCGTGGTAGCTGATTCTACGTGCGAAGCGGAGTACATCGCAGCCTCGGAGGCGGCAAAGGAAGGTGCCTGGATGAAGCAGTTCATGATAGATCTGTTGGAAATATGCCCTAGAGGCAATAATAAATTAGTTATTATTATATTTCCTTGTTCATGATAATTGTTTATTATCCATGCTATAATTGTATTGATCAGAGACTTAAATGCATGTGTGGATATATAGACAAAACCATGTCCCTAGTATGCCTCTAATATACTAGCTCGTTGGTCAAAACATGGTTCAGGTTTCCTAGCCATGGACATAAGATGTCATTTGATAATGGGATCACATCATTAGGAGAATGATGTGATGGACAAGACCCAAACTACAAACGTAGCATATGATCGTGTCAGTTTATTGCTACTGTTTTCCGCATGTCAAGTATATGTTCCTATGACCATGAGATCATGCAACTCACGGATATCGGAGGAGTGCCTTGTGTGTATCAAACGTCACAACGTAACTGGGTGACTATAAAGGTGCTCTACAGGTATCTCCGATGGTGTCTGTTGAGTTGGCATGGATCGAGACTAGGATTTGTTACTCCGTGTGACGGAGAGGTATCTCGGGGCCCACTCGGTAATGCAGCATCACAATGAGCCTTGCAAGCAATGTGACTAATTGTTAGTTGCGGGATCTTGTATTACAGAATGAGTAAAGAGACTTACCAGTAACGAGGTTGAACTAGGTATGGAGATACCGACGATCGAATCTCGGGCAAGTAACATACCGAAGAACAAAGGGAACATTATACGGGATTAACTGAATCCTTGACATAGAGGTTCGAACGATAAATATCTTCGTAGAATATGTAGGAACCAATGTGGATGTCCAGGTCCCTCCATTGGTTATTGACCGTAGAGGTGTCTCGGTCATGGCTACATAGTTCTCGAACCCGCAGGGTCTGCACACTTAAGGTTTGGTGACGTTTTGGTAGTGTAGAGTTATGTATGGTGGTGACCGAAGGTTGTTCGGAGTCCCGGATGAGATCACGGACGTCACGAGGAGCTCCGGAATTGTCCGGAGGTAAAGATTCATATATAGGAAGTCCCAGTTTGGTCGCCGGAAAAGTTTCGGGCTCATCGGTAGTGTACCGGGAGACCTCCGGGAGGGGTATTTCGACCCCAGAGGGTCCATGGGCTGTGGAGAGTGATAACCATCCCTTAGTGGTCTGGAGAAACAGCCACAACAAGGCCCATAGAGCAGGAGGCAAAAGTCCTAAAGGAAAAGGTGGAAAAAAGGCAAAAAGGGAGAGTCCTACTCCTACTAGGAGTGGAGGAGGAGTAGGACTCCTCCCACTCTAGCCGGCCGACTCCTAGGAGGCCTTGGGCTGGCGCCAAGGCTGCCTCTCCCTCTGTCCTTTATATACTGGTGGATTGGGGGCTGTTTGGACACAGTTTACGGCCACGTGCTACCCGTTTCACCGGTGCTCCTCTAGATCAGTTTTCTGCAGTGCTTAGGCGAAGCCCTGCCGGAATTGCTACACCACCATCACCGGAGCACCGTCACGCTGCTGGTGAACTCTCTCTCCTCTCCACCTCCTCTTGCTGGATCAAGACAGCGGAGATCGTCATCAAGCTGCATGTGTGCTGAGCGTGGAGGTGACGTCCGTTCGACGCTAGATCGGAAGGACCGTGATCGAGATCGCGAGACAGTTCATGATGAGATTGCGGAACAGATCGTGATGATTTCACGGGACAGATCGTGATGAGATCGCGGGATGGATCATGATCAAGTTCGTGGGAGGCATCGTGATCAAGTTCGCGGGATGGATCATGATTGGATCACGGGACGGATCGTGAATGGATCACGGGACGCATGGCGATTTGGATTGCGAAGACGTTCGACTACACCAACCGCGTTACTTAACGCTTCCCGCTTAGCGATCTACAAGGGTATGTAGATCCACTCCCCCTCTCGTAGATTCTCATCAGCATGGATAGATTTGCGTGTGCATAGGAAATTTTTTGTTTCCCATGCAATGTTCCCCAACACCAAGTTGGGCACAGTACAATCCGGAATAGCATGCACATGCGCCACCAGCTGTCCCTTCGGGTCAGTAATAGCTAAGTCTTCCTCTGAAGGCAACTTAACGGACGAATGATGTAAGATATCCAAAAAGACGCTAGGCGGCACCGGCTTTTGTTGAGAGCCTAACCTTGAAAGGGCGTCAGCCGCCTCGTTCATGTGATGATCAATATGATCCACCTGATAACCCTTGAACTGACCGGCAATGACATCCACCGCCTAACGATAACCCGCTATCCGTGGATCCTTGGAATCCCAAGTGCCTGAAACTTGCTGAGCCACAAGTTCTGAGTCGCCGAAGCATCTTACCCAGCTTAAGTTCATCTCCTTAGCCACCCTGAGGCCATAAAGTAGGGCTTCGTACTCAGTTGCATTGTTAGTACAAGGGAACATCAGTCGTAGCACATAACAAAACTTGTCACCTTTGGGGGAGGTTAAGACAACTCCTACCCCTGATCCTTCGAGCTGACTAGACCCATCAAAGTGTATTGTCCAGTATGTGTTATCCGACTTTTCTTCGGGTGCCTGACACTCTGTCCAGTCGTTTATGAAATCCATAAGGGCTTGAGACTGGACAGCCGTACGAGGTACGTATTTCAGATTGAGAGGTCCCAGCTCCAATGCCCACTTAGCAGTCCTGCCAGTGGCTTCTCTGTTTTGAATTATTTCTCCCAATGGGGCAGAGCTGACCACGGTGATCTAGTGCCCTAAGAAATAGTGCTTCAGCTTGCGGTTGGCCATGAACACCCCATATACTAGCTTCTGCCAATGTGGATATCTCTGCTTGGACTCTGTCAGGACTTCACTGATATAATAAACTGGCCTCTGAACCAGATATTCCTCCCATGCCTCCTTGCACTCGACCATGATTGTAGCGCCGACATCCCTATTGTTAGCCTCCACGTACAAGAGCAAGGGTTCTTTGTCAGCCGGAGCGGCTAAGACCGGCGGCTCAGTGAGCTGCTTCTGGAGTGCCTCAAACGCTTCACCCGCTGCCGTACTCCGGACAAATTTGTCTATCATTTTTATCATTTGATATAAAGGGATGGCTTTCTCACCCAGGCGTCTTATAAACCGGCTCAACGTGGCGATCCGTCCTGCCAGGCATTGAACATCATTGATGCACGCCGGCTCAGCCAAAGAGGTGATAGCCTTGATCTTATCCGGGTTAGCTTCAATGCCACACTCAGAGACCAGAAACCCCAAGAGTTTGCCTGCCAGAACACCAAAGACACACTTCGCCGGGTTAAGCATCATCTTATAGACCCACAGATTGTCGAAGGTCTCCTTCAGGTCATCAAGCAGAGTCTCCTTCTTCCTTGACTTGATCACAGTGTCATCCACATATGCGTAAACGTTACACCCAATTTGGTTGTGAAGACAATTCTACACACAATGCTGGTAAGTCGCCTGGGCACTCTTGAGACAGAAAGGCATAGACACGTAGCAGAATGCACCGAAAGGCATGATGAAAGCCGTCTTCTCTTGGTCCTTGACTGCCATCTTGATGTGATGATATCCAAAATATGCATCCAGGAAATATAAACTCTCACAACCTGCCGTAGCATCTAATCAATGTGAGGGAGAGCAAAGGGATCAGCCGGCCAGGCCTTGTTCAGATCCGTATAATCTACGCACATACACCATGTGTCATTCTTCTTGAGCACGAGCACTGGGTTAGCAAGCCACTCCGGGTGAAAAACCTCGACGATGAAACCCGCCGCCAAGAGCCGGGCGACTCTTCCCCGATGGCCTTACGCCTCTCCTCATTGAACCACCATCGAAATTGCTTGATAGGCTTAAGCTTAGGATCCACATTAAGGTGGTGCTCAGCAAACTCTCTCGGTACACCCGGCATGTCAGAAGGTTTCCATGCGATGATTTCCCGATTCTCACGGATGAATTCGAGGAGCGCGCTTTCCTATTTGGGATCCATGTTGGCCCCAATAGTGAATTGTTGAGATGAGTCGTCCGGAGTGAAATCCACCAACTTGGTATCATCCGCCAAAAATTTCAGGGGCGGCTCAACCTCTGTGGTAGGCTTTTTAAGCGGAGTCATGTCCTCTGGGTTAACATTTTCTTTCTAGAACTTGAGCTCTGCCTCAGCACAACTTGATTCGACGTAAGCCGCATCTCCTTCCTCGCACTCAATAGCCGTATTCCGATCACCATGAACAGTAATCGTCCCTTTCAACCCGGGCATCTTGAGCTGCAAATAGACATAGCAGGGCCTAGCCATGAACTTGGTGTAAGCTGGTCGCCCAAACAAGGCATGATAGGGGCTCTTGATTTTGACCACTTCAAACCACAAGGACTCTACTCTGTAGTTGTACTCGTCACCGAAGGCAACTTCCAAGGAGATTCTACCCACGGGGTAAGCTGATTTGCCAGACACCACACCATGAAAGACTGTCGAGGAGGGCTTAAGGTCTTTATCAAGCAGCTTGATCTGCCGAAAGGTGTCATTGTACAGGATATTGATGCTACTGCCACCATCCATAAGTACCTTATTCAACATATATCCTCCCACTTGAGGGGCGACCACAAGGGTTAGCCGCCCCAGGTCATCAACACGCGGCGGGTGGTCCTCCCAGCTCCACGTGATGTCATACTCAGACCACTTCAAGTATCACGGTAGAGCCCGCGCGATCGCATTAACCGCCCGTTTGCCCACTTTCTGATCCCGCTTGTTAAGGCTAGTTGTAAAAACATGATACTAGCCCGAACTGAGCTGCTTTGGATTACTTTGATATCCATACTGATTATTCTGTTGTTGATGATGGCCACCAGAGTGCTGATGATGCCCTCCTTGATTGCCCTGGCCATGATGACCGGAACCTGAGCCAGCGGACCCAAACCCGGCTCCTGACCTGCCTTGTCCTGATCCACCAAGCGGGCCACAACCATCGTTGTTATGTTGTCGCATGCTATGGTCCTTGAACTTCTGCATGATGTGGCAATTGCCCCACGTGTGACCCGCCGATCTGTCTCGCCGGCTGTGCTCCGGACAAGGTTTGTTGAGAATCTCCTCTAAGTTGAAAGGAGTTTTACCCTTGTTAAAAGGTGGTATAAACTTCCCATTGCCCTTAGGTTGATTGTGGCCAGTGCTGGCGTTGGCCACCAATTCTGACCTGCCATCCGAGTTCTTCCTTTTTCTTTGGTTACCGTTGCCTGCCGCACCCTTGGTATGGTTATTCTTTTTACCATGACCAGTTTTCTCCTCATCAGAGCTCGGATCCTTTGTGTTATCAGAGTCGACATACTTTGTGAGAGCCACCATGAGTTCTCCCATGTCCTGACACGTACGTTTGAGCTGGCCGAGCTTCTGCTTCAGAGGGACAAAATGACAATTCTTCTCCAGGATCAACACCGCTTGAGCATCCGTGATCTGTTCAGATGAGTTGATGATAGTCGACACCCGCCGGACCCTATGATGAGCTGACTCATTCTCCTGTTGAACACAGTGATCCAGATCTACACTCATCATAGGCTGCTTGCAAGTTCCTTGAAAAATTGTGATGAACATTGCTTTCAACTCAGCCCATGAGTTGACGGTATTGGGTGGCAAACCCTTCAACCACGTGCGAGCCGGACCTTCCAACGTCAGGATAAAGTATTTGGCGCAAACCACATCACTGACATCCAACATTTCCATAGACAGCTCATAACTTTCAATCCACGCCTCTGGGGGCAAGTCTGTAGTGTAATTCGGGACCTTACGAGGGCCCTTGAAATCCTTCGCCAGATGCTCGTTCCGTAGAGCTGGCATCAAGCACGGGACTCCCACGGCCCTGGTGGCTACTCCCGCTCCAACTGAGATGGAATGCGCAGGCTCTTGATGAGCCGCCGCGGCCAGAGCCGCTGCCTCTCGCTGTACTCTCGCTCGGTCTGCTAGCGCCTATGCCTCCAGAGCCGTCTGATCATCTCGCGGTAGCTCCTGGTGTCTACCACTGCTAGAACCCGCCAGCAACTCATAGCGCCGGCTGTAGCTGCGGCTGGTGAGGGGGGTTGAATGCACACGGCTCCGGCTGTAAGTATACTTCTCTTGCTGGTCCATCGCCGTTTGAAGGTATCCAAGGGCGTTCCGCACCTCTTCTGCAAAGGGCGCCTCATCATGAATAGGGATTGTTTCAAGCCAGGTTAATACGGCCACCATGTTCTTCGCCGGGTTTGAGTAGTGACCCACCGGCGTCGGAAAAGCCGCTGGTATGGCCTGGTTTTGTCGAGGCGGGTTAAGATGTTGCCAAGCCGCTGGCCGACTTCCAGGCGCGTTCGCTGTCCGTCCCGTTCCTGGCGAGTTAAAAAAATTCCTGGCCTCATATTGTTCTGGTAAGCAGGACTGATGTCTCATCCGCTGCACCGCAGTTGCCGACTGTTGCTCTAGCTCAAGGCGGAAAGCATCTGTCGTAAGGTGCTCTGCCTCCGCATCCATCTGAGCCTTTAACTCGCCAATCCCCTGTTGGACCTCTGCCATTTGGTACTTAAGCCTTGTAATCTCCAAGTTCCGAGATGCTTGATTATTCGGCATGACTTCATTCCCATCAGGGTTGTGAGCTCGTTCACCAGATCCATAAGAACCCGAGACGACAGCGGCGGGTCAGCCCCCGTGTTTGCGGCTCCGGCGGCTATGCTACTCGTGCCCGGCGCTGACCCTGCCATGAACACGGCCGCATGGATCGGCAGCCTGTGATCCTCCGGCTCAAAACGCTCTGACTCGGGGTAAAGCTCGTCGTAGCCCCCGAGCCCGCCTTTGTGAAGCAGGTAGATTGATTCTGCTTCTCTGCTCGAAGACCCGTCCTCTGAATAGATGAGAGTCTCCTGTGACATTAAAGCCTCAAGATCCATCCCTTGAGTGAAGCCCATGAAGACATGCTTCCGTCCCGGGTTAGCACGGGTGGGTCGCACGGGTTGGGAGGGTTGTGCGCGCCGAGCCGGCTTGACGATGTTGGTGCAGACGTCCGGCCCGGGCATAGATCCGTCAACCTTGCCGATGAAGACGTGGATTCCGCCGAAGGGAACCCGGAATCCACGAGCACCCGGGATCAACTTCCCGATCGGTCACCCATCCTAGAATCGCTCCAAGCCAAGCATGCTTAACTTTGGAGTTCTTTTCGAATAGCTCCCGAAAAAGAAGGAATTCCTTGTTGATATGAGT
Source organism: Hordeum marinum (assembly GCA_022496015.1). NCBI lineage: Eukaryota > Viridiplantae > Streptophyta > Magnoliopsida > Poales > Poaceae > Hordeum > Hordeum marinum. The sequence goes on from CM039678.1 coordinate 42,975,186, forward strand.
AGTCTATCATTCCTATTAAGCCATGCTCTCACAGGGCCCCAGCCGGCGTCGTCGATGTAGAGCCGGCCGCGACAACTTTTGCTCATCCATCTGACCACGTATCCCTCGAACCCTGGGAGAGAGCCCTTTGAGAACTCAACACCACCGAGCGCTATCCCCACGGTGGGCGCCAACTGTCATTGTTTTGTCACGGCAGATGTCCGAGGACATAGATTTGAGGCCATCGCTAAGGTGATGGACTCAAAGGGGTTGATCGGGTAGAAGGACATAGGTTTACGCACGTTCGTCCCCTCAAGTAGAGGTATCATACGTCCTGCTTGTGCTTGTATTGCTTGGAATCTCGATTACAAGGGAGCGGAATTGCTTGACCTAGCTCTCGATTAGTTAGTTCCTCTCTAAGTCGCCCCGGGTCTCGCCTTTATATAGGAGGTCAAGACCATGGGTCATACAAGTCATAACCGACTCTCACAACATGTACGAGTCTATCTCTACATTGTCTTGCCTTCCTGAGCAAGCTATCTCCGGGTGGCTCACCCGCTCGGGTCTTCATACCTTCCCCGTCCGGGCCACGTCTTGGCCCATCTTGGCAAGCCGCCCAACGTCCTGGGCTTGAGTCTTCAAGGCCCATCCTTGGTCTGGTGTATGAGCCACCAGGTGTGACCCGTAGCCTTTGGGGCGGGTCTCACCGCGGGGTTATATCCCCAACAGCCACCATTTTTTTAGGCACCTACCACCATTAGCTTCTCTGAATGGAGTGGCCTTGCTACAGAACTTGGTGCTAGATGTGAGCACCAAGTAGTGTGTTAGAAGTTAGTGGCTTTTGAATTTGTGGATAGTGGCAGGAGGTTCCTAGGTTGTGGACAGAAGGTTAGTATCCAATACCAATGCCAGTGCCAGTGACGCAATGTTAATTTTATAGCCAATGGTAATGATGCCATGTTAATTTTATCCTAAACTATGAACTGTTATTTATTTAAATTGGCAGGAAGGATCAAAATGCAACTATGTGCAGTGGGTTGATCTAGAGTGGCCTCCTCAACTAAAGATGGCCTTAGGAAACATTTGGGACTTGTATGAAGATGAGAACAAGCTGAGGCTCAGGCAAAATGTTCTGAATGCCGAAGAAAACTTTAAGATCCTGAAAGAAAAGAAAAAAATGGAAAAAGATCTAAGGTTTTTCAAGGTGGATTTTGCTAAGATGGTTGATGACAAGGAGCAAGCACTTGAACAGCTAGGGAGCACTCAAATTGTATTAACTGACCTAAAGGCAGAGCTAGAGAAGAAGAAGATTAGTGACAAGTATGCCACTAATATTCACTAGGTTGTTAGAGACAAGGCAGAGAAAGAGAGGGACTTGATGAAGCAAGAGAGGGACCAATTCATGGATCATAATGGTAAATTGGTGCAAGAGAGGGATAATCTGGTATTGGAGAGGTCAGTTAAAGCAAGAGAAGAAGAAACTGGAGTACATGATTGGTGACCTCTTGAAACATAAAGAGGACACCAAGTGCAAGATAATGAAGATGAAGGAGATCCTTGATGAATTTGAGTGATGCATCGCTGTTGTATTGCTCACATAATTTTTACTAGCTTTAATTTCATGAACTTGAGGTGATTTTAGTAATATGTGTACTAGAGTATGTGTCAACTTGAAGGTCTCTGATCTTCTTTGTGTACTGAACTATTTCTGAAGTTTAAATGCTATATATGGCAACACACAAGAGCAGACATCAGCAGTACATATATGCTATATATGGTCCAGGCAACACCCAAGAGTAGTCATCAGCAGCACATATATGGTATATATGGTCCAGGCAACACACAAGACCAGACATCAATAACACATACCAACAAGGCACATCAACACAGCAGCAAGGCACAACAACACAGCAACAAGTCAAGCAAGACAGCATGAGCAACACACTTAGCTTTTTAAACCAACACTTTAGTACAGATAACTTAGGTGCTTCAACGAACACACTTAACACAAAATACTTAAGTCCTGATAACTTGTAGATAACTTATATGATGAAATCTATAACTAATCAGCATACCTAACTGCTAACTTCTTCATTTCTTTAGTCTTGCTAACTACATCTTTAGATTTGTTGAATCTTTAGTTCTTCAGGCGCTTGAGACGCTCTAAGTGGCGCACGACCCTGCAACAGGCTTCTCCATTGCTTTCTTCCTCTTCTGCTTGTCATCCACCACAGGGTGCTCCTCCTGAACCTCCATCTTGATGATGTCGGGCACGTCTGGCAATGCCTCCACATCAGTTGGGAGCTCTGGGCCTCCCTCCTGCTCGATGACGGGCGCAAACATCATCACCTCCTGCTCGTCGTCGGAGATGACAAAAACCTCATGCTCCTACTTCTCCTCTTGGTCAGAGGACTCACCCTCATTAGAGGATTCACCCTCGTCAGAAGAGGATGAGTGAACATCGGAGTTGTCATTGTGGTAGAGCATCTCCGGCTGGAATCTATCCCAGTAGGCAGCATTGACGGGCGCAGGGACGGGGAGGATGACTTCCTGGACGCGCTCCGCCCTGGATTGAACGCGGTTCGTGCCCCGCTGCGGCGGAGCGGCCGAACGATACATCCACCAACGGGCCCGTTGGTTGGGATCGTTGGACTGCGTCTCCCGCATTGCAAACCGCATGATGAGCGCTGGAGGCAGGCTACGGCTATCGGGGAATGCGCGCGCCTTCTCGTCGTCGGTCATCACCGTCACCAGACCGCGCGCATGGTTCCGCAGCATCTGGACACTTGGGAACCATCACGCGATCTCCTTCAGCTTGGCGTGGGCGACATGGTCGTCTCCGGCCAGATCTTCAACAGCCCTCTGCCATCCGAAGCTGTATCCATGGGGTCAGCGACAACGTTGAGCTCGACCCAGGTTTTCTGGATAGTAGTGGGTGGTGGGAGAGAGAGGAGTGGGAAGCGAGGAGGCCGAGGTGTCGCGACTGCGGTTGTAACGATAGTGCTAGTGGAGTGTTTGGTGCTGTTTTAAAGCGGTCAAAACTTTAATGGCAGATTTAGGTTCTAGCAATAAATAAGTATATTTTAGCTATTTACTAAGCAGAAGCACTAGAACGGACTTAGCTCCCTGACGTACTGCAGGGTGCAGTTGAGTCACTGCCAGGTGGACCAACCTGCTTTTGGGCCCACATGTGAGTAGCCCAACTGCACCTTGTTTAGATGCAAGGCCATCTCACAAACAACTCAGAAACAACTCTATGGTTGATCATAAAATAAATGCACAATTCTCGCTAGATTGTTGTTCGAAGAAATGTCTCATTAATAAATTTTACCATAATTGTGAACATAGTGTGAAACAAAAAATATCTTTGTTTGAAACAAAATAATCCTAGTTTGAAGCTTAAACTGGTTGAAAAACCATTGAGCCTACTATATATGGTCTTCTTCGCTGCCAAAATCTAGTGATCTCTTGCGTTTGGATGTCGGAGATTGCGTCGGGCTTGGCAAAGCCCATGTTCTTCAATCTTTTTTTGCTTAACATCAATGTAACCATACAACTGAAGTTGTTCTTCTTCTTTCTCCGCCAACTCTATAGCAAGGTCCTCCAATTCTTGGATTCTCACTTCCTGTAAAAAACCATAGGAATGGTATTAGTAACAAATCAAAAATGATGTATCTATAAACTACATGCATGTAACATGTACAATTTGAACCTCTGGATCAATGTCATCCTCGAGAAAACGACCCGTAGTTCTATCGTACACAATGTACAAGTGACATGTCTTGCTGCCATTCAGATCAGAAAGCATTTTTGCTACATCATCTGGTCCTGCAATCAAGATCATTCCTTCTGGCAGCTTCCACGCAGACCCAAGTAAGAAGTAGTACAGTTTTGTTCCCATTTTGCAACCAAAAGAAGTTCTGATTCACTCATAATGACATTGTAGGTCACTTTGCCGGGTTCATTATGTGTGACTTCTTCCGGTCTGTTCTCAAAGTATGATCTCGGGACATGTGACATCTCATCATCCCTATGAACTAAAAATTCCATGACCAGCACCTAGTATCTCACATCAAAGTTAATATATTCAATGAGTAAAGGGGCAAACATATTTTTTATGTGCATAGCAACATTGCAGCGTTGTTACCTCCTTTTGTGGAATGGATCCTTCATGTGGAGTGACTGGGGATTGTGCCATCTCAGACCTTGTCATCTTGTTATGTGGAATGTATCCTTTATGTGGAGTGACTGGGGACTGTGCCATCTCAGGTTTTTTATCCTGCGTATGAAACATTGATAGTGGGTTTACACACAAGTTTTAAAAGGTCGTACCATATCTTGGGTATGTCATCGTTGCGAGGTACTTACAAGGGGAGAATTGAAGATATGTTGTTGGGGTGGAGTGATGTGGCATTGAACGGGTGACTCTATCGCATGGTCTCGAGTGAATGGGGATTGTGTCGTCTCATGAAGCTTAGCCTACATATAATCGCCGACATAAGGTTAGCCACAAATTGAAGATGTTTGTATCATAAAATATCTAGGTCCTTATATTTACAATCAGTGCGAGATACTTATAGGGGAGAATAATTGAAGACATTTTGTCGGGATGGAATACTGTGGCATTGAAGTTGTGGCCATAAGATCGCACGGGCTTCTAACATCTGTCCTTCCAAGCGGACCTTCTCCAGCATGGCCTTATAATCCATGTCTGACTGCTCCTGTAGCAGGTTACTGTCCATATCCACACGTGCCTGCAACAAATTGGCATCCATCCTGACTCGCTCTGTCTTTATAATACTGTCCACAAGCTTCCGGTCTTTTTGCAACGCTTGATGCATTTCCTTGTAGCCAAGAAAAAACTTCTTTTCCATGTCCTTACGGTCCCGCTTACACTTTTCTTCAATCTCATCACGCATCTTCACCATCTTACGAGATAACTCCTCATGCTCCTCCTTTATCATCCTGTCCGCGTATGAACGTTCTTGTTTGAGTTTCTTATCTACCTCAGCGCGATCCTTTTCCACCTTCAAGTCGATCTCCCGGCACGCTTCATGCAAAGACATGTTGTACTCCGCATGGTTGTTATGCGCCTCTCAGACCATAGTCCCTACAGCAATAGATATACCCATAGTATGAAATGTGAGACAAACTCACTGTTGATTTCATGCAAACCTCATATGTCAACAAACTCATCTGTGCAATTCACATCTAAGTGACTAAATTAAATTTTGAAGGGAAAAAAACTAAAAGAAATTTCTTCACTAATGTCCACATAAAATAAATGACATAGGACTTACACATGTGCATTACCAAAACTGTATCCACAACCTCATCCAATTAATTCCTAACAATACCACCGAGAAAATATATTCATAACTAGTTCGGACGATCAACAACTACATTCTATCAATCAAAAAATCTCTTGCATGACACCAGAACTACTCAAGTATGGAAAAGGCTGGATTTTGTAATCTCTTACGAAATGACTTCTTGGTCAAATCAATGGAAACAATAATGAACACTACAAGAGAAGATGGGAGGAGCCATGGAGGATACCTTTTTAATCCGGCGTCAACATGGTCGAGTGAGCGATCCCGACGATCGCCCGATCCCGGCGATGGCTACGTGAGGAGAAACAAAGTAGATGGGGACGGTTAAGATAGGGTAGATATGCGCTAGAATGGGAAGGTATATATCCGTTATTTTAGGGTTAATTAGTTATTTCAAAGTAATGCGCTTTGATGCACGATCTTTTCGGGGCTTCCAAAACATGTCCACTGACCGCGGGACCAACCACATATCATAGCAGCTGGAGCCAACTTAACTTGCGCTTGTTGCCCCGTTTATCACGGAAAAGATCATTACGAGATATGTTCGGCGCAATTACTGGCTATTTGGTTTTTTAGGAATAGTGGCTACTTGGTTTGATGCATGCTAATCGTTACGTTCAGATTGGTTGCATACCATTGTTAGTTGTTACATGCCAACTTTGAACCATGTTCAACAATTGTTAGTTGTTACATGCATGCTAAACCCTAAACCCTAAACCCCTAAACCCCTAAACCCCAATAACCCTAAACCCTTAAACCCTAAACCCCTAAACCCTAAACCCTAAACCCCTAAACCCTAAACCATCTTCAGGGTGACAAGTCTAGGCCATGTTTGGGCTACTTGCCTAGTTTGAACAATCTTCAACAAATTTTGTAAGTTTCGTCACATGCAGCATATGTATGGTCATTAGTACATGTATACGCCAACTTTGAACCATTTTGAACATTTTTTCCAAGTTTTGTCACATATGGCCTTTTTTCTGGCATATGTGAGGATCTCTGACACACGCATTTCCGGCCTAGTCTGCCAACACCCCAAAAGCACTAGCTGGGTTGCTCACCTGTATGAAACCAACCCAACATCCATCCGGTCCAGCGGAAGGATGCATGCTCTATGTCGCACGAAGTTTGTATGCCGAGACAGTGGACGGACCGGATCGATGCTACCGGAGGGAATCAATTGTAGACCAACGCTCCACCAATATCCGTTGTGTGTGCTAGGTTCACTGTAAGACAAACATAGTTCCATAAAACCTAAACCCTAAAACCTAAACCCTAAACCCTAATAACCCTAAACCCCTAAACCCCTAAACCCTAAACCCTAAACCCATAAAGCCCTCTACCCTAGACCCTAAACCCCTATACCCTAATAACCCCAAACCCCTAAACCCTAAACCCCAAACCATCTTTAGGGTGACAAGTCTAGGCCATGTTAGGGCAACTTGCAAAGTTTGAACCATCTTCAACAAATTTTGTAAGTTTTGTCACGTGCAGCGTTTGTATGGTCATTAGTACATGTATACGCCAACTTTGAACCATTTTCAACATTTTTTGCAAGTTTTGTCACGTATGGACTTTTTTGGCATATGTCAGGATCTCTGACACGCGCATTTCCGGGCTAGTCTGCCAACACCTCGAAAGCACTTGCTGGGTTGCTCACCTGTATGAAACCAACCCAACATCGATCCAGACAAGTGGATGGATGCATGATCTATGTGGCATGAGGTTTGTCTGCCGAGCCAGGGGATGGACTGGATCGATGCTACCGGAGGGAATCCAGTGTAGACCAACGCTCCACCGATGTCCGGTGTGTGTGCTAGGTTCACTTTAAGACAAACATAGTTCCATAAAATCTAAACCCTAAACCCCTAAACCCTAATAACCCTAAACCCATAACCCCTAAACCCTAAACCCCTAAACCCCTAAACCGTAAACCCCTAAACCCCTAAACTCTAAACCCTAATAACCCTAAACCCTAATAACCCTAAACCCCATGTTTGAACCATCTTTAACAAATTTTGTAAGTTCCATCACATGCATCATTTGTATGGTCATTAGTACATGTATACGCCAACTTTGAACCATGTTCCACATTTTTTGCAAGTTTTGTCATGTATGGCCTTTTTTGGCATATGTGACACAAAGAACCATTTTTAATACCTAAAAAACAAGGAAAAGATTTTCTTATTTTTTATATCATTGTAATATTATCCAAATATCACATAACTCATGCGGCCCACCCCTCCCTAAATCCCGCGATTACAGCTCCACATTCTAACCACCCGGGCCGTCCGCACCTCCCACGACCGCTACAAGATCAGATCGGAGCCGCGGGGCGAACACGGAATATAGGAGTCGGCGGCCACCAATCACCTCCCACCGCCAACGTGATCTGAGGGGTCGGACGTCAGTATTCTTCTCGCCGCCTCCTCCTCGCTTGAACGCGCTGTTTTTCCTTGCCGCTGTCGACCGTGCTATACCAACACTGATAGTTTGTGACGCACTATCCGCCGACATCAACTTGGGCCACCGTCTGCGAGAGAAGGTATTACATGATCGTACCTCTTTTTAATCGTTGTCGGCCGCTCCTTTAGTAGTTGAACCCTCATAGGTTTTGCACAACTTCACATGGTTCAGCAATTGGATAGCCTTGTTAAACTGTGCTTATTTTGTGCACGACCAAATAGGTTCTATGCTTAAACTCATAAATGGATCATATGTTAAATGACTCAGTTAATTTTGTTAAAATTAATTCAATCCTAAATTTTTAATACATTTTCCAATATTTTGTTCAGATTAATTGACCCAGTTTATATCATTGCATACGAGCCAGCAATGTCAGTTTCAGATACAAGTCTTCATCATGGAGAAAATCCCATCTCTGAAATTACCGATGCGATAAGTAATTGACTGTTTGTGTACAATCTTTTCGTACACATACTTCATGTATACTCACTAAAATTTAATGTCATATAACATGAACTCGATGAAAAGCATGGTCATATGAAGTAAGCATGCTCATAGACAAGGTTCGCAAAAACCATGAAATTGTTGTCACTAGACCACAAAAAGTACATCATATCAAAAACCAGTCTTGGCGGTCTAACCCAGATGCATGAAGTGAATCTACGGTGCATAATGTTGTTAAGACTAGCCAAGAACATCAATATGGACACGCAATCCATTACCATCGGTAGAACGCCAATTCCTATAACAAAAGAGGACATGCATTGTATATTTGGCATTCCGATAGAAGGGGAGGATATAGAGCCACATCTGCAAATGGAAACCGACGCACAAATGTTTACTGCCTACACGAACGATGGCCAAATTTTGATTTCCAACCTTGAAACGGCGATCCGAGCTTCCAAAGTGTAGCGACCCGACCTGAAAGGTCGAATCTCCGGTGTTTCCATACCATCCCAAGATCATGCTGGTACACACATGGTACATCAATGTATATATCAAAGGGAAATCACACAACATTTATTAATCGTAAATCTCATATCGAGTCCTTTATTGCAATAAAGATTACAGTAAAGTGGCTGAAGGCCAACTCATGAGACTATCTAAAATCTTGCGGAAACATCGAAGGTAGGTGAGTCCATCTGACTCCAAGGGCATCTCACTGAGCGTAGAGCGTATCCACACTCCTGGTCGGAAAAGTACTCTTCAACATGATACGTTGCAGCCATATAGGTCAGCATATTGAATATGCCGGCAAAGTCACAAGAGAGGGGTGAAAAGATAATCATCTAATCTATATGCATATATGGCAGATGGGGTAATAAGTTTTTGCGTAAAGCCAATTTTTCCTACATCAAGAGAGGGCTAAGCAAAATTATTACTAAGTTGGTTGTTTAATGAGATGGTTCCACCAACCAATTCTCATACCCAAGTTATTAATACCCACATCATCATATTAATTGTGTTGAGAGTTCCGAATGTTTCAGTTCCTTTGGCTCAAGTCGTCCATGACCGTGGACACGGCTAATCGATTAGGTTGAGTACTCTACAGAGTTTTGCACACGTTCCCCACAAGATTTGGTCACCTCCGTTTTATTTCTCGCACTTCAGGGTGTTTGAGAAACGGATGACCAAAACATAGTCTTCCAAAGGGTTTCCCTGCGACTCTGTCTGTGCCCATCCTTTCCTACCGTTCCTCTACATCTCGTAGCACCGCCTGTCCAGGGTCACCACGATATCCAACCAAGACAGAGCCCATAATGACTTGTGGCTGTGCAGGTAAGCCTTGGGTCTTGACGCATCCTTCCATCCCTTTGTGCCTGGGTGAAGCTTTCCGCGTGAATACTGGCCATCTCCAGCAACACCTAGGCAAATCCACTGGTTTCTCCAGGGGGCCGTTCCAACCATCCCTCACCCAGTAGTATGTTGAAAACTTGGAAATCTTGAAGTCTTGCTCATCATAGGTCTTGAAGTTATTATCTCACAACTCTCATGAATCACACAACCAACCCCGTCTACTAATAGCATAGCAAAATAATTGAACGTTTCCCAGGGCCAAAATATCAAAGGGTTGGGGTACCTACCACATGATACTACCATAGTAACTAAGTTTCCAATTATCTACTTTGCATGCAATTGGGGGGGGAATGGTAGACTAGTGCAATTAAGAAAACATGGGTAAAGATGATCAAAGTGACTTGCCTGATTGATGATCTTCATACGTGAGTGACTCTAGGTAACAAGCCTTGCACTCCGGATAATGTAACGAAGCAAACAAGAGCACACAATAAGCATATAACAAAATTATTTGTAACTCACAAAATCAGAAATGAACTAGTAAACAATCAAGACAAAACAATGCACAAAATCACAAGCAAGAAAACACACAAAGTTTTGTTTTCAAAAAGGTGATGGGTAAACCACTAATAACATAACAAAACTATTTTGTATAACAAAACAATAGTTGACAGCAAGAAAACAATAAAATATTTTATTAATAACAGAATTAAATTCATTAAAGTTTTGTTGTGAAAACTTTAGTAAAGTTTTTAAAAGTTTTGATAAACACTATTAGATGAGATAACTATAGTTTACTAACAAAAGAGCAAACAAAACTTATTATTTATTATTAAAACATTATCTTAACAGAAAAGAAATTTTCTAGAAACTTGTCTTAGAAAACAGAATTTAATTATTTAAACTATGTTAAAAGAATATATTACTAAACTAGTTTGTTTTATCAAACTAAACCTAATGGAAAAGGATGATTGATTCCTATATTAATAAAGAAACAAACCAAGCAAATTTATATTTTTATTAACAGTAAGTAAAGCACTAAATGTTTAAACAACAGAACCTACTAACAAAATAAAACTAAATCTAATTTAAACTAACTAAAAACTAAATTAACTAAACTATAATAACTAATAGGCAGAATCTGTTTATAGCTAGAACACTAATCAAAATCATCCTAAAAATCCTCAAACTAAGCAATCTGATAGTCCTAACTAATACCAAGTAGTAGCAAAAAGATTCATATCAAAATATATTTTTAAACTCCATTCAGATTTGAGTGATTTGAGCAAATTTGATTCAATTCAAATTTTAGAGTTCAAATTTAAAATCTAAAACTACAGGGTGAAACTACATGAAAAAATGTGAGCTATTGCAAAAAGAATTAGCTCAAAACACTAAACAGATAAGAAGATATAAGCAAAACAAATTTCTAAAACATTCTGTTACTAAAAACAACAGAAAAGAAAACTAAAATAAAAACGCATCGGCCGGGGTGACGTGGCGACCTGTGAGTGGCTGGCTAGCGCGTGCGTGTGGGTGCTACGGGCGGACGACCGACGGCTAGAGAAAAACAGTTCGTGGCTAAAACGTTATAATCTGGATCGTCAGATCCAGATCGAACGGGTAGGGGTGCTCAGAGTGATAAGAGGTCGCCGGTGAGGGGATCTCCGGCGGGTCCGGGGCAGCGAGGTCGTCGGCGAGGAGCTCCGGTGGTCGAGGGAGGCATTGAAGGGGTCCGGGCAGCTGCGGTTGGCGTCCGGCGTCGAATGGTGGGGTCGGAGGGGCGAGGCGAGGAGTGGAGCGACGGGCACGGTGGTGGGGAGCTTCGGGAGTGGCAGGGAACTCCGGCGAGTTCGTGGCAAGGCTCTGGCGAGGGGAGAGAGGGGGCTCGGGGGGGAAATGGAGCGCGGGGGAGGGCCGCTACTTATAGGGCCGGAGAGGGGGTCGGGGATGGAAAGGTGGAGGAGATCCACGGCGAGGGAAATACGGTGACGGCGGCGTGCGCCCGAGGTGGGGGATGACCGCGCGGTGTCATCGGGCGGTCGGGTGGGTCCCGCTGTCAGTGAGGGAAGAAGCGGCGGAGGCGCGTCGGTCGGCCGGCTCGCAATGAATTCGCGAGTAACTGCCCGTGGGCCGGCCCGTTTAAATACAAATCTGTTACTCTTTTTAATATCTAGAGCAGTAAAACCTCTATAAAAGCAATCAAAACATTTCCAAATGTAGGATTATTATATATCAGAATTAACAGAATAATATATTCCATTTATTGAACATTTTTATTCTGTCATTTGAACAATTTGAAAAAAATATTATTTTCAGAAATGGCCTATTTGCTTTTAAATCCTTTTGCAAATATTTTCAAAACAACCCCTTTGTTTTTATTGTGCAAATAAATCACCAATTAGGTCCTGGTGTGGAGTGTCATGTTCCTCCTCTCTTATTTGAACTTTTTACCAAGAATTTCAAATAGGTGAAAGCAACACATTGAAAATATAAAGGGACTTTCAGAAAGTCAGAAGAAGCATTTCAACAATTCCATACATTCAAGAAATGATGATGATGATGCATAGCTATATTTCATAACATTCAAAAATGGAATTTTGGGATGTTACACAAAGCCCCAGACGGCGATTTCCTCAGACGGTTCATTCTATACGCAATTGGTACTGGTCTAGCACCAACAACACAACATTATGTGGACTCAAAATTTCTCAACCTTGTTAAAGATCTTGAAAACCTTCGGAATTTTATCTGGGGATGTTTCACACTTAATCACTTCTTCAAGTCCATTCAGAAGTTTAGAAATCTAGATCACGTGAATTGACAAGGGAATCTAATTCTGCTCGAGGTTACTGCTAGATCACTACTTAATGTCCTATAATTATTGTTCTGTTGCATATCTGTATGGTGATGAACTAATTTATTGTGTAGTCTTGGTACCGGGAGCACGTGCGTAGTGACCGATTGATGTATCCTTGTAGACCCCTCCATTGATCGCACAATGGGACTAATGCATGGCTACTTTAAGAAGCGATGCTTATGAGAAAGGAGGTCTTCATAATGGGCTGGTACATATCTACAATTGAACTTTCTATATCTGATTTTTTAGTTGCTACTAATGACTCATTCTATTTTATAAACAAAGGTTGTCATTGAAATTTGTGCTCCTCAACGACCGTCCGAGAAATCAAATAATGCTACAAGAAAAAATGATGAACATGTGCATGAGCATGATTCGTATCGAGCACCATCACAAGGACATCAATTTAGTAGCCAGCAAGTATGTACTCCAAAGATGATTTGTTTTTGCAATATCACAAATAGGTGTCATCGAAACTCATTCATTTAGCTAATGTTATCAACGGTCTTTTATTTTGTTTACACAGATTGACATGATAGTCGAAGCCAAGCATGTACCTTTGCTGATCATGAAAAGAAGGTAGGCAGGAAGTTAATGGAAATTGAGCACAGATTTGATGCCAAATACCACACGCTGAGCGAAGACTTGATCGACATGAAGACTAAAACTGGCAGTAATCCTAGGTTGTCGAAGGCCGAGGACGAAATTAAAGACTTAAGGAGGGAAGTCCATGTATGTCATACTGTGCAATTTATATTTTGTATGAATATGTTACTTCATGTTCATTATTGTTTGCATTGTTACAGGAATTAAATACCAATTTACAAGCAGCCGACAATCAGTGTCACAGAAAGCAGGCGCGCAGGTGATCATTATGGCCCAACACGTTAATATCTAAAAGTAACAAACTAATGATGAACGACCTTTTTTCAATGTAGGATCAAGTAAATATGTGCAATTCATCCTTCACAGCAACTCCTAGGTCTAGCAAATTCAAGGCAAGGACTTCGACTACACCAAGCGCAAGACATGTGACGCAAAACAATGCGGTACCACGATTAACTCCGATGAAGCCTATCTTTGGTAATGATTACAAGTGCACGAAAAAGACATAGAGATAGCCGTTTACATTCGCGGAACATACGACCCTGTTGAAATAGCTCTAATCAGAGACATTATCCTCACAGCAGAAAAACTAAAGCGAAATTTGAGCAACCAATACATTTATGATGATGTAAGCCCCTTATACTCGAGTCTACATCATTACTGCAACCACTTTCTTATTAGTATGATTGAAAATTTGGCAGGTTATTATGGCATATGCTAGCATTAGCCAAATTGAGAATGATACTAACTCAATTATTGTTGGAAATATGCCCTAGAGGCAATAATAAATTAGTTATTATCATATTTCCTTGTTCATGATAATCATTTATTATCCATGCTATAATTGTATTGATCGGAGACTTAAATGCATGTGTGGATACATAGACAAAACCATGTCCCTAGTATGCCTATAATAGACTAGCTCGTTGATCAAAAGATGGTTAAACTTTCCTAGCCATGGACATGAGATGTCATTTCATAACGGGATCACATCATTGCGAGAATGATATGCTGGACAAGACCCAAACTACAAACATAGCATATGACCGTGTTAGTTTATTGCTTCTGTTTTCTGCATGTCAAGTATGTGTTCCTATGACCATGAGATCATGCAACTCACAGACATCGGAGGAGTGCCTTGTGTGTATCAAACGTCACAACATAACTGGGTGACTATAAAGGTGCTCTACAGGTATCTTCGAGGGTGTCAGTTGAGTTGGCATGGATCGAGACTGGGATTTGTTACTCCGTGTGACGGAGAGGTATCTCAGGGCCCACTCGGTAATACAACATCACAATGAGCCTTGGAAGCAATGTGACTAATTGTTAGTTGCGGGATCTTATATTATGGTACGAGTAAAGAGACTTGCCGGTAACAAGGTTGAACTAGGTATGGAGATACCGACGATCGAATCTCGGGCAAGTAACATACCGAAGAACAAAAGGAACATCGTACGGGATTAACTGCATCCTTGACATAGAGGTTCGACCGATAAAGATCTTCGTATAATATGTAGGAACCAATGTGGACATCCAGGTCCCGCCATTGGTTATTGACCGTAGAGGTGTCTCGGTCATGTCTACATAGTTCTCGAACCCACAGGGTCTGCACACTTAAGGTTTGGTGACGTTTCGATAGTATAGAGTTATGTATGGTGGTGACCGAAGTTTTTTTGGAGTCCCGAATGACATCCTGGATGTCACGAGGAGCTCCGGAATGTTCCGGAGGTAAAGATTCATATATAGGAAGTCCCAGTTTGATCACCGGAAAAGTTCTTGGCTTATCGGTAGTGTACCGGGAGTGCCGGTAGTGTACCGGGAGACCTCTGGGAGGGGTATTTCGACCCAAGAGGCTACATGGGCTGTAGGAGGGTGAATACCAGACCTTAGTGGTCTGGTGGAAGTCCTACACAAATCCCATGAGGCTGGTAAGAAAATACCAAAAGGAAAAAGGTGGAAAAAGGTAAAAAGGGCTATATATGGAAGGAGTCCTAATCCCACTAGGAGTGGGAAGAGGAGGACTCCTCCCTAGCCGGCCGAACCAGGTAGGGTTTGGCCCTTGCGCCAGCCCCTCCTCCTCCTCCTCTCCTCCTATATATACTAGAGGGGTTTGAGGGTTTTGGCACAAGAAGTTCTGCCATGTGCAACCCTAACCTCCAGTGCATAGTTTCTCCTCTAGATCGGTTTTCTGCGGTGCTTAGGCGAAGCCCTGCAAGAATAACTCCACCACCATCACCGGAGCACCGTCACACTGCCGGTGAACTCTTCCTCCTCTCCGCCTCCTCTTGCTGGATCAAGACGGTGGAGATCGTCATCAAGCTGCGCGTGTGCTGAACGCGGAGGTGTCGTCCGTTCGGTACTAGATCGGAAGGATCGTGATCAAGGCCACAGGACGTTCGTGATCGGATCGTGGGACGTATCGTGACGAGATCACGGGACGGTTCATGATTAGTTCGCGGGACGGTTCGTGATTAGATCGCGGGACGCTCGGCGATTTGGATCGCGAAGAAGTACGACTACACCAACCGCGTTTCTTAGCGCTTCCCGCTTAGCGATCTACAAGGGTACATAGATCCACTCTCCGTCTCGTAGATGCTCATCACCATGGATAGGTTTGCGTGTGCGTAGGAAATTTTTTGTTTCCCATGCGACGTTCCCCAACAGTTGTATCAGAGCTAGGTTGATGGTTCGATGAGGTCTCGAGTAGAACAAAAAAGGTTTGTGGGCGTTGATGCTTAGATTTCTTCCTCCCTTGGTCATGTTTTGGTTCAGCGGTATTGTGGGATGAAGCGGCCCGGACCAACCTTACTTGTATGCTTACGAGAGACTGGTTCCCTCAACTGCACTTGTTGCAAAAGATGGCTAGTGGGTGGCAGTTTCTCCTACTTTAGTTGGGTAGGATTCGACAAAGGCGGTCCTTGAGAAGGTTGAAAAGCAACTAGTGTATCACCGTTGTGGTTTGTGCGTAGGTGAGCATTGTTCTTGCAAGATACCCGTAGCAGCCACGTAAAACATGCAACAACAATTAGAGGACGCCTAACTTGTTTTTGCAGGGTATGTTGTGATATGATATGGCCAATTACATGATGAGATATATGTGATGTATGAGATGATCATGTGATGTATAGATTATCACGACTTACATGTCGTTGAATACGACAACCGGCAGGAGCCATAGGGTTGTCTTTAATTATTGTATGACCTGCGTGTCAATCATTAAGCGCTATGTAATGCTTTACTTTATCGCTAAACGGTAGCAATAGTAGTAGAAGCATCCAGGGCGTGACAACCTCGATGGCGACACATTGATGGAGATCAAGATGATGGAGATCATGGTGTCGTGCCGGTGACGATGGAGATCATGCCGGTGCTTTCTAGATGGAGATCAAGAGCACAAGTTCATGGCCATATCATGTCACTTATGATTTGCATGTGATGTTAATCCTTTTTATGCACCTTGTTTTGCTTAGGACGACGGTAGCATTATAAGGTGATCCCTCACTTAATTTCAAGATAAATTGTGTTCTCCCCGAGTGTGCACCGTTGTGAAAGTTCATCGTGTTGAGGCAACACGTGATGATCGGGTGTGATAGACTCTATGTTCACATACAACGGGTGCAAGCCAGATTTGCACGTGCAGAACACTTGGGTTAAACTTGACGAGCCTAGCATGTACAGACATGGCCTCGAAACACAAGAGACCGAAAGGTAGAACATGAGTCATATAGTAGATATGATCAACATAATGATGTTCACCATTGCAGCCACCTCAACTCACGTGATGATTGGACTTGAAGTTGGTGAATTTGGATCAAGTATCACTCGAATGACCGGAGGGCTGTCAATTTGAGTGGGAGTTCTTAAGTAATATGATTAATTGAACTCATTATCATAAACATAGTCAAAGTATCTTTGCAAATTATATTGTAGATTACTAGCTCACGCTGTAGCTCCCTTGTATTTTTATATGTTCCTAGAGAAATAGAGTTGAAAGATGATGGTAGCAATATTGCGGACTGGGTCTGTGATCTGAGGATTGTCATCAATGCTGCACAGAAGGCTTATGTCCTTAATGCACCGCTCGGTGCGCCAACCCCTTTAGCGTCATCTGTAAATGTTGTGAACATCTGACAGGCACGTTCTGATGACTACTTGATAGTTTAGTGCGTCATGCATTAAGGCTTAGAATTGAGGCTCCAAAACGTTTTGAACGACACGGAACATATGAGATGTTTCTAAGAGCTGAAATTAGGATCTCAGGCTCGTGCCCGTGTTGTGAGATATGAGATCTCCAACAAGATTCTTTGCCTGCAAGATGAAAGAGAATAGCTCAATCGTTGAGCATGTGCTCAGATTGTCTGGTTTCTACAATCGCTTCAATCAAGTGGGAGTTGATCTTACAGATAAGATAGTGATTGATATAGTTCTCCAAGTCACTGTCACTAAAGCTACTAGAACTGAGTGATGAACTATAAAACGCCAGGGATAGAAATATTGATCCCTGAGCTTTTCGCGATGTTTGACACCACGAAGGTAGAAATCAAGAAGGAGCATCAAGTGTTGATGGTTAGTAAAACCACTAGTTTCAAGAAGGGCAAGAGCAAGGAGGGAAACTTCATGGATAGCAAGTCAGTTGCTGCTCCAGTGAAGCAACCCAAAGTTGAACTCAAACCCGAGACTAAGTGCTTCTGTTATGAGGTGAGCAGTCGCTGAAGCGGAACAACCCTAGATACTTGGTACATAAGAAGGCTAGCAACGTCGACAAAAGTATATTTGATATACGTGTTATTGATGTACCATTGCTAGTGCTCCTAGTAGCACCTGAGTATTGGATACTGGTTCAGTTGCTAAATGTTAGTAACTCGAAGTAAAAGCTACGGAATAAACAGAGAACTAGCTAAGGGTGAGGTGACGATATGTGTTGTAAATTTTTTCAAGGTTGATGTGATCAACATCGCACGCTCTCTCTACCTTCAGGATTAGTGACAAACCTAAATAAATGTTATTTGGTGTTTTGTGTTGAGCATGGACATGATTAGATCATGTTTATTGCAATGCAGTTATTCATTTAAGTTAGAGAATAATGGTTATTCTGTTTACATGAATAATACCTTCAATGGTCATACACCCAATGAGAATGGTTTGTTGAAATCTTGATCGTAGCAATACACATGTTCATAAATTTGATGTCAAAAGATACAAAGTTAATAATGATAGTACCACATACTTGTGGCACTGCCGCTAAATGTCATATTGGTATAAAGCGCATGAAGAAACTCCATGCTGATGGATCTTTGGACTCATTCGATTTCGAAACAGTTGAGACATGCAAACCATGCCTCTTGGGCAAGATGACTAAAACCCCGTTGGATGGAGTGGGCAAGTGATTCATTGGAAATGATACATGTTGATGTATGCAATCCAGTGAGTCTTGTAGCGTGTAGTGGATATCGTTATTTTCTTACCTTCACTGATGATTTAAGTAGATGTAGTGTATGTTTACTTAATGAAACACAAGTCTGAATCGTTTGAAAGGTTCAAGCAAATTCAGAGTGAAGATCATCGTGACAAGAGGATAAAATGACTGCGATATGATCATGGAGGTGAATATCTAAGTTACGAGTTTGGTATACAACTTAAGATAATGTGAAATTTGTTTCACAACTAACACCACCTGGAACACCATAGGGTGATGGTGTGTCCAAACATCATAGTCATGCTCTATTGGACATGGTGCGTGCTATGATGTCTCTTATCGTTTTACTACTATAATTTTGGGGTTATGCATTAGAGACAACTACATTCACTTTAAATAGGGCACCATCTAAATCCGTTGAGATGACACCATGTGAATTATGGTTTGATAGAAACCTAAGCTATCATTTCTTAATATTTGGGGCTGCGACACTTGTGTGGAAAAAGTTTTCACCTAATGAGGTCAAACCCAAGGCGGAGTAATGCATCTTCATAGAATACCCTAAGAAAAGTTGGGTGAACCTTTTATCTCAGATCTAAGTGCAAAGTGTTTTTTGCTGAAACGGATCCTTTCTCGAGGAAAATGTTTCTCTCGAAAGAATTGAGTGGGAAGAAGATAGAACTTGGTAAGGTTGTTAAACCTTTGTTCAACCAGAGAGTAGCGCAGCGCAGAAAGATGTTTCTGTGAAGCCTACATTAGTTGAAGAGGAAGTTAATGATGATGATCATGAAGCTTCAGGATCAAGTTACTATCGAACTTCATAGGTCGACAAGGATGTGTACTGCTTCTAAGTGGTACGAAAACCCTGTCTTTGAGGTCATGTTGTTGGATAACGATGAACCTACGAGCTATGGAGAAGCGATGATGGGCCCGGATTCTGACAAATGGTTGGAGGCCATGAAATCGAGAAAGGATCCATGTATGAAAACCAAGTATAGTGTGGTAGACTTGCTCGTTGGACGACAGGTCGTTGAGTACAAATGGATCTTTGAAATGAAGACAAACGCTGATGGTAAATGTCACCATTTATAAAGCTTGACTTGTTGCAAAGTAGTTTACGACAAGTTCAAGGAGTTGATTACGATGAGACTTTCTCACTCGTAGCGATGCTAAAAGTCTGTTGGAATTATGTTAGCAGTTGCTGCATTTTTTAATTATGAAATCTCGCAGATGGATGTCAAAACATCGTTTCCTTAACGGTTTAATTGAGGAAAGGTTGTATGTGATACAACCAGAAAGTTTTGTCAGTCCTAAGGATGCTAAAAGGTGAGCAAGCTTCAGTGAACTTTCTATGGACTGAGGCAAGCATCTCGGAGTTGGAATATATACTTTGATGAGGTGATCAAAGTTTTTGAGCCTATACAAAGTTTATGAGAAACTTGTATTTGCAATAAAGTGAGTGGGAGCACTATAGAGTTTCTGGTAAGCATATGTGGTTGACATATTGTTGATCGGAAATGGTATAGAATTTATGGAAGGCATGAAGGGTTGTTTGAAAAGAGTTTTTCCAAAGGAAGACCTGGATTAAGCTACCAAATTATTGAGCGTCGACATCTATAGAGATAGATCAAGATGCTTGATGAGACTTTCAATGAGTACATACCTTGACAAGATTTTGAAAGAGTTCAAAATGGATCAGTCAGAGAAAGAGTTCTCGCCTGATTTGTAAAGTGTGAAGTTGAGTGAAGACTCAAAGCTCGACAACGGCAGAAGAAAGAGAAAAGACGAACGTCGTCCCCTATGCCCTAGCCATAGGCTCTGTGTAGTATGCCATGCTGTGTACCGCACCTGAGTGTGCCTTGCCATGAGTCCGTCAGGGGGTACAAGAGTGAACCAGGAGTGGATCACTAGACAACGGTCAAGATTATCCTTAGTAACTAAAAGACTGAGGAGATGTTTCTCGATTATGGAGGTGATAAAGAGTTCATCGTAAAGAGTTACGTCGACGCAAGCTTTAACACCAATCCAGATGACTAGTAGTAGCAATCTCAATACATATATTGGAGCAGCCATTTGGAAATAGTACCAAGTGGATTGTGGTAGCAGTGTTTACGGTTAGATATAGAGATTTGCAAAGTACACACGGATCTGAATGTTGAAACACCTGTTGACTATAAGACCTCTCTCACATGCAAAGCATGATCGAGCCCCAGAACTCATTGGGTGTTAGATTCATAACAATGCGAATCACATGGTGATGTGAACTAGATTATTGACTCTAGTGCAAGTAGGAGACTTTTGGAAATATGCCCTAGAGGCAATAATAAATTAGTTATTATCATATTTCCTTGTTCATGATAATCGTTTATTATCCATGCTATAATTGTATGTGTGGATACATAGACAAAACCATGTCCCTAGTATGCCTCTAATAGACTAGCTCGTTGATCAAAAGATGGTTAAACTTTCCTAGCCATGGACATGAGATGTCATTTGATAACGGGATCACATCATTGGGAGAATGATGTGATGGACAAGACCCAAACTACAAACGTAGCATATGATCGTGTTAGTTTATTGCTACTGTTTTCTGCATGTCAAGTATGTGTTCCTATGACCATGAGATCATACAACTCACGGACATCGGAGGAGTGCCTTGTGTGTATCAAATGTCGCAACGTAACTGGGTGACTATAAAGGTGCTCTACAGGTATCTCCGAGGGTGTTAGTTGAGTTGGCATGGATCTAGACTGGGATTTGTTACTCCATGTGACGGAGAGGTATCTCAGGGCCCACTTGGTAATACAACATCACAATGAGCCTTGCAAGCAATGTGACTAATTGTTAGTTGCGGGATCTTGTATTACGAAACAAGTAAAGAGACTTGCCGGTAACGAGGTTGAACAAGGAATGGATATACCGACGATTGAATCTTGGGCAAGTAACATACCGAAGAACAAAAGGAACATCGTACGGGATTAAATGAATCCTTGACATAGAGGTTCGACCGATAAAGATCTTTGTAGAATATGTAGGAAACAAAGTGGACATCCAGGTCCCGCCATTGGTTATTGACCGTAGAGGTGTCTCGGTCATGTCTACATAGTTCTCGAACCCGTAGGGTCTGCACACTTAAGGTTTGGTGACGTTTGGGTAGTATAGAGTTATGTATGGTGATCACCGAAGTTTGTTCGGAGTCCCGAATGACATCCTGGATGTTACGAGGAGCTCCGGAATGGTCTGGAGGTAAAGATTCATATATAGGAAGTCCCAGTTTGGTCACCGGAAAAGTTTCGGGCTTATCGGTAGTGTACCGGGAGTGCCGATAGTGTACCGAGAGACCTCTGGGAGGGGTATTTCCACCCAAGAGGCTACATGGGCTGTAGGAGGGTGAATACCAGCCCTTAGTGGGCTGGTGGAAGTCCTACACAAAGCCCATGAGGTTGGGAAGAAAATACCAAAAGGAAAAAGGTGGAAAAAGGCAAAAAGGGCTATATATGGAAGGAGTCCTAATCCCACTAGGAGTGGGAAGAGGAGGACTCCTCCCTAGCCGGCCGAACCAGGTAGGGTTTGGACCTTGCGCCAGCCCCTCCTCCTCCTCCTCTCCTCCTATATATACTAGAGGGGTTTGAGGGTGTTGGCACAAGAAGTTGTGCCACGTGCAACCCTAACCTCCAGTGCATAGTTTCTCCTCTAGATCGGTTTTCTGCGGTGCTTAGGCGAAGCCCTGCAGGAATAACTCCACCACCATCACCGGAGCGCCGTCACGCTGCCGGTGAAATATTCCTCCTCTCCGCCTCCTCTTGCTGGATCAAGACGGTGAAGATCGTCATCAAGCTGCACGTGTGCTGAACGCGAAGGTGTCGTCCGTTCGGTACTAGATCGGAAGGATCGTGATCAAGGCCACGGGACGTTCGTGATCGGATCGTGGGACGTATTGTGACGAGATCACGGGACGGTTCATGATTGGTTCGCGAGACGGTTTGTGATTAGATCACGGGACGCTCGGCGATTTGGATCGCGAAGAAGTACGACTACACCAACCGCGTTTCTTAACGCTTCCCGCTTAGCGATCTACAAGGGTACGTAGATCCACTCTCCCTCTCGTAGATGCGCATCACCATGGATAGGTTTGCGTGTGCGTAGGAAATTTTTTGTTTCCCATGCGACGTTCCCCAACAGTTATATCCCCTCAGGAAACCAAAAAGCTGTTAAGAATGAAGGGGGTGGTTCCTGTTGGACGTGCACCCTCATGGGTTGCTCATATAGCAGAAAATTTTGTCACGTTTTCCTCACTTTCATAGTTTCTGTACGCACTATACATGAAAAATTTCGGTTCTCACCCCAACCCAAATTTTACTACAGATGCATGTCCCACTAATTGTACACTCAAACCACTGGATGCTAATGATGTTTAATTTTGACAAAGAAGAGATCCAGACTCTGAACTCCTTGAATCATCATTGTGACAAGACCAAGGAAGATTCTCTTGTAAGTGTTCTCTTGCTTCCTCTTTTGATCCGCATGGCACATGAGCTCCCAAAGTACCGTAACCCTATGTATAACTCGTCGTACATTAGGTGGAGTCGATTCAGTTGTGCATCGACGAAGCTGTGAAGAATGGAGTGATATCACCAGCTAAGAACATCAATTTTGCTGAATGGACCAAACAACGCTATGAGAACATACCACAACAGACCGATGAGTACGCACGGCCTCCTAAATTATTATTTGCCTACATGAATAAGATTATTGATCTTTATAGGACTTCCTGTGCGATATCATAGGACTTCCTATGCAGTTTGGACACTGCAGTACATGTTGTCATGGAACGGGGATGAAATGACCGATATTTTGAACCAGGTAATTGAATGGCTAAATTAAATTTCTACTTTGTTTGGCTTGAAAGATATGCTCACGTAAGTGTAGGTTATCAAATATAGGCAAGGATAGATATTTTCAGGTGGAAAATATGTACAACCTTACTGCATTCAAATTGCAACATGCTTCACCTCGAATCATATAATTTCCCCATAACGGTTAGCGCTACATCAAGAATATTACATTTTTTTTCTTAAGTCTCATGATTTGAACTAACTCACCACTCTATCTTCTACAAAAGGAGATGTACGATGCCCAGCAAGCAGTTCAACCTAATGGTTGAGAAGACGATGCATAAATAGTCAGCAATCCTGATGGTTCCAACGAACCCGACACATCCAACTCCCAGAAGGATACCGCTACACCCAACTCCTCCAAAAGGAAGAGATCACGTGGATGCCCGAGAAAGAATGTCGATCTCGAGGAAGCATGAAAAACAATCAGTCTTAAAAAACTGAAACGTAAATTTGACAGTGAGACCATAGCCAAGCAAGTGTCTTTGTTATCATCACAGTCACGCAAAGAACCTAAACGAGCACCAGTCATATTGAGCCCATTCAAACACAATTAGGTAGCATCAATTCATACATGTTCATGATCATGCTCTACTTTTAGCATCATTTGATACATGTTCAGTTCTTATCAAAAAGTGGAAATAGGTACTTTTGGCAATCATGAGCATCATCTACTTATTGCAATAACTAATGCGTCCTCAGTACGAAGCTTCAATTGGGAATCATCTGCATGCTTTAATTTTGGCAAAAACTAATGCATAGTTCAGTTGTAACTGGTCATAGATATGGCACGAACATCCTCAGTTATACACTGAATAGACTCATACCAAGCTATAACTACCATAGTCATAGTTGTAGAGTTCCTAGCATGAATCACCATACGATAGTAAAAATTGGCACCGTTACCACCCTAAGCATCTAGCATTGTACAAGGCTTAACATGCATCAGCAAAATAGTAGTAACAACTTAGAACACTAAACCAGAGTAGCAACAAACACTTAAGATAAATGACAGGTTAATCACCGCACAACATAAGTTCACACACACCATAGGACATAAGTTTTAGGGTCAAACAACTTATAAACATACATAACATAAAAGGACACGGTGGTCCTGGGGCAGCAACAGCACTCTAGCAGCACATCAGTTCTTTCCCTTCTTCACCGGCGGGATGTAGTAGGGCTCATTGACTTTGATAATCTGGAGGAAGCGTCCGTAGGTCGCATGTTTAGCCAGAGTACCGGCCTGACGCTTCCTACCATTTCTATTGCCAGTGTTGATGGCATGCTGGATCATGCTATCTATGCCGCCACCGATCACCTTAGAAAAGAAAGGGCACCCAATCTTGCCAAAGAAACGGTACTTGATCTTCCCAGCAATCAAATGCCTCGGGGTGTAGCGGCTCTTGATGTGCCTGCTGTCCATGTCGTCGCCCACGTCGTCGTCATCGTCTTGTGAATTAGTACACACAGAAGAACTCAGCTAATCTATTCTACTACATTGCTCTTAATTATAATGTTTGGAAAGTACACATGTGTAACATGACAACTATCTATTTGCTGGAAATAAGGCGTATATGCGCATACATATTTGAGCCAAAGAAATTGACATGCATAAATATGAATGGTGGAATAGTTGCATTGATAGATTAGTGCGCAAGTATTACATAATTAACAGATGAAAGAATTCATGATGTGGCTTCGTTTAATGATACTTGATACTTGTTACAGGTGTAATTCCTTTGGAGTGCCAAATCTGGAGGCATTTGGACATGTTTTGCATGCACTTCCCTTGGAATGTCAAATCTAGTCCAGAAACTTAATCTTGATACTGTGCTCAAATGAATCAATGGAACTTAGATAATATACTGAGGAAAATTTCCTAGATGAAATGTTTTGATTTTTTTTGGTATCCAGTGGTTATGTATCATGGTTAACCACCCTGAAAAGTTTCAGCCCAAAAATATTAAGCGAGCAAGCACTTCCTTTGCAAACTGAACATCTGTACAGAATTTGCAAATGGGTCATCTATGAACATGTGTGCAAATTGATCATCAATGAACATGTGTGCAAATTCAATCGGTAGAAAAAGCTATAAGAATCCTGCCATATATCCCTTGTTTACCCCACTTCTTCCATTAATGTATGAACATGTTTGCTTAGTGAATCAATAAAGCATGCCGTGATGGAATCAGATAATGAATCTCTGTTTTAGCAAATCTAGGTGGTTTTTGTTCTACATCCAACAAGAAAATCTATGATACATCCCTACAATCCTACGTACATAGAACTAGCACGGGTATATGAAAGTGATGCTCATCTACTTAACAAGAAAAACCCCAATGCCATGAAAAAACACAGCAAAAACAGAGTACTACCTCAGATATCTCGTCGATGGCATCCTTGTCGAAGTCGTTGCCCTTCCTTAAATCTTCGTCAAACTCCTTGATTGCGTTCGCCTTGTAGTAGTACTACTCGATGTGGTCATGCATCTCCCGCTTAAGCCTTGCCTTCTCCTTCTCTAGATCTTCCACGTCCTTGCCCTGCACAGACTCGCCGACGGGTAGCTCGACGCCTACGATCACTAGTAGAATGTCGATCAGTTGTCCCGATCGGGATGTGCCTTTAGTACCGGTTCCCCAACTGGTAATAAAGGGTCGGGACTAAAGGTCCAGACCTTTAGTACCGATTGGACCACGGACCGGTACTAAAGGCCCACCACGTGGCCGCCTGCGTGGGCTGGTGGTGGAGGACCTTTAGTACCGGTTGGTGATACCAACCGGTACTAAGTGTTACCAACCGTTTTTTGAAATAATCGATGGCAGCGGGAGCAGGCACATCAGTTGCTGCACCGCCAGCCGTCGCCGCTACGACGTACTCAGACGCTCCAACCACAGCGGTAGCTATGGCAGCAGACTGCTCTGCTCCGATGGTTGCCTCCGACTCGTCCACGCATCTTCACGCCCTTGCTTCATCGGCCGGCAATGACAGGAGGAGGGAGGTGTAGGAAGGGAGGAGGGTGGTGAGGAAGGGAGGACGGTTCAGGAGAGGAAGGGAGGAGGGTTTGGGAGAGGACGAGGTGGTGTGGATGGAGTAGGAGAGGACGAGTGGGAGAGGACGAGGGATTTCTACCTATTTGAGTGGGAGAGGACGAGGGATTCCTAACTGCTGACACGTGGACAGTAATGTTAGCTAGGTCCCTCCACTCAGAGAGGTAAATAAAATTTCTTAAACTAGTTGGCGTAATTTATGTATAAAATGCAGCATCAGCCTAGCAGTTACACCCTCTCGATCACATATTGATGCCCCTGGTTGATTAATCACAATTTTTTTGTCTATTGGGTTTTAACATGTGGAGCACACATGTCGTTCTCACACACGGAGCACGTACAAACAAACTTGCCGGACATGTTGTAAATGGACCCAATATTTTTCTACATCTTTGTCTCAACATGAGAATCAAGCATGACTACTTTGCTAAGGTTGTCGGCATTTTTATGGATTTTCTAATGTTTTTGCAACCATAAAATGCTAAAAATACTTCTTAGAGGTGACACAACATAATTTTACAAGGTTTTATTCATTTTCTAGGGTTTTCACGACGATAAAATCCTAAAATATTTCCCACCAGAGTCACACTTCCCTCTGATCAGTGTGACCAGCATCTACTTAACTTAGCATCAAGTCCATGAAAACAGAAATCAGAACCTTATTTGATTTTGATCCCACACATACATGCACACACAATAGATAACACAAATCAAAGACTGCAAGACATACAATTATTTGATTGAACTTCTAATGTATAACAACTTCTAGTGTTCAAATACATCACATGAAATACGGACACAACTAGAAATGCAAAACAACTTCTGATGTTGAGGTTGAGCAAGTGACTTTTATTGTGAGGCCCAGCATCTTCAGCAACCTATCCATGCTTTCAACTGTAGCATATAAGTAATTGAAAATTTCAGATTAAATACATTTGGTATTGGAAAAATAACAATATGATAATTTCAACATGATAAGGAAATCTGTCACAAAAACTATAGGATACCAATTTGAATACAAAGTTCATAGAAGTCAATGTTGAATTAATAAGAGCTTTGCAAGATGCAAAATCACTGCTTTGATCAGAGTAAACAGAATTATGCCATAGCACATGCAAGAAGCACTTACAGGAAGTTAAGCAACAGGCTGTACTGAAATATTTCAGTGTCTACATGTCTCTACTGAAAGTGCACTGCAGAAATATTTCAATGGCTACGTGTGTGTACTGAAACTGCACTACTGAAATATTTCAGTGCCTACGTGGGTGTACTGAAACTGCAT
This sequence comes from Hordeum marinum, assembly GCA_022496015.1. Taxonomy (NCBI): domain Eukaryota; kingdom Viridiplantae; phylum Streptophyta; class Magnoliopsida; order Poales; family Poaceae; genus Hordeum; species Hordeum marinum. The sequence goes on from CM039678.1 coordinate 43,002,870, forward strand.
TACTGAAATATTTCAGTGGCTACGTGCGTGTATTGAAACTGTACTACTGAAATATTTCAGAATCTAGAACTTGCAATACTGGAATATTTCAATTTTAAAATTTTCAATGTGTACCCAGAGTGTATCGCTTACTACTGAACTCTCAATACTGAAACATAATTTATTCTTTCCAACTAATTACGCTGCCATCCAGAGGCTATGGATTGGAGTACAAGTGCAGGTCAACATCAAATTCTACCACTACAACCATACAAATTTAGCCCAGGGTTCATATACATCACTATCCAGCCCCCAAAAGCATTCACTCAAATCTTCATATAATTTATTGAGAATAAAATGACATCTAGCATTCCCTCACCGAACTATTATCATCACTACCAGCATGACTGTAAGCACGACCAGTAGGAAGATTAGGAGTGGGGAAGCTTACTCTAAACAACTGCATCGCTGCCGTTCAGACGATGAGAGCGGCGAGGGAAGTGTGGAGAACGACTGGGAAGCGAGGTCGTTACCACTGTCCTCCTCTTCTTTCGCTTCGGAGTCTCCGGTGACTCGGTTGGAGCCTCCACAATCTGCAACGACACCTCGTGCACGGTGGCTTCCTGGTCCAGTGGATGCTCTACCCTGGATCTGAACGCTCACCACCTCTGCCTGACCCACTCGTTGGGCGAATCCGCCTGCTCCATCACCCACAGGAGGATCTGGATCTTGTGCTTCGGTTGTGCGGGCTGGGGGAAAAGCTTTGTCCTCTCCTTCTTCGTCATTTCCTTGAGAGTGGCCGTTGCCGTCCAGTTCATCTGCCTTGTGTTGTCAAACCAAGAACGGATCTCCATCAACCTGGCCATCTTGACATGGTCGCCGCCGGCGATCTTGACGAACTCGACGTTCTCACCGCCGGTGATCTGCTTAATCTGCTACTCCATCGAGGTTCTTGCTTCCATGGAAGAGGGTGGGGGTGGATGTGGAAGAGGAGAAGAGCAAAGTTACGGCGGCGAGAAGGAAGAGATGGCTGCGGTGGACTTGGAATGCAGGAGGGGGGAGATGACCGTGGTTGTGTAATGGTGATGGAAGAGGGGAGGACAATGATGGCGGTTTTGCATTGGACGAGAGGGGCGACGGTTTTGCATTGGACGAGAGGGGCGGCGGATGGAAAAAATTCCTAGGACTAAAATGCCCCTAGATTAAAATGCATCCCCACATTGTCATTAGTACTGACCCCACAAGTTTTAGTACTTTCGAATACTTTCATCCGAGTACTACCCAGTATTAGGTATTTGTCTGCCGTTAGATTGAGATCAACGAACGGTTCCAAAAAAGCCCAACCACTGTAAAACTTGTTACTATTTTAATGAAGAAAAGCATCATCCCTCTGTACAACATACTTCTACATTTGGCATTATGTTGTAATTTAGCAGTGATCATTGAGGAAATTGAACAAAATGGTATGTTGTCATATATACTGGTTAGCAGAGATCACACTGCAACCCAAAATGGGAAAGATTACATAATGGCGTGGGAAGCCGATTGTATAAAAAATAGTAATACAAAATATAATTGTTACTCTCCTTTATCTTCGACCAATTATCTCCTCAAAACAAATCCATTTGCACAAGGTTTAACAGGGGAAACTAATGTTAATCTGGGAATGTATCGGTTCAGAAGTGAATGTAGTTCACGCGTCTATAAATTAAAGAAGTGGCCAGCAACACAGCTCCATAATTTGTCTAAAGAAATATCAAAGTACATGACCTCGTCTACGCACTATACAGATGTTATAAATTACCATTATTTGTGTTTACAAAGGACAAAGAAATTTGGTTATATGATATTTTCTAGTTGAGAAATAATATATATTATGTTTCCAACAATAACTATTCACTGCAAGAATACAATAGTTACATTACTTTTCCGCAAAACATTGCATGCCAAATGCCATCAGTACATGCCTTGCAGAAAAAATAATTTGAGGATCAATTCCACGGTATATCTTCGTAGATAGAGTTCTTTCCATTTTTCTGAAAAGGAGGATGTACTCTCGGCTTCTGCATCTGAGCGATGCATGCAGCCATTTTATTAATTATTCACAAAGACTTTACAAAGTAATACATAAGTAAGCGTGGATCCACCATCTTAAAAACACCCGTCGCTACTCCTATCCCCTTGATGCAGGGGTGCCTAATGTCCGAGCCTAATACCAAACAGACATTACACCAAAACCTAACATCTAATGCCAGGTGTCCCATCCTAGCCAAATACCGAGACTGAGTAACACACCGGTCTGGCGCACTCACCGAAGCCGCCGCCGCCGTCTTCCACCCATCCATCTGCAGAGCAGGGACTGACGTATAGACCTTGCCAAGCCTGCCGTCAACGCCACCATGGCGCCAAATGGCGCCACCGCCTTGCGCTCGTTCATCCAGCCGCATCCGTCTTCGATATCCAGCTGCACCATGCCGCCAATACTCGTCGTCATCGACGCGGTAGATACAACACCGCATCGCCTGGCAACCTCCACACCGTCGCCACTGCTGGAGTAACACGAAGCCTACCACCCACGGCATCGCTCCCCCGAATACGAGGTCCTCCCAAGACGGCGCCTCCATGAAGGATACGACGCGCAGGACGCCGCCGCCGCCCAATCCAGACTGAATTTTGGACATTCGTCCGGGAGGGGTTCGGGGTGGATAGGACAAGACCTCGGCTTCGCCTCCACGGAGGCTAACGGCGTTGAGTGAGGTCGCCGATGCCGGGCCGAACAAGCCGACCAAAGTTTCCTTCGGTCCCAATCCTATACCACCAAACCTCCGTCTACTCCGGATCCGGCAACGAGCCATAACCTGAAACCGTCAGAGATGGACGAGCCATCGGGCTCAACCCGCCAGGAAGTAGGATCGAGAAGAACCCATCGTAAATCTCCAGACGCCGAATCCAGCGATCCGACGTAGCAGCGATGACCACCACCACCCCATGGCGGCCGACGGTGTCCAAAGACAGGATCCAGATGGATCCAATCTGGGTCCGGCGACACCCGCGACCACCGGCATGCCCAACGCAGCAACCCACCTCGCCACAAGCAGGCCGCCGCCATGGGCCCACGACGTCGCCGAGAGACCCGCCCGCCACACCACCGGACCCACGCTCGTTCGGCGCTCCTCTCGATCTCGTTGTCCCGCGCCAGCCGAGATGGAAAGGGTGAGGAGAAACCCTGCCGCCACCCTGCCGGCCAGGCTTCGCCCGGCGTCGCTGCGGACGGCGGCGAGGAAGGAGAGAGGCGGAGGAGTGCCGAGTAGCGGTGGCTAGGGTTTCCCCCGGGTCACCCGCGGGGGCGACGCGAGGGGTGCGAGGGGTGTTGTGCGACGCCGTTCGTGAATATATGACTTTCTTTAAAATGGGGGAGCTTTTTATATATGCACCATATCTCGTATCGAACATGCACACACAATGGACTTCTCAACCACACATTACATACAACAGTAGTTTAGTCAATTCTTCCCACACATTGACAGTCAAGTAACATGCGTATAGATAACAACTTGGTCGTCGGCTCTGGATCCGTATAGAATAAAATGTGAAAGTAAGTGTTCATTGATGGTATACACCTTCAGTGTAATGTAGTTGTGCACTATACTACGCATCCATGCGAGCAGCGGCAACAAGCACACATGTGATCATCAGCGTCCCAACCAGCAATAGTGTAATCTCTTGCGATTCATTCACGCTCGAGCATATGAAATGACTCACAGCACTCTCCAGGATAAAATACAGTAGATAGTCTGGAATGCTGTATGTACTGTGTTAGAAATCCTGCACCTCACAAATGCCGTGCGTTAAAAGTAAAGGGTATATGCTTAGTCAAAACAGGAAACTACTGTTATCATTTTTGAAAAATCAGAGGCATTCATGTAACCCTTAAGTAAACTATATGTGAAAGAGTACCAACTGTCCACGTTATAGGTTTTGCAGTAAAATATTCAAAGTGGGCGTGTTCTATTTGCTGAATGGGGCAGATCTGACAAGAGTGATATATTGTGAAGGCATGTTGAAATAAACAACGCTGGCAGCAAGCTTAGGTTAACAAACAAAGATCCTGGCTCCTTTTCACTCCATGAACCTTCAAGGCTGTTGATACAAAAATAACCCATCAACCAGATTGCACATAGTCTTTATGTCTTGGTCAATAGTACTGCAGAAAAAAGTAGCACCAAGATATTGAACCAACCTTTTCTTCGTGTGGAGCAATTGGCACCAAGTAAACCCGTGTTGCACTACCATACTCAAGGCACAATTCCTGAGGCCCTTCATGATTATTGTGTGCAAAATTGGCAGTATAAAGACACTCCAGTGCAAGCATCTTCCGTACCCTGGACGAGAATGTTTAGATTGCTATAACGTGGCTTAAACAGCTGAACTTGTATCGAGTGAAATGAACATGAAAATATTTGCAAGTGAAAATACCTCTTCCCATAAAATAAATTTGATCTTCTCACCATCATTATCTACAAGCACAATCTACTTTCCTTCTGTATATTTAAAAGTTTCCAAGGTCTCAATCTTCTCAATCCTGCAAGAAAGAAAAGGTGGGTTCTGAAGCTTTCTTTAACAGAGTTAACTTTTTAAAGTTCACCCATTTCAAAAAAATTGCGAGTCATTTTTATTCTCACCACCAAAGGAGAGTACTTTTTATACGACAGAACAAACATGTATTTAGAGAGGCGTAATAATGCTAAACCATGAAATCCTCCTATGTATCTGCGCATGCTTCTGCAAACCCACGTATAATGAAACAACATTTTTGGTAAACACATGGGTCTCTAGTCACCGACCAATGTTTAGCTAGTGACCAACAGGATACTACATATTTCCTACTCATGTATTATTTTAATCCTAAAATTGAACAGTGGGACAATCGCAAGAACTGAACATGTATTATCCATGTAATAGATTATTATCTCATGGTAGAAATATTCTTCTTGTGTTTGTAGTTCCGGTTATAGTGAACCGACATCTATCATGAACACATGGACATGTACTGACCCGACTAGCCTATTTTTAGCTGCCAATCAACAAGATAATGCATACAATTAACTATGATCCACTATTAAAGAAGGATGCATAACAAACCAGTCTATGGATCAACAAGTCGGTACAATGAAACAGATTCTAGTTCCAAAAGCAAATGTACATTGCAATTATTAAAGAAAAATATATTCTATTTAGTGATATGTTAATCACTACTGTGTAGCAAACATCAAACAGTCTTGGTGTTTCGAAGTAACAGAATACAACTCCATACCTATTCATTAATGTAGAGATGAAGAATTGATACATGCAGACCGCAGACACCACAGAATTTTTGTGTTAATTCAGATCGCCTCCTGTAATAAAAATGAACTACAGACTAAATAGATTAGTAAGCTTAGTTGACTGGAAGTAGCATGAAGATGAGATGATTCCACATTCCTCTCTTAGATTCACGGATACCACACCTACGACTACTAGGAAGATCGGGACATAAATTTCAAATGCTAGGTCACAAGAGTCGTGCACCTGTACGAGTTCTCCGGCTACTTGGAACACAACACAGATGGGAGACAGGCAATGGGCAGGCACGGCCATGATAATCGGTCTCGGTGGCAGCCTGACATCCTCGATGGTCGTCCCTGGTGGCAGTTTCCGGAGTCCTCAATGGAGACGGCTCCGGCTCCAGCTCAAACCTCGACGGAAATGCTCGTAGACCTCAAGCGGAGGCAGATGCGACAGTAGTAGAAAATCACACATATAGTTAATGGATCTGATGCAGGAGTACAATTCATCTATATGGAGCATGTCACATATATCTGAGCACACTAATGAAAGTATGGATAAACTATCAATTATAGTTGTGCATACATTCCTGATTGGAACATCAGCAGAGGATGGTAGCTGCGCTTACATGATCAGTCTTATAGTCGTCAAGTATGAAATATACAAGAAGTCAAAAGAAAAGATAATTCTCCCATAGCCAAATGAAAAATTATATCTCAGGAAGCCAAATTATATTGTGATTTGCCAACTATTTGAATTAAACTTGTGTCAGTGCTTACTTGCTAAATGACGATCATCCAAATTATCATCATGATCAAGGCATAAAGCCGAAAACACTATTACTACTATGCAGGTTTAAAAATCACCTCTCAAATTCTTGCAGATACATTGGGAGCTTTCTCATCCAATCATGAATCATATTAAGATAACCATTATTAAGATGCAAACACGTGAAGAGAAAAGAGAGAGCTAGGTGGCTCACGGGAGGATTAAGCCAACCCGAACGCCGGCAGCAAGCAACCCCAGCGTCGTGCTGCTGCTCCCCTGCCAAACGACACTGTCGAACTCCAGGTCGGCCGACATTTGCTGAGCGGCAGCGTGACTGACGGGGGCTGAGCGGCGGTGCGGCCCAGCGGGGGCTGAGCGACGGGGTGGCCGGTGGGGGATGAGCGGCGGGACAACCGGCAGGGGCGGAGCAGCGGGGCGGCCAGCGGGAGAAGACGCGGGAGTTCCGAGCGAGGCGAGGGCGCGGTGGCACGGGCGCGGTGGCGAGGGAGAGGTGCGGGCGTATGGGCGCGGCGGTGGTGTGCGGGCGCGGTGGCGCGGGAGAGTTGGCGGCACACGGGCGTGGTGGCATGCGGGCAGGTGCAGGAACCGGGAGGCGTGCGGGTGTGCCATTGCGGGGTCGGTTGACCGAGGACGTGTGGGATGCCGAAATGGGGGATTATTGTTTCGTTCGTAAGTCATTTTCGTAAACAGGGTATTTTGGACCATTGATCACGTGATTAGAGGTCTAAATTTTAATTTGGATCTACCCTTTCGTTCTTTTACAGGGGTAGTAGGTATAGCTGGCCGAGTCTAGCATTTAAATTTGAAAAAAATATATAGTGCACTCCAGTATTCAAGGGTGAGATAATCAAAACTTAAGGAGCAAAACTGACGAAAACATATCTTTCTCTCTCTGATTATATATTTTTTATTTCTTATAATTGGAGCAACTATAAATTATTTGAATGAAGAAAAGCATCATTCTTCGTCAGCCATATATACACCAACAAATATGGGGCAACAATTCCATCTATCTTTGAATGAAGAAAAACATGGTAATGGTTATGCTGAGAATGTAGATAAAAATGCACCTAAAGACTGAATTACTCCGTCCATTCTTTTTTTATAAGACGTTTTGGAAGCTGTCTGAATAGTCAAGACATCTTATAAAAGCGAACAGAGGGAGTATCTTTTTTTCTTTCCACACTCTAGCTAGGTGTCCATAAAAACTATTCAAAGCATACGCCCTAAGAAATTTTACATTCAAAACATTGAATGGCTATGTTGCAAGTTAGCAAGTAATCCTACAGATCAACAACGAATTTCAGAGAAGAGAAGAAGCAGAACAAGGGAAGTAAATTTGTGAACCTCATCTTACTTGCACTCCTTCTCTCGAAACAGGCTTTCACTTCGCTTCTATACTATTATTAAACAAACAAACATATTTATTGTAAACGCACCCAGCTTAACCTATACATAACATTCCTGACTAATTACAGCTTTACGATCAGAATTACTTAATTTTTTTCCAGACAATCTCGCGAAGCTTTATTACTGCATCATAATGTTTCCAGGAATAGAAGAGAGATCACCAGGGTTGCCTAGCCAAACATGGCGGCCGACCCCCAGTCTTAAAACATACTTCGCTAAATTGTGAGCCTCGAAATTCGAGCTCCTATATTCATGTGCAATACTAAACTGCTCAAAGGAGGAGCTACACTGTATGATTTCATGCAGAATTGCACCATATTTCGCTGGATTCTTGTTCTTTACGTCATCCACAACTACTTTGCAGTCTGATGCAATATGTAGCCTTTGACAATGAAGATCGTCGGCAAGGGCTAGAGCCTCCCGAAACGCTAATGCTTCAAGGATAGTTGGGTCACTGATCCCCCAGACGACTAGTGCCGAAGCCCCCTAGAAGGAACCGTCACTCCCCCGGTAGATTCCCACTGCTATAGCTCGACCCCTGTTTTTTGCCACCGCTGCATCAACATTGAGCTTCAGGCAGTTTTCGGGTGGCATAATCAACCCAACTGATCGGGGTACTGGCTGCCTCACCGGGGCACCGCCTTGTCTGCCTATAGTCTGCATCTCGAGAATGTATCGTTTGACGAACTGACTCGTGGATTGCGGAGTCTGAAATATGTCCTCATGTATTGCCTTCCTCCTTGCTCTCCACACCGCCCACAACGTAACCACAAAAAGGATGTTGTTTTCCCGCGACAGCTCGTCATGCATTGATCTCAGCCAGAGCTTAGCATTAGTATCCTTGATTTGACTCATCTTCTCCACGAGGGTCTCATCAGACAAAACCCAAATACACCTGGACATGGTGCAGTCCAATAAAGCATGTCTCCAAGAGTCTTCCCTCCCGCATAGCGCGCATAAGTGAGTCGTAGCCATATATATATGGCGGTGGTGCAACAAGTCAGCTGTCGGCATTGAGTGCCTTGCCAATCTCCATAGAAATACTTTCAGTTTAGATGACACCTTGGTGTTCCATAAGTTAGTCCACACATTATCACCTGAAGCACCAGCCCGTTCCTCCATCCAGTTACCTCGGTGCTCCCTTGAGTTCATGACCATTCAATATGCCGAGCGGACAGAGAACCTGCCTCTTCTCTCAGCCGCCCCTGCCCAAAAGTCCTCAACGACCATAGTTCACAGTGGGATAGATAGGATAGCATCTGCATCAAATGGAGTAAACGTGGACCGAATCAAATCTTCCCTCCAGGTGGCTGTAGTGTTATCAATGAGTTCCGACACCAAAGTTGGTGGGTTTGCACTGAGGGAGGCGATCGGGCGCATATGCCCTGTCCTTGGGAGCCAATTAACATTCCAAATATCGGTGGTCTGGCCCGTCCCGATCCTGCGTGTCACTCCTTGCTTCATAATATCCCTCCCAAATCTGTGAAGGATGATTACCCAGTTCTGCATCAAGGAATACATCTAGCCGTCCAGATTACACTAATCGTGGGCCAAGAGTGCGTTTATCAATTTCCCCTGTTTTTTTGCCACCGCTGCATCTCCGTTCTCTCCACAGAAACGACTCGCCGCTCTCCCCTAGTGGCTGCAACTCGCACCTCACCTCAGTCGCCACCAGCCTCCCCTGGTTGTATGTTTGGCCGCCCCTGGTTGCCACGTTCACAGATATACATGTCAAATCCTTCCTTCTTTATTATAGGTCAGTTCATGTGCTTCGGTTCGTGATCTGGGTTGTCACATCTATTATTTTCGGTCGCAATATGCCTCTCTTGGGTGATATTTCTTTTGGGGATTTCTCATAAACTGCAGTGTATGTGTTATGCAGATAAAAAGAGCTATTCAGGCTCTGCATCCACCCATCGGGTTATCTATTATGCTGCAGGAGGAAATCATTTCTTATAGACCCTTCAAGCGGGGGTCTTTTAGAGGCAGCTTTCGTGCTTTTCTCTTCCGCTGGAACTGCATGCAGAGTCTGAGTTGATGGACTGCATTTGGCCTTCAGAAAGAAGAAGAATAAATGTTTGATCGTTGATCTTTCTTATGTTCCTAGGTGCATTGTTTAAGGTTATGCCCTCATATGCAGAGATGGAAGATCACACATTTTGCAGCAAGCTTTCGATGGAAAGAAATTGAATTTTGTTTCGAAGCTTGCTGATGAATCAAGAATATATCTTCGAAAGCTGCTTCTTTTTTGCAAGAAAACAAATGTTGATTTAAGCATCATTATAATTCAAAACCTACACGGTATTTATTTCTGCATTCATTTGAAGATGAGAATATACTGAGTTCAATGAGTGTCGATCCATTTTTTTTCTGCAGGTAAATTTTATTTTTTATTTCCTAAAAAATATTTGAATAGCATATGATCTGTTATTGACTGAGGATCAGCATCTTGTACAGTATGGTTTTATGGTTTCTCCTTTTTTTAGCTCGGTCCTAAAATGTACAGTATGATTTTATGGATTTCATTATGCCAATGGATTACTGTATTTTTTATGTTAGTTTTTAGACTATTTGAATGTAAGGACTGTTAGACAAGTCATTAGTCTTGGGCGTGTTAGCCAGGCTGGCCCGGCCTAGGAAGACTTGATATACAAGCATAGGTAGTTAGGGAGATGGTTTATCCTATCATATCTGTAACAACCGATTGCAATCTCCTCCTCCTCGGTTGAGATAGGAACCGAAGGAGAGGCTCCCTGTACCGAACATCCACTATCAATATAAACCATGCGGGTCCCCATGTTGAGGGGATTGTGACGCTTCTATCATCACAACTTACATGGTATACAGAGCTAGCTCTTCCCATCACATCTAGCTCCACCGAAAACCCTAGAACCCTAGCCCATCATGTCGTCTTCCACCTCCACCATCTCATCTCGCCTCAACAACAATACCTCCGAGCCCCTATCTCGCACCAACTACATCCTATGGCGCGCCCAAACCAGATCACAGATCATGGGCGTCGGCCTATATGGCTACCTAGACAAAACCATTGAAGAGCCCACAAAAACAATCATCACTAAAATAACAGATGGCAAGGATCAGGTTGTTGTGAATCCTGCCTATGCCCCTTGGATGATCCAAGACCAGCAAATAGTAGCTTATCTTCCCCGAAACCTATCAAAGGAAGTCCTCGTTCAAGGTGCATCTTTGGAGAAATAGCATGCGATATGGGATGTGCTAGAGACTATCACTAGTAGAAAACCGACCTTTTGTCTGCATCATTAGTCCCGGTTGGTTCTTGGACCGACACTAATGTGATCATTAGTGCTGGTTCGTGCCGGGGATCATTAGTGCCAGTTGTTACGGACCTTTAGTCCTGGTAGGTAGCACCAACCAGCACTGAAGGTGTGGTGGCAGGCTGCGTCAGCCTATGGCCCCACGAGAACCTTTAGTCTCGGTTGGTGGCTCCAACCGCGACTATAGGCTAACCTTTAGTCGTGGTTGGAGCCAGCAACCGGGACAAAATGATGGTCATGGCTGTTGTGGGAGTTTAGTCCCACCTCGCCAAGTGAGGGGCGCTCGCACCGGTTTATAAGCCCACCCCTCTCTGCCTTGTTGAGTTCCTTTCAAATGAAAAATAGATACCCTTATATGAGGAAATTTGACCTCAAATCAAACTGAATTCCAGTCTGATTTCAGGTCGAATTTTCCCTACATAAGCGCATCTATGTTCAATTTTTGATATTTATTATGTTATTTCAATTTTTAAACATATTTTAACTCAAGAATTTTTCTGCATTTAATATGCACCATTCAAAGCCACATAATCACTTTTCAACCTTTTTCTGACCTCATTTACTATTTTTCATGCATTCCATGATTTATTTTAAGCTAAAATGACACTCAATTGAAAATCTGTGCAAATGAACTCTGAAATGGTTGAAAGTTGGCATGGTATCATCATTTCACCCACATAGCATGTGCTAAAAAATTGAGAGGGTTACGGCAAAAATTGGATGCACTTCGTGTACAAAATGGACAATCTCTTTCGAAGTATCAGGGTTTCGGACGGAAACTCGCCTGTTACAAAGGCATTTCATTTTTTAACTTATTTGAACTCCAAACTTTTTGTGTGTTCAAAATGCAGCATTCAAAGCCACATCATCAATTTTCAACCCTTTCTGACTTCATTTGCTATTTTTCATGCACTTACTGATTTTTTCACCAAAAAAACCCTGAAATTGAAAAGCACTTCAAATGAACTCTGAAAAGGCTTAAAGTTGGCATGGTATCATCATTTCACCCACATAGCAGTTGGCAAAAATGCAGGAAAACAATCCCCCAGCTGGGAGAACAGGCAGTGCAATCGATCCCCCCGCTCATTGTACAAACACCTGAGAGTACCGCCGGTCCGCCATATGAAGAAGTAACCAAAGAGCATATTAGGATGGCTAAAGAGGTCGGTGTCACTGTTGAACAACTCCTAGGCCTTGAGGAAATGCCCGTGCTTAAAGAGACAAAAGTAAAATATCAATATGCCCGCGGCAAACCTCTGGTCAAGCCTGAAGATGTCAAGCTTCTACCAACGAGAATGTATGAATTGAATACGTGATACATGCAAATAACAACAAATACCAATGAAAAGTCCCTCATGGTGAAAGTCGAAGAGAGGCATTACTTCCATAAAATGGATGTGTGGATTCATTATGCAGAGGTGTTCCAGTTATTCAATCAAGACGTACTCGATAAATCTTTAGTCAGTTGCTATTGTCTGTAAGTGATTTCTTTCTATAATTTAAAGTCTCTAGCTAGTTGTGGTCTCGTCCATTATCTGGAATTATTCTCACTATATTCGTTTCTGTGGTATTGTGTAGAATGAAAATGCAAGAAATGAAACAAGCTGGACGCTATGGCGTTGGGTTCATTGACCCAAATACGATTAATCAAAAGATATGAGAAACTTCATATACGAGAAAAGGCACAAAGAAAAAAATGCTAGAATTTTTGATCCATCTAAACACCCAACCAGAAATACTACTTTCTTACAACTTCGGTGAGTGTTACTATATATATATATATATATTGTACTATAAATTCTATTTTTTGCTTACTACAAGTTAATAAGTGTTGTTGATGAGTTATGCAGTTACCACTGGATCTTGTTCATCATTGAAGTTGACAAGGGACAAGTTGAAGTACTCGACTCGCTATTAAAGGATGCATCCGAATACACCTAGTTAATAACTCATTTCAATCATTATCGCACTATGTAGGCCTCTGTAATTACTTCATTTCCTGATATCAACTAGTTAATAACTCATTTATTTATTTATTTTACCGACGGACAGGGTTTGGGCCAAGTTCATCAAACAGGTCCCAGGCGACTGGGCACCACAACTGAAATGGACGCGATCCAAGGTAATTAAGTACTACTAGCTAGCTAGCTACGTTCGTGCATCTCTTTAATTGTAGTTTCAATACCATTATCATGCTTGATTAACTATTACCTGATTGAATTTTATTCTCGTAAAGTGCATGGTGCAAGAGCAGGGGAGTAGTTTATGCGGATACTACATTTGCGAGTACATTCACATGATCACATCTGAAAGGAGCAGAAACGAAAGAAATCTTTGGGTATGTTTGCCAGAAACTATCCATATTTTTTTATCATGATCTAGCTAATATATATACACATGACTAATATATTCTTCTTGATCTCCATCTTATAGCTGACTGAGGTGTGGAGCCAGCTCATACCAGAGGCTCGGGTACGAGCAATTCAATAGGAATTATCTGGATTTCTACTCGACCAGGTCATAAATCCCAATGGAGAATATCGTTACAACATCCACATGGACGACGATTAGCTGAATTTTTGCAGGTCCTGCATATATATATATATATATATATATATATATATATATATATATATATATATATATATATATATATGATCATGGATCTACGAGAAATTCTATTTATATTTATATATATGCGCATGCACAACGTGTGTACAGTATGTACTGTTGGAAATATGCCCTAGAGGCAATAATAAATTAGTTATTATCATATTTACTTGTTCATGATAATCGTTTATTATCCATGTTATAATTGTGTTGATCGGAAACTCAGATACATGTGTGGATACATAGACAACACCATGTCCCTAGTATGCCTCTAGTAGACTAGCTCATTGATCAAAAGATGGTTAAAGTTTTCTAGCCATGGACATAAGATGTCATTTGATAACGGGATCACATCATTAGGAGAATGATGCGATGGACAAGACCCAAACTACAAACGTAGCATATGATTGTGTCAGTTTATTGCTACTGTTTTCTGCATGTCAAGTATATGTTCCTATGACCATGAGATCATGCAACTCACGGACATCGGAGGAGTGCCTTGTGTGTATCAAACGTCGCAACGTAACTGGGTGACTATAAAGGTGCTCTACAGGTATCTCCGAGGGTGTTTGTTGAGTTGGCATGGATCAAGATTGGGATTTGTTACACCGTGTGACGGAGAGGTATCTCAGGCCCACTCGGTAATACAATATCACAATAAGCCTTGCAAGCAATGTGACTCAGTGTTAGTTGCAGGATCTTGTATTACAGAACGAGTGAAGAGACTTGCTGGTAACGAGGGTTAACTAGGTATGGAGATACCGACGTTCCAATCTCGGGCAAGTAACATACCGAAGAACAAAGGGAACATCATACGGGATTAACTGAATCCTTGACATAGAGGTTCAACCGATAAAGATCCTGGGAGAATATGTAGGAACCAACATGGGCATCCAGTTCCTACTATTGGTTCTTGACCGTAGAGGTGTCTCGGTCATGTCTACATAGTTCTCGAACCCGCAGGGTCTGCACACTTAAGGTTTTGTGACGTTTCGGTAGTATAGAGTTATGCATGGTGGTGACCGAAGGTTGTTCGGAGTCCTGGATGAGATCCCAGACATCACGAGGAGCTTTGGAATGGTCCTTAGGTAAAGATTGATATATAGGAAGTCCTATTTTGGTCGCCGGAAAAGTTTCGAGCTCACCCGTAGTGTATCGGGAGTGCCGGTAGTGTACCGGGAGACCATCGGGAGGGTTATTTCGACCGAAGAGGCTACATGGGCTGTGGGAGAGTGAATACCAACTCTTAGTGGGCTGGTGGAAGTCCCACACAAGGCCCATGAGGCTGTGAAGAAAAGTCCCAAAGGAAAAAGGTGGAAAAAGTGGAAAAAAGGCAAAAATAGGGTGAATCCTAGTCCTACTACGATTGGAGGTGGATTCCACCTCTCCACCTAGTTCGGTCGACCCAAGGAGGACTTGGACTTGCGCCAAGGCCTCTCCTCCTCCTATATATACTACAGGGTTTTAGGGTTTTTGCACCTGATTTTCAGCCACGTGCTACCCGTTTCTCTAGTGCATAGTTTCTCCTCTTAAACGCATTTCTGCAGTGCTTAGGCGAAGCCTTGCCGGAATAGATCCACCACCATCGCCGGAGCGCCGTCACACTGCCGAAGAACTCTTCTACCTATCCGCTCCCTCTTGCTGGATCAAGAAGGCGGAGATCGTCATCAAGCTCTACGTGTGCTGAACGCCGAGGTGCCGTCCGTTCGGCGCTAGATCGGAAGGACCGTGATCAAGATCGCGAGACGGTTCGTGATGAGATCACGGAACATATCGTGATGAGTTCGCGGGACGGATCATGATTGGATCGCAGGACGGATCGTGATGACATCACGAGACGCTCGGCGATTTGGATCGTAAAGACGTTCGACCACACCAACCGCGTTTCTTAACGCTTCCCGCTTAGCGATCTACAAGGGTATGTAGATCCATTCTCTCTCTTGTAGATGCTCATCACCATGGATAGATCTGCGTGTGCGTAGGAATTTTTTTGTTTCCCATGCGACGTTCCTCAACAGTGGCATCATGAGCTAGGTCTATGTGTAGATGAGATCTCGAGTAGAACACAGAGTTTGTGGGTGTTGATGTTTAGATTGCTTCCTTCCTTGGTCGTGTTTTGGTTCCGCGGTATTGTGAGATGAAGTGGCCCAGACCAACATTACTCGTACGCTTACGAGAAACCGGTTCCCTCGACCACAACTTGTTGCATAGATGGCTTGCGGGTGCCAGTTTCTCTCACTTTAGTTGGATCGGATTCGACAAAGGCGGTCCTTGAGAACGTTGAAAAGCAACTAGAGTATCACCGTTGTGGTTTTTGCGTAGATGAGAATTGTTCTTGCTAGATACCCGTAGCAGCCACGTAAAACATGCAACAACAATTAGAGGACGTCTAACTTGTTTTTGCAGGGTATGCTGTGATATGATATGACCAATTAGATGATGTGATATATGTGATGTATGAGATGATCATGTAATGTATAGATTATCACGACTTGCATGTCGATGAGTACGACAACCGGCAGGAGCCATAGGGTTGTCTTTATTTATTGTATGATCTGTGTGTCAATCATTAAGCGCTATGTAATGCTTTACTTTATCGCTACGGTAGCAATAGTAGTAGAAGCATGTTGGGAGCGACAACCCCGGTGGCGACACGTTGATGGAGATCAAGATGATGGAGATCATGGTGTCGTGCCGGTGACGATGGAGATCATGCCGGTGCTTACTAGATGGAGATCAAAAGCACAAGTTCATGGCCATATCATGTCACTTATGATTTGCATGTGATGTTAATCCTTTTATGCACCTTGTTTTGCTTAGGATGACGGTAGCATTATAAGGTGATCCCTCACTTAATTTCAAGATAAATTGTGTTCTCCCCGAGTGTGCACCATTGCGAAAGTTCGTCGTGTTGAGACACCATGTGATGATTGGGTGTGATAGACTCTATGTTCACATACAACGAGTGCAAGCCAGTGTTGCACATGCAGAACACTCGGGTTAAACTTGACGAGCCTAGCATGTACAGACATGGCCTCGGAACACAAGAGACCGAAAGGTCAAATATGAGTCATATAGTAGATATGATCAACATGATAATGTTCACCATTGCAGCCACTTCAACTCACGTGATGATCGGACTTGAGTTGGTGAATTCGGATCATGTATCACTCGAATGACCGGAGGGATGTCAATTTGAGTGGGATTTCTTCAGTAATATGATTAATTGAACTCATTATCATGAACATAGTCAGTAGTGTCTTTGCAAATTGTGTTGTAGATTACTAGCTCGCGTTGTAGCTCCCTTGAATTTTTATATGTTCCTAGAGAAATAGAGTTGAAAGATGATGGTAGCTATATTGCGGACTGGGTCCGTGATCTGAGGATTGTCCTCATTGCTGCACAATTTGTTATGCACAATCTGAGGATCCAATCCATGCCCGCGGTTATGTGGCAAACTTGGATAATTTGTTTAACACCCGGTCATAGCAAACTTGAAGTAAACTCTAATAAAATACACCAACAGTGTGCGTAACCGTGACTGTCTCTTATCGTGAGTCCTTATCCGAAAGAGAACACGGTGGGGTTATGATTGACGTAAGTAGGTGTTCGGGATCAGATAGTGATCATTACTAGTTCACGTCCGTTATGCGCATACCACCATACTTTAATTTCTGTACTCGTAAGTTAGCCACTCAGATAAATGCTTAGTCGCTTGCTGCAGCCTCACCACTTAACCATACCTCACCTATAAAGCTTTAATAGTCTTGATACCCTTGGAAATGAGATTGTTGAGTCCCTGTGGCTCACAGATTACTACAACAACAGTTGCAGGTACAGGTAATGTGATGATTTGATGTGAGCGCGTTGCTTGATTTGATTTGGAGTTCTTCTTCTTCTTCCTCTTCACCAATCTTGGATGGGTTCCAGGCGGCAGCCTAGGATAGCAAGGATGGATGTCATTTTATCGTTTGATTTCGTCCGTTGTTGGACCCTGCTCTTCTGTATGATGTTTGAGTATGTTGTTGTATTGATGTGATTCTGATGTAGCTTGTGGCGAGTGTAAGCCAATTCCATATACTCATCTCTTCTGTACATGTACTTGTAATGATATCCATTCTTGCGAATGCGTCGAGATGCGCTTCTATCCCTATCGAGGCCCTCGTGCCAAAATAAGGATAGAACCACATCTTGGGCGTGACAAGTTGGTATCAGAGCCTGTACCGACATAGGAGCCCCCTTGATTGATCGAACTTGGCCGAGTCAAGTCTAGAAAAAAAAACTGTTTTGAGTCTAGTTATATTGGAGAGTAGGATTCTTTTTACTCCTCTTCTATGCTCTAGTGAGGTATTCGACTTAGTAATTTTGATTCTACTACTCTTCTCGCTCAAATTTTTTTAGGATCATGCCGGTATTTTGGAGTCTATATGATACCGATGTGACAGGGTTCTGTCTTGGTGCCTCCTGTCTGACTTGATTTCTTCCGGGGAGTCGAGCTCCAGGGAATGTTGGCACATTGTTATCATTCAGCTTCCTTAGTATCTCAGGATGGAGAATGTTCGGAATTGCTTCAATACTTGTCGTGGTGAGATAAGATCGGAGTCACCCAGTACTGGGGAGGCGTCTGGGGTACCACCATGGTTTAGTATCGTTGTGAGTTCGAGGATTCGAGTTAGATGAATTTGCGAAAGCCTCTGGTTATGTGTTGAAGGATGGATACAGTTGGGGAGTAGGTTTGCTAGTTGTGTGAGATATTTCCAACTTGTATCACCCACACTAGATTGCATAACCAGAAAGTTTTCGGAAGTTCTTAGGTGGGAATTCAAGTAGATACCTAGGATTATCTTTCCAACAAGTACATAGTGGGTATATATTTGTTCTGGCTTGTTTCGTAAGCCTCATCCTTTGTTTTGTTTTGAATATAGTAATTCAGGTTGCTTCGATGTCAAGTGGTGATTTCATATCTTGCTAAGTAGTGTTCTCGTATTTCTGTGGGAATGATAATTCTTTTGCTCAATCAAGTTTTCATATCAATTCTTTTCCTACCGGTGTGCTTCTCTACAAGTTATTCTATCATCTCCAATATTGCAAGATCAAACCTCTTATTCTTTCCCGGAGTTCATTCCATCTGTTCCAAGTTTTCTTTGTTTTCCCACCCTCCCGTCCTTTTATTTCTATGATTGTACTCTCATCCAAGTGTCTTTCTATTCATGTAATGCTTCCACTACCTTTTCTTCTATCTTGTATCCGGTGATTCTTTGTGAATATTCTCAGGAGTTCCAATTTCAAGATCTATCCTCATATTCTTTGTTCTCAATGTTATTCTTCTCCGGTGATTCTTTATGAAGATGCTCAGTGCTCAAGTTATCATTTATTAGTATTCATCTTTGTTTCTTTTCCGATGGATTCAATTCAAGTTCTTGGTGTTCATCGTATCATTTTCTTTCTTTAATGGTTTATATGTGGGATTTCTTTTTGAAGCCTCTGTTGTTTATTCATCCCTCTCTATTCTATCCGGAGTGTTGAAGATATCTCACAAGACATTCTTTTTCATTCTTGTCCTCTTAATTATTTCAAGGGTCTCATATCATCAAGTTCTTAATTTGTACCGGCGCAATCTCTCTTTTAAGCGATTGTTTCAATGGTGGTTTCTTTTTAGTGGGCCCATAACCCACAAGCTTTTCCCCAGGATCTTACCTGGCTCTTCTAATCTTTCCGGAGATGTCCTCAAGTTCTCTTCAAATGTGACATAAGAATGATTTTCATCAGTCATGTGCCGTCTCGAAGTTCGCCTCTAAATCATTTTCATTGTTGGCTCAATTTTTCCTTATTTGTTATTCGAGAGTATCTCAATAATTCATGGTGCTGCTTCTCGTCATCATTCTCTGCATTGAAGACCGAAGAAGAGTTTCTCTTAAATCGTTGTTCGTTCTTCCAAAGATTCTTGGTTTGTAACATCCCAAAATTTCATTTTTGAATGTTATGATTATAGCTATGCATCTAGCAGCATCATTGCTTGAATGTATGGGTTTGTTGAAATGCCTCTTCTGGATTTCAGAAAGCTCTTTCTACTTTTCCCTAAGTTGCTTTCACCCATTTGAAATTTTGGTTAAAATTTCAAATAAGAGAGGAGGAACATGACACTCCACACCAGGGACTAATTGGTGATATATTTGAACAATAATAACCAGGAGTTATTTTGAAAATATTTGCAAAAAGGGTTTAAAAACAATTAGGCAATTTCTGAAAATAATATTTTTTTCAAAGTGTTCAAATGACAGAATAGAAATGTTCATTAAATAGCATTTATTATTCTGTTAATTTTGATATATAATACCCCTATATTTACAAACGATTTGAATGCTTTAAAAGCTTTTGAATGTCTCTGGAATATTATTAAAAGGAAACGGTAACCGTTCCCGGTATTAAACGGGCCGGCCCATGACAGTTACTCGCGAATTGATTAGAAGCCGACTGACCGCGCGTAATGGACACGCCCTCCTCTCGCTGACGCTGGACCCCACCTCGTTCGCTCGTAATGACCGAGCGGTCATCACTCTCCTCCCCGCGCGCGCCGGACCATCGCCGGCCGTTTCTTTCCCCCTCGCCGGATATCTCTCCTCTCTTCTCCCCCGCACCCCTCGAGCCCCCTATAAGTACCGGCCAGCCCCGCCTTTCATTTCCTTCCCAAACCCCTCTTCCCTCTCGCCGGAAGGCTACGAAATTCCTCGCCGGAGCTCCCACCCCCACCGGACCTCCCGTCGACCGTAGCCACCGATTCCGACCACCCCTCGCCCAACCGACCTCACCTTTCAACTCCGGAGACCCGTCGCCATCGCCCGGACCACTCCACTGTCTTCCCCGACCACCGGAGCATCACGCCGTCGACTTCGCCACTTCCGGACTCGCCGGAGATCCCTCGCCGGCGACCTCTTAACACTGTGAGTATCCCCACTCGTTCGATCTGGAATCGACGACCCAGATTAGATCGGATTTAATCCGAACCGTTTTCCTTTACGGACCGGTCGCCCGCCAGTAACCCTCGAGCGCACATCCCCCCTTAGCCAATCGGACAGCGCCACGTAGCCCCCTGACCGTCGCAAATCTTTTTTCTTTTTCTGTTTTTGTTTTAATTAACAAAATGTTTTCAAAATTTGTTTTGCTTATATCTTTTAATCTATTTAGTGTTTTGAGTTGATTCTTTTTGCAATAGCTCACATTTTACATTTAGTTTCACCCTGTACTTTTAAGTTTCAAATTTGAACTATAGAATTTGAATTTAATCAAATTTGCTCAAAATCTTCAAATCTGAATAACTAGAGTTTGAAAATAGTTTTTCACATGAATCTTTTTGCTACTGTTTAATATTGGTTAGGACCATCATCATGTTTAGTTTGAGGATTTTTTAGGATGATTTTGAATAATTTTTTAACCAAAAACCGAATCTGCTTAGTATTATAACATAGTTTTATATACTTAATTTTAATTAGTTTGATTTAGAATTGGTTTTATTTGTTTATTAGGTTCTGTTAGTAAACATTTAGTGTTTTCACTCACTGTTAATAAAAATATAAATTTGCTTAGTTTAATTTTATTTAACATAGGAATCACAACTTCTTTTCAAATAGGCATAATTTGATTAAAACAACTAGTTAATGATAGTTAACCTTTCAACAAGTTTTATATAATTTAATTCTGTTTTCCTAAAACAAGTTTATTTGTAAATTCTTTTCTGTTAAGAACATGTTTTGCTAATAAGTAATAAGTTTAGTTTTCATTTCTTTTGTTAGTATAACTATAGTTGATTCATATAGTGTTTGTCAAAACTTGTATAAACTTTACTAAACTTTTCCCAACAAACTTAAATTGATTTTATGCTGTTTATTAATAAAATATTCTATTGTTTCCTTGCTGACAACAATTGTTTTGTTATTACAAAATAGTTTTATTATGATAGTAATGTTTTATCAATCACCTCCTAGTAAACAAAACTTTGTGTGTTTTCTTACTTGAGATTTGTGCATTGTTTTGTCTTGATTGTTTACTAGTTCTTGGTTGATGTTTGTGAGTTACAATATTCTGTTGTATGCTTATTGAGTGCTTGTTTGCTTCGTTAGATTATCCGGAGTGCGAAGCTTGTTACTTAGAGTCACTCACGTACGAAGATCAGCAATCAGGCAAGTCACCTTGATCATGTTTTACCCATGTTTTATATGCATTAGTTCTACCATCTCCCCAAATTGCATGCAAGATAGGTTAGTTGGAAACTTGGTTACATTGTAGTAGTATCATGTGGTAGGTATTCCTCTCAATCCCTTTGACAACATTTGGCCCCGGGAAACGTTGTTATACTTTTGCTATGCTATTAGTAGACGGGGTTGGTTGTGTGAATCACGAGAGTTGAGAGAGTTAATAATTTCAAGACCTACATAATGATCAAGATTTCAAGACTCCAAGTTTTCAACATACCTCTGGGTGGATGATGGTTGAACGGCACCCTGGAGAAACCAGTGGTTAGCCTAGGTGATGCTGGAGATGGCCAGTATTCATGCGGAAAGGTCCACCCAAGCACAAAGAGATGGATGGATGCTTTAAAACCCAAGGCTTACCTACACAGCCACAAGTCATTATGGGCTTTGGCTTGGTTGGATATCATGGTGGCCCTGGACAGGCGGTGCTACGAGAGGTAGAAGAACGGTAGGAAAGGATGGGCACCAACAGAGTCGCAGGGAAACCCTTTGGAAGACCATGTTTTGGTCATCCGTTTCTCAAACACCATGAAGTGCGAGAAATCAAACGGAGGCGACCAAATCTTGTGGGGAACGTGTGCAAAACTCTGCAGAGTACAAAACCTAATCGATTAGCCGTGTCCACGGTCATGGACGACTTGAGCCAAAGGAATTGGAACTTCCGGAATTCTCAACACAATTAATATGATGATGTGGATATTAACAATTTTGGGTATGAGAATTGGTTGGTGGAACCATCTCATTAATCAACCAACTTAGTAATATTTTGCTTAGCCCCTCCCTTGATGTAGGAAAAAAAAACCTTGGCTTTACGCAAAAACTTACCACCCCACCTGCCATATATGCATATAGACTAGATGATTATCTTTTCACCCTTTTCTTGTGACTTTGCCGGCATATTCCATATGCTGACCTACACGGCTGCAACGTATCATGTTGCAGAGTACTTTTTAGACCAGGAGTGAGGACACGTTCTATGCTCAGTGAGATGCCCTTGGAGTCAGATGGACTCACCTACTTTCGACGCTTCCGCAAGACTTAGTGATTCTCATGAGTTGGCCTTCGGCCACTTTATTGTAAACTTTATTGTAATAAAGAACTCGATATGAGATTTCGATTAATACAAAGCTGTGTGATTTCCCTTTGATATATAGATTGATGTACCATGTGTGTACCAGCATGATCTTGGGATGGTACGGAAACACCGGAGACTTGACCTTTTAGGTCGGGTCGCTACATGGTTTCAGGCTATTACTATCATCTCCAATTGTTTTGATCATGAGTTATTTCTCCTATATCTATCCAGTGATTTCAAAAATTGTTTTCATTTCTTGATCCTCTCGAAGGCCATCGTTTTAGAAGATTTCTTCGTTCTCAGCTTTCAGCTTTCGTTCTCAAATTCCTCTCAATTGTTGTTCCTTCGTTTGTCTCAATTATTCCGATGCCCTTTTCAGTTTCTATTAGGCAAATCTTGATCTCTTCATCCTCATGTGTCCTCTTAAGTTTCTAATTCTTTCCGGTGCCTTGTGAAGTTTTCTATTTGGTGGATCATGCTCTCTTCGTTTTCATGTTATATCATTCATTTGTTTTAACCTCATTCATTTGTGAATTCTTACCGGTGTTCTCGTCCAAGACTTCTTCAAGGTTGTGATATCTTTCTCTTTCTCTTCAATTCTTGGCAACAAGAATAAGTGGTGTGTGAAATCCGTTGTTTGTTATCAATTTAACTTGATGAAGGATAGTCATATCATAATTCTTATTCTTGTTTCATCAAGTGATTTCAATCCTTCTTCCGGAGTTGTTCATGATATCAATTCTCGATTTCAAGTGTTCTCATCTTTTTCCGGAGTTCAAGTTGCTCAAATATCTCTTTTCGAAGCATCATCTTAATCATTGGAAGGCCCCAATTTTGCTCTTTTTGCAACCTTAAATTATTTCTATCATCCTGTCGTTTCAGAATTCTTCCGAAGGTTGTTCATGGTGGTTCATCAAGGATTTCATTCTTTCTCGAAGTGTTCTTCAAGATTCTTGTTGGAGGTGCTCAAGTGTTGTTTCTCTTGGAATTCTAAGTTCAATTCCTTCTCCTTTGTCTTTTAAGATGGTGTTATTAAATTCTTGATTATAAGGAGTCTCAAAGGAAAATTGTCAAGAATAAGATAAGTAAACTCATCTTCTATTCTCGGAGTTATGTTCGGTTGGATTTCACCTAAAGCATTTCCTAAGGATTGTTGCCATCATGATGTCATAAATGATTCAAGCTTTCTCCTCCTATTCTTGGTGAAAGAAATTTTGCATTTCTTGTTGCTCTCAATCAACCAATTGTTTCTGTTGTGGTAGGTTGTCACCTCATAATTTTGAGATGTTTTCCATAAACCCACAATAAGCTTGTTCTTTTTGTTGTTGGTGTTCCAACAACTCCGTTCAACCATGCTTTCAAATTCATTGGTGGTAGAAGTTGTCATTTTCTTATCTATTCTTTTCCTTTCATCAATCCAGTTCCTATTCTTTTGTTCCGGAGGCATAGTGGTGTTGCTCTTTTCAACTATCATCTTGTTGTATCAAGATCATGTTCTTTCTTTGCTTATTCATTTAATCGGAGTGCTGTGAAATCTTTTCATGATCCTTCTGTCTTATGAAGTTTTGTTTCTAATCCATCCAAAGTTTGGTGCCTCTCTTTCAATTTGTTTCCATCATATCAATTTTTGCCTCTCTTTCCTACCGAGGTGTTGCCGAAATTTCTTGTGAATTCTTGCTTGTTCCTTATGTCATTCTCCATCTCTTTGAAACCTTCAATGATGATGGGTTTCACTCGTTTGACAAGAAGCAACTAAGTTTTACCACTTGCTCTTTCTCTTCCCCTTTTTCATTCTAGATCTCGGGACGAGATCCTCGTGTAGTGGAGGAGAGTTGTAACAGCCTAGGACGGACGCTCCGGAAGATTCCAGAAGATTCCCCTTTTATTTCCGTGCTTTCGGTGCAAATTTAGAACTATGGTGAGGATCTCTAATCCAGCATTTTGCACCGAAGATGTTGAGATAACTTACATTGGGTTTCTTGCCAATCATAAGTTCATATGAAGTCTTCTTGAAGAATTTGTGAAGATATACCTGAAAGTGCGTTATATCGACTATAAGGGGGGGGATGAATAGGCGATTTTTACAAATTCATCGCTTGAGGAATTTCAACTTGAGGAATTTGAAATGTGATGAATAACTGGCAGCGGAATAAGTACTCAAGTGCATGAGGAACATAGCAATAGCATAGTCATCACGATGAAATGAAACATGCACAGATTACAAGTAGCGTGAGATAGGATATGCAGGTGATGAACAAGGTAACTTGAAGAATTTAAGGTGAGGAAATTGTGAAAGTCTTCAGTCAAATTCTTCAAACAGTAATGATGAATTTCATCAACAAGTATACGAGGAATAAGGGGTTGAGGAAATAGAACCAGGTAGCTTGATGAAGACAATGGTTTGATGACCCAGTTCCAACTACTGTGACAGTCGTACGTCTGGTTTGGAGCGGCCTGGTATTTAAACCAGAGGACACATAGTCCTTACCATATTCTCCTTGAGCTAAGGTCACACAATCCTCGCCCAACACTCGTGGTAAGTCTTCAGGATAGACTTCCAAAACCCTCATAAACTGGTCACCCGGCGATCCACAATTTACTGCTGGATGCTCTAGACCAAGGTCACTTCGTGATCCCCAATTGACTGCAGGATGCACTAGACCATGATGCCTACCCGTCTGGAGGATGCACAGTCCTCAAAGGTAACAAGCATCGGTTCCACACAGGAATTTCTTTAGTGATGCTCAATCACTTTGGGCTTGGTGGTTTGGTTGTGGGTTTTTGCTCACTTATGATTTTCTCTCAAAGACCTTAGAGGATGGGTTGCTCACAAATGACAAGTGTCAGTTCTGTCTCGGAGCAGCCAACCATCTAGTGGTTGTGGGGGATGGCTATTTATAACCAGGGTGCAATCTGACATGATAGGACATAAATGCCCCCAATGATATGACCGTTATGTGGATGGTATGATAGGGGACAGCTGGCTCTAAGCACAACAACGGTCGGAATTTTGAACTATGAAGTCCTCAGACATATCATGTTCCTCACTTGTAGGAAATTCGCACTAGCGAAATCCTAACTCCTCAGTCAGATCAATTTCCTTAGAGACCAGAAGAACTTCGTCTCTGTCACTGAAGAACTTGACTGAACCGCAAGAGATTTCCAAAGGCTTCACTCAAAGGATTGTTTAGGTTGAGGATTTTGAGTTGAGCATTAGTTGGAAATTTTCCTTAGTATTACCTCGGCCCCCTTTAACAGTATGGCGTTTCCTATGACTCAAAGAAAGGAAATGAAACTACGAAACAAAAGACTTCACGCTTCATAGTCCTCGTACATATCTTCAAGGTCACACAAACTTCTTCATTTTCAAAGTCTTCAGAGAATACAAAAGTCTTCAGCAAAGTCTTCACAAAGTCTTCACCAAATTCTTCAATTGAAGACATACATTTTTAGGGGTCGATAATCTCCGGATATATAAAACTCTTCATCGACTTATAGAGCATGTGTACACTCACAAACACATTAGTTCCTTAACCTATAAGTCTTCAATACACCAAAATCACTAAGGGGCACTAGATGCTCTAACAATACCCTGTTGATGATGTGGCATGCTGTATCAATTGCCTCAGGCCAGAAGCAACAAGGAGTCTTGTATTCATCAAGCATGGTGCATGCAATGTCAACAAGAGTCCTATTCTTGCGCTCCACGACGCCGTTTTGCTGAGGAGTATATGGGGCGGACAGCTCATGAGTAATACCAAGTTCATCAAGATACTCATCAAGATTCGTGTTCTTCCCATTATCACTCCTAATAAGCTTGATCTTGGCACTGAAGTTCTTGAGGCCGTTGAAGCAAATCGTCTGAAGACATCCTGCACTTCAGGCCTGTACAAAATAATATGCACCTAACTGTAGCAAGAGTAATCATCAACAATGACGAAGTCATACAAACTTGAAGAATTTTTTAGTGTGGAGTAATGAGTGCGGCCAAAGAGGTCCATGTGAAGCAATCAAAGTATCGAGTCGTGGCCATGATTGTATTTGAGGGATGCTTGGATCTGGTCATCTTCCTAGACTCACATGCACCACAGAGGTGGTCCTTCAGGAATTTGACACCTTCAATGCCAATGACATGCTTTTTCTTCACGAGCGTGTCCAAGTTCCTCATACAAGCATGTCCAACTCGTCGATGCCACATCCATCCTTGTGAGGACTTTGCAAGTAGGCATGTGGCAGGCTCAGGACCTGTAGAGAAATCAACAATATACAAGTCTCCTCTCCTAAAGCCTTTGAAGACTTTGGAATTGTCAGATTCCGTGATGACAACACAGCGATTTTTTCCGAATACGACAATCATATCAAGATCACAAAGCATTGAGACAGACATAAGGTTGAACCCCAGAGATTCGACAAGCATCACCTTATCCATGGTTCGGTCCTTTGAGATTTCAACCTTACCTAGACCCAATACCTCGATTTTTTCCTTTGTCTACGTAGGTGATATGCTTAAAATGAGATGGAGCAAGTGGCAAATTCATCAGAAGACTCTTGTCACCAGTCATGTGGTTTGTGCATCCACTGTCGAGGACCCACTCAGTAGCTTTTGGGGTTTCATCCTGCAGATGAAGTAGTACAACTTGCGAACTCATATGCTTCAGAGTTAAGAATATGACATCAATTTCATCACACAGAATTTCATCACACAACATAGTAAGTAAAGCAGTGTTAGGATGAGAGAAATGAGGGATTCATTTCTACATGATTAACTTGCGTCCTTTAAAGCATTTCCCGAGGTCTCCAGCAAATTCATCAGATGTTCAAGTTCATCTGGAGACCTGACCCTGCATAAGAAATTAGTTCAATTATCTCACCACACACATCTGAAAGGGTGGCAAAGAGTTCATCATTCTGTGAGCACCATATGAGAAGGGAGGTATTGAAGCTAGTGCGCTTCGTTTCACAGGATGAGGGTTAGAGTACTCATATGAATAAGTAGAGAAATTCTTCAAGGAATTATGAACATAATGATTTGAAGAATAATGCACATATTCAGAACTCTTAGATGTTCCCTGCGAAACAGATGCATTAGCACAAGAATGATATTTTTAACCATTTGAGGAATTTGGTCTTTGTGAAGACTTTGGTTCATATGAGGAATTTGATCTGGGGTTCCTGTTCTTCATGAGTTGTGTCGTGAGGACATTCACTTGAAGATTTTGTAAGCAACTCTTGGGAACTCAGATTTTCTTCATAGGTGAACCGTTCCTGTAGTTAGTTCCAACAAATCTGGCAAATACTTCACCTTTCTGATTTTTGAAGAATTTGTAGTTAGAGTCAAGTGACTCATCAGAGGATTATGAAGTTTCACAAGTAAAGCTAGATAAAGTGGATGGATCTACAGGAGGTCCTTTTGCAGCAACCCATGAGGTTTTGGGGTACTGCTCAGGTGTCCAATAGGATCCATTAGCATTGATTTTCCTCTAAAATGCAATACCCTCTTTCCTAGGGTTTCTGTTCAGAATCTGCTTTTTGAGGACATCGCAAAGGGTTTGAGGCCCTTTGAGACTTTTGTACATGCCAGTCAGAAATAATTTCTTCAACCCTGCATTTTCGTCAGTGATACATGTGGTATCCTCAGATGAGGAATTTTTGACCACTGGAATAGTTGAAGAATTTGCAACAATAGAAGCATTTGAACATTCAGGTGAAGAATTAGCAGTTTCACGTTTGATGCATTTCAAGCAAGGTGGGACAAATTCTTCATGAGTGGTACTGATCTATTGAGCCAATAAGGAATCGTTTTCCCTTTGGAGATCCTCATGACACACTTTTAGTTTCTCAAGATCTTGCTTTCTTTGAAGAAATTCATAAGAAAGCTTCTCATGATTTGCCAAGAGAGCATTATGATGACTCTAAAGGTTATCATACTTTGTCTAAAGACTTTTGAGATCATGAGACAGAGTTTGAGTTTGATCCACTTCCTCATTCAACGGATCATCGCTTTTGTCTAGCATTTTCTGAAGCTTTTCAAGTGCACTTTGTTGCCTAGTGGCAATATCAGCAAGTTTGGCATAGATAGGTTTCACATATTCATCAGATTCTCCATCACTTGATTCAGAAGAGGAGTGATGCTTATGTACATTGGAACCTTTTGGCATAAGACAAAGTGAAGAAGATGGACCAGGATCTGATTCTTGGGTTTTGAGGACATTCTTGAGTTCGATGAACATGGGGTCTTGACGAGTGCAATAGCCTTCATTGATGTCCATGATCCTATCCCACATGAGCTTGGCATTTGAAAGATGTCAGATGCCTTTGAACATGACGCTTGATAGGCTTGAGCGGATGATGTTCCTCGCTAGAGCATCAAGTTGAGTGCACTTTCGTATTTCCTAAGCATTTACCGTGTTGCAAAGTTCAGTCAGTCCAAGTTTAGTAATAGTCCACAACTCACTATTCATTGATATGAGGTGCATCTTCATGAGAACTTTCCACCTAGGATATTCAATGTCATCAAGATTGGGACATTCTGTGACTAACTTGATGCCTTTTGCCATGAAACAATAAGTAGGAGCATAGTCATCATTGATACCGTCAGAGTTGTTGGAGTAGTCATTTTCTTCACCGTTGAATATGGACTTGCTGACGAAGGCAGTAGCGAGAGCAAGGCTAGCGACACAACATTCAGACTCCACCTCAGATTCTGCTTCTTCTTCATATTCTTCAGAGTCTTATTCTGAGTCCATTTACTTGCCAATGAAAGCCTGAGCCTTTCAGGAACTATTCTTCTTGTGCGTTGAAGACTTTGAGGGTGAGGACTTTGACGATTTCTTCTTTCTCTTCGAGTCATCAGAACTGTCATCCTTGTACTTCTTCTTCTTCTTTGATTCTTTTTCCTAGAGAGGACAATCAGATATAAAGTGACCAGATTTCTTGCATTTGTGACATGTTCTCTTCTTGTAGTCATCTGAGGAATCTGATTTCCTCAAGCCACTTTTTAATGACTTTCCAAATCCACCTCTCCTTGAGAACTTCTGGAATTTCCTCACGGACATTGCCAGCTCTTTAATAAGTTCTTTAGGATCACCAAGGCTACTATCAGAATCTTTGCCTTCGGCTGAGGAAAATGCTTTTGCATTCAGAGCATGATATCTTCCATAGCTTGTCCCATAGAGGTCTCTCTTCTCAGCTTGTTGGAATTCATGAGTATTGAGTCTCTCAAGAATATTAGCATGATCAAGTGACTTGTAGTCTCCACGTTCTTGAATCATGAAATCCAGAGTATCAAATGAGGAATCAAGAGATCTTAGCAGTTTCTTCACCACTTCATGGTCCATGATGTCAGTGGCACCCAGTGCTTGAAGCTCGTTGGAGATATTAGTGAGCTGATCAAAATTTTACAGAACATTCTCATTGTTGAGTCTTTTGAAACAGTTGAAGAGATTGCGAAGAACATCAACACGAGAATCACATTGAGTGGAAACACCTTCGTTGACTTTGGACAGCCTATCCCAAATAAGCTTAGCAGACTCCAAAGCACTCACTCTTCCATACTGGCCTTTGCTCAGATGGCCACAGATGATATTCTTCGCTTGAGAATCGAGTTGCTTGAATCTCTTCACATTAGCGGCGTTGATTGTGGGAGGAACAAAGGGAACACCATTTTTCACAACGTACCAGAGATCATTGTCAATAGCTTCAAGATGCATGCGCATCTTGTTCTTCCAATAGGGATAATCCTTCCCATCGAAGGTAGGACACCTTGTGAAAACCTTGATCATACCCGCAGTCGACATAACTAGAACTCCAGGTGGTTAAACCAAAATCACACAGAACAATGGAGTACCTTGCTTTGATAACAATAGAAAGTGCATTAGATTGACTAGAGGGGGAGTGAATAGGCGATTTTTACAAATTCATCACTTGAGGAATTTCAACTTGAGGATTAAGTACTCAAGTGCATGATAAACATAGCAACAGCATAGACTTCATGATGAAATAAACATGCACATATTACAGGAAGCGTGATACAGGATAAGCAGGTGAGGAACAAGGTAGCTTCAAGAATTTGAGGTGAGGAAATTGAGAAAGTCTTCAGTCAAATTCTTCAAACAGTAACGTTCAATTTCATCAATAGGTATGCGAAGAAATGAAAGGGTTGAGGAAATAGAACCAGGTAGCTCAATGAAGACAATAGTTTGATGACCTAGTTCCAACTGCTGTGACAGTCGTATGTCTGGTTTGGAGCAGCCTGGTATTTGAACCAGAGAACACACAGTCCTAGGACACACAGTCCTTACCGTATTCTCCTTGAGATAAGGTCACAAAGTCCTCACCGAACACTCGTGGTAAGTCTTCAGGGTAGACTTCCAAACCCCTCACAAAATGGTCACCTGACGATCCACAATTGACTGCTGGATGCTCTAGACCAAGGTCACTTCGTGATCCCCAATTGACTGCAGGATGCACTAGACCATGACGCCTAACCATCTGGAGTATACACAGTCCTCAAAGGTAACAACTGTCGGTTCAACAAACGAACAATCTCTTTAGTGATGCTCAATCACTTTGGGTTTGGTGGTTTGGATTTGGATTTTTTCCTCACTGATGATTTTCTCTAAAAGTCCTCGGAGGATGGGTTGCTCTTAAACGACAAGTGTCAGTTCTCTCTTGGAGCAGTCAACCAACTAGTGGTTGTGGGGGTGGCTATTTATAGCCAGGGTGCAACCTGATATGATAAGACATAAATGCCCTCACTTCTATGACCGTTATGTGGATAATATGTTTGGGGACAGCTGGCGCTAAGCATAGCAATAGTCGGAATTTCGAACTATGAAAGTCCTCAGGCTTATCTTATTCCTAACTTGTAGGCAATTAGCACTGGTGAAATCCTAACTCCTCAGTCAGACAAATTTCCTCAGAGACCAGAAGAACATCGTCCCTGTCACTAAAGAACTTGACTGAACTGTAAGAGATTTCCAAAAAGACTTCACTCGAAGGACTAGACAGGTTGAGGATTTTGAGTTGAGCATCAGTTGGAAATTTTCCATAGTATTACCTCGCCCCCCTTTAACAGTATGGTGTTTCCTATGAGTCAAAGAAAGGAAATGAAACTACAAAAACAAATGTCTTCACGCAATAGTCCTCGTTCATATCTTCAAGGTCACACCAACTTCTTCATTTTCAAAGTCTTTAGGGAATACAAAAGTCTTTAGCAAAGTCTTCATCAAAGTCTTCACCCAAGTCTTCAGTTGAAGACATACATTTTTGGGGGTCGGAAATCTCCGAATATGTCAAACTCCTCATCGACTTATAGAGCCTGTGTACACTCACAAACACATTAGTTCCTTAACCTATAAGTCTTCAATACACCAAAATCACTAAGGGGCACTAGATGCACTTACAGACGTCCATGCCGTGCCCCTCGGCCGTCATCAACCTCAACGTCACACCGGGGTCCCGCAGCGGTGGCTGCCCGTCCGTGGAGATGCAAAGAAAGCAAGCCCGACCATCGTCTATGACCACCATGTTGGGGAACATTGCATGGGAAACAAAAAATTTCCTACACACAAGGAAGATCTATCCATGGTGATGAGCATCTACGAGAGGGAGAATGGATATACATACCCTTGTAGATCGTTGAGCGGGAAGCATTAAGAAACGTGGTTGGTGTAGTCGAACATCTTCGCGATCCAAATCGCCGAGCGTCCCGCGATCTCATCACGATCCATACCACGATCCAATCACGATCCGTCCCGCGAACTCATCACGATCCGTCCCGCGATCTCATCACGATCTATCTCGCAATCTTGATCACGATCCTTTCGATCTAGCGCCGAATGGACGGCACCTCTACGTTCAGCACACGTATAGCTTGATGACGATCTCCGCCTTCTTCATCCAGCAAGAGGGAGTGGAGAGGTAGAAGAGTTCTCCGGCAGCGCGGCCGCATTTAGGCGATGGTGGTGGAACTATTCCGGCAGGGCTTTGCCTAAGCATTGTAGAAAACCGATCTAGAGGAGAAACTATGCACTAGAGGAGAGGGTAGCACGTGGCTAAAAAAACTAGTGCCAAAAACCCTAAAACCTCTAGTATATATAAGAGGAAGAGAGGAGGAGGCTTGCCCCTCAAGGATCCAGCCCTAGGCTTCGGCCGAACCAAGGAGGAGAGGAGGAATCCTCCTCCAATCCTAGTAGGACTAGGACTCCTCCTTATTTTGGTCTTTTTGCCTTTTTCCACCTTTTTCTCTTTGGGCTTTGCTTCCTAGCCTCATGGGACTTGTATGGGACTTACACCAGCCCACTAAGGGCTGGTATTCACTCTCCCACAGCCCATGTAGCTTCTTGGGTCGAAATACCCCTCCCGATGGTCTCCCGGTACACTACCGATGAGCCCGAAACTTTTCTGGTGACCAAAATAGGACTCCCTATATATCAATCTTTACCTCCAGACCATTCTGAAGCTCCTCATGACGTCCAGGATCTCATCCGGGACTCCGAACAACCTTCGGTCACCACCATGCATAACTCTATACTACCGAAACGTCACCAAACCTTAAGAGTGCTGACCCTGCGGGTTCGAGAACTATGTAGACATGACCGAGACACCTCTACAGTCAATAACCAATAGCGGGACCTGGATATCCATATTGGTTCCTACATATTGTACGAAGATCTTTATCGGTCGAACCTCTATGTCAAGAATTCAGTTAATCCCGTATGATGTTCCCTTTGTTCTTCGGTATGTTACTTGCCCGAGATTCGATCGTTAGTATCTCCATTTGTAGTTCAACCTCGTTACCGGCAAGTCTCTTTACTCATTCTGTAATACAAGATCCCATGACTAACACTTAGTCACATAGCTTGCAAGGCTTGTTGTGATGTTGTATTACCGAGTGGGCCCTGAGATACCTCTCCGTCACATGGAGTAACAAATCCCTATCTTGATCCATGCCAACACAACAAACACCCTTGGAGATACCTGTATAGCACCTTTATAGTCACCCAGTTATGTTGCGACGTTTTATACACACAAGGCACTCCTCCAGTGTCCGTGAGCTGCATGATCTCATGGTCATAGGAACATATACTTGACATGCAGAAAACAGGAGCAATAAACTAACACGATCATATGCTACGTTTGTAGTTTGGGTCTTGTCCATCACACCATTCTCCTAATGATGTGAAATATAGCTATGCATCCATCTGCATCACTGTTTGAATGTATGTGTTAATTGAAATGCCTTCTCTGAATTTCTGAAAGTCCTTTCTACTTTCCTTATGTTGCTTTTACCTATTGGAAATTTTGGTTAGATGTTCAAAATAAGAGGGGAGTAACATGACACTCCACACCAGGGCCAAATTGGTGATTTATTTGAATAATAATAACCAGGGGTTATTTTGAAAATATTTGCAAAAACGATTCAAAAACAATTAGGCAATTTCTGAAAATATTATTTTTCTCAAAGTGTTCAAATGACAGAATAAAAATGTTCATTAAATAGCATTTATTATTCTGTTAATTTTTATATATAATACCCCTATATTTACAAACTATTTGAATGCTTTAAATGTTTTTGAAACGCTCTGGAAAATTATTAAAGGAGAAACGGTAACGGTTACTGTATTAAACGGGCCGGCCCACGGCAGTTATTTCGCGCATTAACTAGAAGCCGGCCGACCGACGCGTAACGGAAGTTTCCCCTCTCGCTGACACTGGACCCCACCCCGACCGACAGTTTCGCCGGCGCGGTCGCCCTCTTCCTCTCGCCCGACCTCGTCGCCGGCAGTTACTCCACCGGATCTCTCTCCTTTCTCCTCCCCCCGCATCTCCCCGCACCCTCTATAAATAGCGCTGCCTCTCCTATCTCCATTCACCCCTGAGCCCCCTCTCTCCCTCACCGAGGCGCTGCACAATTGCTCGCCGGAGTTCCCACCACCACCGGACCTCTCATCGACCGTAGCCAGCGACTCCGTCCATCCCTCGCCCCTCCGACCTCACCAATCGACGCCGGACGTCAAGCCCCGTCGCCCGGGCCACTTCGCTACATCCCTCGACCACCGGAGTGCCAACACCGACAACGTCGCCGTCTCGGACTCGCCGGAGATCCCTCGCCGGCGACCTCTTAACACTGTGAGCTCTCCCAACACTCGGATCCAGAATCAACGCCTGAGATTAGATCGGAAATAATTCCGAACCGGTATCACCTACCGACCGGTCGTCCGCTCGAAACCACCTACCGCTCGCGCTCACTAGCCAATAGGACGACGCCACGTAGCCCCTGACCGTTGCAAATCAATTTTCCTTTTCTGTTTTTTTTGTTTTAATTAACAGAATGATTTCAAATTTTGTTTTGCTTATATCTTTTAACCTGTTAAGTGTTTTGAGTTGATTCTTTTTGCAATAGCTCACATTTTTCATATAGTTTCACCCTGTGCCTTTAAATTTCAACTTTGAGCTATAAAATTTGAATTTAATCAAATTTGCTCAAAATCTTCAAATCTGAATAACTAGAGTTTGAAAATAGATTTTGATATGATTCTTTTTGCTACTGTTTGGTATTAGTTAGGACTACCTTCATGCTAGGTTTGAATATATTTAGGATATATTTGATTAATGTTTTAACCAAAAACAGAATTTTCCTAGTATTATAATATAGTTTTATATACTTACTTTTAATTAGTTTAAATTTAGATTAGGTTTCATTTGTTTATTAGGTTCTGTTAATAAACATTTAGTGTTTTCACTCACTGTTAATAAAAATATAAATTTGCTTAGTTTAATTTTATTTAACATAGGAATCACAACTTCTTTTCAAATAGGTTAATTTGATTAAAACAACTAGTTAGTAATAGTTTTGTTTTCAACAAAGTTTTATATAATCTAATTTTGTTTTCTAAAACAAGTTTATTTGTAAATTCTTTTCTGTTAAGAACATGTTTTGATAATAATTAATAAGTTTTGTTTTGCTCTCTTGTTAGTAAAACTATATTTGTTCCATTTAGTGTTTATCAAAACTTTTACAAACTTTACAAAAGTTTTCTCAACAAACTTAGATTCAAAATAGTTTTATTAAGATAGTAGTGTTTTATCAATCACCTCCTAGTAAACAAAACTTTGTGTGTTTTCTTACTTGAGATTTGTGCATTGTTTTGTCTTGATTGTTTACTAGTTCTTGGTTGATGTTATGAGTTGTTATTTTTTTGTATACTTATTTGAGTGCTTGTTTGTTTTGTTAGATTATCCGGAGTGCGAAGCTTGTTACTTAGAGTCACTCACGTACGAAGATCATCAATCAGGCAAGTCACTTTGACCATGTTTACCCATGTTTTATATGCATTAGTTCTACCATCTCCCCAATTGCATGCAAGATAGGTTAGTTGGAAACTTGGGTACATTGTTGTAGTATCATGTGGTAGGTACCTTCTCAACCTCTTTGACACATTGGCCCCGGGAAACGTTGTTTTACCTTTTGCTATG
This sequence comes from Hordeum marinum, assembly GCA_022496015.1. NCBI lineage: Eukaryota > Viridiplantae > Streptophyta > Magnoliopsida > Poales > Poaceae > Hordeum > Hordeum marinum. The sequence continues at coordinate 43,039,082 of CM039678.1, forward strand.
CTATTAGTAGACGGGGTTGGTTGTGTGATTCATGAGAGTTGAGAGAGTTAATAATTTCAAGACCTACATAATGATCAAGATTTAAGACTCCGAGTTTTCAACATACCTCTGGGTCGATGATGGTTGAACGGCACCCTGGAGAAACCAGTGGATTTGCCTAGGTGATGCTGGAGATGGCCAGTATTCACGCGGAAAGGTCCACTCAGGCACAAAGAGATGGATGGATGCTTTAAAACCCAAGGCTTACCTGCACAACCACAAGTCATTATGGGCTCTGGCTTGGTTGGATATCGTGGTGACCCTGGACAGGCGGTGCTACGAGAGGTAGAAGAATGGTAGGAAAGGATGGGCACCGACAGAGTCGCAGGGAAACCCTTTGGAAGACCATGTTTTGGTCATCCGTTTCTCAGACACCCTGAAGTGCGAGAAATCAAACGGAGGTGACCAAATCTTGTGGGGAACGTGTGCAAAACTCTGCAGAGTATTCAAAACCTAATCGATTAGCCGTGTCCACGGTCATGGACGACTTGAGCCAAAGGAATTGAAACTTCCGGAACTCTCAACACAATTAATAATGAGGATGTGGGTATTATCAATTTGGGAATGAGAATTGGTTGGTTGAACCATCTCATTAATCAACAAACTTAGTAATATTTTGCTTAACCCCTCCCTTGATGTAGGAAAAACTTGGCTTTACGCAAAAACTTACCACCCCACCTGCCATATTTGCATATAGATTAGATGATTATCTTTTCACCCCTCTCTTGTGACTTTGCCGACATATTCCATATGCTGACCTACATGGCTGCAACGTATCATGTTGCAAAGTACTTTTCCGACCAGGAGTGAGGACGCGTTCTATGCTCAGTGAGATGCCCTTGGAGTCAGATGGACTCATCTACCTTCGACGCTTCCGCAAGATTTAGATATTCTCATGAGTTGGCCTTCAGCCACTTTATTGTAATGATTATTGTAATAAAGGACTCGATATGAGATTTTGATTAATATAATGCTGTGTGATTTCCCTTTGATATATACATTGATGTACCGTGTGTGTACCAGCATGATCTTGGGATGGTACAGAAACACCGGAGATTCGACCTTTCAGGTCGGGTCGCTACATGTGATCCCGTTATAAAATGACATCTCATGTCCATGGCTAGGAAACCTTAACCATCTTTGATCAACGAGCTAGTCTATTAGAGGCATATTAGGGACATGGTTTTGTCTATGTATCCACACATGCATATAAGTCTCCGATAAATACAATTATAGCATGGATAATAAACGATTATCATGAACAAGGAAATATGATAATAACTAATTTATTATTACCTCTAGGGCATATTTCCAACAGTCTCCCACTTGCACTAGGTTCAATAATCTAGTTCACATCACCATGTGTTTCGCATTGTTATGAATCTAACACCCAATGAGTTCTGGGGCTCGATCATGCTTTGCATGTGAGAGAGGTCTTTTAGTCAACGGGTCTGCAACATCCAGGTTCGTGTGTACATTGCAAATCTCTATGTCATACTGTAGACACTGCTACCACACTCCACTTGGAGCTATTCCAAATGGCTGCTCCACTATATGTATCCGGATAGCTACTAAGAGTTATCCGGATTGATGTCAAAGCTTGCGTCGACGTAACTCTATATGACAAACTCTTTCTCACCTCCATAATCGAGAAACATTTTCCTTAATCTCTTAGTTGCTAAGGATAATGTTGAGTAATGTCCAGTGATCCACTCCTGGATCACTCTTGTACCCCTTGACGGACTCATGGCAAGGCACACACAAGTGCGGTACACAGCATGGCATACTATATAGACCCGATGGCTAAGGCATAGCGGACGACGTCCGTCCTTTCTCTTTCTTCTGCCGTTGTCGAGCTTTGAGTCTCACTCAACTTCACACCTTACAAATCAGGCGAGAACCCTTTCTCTGACTGATCCATTTTGAACTCTTTCAAAATCTTTGTCAAGGTATGTACTCATTGAAAGTCTCATCAAGCATCTTGATTTATCTCTATAGATCTTTGATGCTCAACAATTAGGTAGCTTTATCCAGGTCTTCCTTTGAGAATCACTTTTCAAACAACCATTTACGCTTTCCAGAAATCCTACATTATTTCCGATCAACAATATGTCATCCACATATACTTATCAGAAATTCTATAGTGCTCCCACTCACTTTATTGTAAATACAAGTTTCTCCTAAACTTTGTATAGACTCAAAAACTTTGATCAGCTCATCAAAGTGCATATTCCAACTCTGAGATGCTTGCTTCAGTCCATAGAAGGATCACTGAAGCTTGCTCACCTTTTAGCATCCTTAGGACAGACAAAATCTTCTGGTTGTATCACATACAACCTTTCCTCAACTAAACCGTTAAGGAAATGATGTTTTGACATCCATCTGCCAGATTTCATAATTGAAAAATGCAGCAACTGCTAACATAATTCCAACAGACTTTAGCATCGCTACGAGTGAGAAAGTCTCATCGTAGTCAACTCCTTGAACTTGCCGAAAACTTCTTTGCGACAAGTCGAGCTTTATAAATGGTGACATTCGCCATCAGTGTCTGTCTTCATTTTAAAGATCCATTTGTACTCAATGACCTGCCGTCCAACGAGCAAGTCCACCAAAGTCTATACTTGGTTTTCATACATGGATCCTTTCTCGGATTTCATGGCCTCTAACCATTTGTCGGATTTCGGGCCCATCATCACTTCTCCATAGCTCGTAGGTTCATCATTGTCCAACAACATGACCTATAAGATAGGGTTTTCGTACCACTCAGGAGCAGTACATGTCCTTGTCGACCTACGAGGTTCGATAGTAACTTGATCCGAAGCTTCATGATCATCATCATTAACTTCCTCTTGAACTAATGTAGGCTTCAGAGAAACATCTTCCTGCGCTGTGCTACTCTCTCATTGAAACAAAGGTTCAATAACCTCATCAAGTTTTATCTTCCTCTCACTCAATTCTTTCAAGAGAAACTTTTTCTTGAGAAAGGACCCAGTTTTAGCAACAATCATTTTATGCTTGGATCTGAGATAGAAGGTTCACCCAACTGTTCTTAGGGTATTCTATGAAGATGAATTTGTCCACTTTGGGTTCGAGCTCATTAGGTCAATTTTTTCCACACAAGCGTCATAGCCCCAAACATTAAGAAATGACAGCTTATGTTTCATTCAAACCATAATTCACACGGTGTCATCTCAACGGATTTAGATGGTGCCTTATTTTAAGTGAATGTAGTTGTCTCTAATGCATAACCCCAAAATTATAGTAACAAAACGATAAGAGACATCATAGCACGCACCATATCCAATAGAGCACGACTATGATGTTCGGACACACCATCAAACTATGGTGTTCTAGATGGCGTGAGTTGTGAAACAATTCTAAAATTGTCTAAAGTTGTATGCCAAACTCGTAACTCAGATGTTCATCTCCATGATCATATCGTAGACATTTTTTATCTTCTTTTCACGATGATCTTAATATGCACTCCTAATTTTCTTGAACCTTTCAAACGATTCAGACTTGTGTTTCATTAAGTAAATATACACTATATCTACTCAAATGATCAGTGAAGGTAAGAAAACAACGATATCCACCGCACGCTTCAAGACTCATTGGATTGCATACATCAACATGTATCATTTCCAATAAATCACTTGCCCGCTCCATCCATTTGGAAAACAGGGTCCTTAGTCATCTTGCTCAAGAGGCATGGTTCGCATGTCTCAACCGATTCGAAATCGAATGAGTCCAAAGATCCATTCGCATGGAGTTTCTTCATGCGCTTTATACCAATATGACATTTAGCGGGAGTGCCACAAGTATGTGGTACTATCATTAATAACTTTGTATATTTTGGCATCGATGTTATGAACATGTGTATTACTACGATCAAGATTTCAACAAACCATTCTCACTGGGTGCATGACCATTGAACATATTATTCATGTAAACAGAATAACCATTATTCTCTAACTTAAATGAATAACCATGTTGCAATAAACACGATCTAATCATGTTCATGCTCAACGCGAAACACCAAATAACATTTATTTAGGTTCGTCACTAATCCGGAAGGTAGAAAGAGCGTACGATGTTGATCACATCAACCTTGGAAACATTTCCCACACAGATCGTCACCTCACCCTTAGCTAGTTCTCCGTTTATTTCTTAACTTTTATTTCGAGTTACTAACATTTAGCAACCGAACCGATATCCAATACCCAGGTGCTACTAGGAGTACTAGCAAGGTACACATCAATAACATGTATATCAAATATACTTCTATCGACGTTGCCAACCTTCTTATCTACCAAGTATCTAGGGTTGTTCCGCTTCAGGGGCCGCTCTCCTCATAATCGAAGCACTTAGTCTCGGGTTTGGGTTCAACTTTGCGTTGCTTCACTGGAGCAGCAACTGACTTGGCATCCATGAAGTTTTCCTCCTTGACCTTGCCCTTCTCGTAACTAGTGGTTTTACTAACCATCAACACTTGATGCTCCTTCTTGATTTCTACCTTCGCGGTGTCAAACATCGCGAACAGCTCAGGGATCATTATTTCTATCCCTGGCATTTTATAGTTCATCACCAAGTTCTAGTAGCTTAATGACAGTGACTTGGAGAACTATATTAATCACTATCTTATCTGGAAGATCAATTCCCACTTGATTCAAGCGATTCTAGCACCCAAGCAATCTGAGCACATGCTCAGCGATTGAGCCATTCTCTTTCATCTTACAAGCAAAGAATATTGTTGGAGTTCTCATATCTCGCAACACGAGCACGAGCCTGAGATCCGAATTTCAGCTCTTAGAATAGCTCATATGTTCCGTGACGTTCAAAATGTTTCGGAGCCTCAATTATAAGCTGTAATGCATGGCACACTAAACTATCAAGTAGTCATCAGAAAGTGCCTGTCAGATGTTCACAACATCTACAGACGACGCTAGAGGGGTTGGCTCACCAATCGGCGCATTAAGTACATAAGCCTTCTGTGCAGCAATGAGGACAATCCTCAGATCATGGACCCATTCCGCAATATTGCTACCATCATCTTTCAACTCTATTTCTCTAGGAACATATAAAAATTCAAGGGAGCTACAACACAAGCAAGTAATCTAGAACATAATTTGCAAAGACACTACTGACTATGTTCATGATAACGAGTTCAATTAATCATATTACTGAAGAACTCCCACTCAAATTGACATCCCTCCAGTCATTCGAGTGATACATGATCCAAATTCACCAACTCAAGTCCGATCATCACGTGAGTTGAGGTGGTTTCAATGGTGAACATCATCATGTTGATCATATCTACTATTCTACTCATGTTCGACCTTCGGTCTCTTGTGTTCCGAGGCCATGTCTGTACATGCTAGGCTCGTCAAGTTTAACCCGAGTGTTCTGCATGTGCAACACTGGCTTGCACCCGTTGTATGTGAACGTAGAGTCTATCACACCCGATCATCACGTGGTGTCTCGACACGACGAACTTTTGCAATGGTGCACACTCGGGGACAACACAATTTATCTTGAAATTAAGTGAGGGATCACCTTATAATGCTACCACCATCCTAAGAAAAACAAGGTGCATAAAAGGATTAACATCACATGCAAATCATAAGTGACATGATATGGCCATGAACTTGTGCTTTTGGTCTCCATCTTGAAAGCACCGACACGATCTCCATCGTCACCGGGACGACACCATGATCTCCATCATCTTGATCTCCATAAACGTGTCTCCATCGGGGTTGTCGCGCCCATCATGCTTCTACTACTATTGTTACCGTTTAGCGATAAAGTAAAGCATTACATAGCGCTTAATGATTGACACGTATGTCATACAATAATTAAAGACAACCCTATGGCTCCTGCCGGTTGCCGTACTCATCGAGATGCAACTCGTGATATTCTATACAACACATGATCATATCATACATCACATATATCACATCATGTAATTGGCGATATCACATCACAACATACCATGTAAAAACAAGTTAGACGTCCTCTAATTGTTGTTGCATGTTTTACGTGGGTGCTACGGGTATCTAGCAAGAACAATTCTCACCTAAGCATAAACCACAACGGTGATACATAAGTTGCTTTTTAACCTTCTCAAGGACCGCCTTTATCGAATCCGATCCAACTAACGTAGGAGAAATTAGCACCAGCCAGCCATCTTTTACAACAAGTTGCAGTTGAGGGAACCGGCCTGTCATAAGTGTACGAGTAAGGTTGGTCCAGGCCGCTTCATCCCACAATACCGCTGAACCAAAACACGACCAAGGGAGGAAGCAATCTAAGCATCAACACCCACAAACTCTTTGTGTTCTTCTTGAGATCTCATCTACACATAGACCTAGCTCTGATACCACTATTGGGGAAAATTGCATGGGAAACAAAAAAATTCCTACACACACGCAAGATCTATCCATGGTGATGAGCATCTACGAGAGGGAGAGTGGATCTACATACCCATGTAAATCTCTGAGCGGGAAGCATTAAGAAACGTGGTTGGTGTAGTCGAATGTCTTCGTGATCCAAATCGCTGAGCGTCTCGTGATCTCATGATGATTCGTCCCGTGATCCAATCATGATCCCTCCCGCGAACTCATCATGAACCGTCCCGCGATCTCATCACGATCCGTCTAGCAATCTTGATCACAGTCCTTCCGATCTAGCGCCGAACGAACGACACCTCCGCGTTCAACACACGTACAACTTGATGACGATATCTGCCTTCTTGATCTAGCAAGAGGGAGCGGAGAGGTAGAAGAGTTCTCTGGCAGCGCGGCGGTGTTTCGGAGATTGTGGTGGAACTATTCCGGCAGGGCTTCGCCTAAGCACTGCAGAAAACCGATCTAGAGGAGAAACTATGCACTAGAGGAGAGGATAGCACGTGGCTGAAAAAACTAGTGCCAAAAACCCTAAAACCTCTAGTATATATAAGAGGAAGAGAGAAGGAGGCTTGGAACTCAAGTGGCCAGCCCTAGGCTTCTACCGAACCAAGGAGGAGAGGAGGAATCCTCCTCCAATATTGGTCTTTTAGCCTTTTTCCACCTGTTTCTCTTTGGGCTTCTTTCCCCAGCCGCATGGGCCTTGTGTGGGACTTCCACAAGCCCACTAAGGGCTGGTATTCACTCTCCCACAGCCCATGTAGCCTCTTGGGTCGAAATACCCCTCTCGATGGTCTCCCGGTACACTCCCGGCACTCCCGGTACACTACCGATGAGCCCGAAACTTTTACGGTGACCAAAATAGGACTTCCTATATATCAATCTTTACCTCCGGACCATTCCGGAGCTCCTCGTGAAGTCTGTGATGTCATCCGGGACTCCAAACAACCTTCAGTCACCACCATGCATAACTCTATACTATCGAATCATCACCAAACCTTAAGTGTGCAGACCCTGCAGGTTCGAGAACTATGTAGACATGACCGAGACACCTCTACGGTCAATAACCAATAGCGGGACCTGGATGCCCATATTGGTTCCTACATATTCTACGAAGATCTTTATCGGTCGAACCCCTATGTCAAGGATTCAGTTAATCCCTTATGATGTTCCCTTTGTTCTTCGGTATGTTACTTGCCCAAGATTCGATCGTCGGTATCTCCATACCTAGCTCAACCTCATTACCGGAAAGTCTCTTTACTCATTCCATAATACAAGATCCCGTGACTAACACTTAGTCACATTGCTTGCAAGGCTTGTTGTGATGTTGTATTACTGAGTGGGCCTTGAGATACCTCTCCGTCACACGGAGTAACAAATCCCAATCTTGATCCATGTCAACCCAACAGACACCCTCGGAGATACCTGGATGAACTCCACAAATTGGAGCAAACATAGATCGACCACCACCTTTGGCGTCAAACAACCTGCCTTTAGTCTCAACTCGAGAAAGTAACTCTTTTGTATCCCATACTGCTTTTTGAAGTTTTTGGCACGTTTTTATCTATTTTGTTGTATCATTAAGAATTGAGTATGGATTCTCAATTTATTGTGCAACTGAGACTTATTTTGTATGGGATATTTTTTGAAGTAGCTATAGCCTTAAGGATGCTAAGTTTTTCCCTTGCTGAAGTTTTTCCTAGGCATACTGATGATATATTCTTAATGAAGTTTGCTAAAGGTAGTTTTGACCATATTTTCTGAGAAGACCCATATGTTAGGATGGACTGAGCTAAGCTTTGCGTTTGACTAGATCTAAACATTTCCTGGTTGTTCTAGTGAACATTGAGACACTTAAAAGGTTATAATTGAATTGTGGTGCAATCTCACTGCCTTGCTACTCACAGAGGGACATACCATCTGTCCAAAAGTATCAAGCATCGGACGTAGAATGGACAACCTACTCGCCACTTAAACAATATATGTAGCATGTATGAAGCTGAATCATGCTTATAACATTGAAGAACATAGTAACTTCCATAATGCAAGTAAGAAGCTGCACTCTTGCAGGATTAATGATAGATAAATCAGTAACTGCCACTCACCTAAGTTGTCTTTTAGCGCATACTACCGCGCGTCAGTGAGGCAAGTGGTAGTGTATCCTGAAAATCCCCTTTTCCTGAAGGTCTAAACATATGCAGGAACTGATTGCATGCATTAGAATGCACTGTTTGATAATTACCCTATTGGGCCCTACTTGCCAACTTTAAAAAAATATGCGACCGGATACCCTTCAACAACTGTTAGTCAGTTGGGGGCTGTTAGGTTTCTAGCCAAAGGTTGACAGACCTCAGGTTAGGCATAGATAATTTCCGAGGTGAGTGAGTGTTCGGTTGGCTGCCACAGTTGTGGATTGCGACTTTACTAGTCACATGATTCAGGAGTATATTTTTGGCCACACTTTTTTGGCAAGCCACACTGTGTTCCGAGGGTTAATACTTACTAATTTTCACTTAGTTGTGGCAAAGTAAGCTTTAACCAAACTAGGGTGTTAAATTGGTCTTAAGTTTCAATCTAGTATTGTATATCATCACATATGTTCACTGTTTCTTTTTCAATGATGTCTTATCATATTCGTTAATGAGTCCAACTTAATATCCATTTTCTTGTTTTCCTTAGAACACATAGATATGACATGTATGTAGTCTAGTCCACTAATTATTTGGATTCCATTGCATACTCCATTTTATACATGTTTTTAGTTTTTCATTCAGGTGGCTGCACCTATCCTCCAGGTTTCTATTATTGGGAAGCAGTGTTTTTCTGGTATGGTGATAATTTTACATATAATAATACCAACATGTGGTCATTGGGCTTATTTTACCGTCTGTTGTACCTTGATTTTGTATATGGTGCTTACCTGAGTTGCTAAGGAGATCAACAGTAACATGATGATATAAAGGAGGGAAATTAATACAGTTGTTTAAATCACCCTATTATATGGTTTTTATGCTCAGTTTAGATACTTAGATAGTCCAACAATATTGGTAATTTCCATAAGGAAAGAAATCCCTACAAGGATTAGAAAGAAAATGTATTTCTAGATGATTGAAGGCCCTACATATATAATATCAATCATGTCTCCTGTTTTGTTTGTTCAAGTGGGGTGTGTTTCCTCTCGATTTAGCTGGAGTTGGGGTTAGGGGGAGAAATATGGCAGCATATGTGCAATTGTATTGACTAAGTGGCTCCTTTGCATGATAGTTAAAACCTACCAGTGCCACCTTTCCTTTGAAGTTTTTCAATGCAAGGTTAATGAAATATGTTAGGATCCAGTCATTGAATTGCAATATCTATGTATCCATGCTTTTCTTGCAAGAAGATTGAAAGCATCTTTCATCTCTTAAATAACACATGTAAATTTATAAACTGACATTTTTTCCGTTTCATTACTTTGGCATATCAAAGGGCGATGGATCGAGGTTGGATGAGTCAACCAAGAGCTAGTGGTGCTTACAAAGATGGTGTCAAGCAATTTCTGTCTTTTTCATTTCGTGATGTTCTGTCTGGTGATAAAATTCTTTGTCCTTGTGTAAATTGCCGAAATGAAGCTATGCAGAGTTATGATGGAGTGAAAACTCACTTGAGATGTGATGGTATTCTTGAAGGTTACACTAAGTGGGTTTGCGATGGAGAGGATTATAGTGAACCATCATTTGCATTTGCTCATGTCTCAGATAACAGTGGCAATCTTTCTATTCCTGGCATCCCAAGGAATGTTGTTAGAGAAGGCAGCCATGGAAGATTGGATGACATGCCAGGACTCTTAAGTGTTGTCTTTGCTATGGCTAACCGTTGTGAATCTTTATCAAGCACATCTAATGGTGAATTAGATGGTCTTGAATTTGAGAGTATGGAACCTAATATAGTTGAGGATGACAATGTAGATGCTGAAACAAGGAAGAAACCCGATACATATGCAAGCTTCTTGCAGGATGCAAACACAGAGTTATACCCTGGGTGCAATGCATTTTCTAAGTTGTCATTTCTGATCACCTTATATCACGTGAAATGCTTACATGGATGGTCACAAGAATCATTTACAACGCTACTTGGTGTTATGTCTGATGCACTCCCAGAGGACAACTACCAAAGAAGTACTATGACGTACAAAAAATCATCCGTGGCTTAGGGCTTGACTACGAGAAAATCCATGCATGCCCCAATGACTGCATGCTTTTTCGAGGTGAACGAGCTGATCTAGAGTCTTGCCATGTGTGTGGAAGCTCGCGTTGGATTATAGATGACAAGAAAGACTCCCAAGCTGAATCTATATCTAAGCAAAAGAAGAAACCAGCCAAGGTGCTGTGCTACTTTCCTTTGATACCGAGGATTCAAAGGTTGTTTGCAACAACAAAAACATCTGATGACATGCATTGGCACAATGAGGGTCGTACCAAGGATGGAAAGATACGACATCCAGCTGATGTCGATTGTTGGAAAGATCTTGATGCTAGATATCCTGAATTTGCTGCCGATCCTCGTAAGCCACGCCTTGCCATTGGGAGTGATGGATTTAACCCTTTCCGGAGTATGAGTTCAAAACATAGTACTTGGCCAGGGATGCTTATACCGTACAACCTACCGCCTTGGATTTGCATGAAAGAAACATCTCTAATTTTATCAATGATCATTCCTGGACTAGCTTCTCCTGGGAATGACATTGATATATATTTGCAGCCACTTATGGATGAGCTCTTACAATTATGGGATGGTGTAGACACATTTGACGCCTCCTCACAGGAGATATTTCCTCTCAAGGCTGCACTGTTATGGACTTTAAATGATTTTCCGGCATTAGCTTACTTGTACGGTTGGAGCACAAGTGGTAAATATGGGTGTCCATCATGTGGTCCTTCTACAAGATCATTTCGCCTAAATAAGAGTATGAAACTTTGTTATATGGGTCACCACCGCTGGTTACCAGAGGGTCACGCATTTCGAAACCGAAGGAGGCAGGAATTTGATGGCTCTAAAGAGACAGAGTTGGCACCGACAACTATGAGTGGTAGCTCAGCTTTGAAAATGTTGCAAGGCAGAGTATTTGTGTTAGGCAAAAAGGTCAATGTACCCAAGAAAGCAAAGGGCGGAAAGAAGGTCAAAAATAGTGAAAAAGAAAATGAAACGAATCCAGAGATGAAGCGTAAAAGGAAGGCGGCAAACATGAAGTCAATTAAGAACAAAGTTAAGCCCGAGAAGAAGCCCGAGGATTGTGTTGAGAACATATCAATATTTTTTAACTTGCCATATTGGGAACTTAACAAGTTAAGGCACAATCTCGATGTAATGCACATACAAAAGAATGTGTTTGATAATTTAATTGGAACATTGTTGGATATTGATTCTAAAACAAAGGATGGGCTTAATGCGAGGCTTGACTTGGCAGAAATTGGTGAAAATGGAATTCGACATAATCTTCATCCTGTTGAAGATGGTAAAGGAAAAACAGTATTGCCTGATGCACCATTTACCATGTCTAGAAAACAACAAGAAATACTTTGTTCAGTGACGCACAATATTAGGACCTCCGATGGTTATGCATCAAATTTTTCTAGGCATGTCAACATGAAAGATTGTACAGTCTCTGGTATGAAAAGTCTTGACTGTCATGTTATTCTAGAAGACATTCTTCCTCTAGCACTTCGATCCTGTGACCCACACAAACATGTCATGACAATAGTTATTGGGCTGTCTAATTTCTTTAAGAAGCTATGCTCGAAATTGTTAGATGTCTCTAAGTTGGACAAACTTCAAGATCGTATTGTGATGACACTTTACAATATGGAGAGAATTTTTCTGCCATCATTCTTTACTATCATGGTGCATTTAATGGTGCACTTGGTTGAAGAAATCAAACTTGGTGGTCCGGTGCACTATCGATGGATGTACCCTCTAGAGAGGTATGACACTTAACTTTGAATTTTTTAATCTTCAATAGTGTTGAGAAGTAACATCCTATTTAATTAAATTTAGATCATTTGTTGGGCTAAAAGCACTTGTGCGCAATAGAGCATTTCCTGAAGGTTCAATTGCTGAAGGGTATCTTGCTCAAGAATGTTGACCTTTTGTTCAAGATTTCTAGAAGGAACTACACGTTTTACAAGACCATCAAGAAACCCTGCTCCTTCAGACAAGATAAAAGATTTGTACATGTTCGATAGTGGTGGTGAACCAATTGGAAAGGCTATCCCGGTTGGGTAGTTTAATAACCGACTTCTTATTCAAGCACATCGATATGTCTTGCGACATTGTGATGAGCTTGCAGATTTCCTCAAGTATGTATGACTTCTCTCTTTAATCACTTTGTTTAGAGATTGCCAAAAAGTTGTAATACATATAATCTAATTGTTATAGAGAATTTGTGTCCCAAGAGAATAGCAAACTATGTGAGTCAGCTAAATTGAGAGAAGCTGATACCACTAAGTTAATTAATGGACACTTTGCTGACTGGTTGGAACAAAGGGTACATTTTACCATATTCATGTACTATGAATTATATAGGCACCTGAATTTAACTAATTGTACGTCTAGGTTATAGAAAGTGATGGAGCAAATATAACAGAAAAGGTAAGAGCTTTGGCTGCAAAACCAAACAGATATGGGGTGCGCTACAGTGGCTATGTCATCAACGACTTCAGGTTCCGCACGATGAGTCATGAGTCAGGGCATGTCACGCAAAATAGTGGTGTAGTGAACATTGCAGAAAATGGTGTTAGATATTATGGCATATTAACTGACATATTTGAATTGTCATACAATGATTACAAGGTGGTGTTCTATAATTGTGATTGCTGTGATGTCTACCACAAAGTTGGCATTCAAACGGATGAGTTTGGGTTCATTCTTGTGAACAAGTCTAGGAAAATACACACAGGAGATCAGTTAGAGGATGATCCTTTTGTATTTGCATCCGAGGAGCAGCAGGTTTTCTATGTTCAAGATCCAAAAGCTGGACTATGGAGTATAGTAGTGGATGTCAGGCCTTGTGACCTTTTTGACATGGGTGATGAAGAATCATCAAATGAAACAGAATAGAGCATTGTGTTTTTGGTTCTTCGCAGGTAGCCAATAGGAAATTCAGCATTCAGAACAATTCTGGCTGAAGTACGCGTGGAAGCTCTTTGCTGGGGTGGTTATTTGCATGTAGCTGGAATTTTAGTTATGGTTTTAGTAGTAGTGTAAGAGCACACTGTCAGAATGCTTCATTATAGTTTATGGTTGTTGTCTTTTTTCGTACTAATTTAGGGCACAACGCAAGTGTACTTGGTTGTGAAATGTGCAGCACACTAGACACAGATACAATATTTTTTATGCTTTGCATGTGGTTTGTGAAGATGTTATGATAGCTGCATTGACAATATTTTAGGCTGAAAATATCTCTCCACTAAAATATTGTCTGTGCTATGGTAAGCCTATTTTCTCTCTCGTTAATTCCTCTTTTTTAGGGGATTTAATTCCTCTTCTGACCAAAGGAGACATACTACTGTTGGGGAATGTCGCATGGGAAACAAAAAAATTCCTACGCACACGCAAACCTATCCATGGTGATGAGCATCTACGAGAGGGAGAGTGGATCTATGTACCCTTGTAGATCGCTAAGCGGGAAGCGTTAAGAAACGCGGTTGGTGTAGTCGAACTTCGTCGCGATCCAAATCGCCGAGCGTCCCGCGATCTAATCACGAACCGTCCCACGAACCAATCATGAACCGTCCCGCGATCTCGTCACGATCCATCCCGCGATCCGATCACGAACGTCCCGTGGCCTTGATCACGATCCTTCCAATCTAGTACCGAACGGACGGCACCTCCACATTCAGCACACGTGCAGCTTGATGATGATCTCCGCCTTCTTGATCCAGCAAGAGGGGTGGAGAGGTAGAAGAGTTCTCCGGCAGCGTGACGGCGCTCCGGTGATGGTGGTGGAGTTATTCCTACAGGGCTTCACCTAAGCACCGCAGAAAACCGATCTAGAGGAGAAACTATGCACTAGAGGTTAGGGTTGCACATGGAAGAAGGAACTAGTGCAAAACCCTGAAACCCTCTAGTATATATAGGAGGAGAGGAGGAGGACACGGCTGGCGCAAGGGCCAAGCCCTCCAAGCTTCGGCCGGCTAGGAGGGAGGTGTTGGGGAACGTCGCATGGGGAACAGAAAATTTCCTATGCACACGCAAACCTATCCATGGTGATGAGCATCTACGAGAGGGAGAGTGGATCTACGTACCCTAGTAGATCGCTAAGCGGGAAGCGTTAAGAAACGCAGTTGGTGTAGTCGAATATCTTCGCGATCCAAATTGCCGAACGTCCCGCGATCTCATCACGATCCGTCCCGCGATCCAATCATGATCCGTCCCGCGATCTCATCATGATCCGTCTTGCGATCTTGATCACGATCTGTCCCGCGAACTCATCACGATCCATCCCGCGATCTCATCACGAACCGTCTCGCGATCTCGATCACGGTCCTTCCGATCTAGCGCCGAACGGACGACACCTTCGCGTTCAGCACACGTGCAGCTTGATGACGATCTCCGCCGTCTTGATCCAGCAAGAGGAGGTGGAGAGGAGAGAGAGTTCACTGGCAGCATGACGGCGCTCCGGTGATGGTGGTGTAGCAATTCCGGAAGGGCTTCGCCTAAGCGCTGTAGAAAACCGATCTAGAGGAGTACCGGTGAAACGGGTAGCACGTGGCCGTAAAATCTATGCAAAAACCCTCTATTCCACCAGTATATATAGGATACAGGGAGAGGAGGACGCAGCCTTGGACTCCAAGGCTAGCTGGTTTGGCCGAGCCAAAAGAGGAGGAGTCCTACTCCTTCCTCCAGTCCTAGTAGGAGTAGGACTCTTCCTTTTTGCCTTTTTCCCACCTTTTTCTTTAGGCCTTTTTCCTCCTGGCGCCATGGGCCTTTTGTGGCTGTTCCACCAGCCCACTAAGGGCTGGTTATTATTCTCCCACAGCCCATGGACCCTCTAGGGTCGAAATACACCTCCCGGAGGTCTCCCGGTACACTACCGACACTCCTGGTACCCTACCGATGAGCCCGAAACTTTTCCGGTGACCAAACTGGGACTTCCTATATATGAATCTTTACCTCCAGACCAATCCGGAGCTCCTCGTGATGTCCGGGATCTCATCCGAGACTCCAAACAAACTTCGGTTACCACCATACATAACTCTACAATACCGAAACGTCATCAAACCTTAAGTTTGCAGACCCTGCGGGTTCGAGAACTATGTAGACATGACAGAGACACCTCTACGGTCAATAACCAATGGCGGGACCTAGACGTCCACATTGGTTCCTACATATTCTACGAAGAACTTTATGGGTCGAACCTCTATGTCAAGGATTCAGTTAATCCCGTACGATGTTCCCTTTGTTCTTCCGTATGTTACTTGCCCGAGGTTCGATCGTCGGTATCTCCATACCTAGTTCAACCTTGTTACCGGCAAGTCTCTTTACTCATTCCGTAATACAAGATCCCGTAACTAACAATTAGTCACATTCCATGCAAGGCTCATTGTGATGTTGTATTACCGAGTGGGCCCCGAGATACCTCTCCGTCACACGGAGTAACAAATCCCAGTCTCGATCCATGCCAACTCAACAGACACCATCGGAGATACCTGTAGAGCACCTTTATAGTCACCCAGTTATGTTGCGACATTTGATACACACAAGGCACTCCTCCGATGTCCGTGAGTTGCATGATCTCATGGTCATAGGAACTCATACTTGACATGCAGAAAACAGTAGCAATAAACTGACACGATCATATGGTATGTTTGTAGTTTGGGTCTTGTCCATCGCATCATTCTCCTAATGATGTGATCCCGTTATCAAATGACATCTCATGTCCATGGCTAGGAAACCTTAACCATCTTTTGATCAACGAGCTAGTCTATTAGAGGCATACTAGGGACATGGTTTTGTCTATGTATTCACACATGCATTTAAGTCTCTGATCAGTACAATTATAGCATGGATAATAAACGATTATCATGACCAAGGAAATATGATAATAACCAATTTATTATTGCCTCTAGGGCATATTTTCAACAGTCTCCCACTTGCACTAGAGTCAATAATCTAGTTCACATCACTATGTGATTCGCATTGTTATGAATCTAACACCCAATGAGTTCTGGGCTCGATCATGCTTGGCATGTGAGAGAGGTCTTATGGTCAACGGGTCTGCGAAATTCAGATCTGTGTGTACTTTGCAAATCTCTATGTCAAACCGTAAACACTGCTACCGCACTCCACTTGGTACTACTTCCAAATGGCTGCTCCACTATACGTATCCAAATTGCTACTACGAGTCATCGGGATTAGTGTTAAAGCTTGTATCGACGTAACTCCTTATGACAAACCCTTTATCACCTCCATAATCCAGAAACCATTCCTTTAGTCTTTTAGTCACTCAGGATAATGTTGACTGCTGTCTAGTGATCCACTCATGGATCACTCTTGTACCCCTTGACGGACTCATGGAAAGGCACACACAAGTGCGGTACACAACATGGCATACTATATAGACCCTATGGCTAAGGCATAGGGGACGACGTCCGTCCTTTCTCTTTCTTCTGCCGTTGTCGAGCTTTGAGTCTCACTCAACTTCACACCTTACAAATCAGGCGAGAACCCTTTCTCTGACTGATCCATTTTGAACTCTTTCAAAATCTTTGTCAAGGTATGTACTCATTGAAAGTCTCATCAAGCATCTTGATTTATCTCTATAGATCTTTGATGCTCAACAATTAGGTAGCTTTATCCAGGTATTCCTTTGAGAATCACTTTTCAAACAACCATTTACGCTTTCCAGAAATCCTACATTATTTCCGGTCAACAATATGTCATCCACATATACTTATCAGAAATTCTATAGTGCTCCCACTCACTTTATTGTAAATACAAGTTTCTCGTAAACTTTGTATAAACATGAAAACTTTGATCACCTCATCAAAGCGTATATTCCAACTCCGAGATGCTTGTTTCAGTCCATAGAAGGATCACTGAAGCTTGCACACCTCTTAGCATCCTTAGGATTGACAAAACCTTCTGGTTGTATCACATACAACCTTTCCTCAATCAAACTGTTAAGGAAACGATGTTTTGACATCCATCTGCCAGATTTCATAATTGAAAAATGCAGCAACTGCTAACATAATTCCAACAGACCTTAGCACCGTTACGAGTGAGAAAGTCTCATCGCAGTCAACTCCTTGAACTTTTCACAAACTTCTTCGCAACAAGTCGAGCTTTACAAATGGTGACATTTACCATCAGCGTCTGTCTTCATTTTAAAGATCCATTTGTACTCAACGATCTGCTGTCCAACGAGCAAGTCTACCAAAGTCTATACTTGGGTTTCATACATGGATCCTTTTCTCGGATTTCATGGCCTCTAACCATTTGTCGGAATCCGGGACCATCATCGCTTCTCCATAGCTCCTAGGTTCATCGTTGTCCAACAACATGACCTCCAAAACAGGGTTGTCGTACTGCTCAGGAGCAGTACACATCCTTGTCGACCTACGAGGTTCGATACTAACTTGATCCTGAAGCTTCATGATCATCATCATTAACTTCCTTTTCAACTAACGTAGGCTTCACAGAAACATCTTCCTGCGCTGCGCTACTCTCTGGTTGAACAAAGGTTTAACAACCTCACCAAGTTCTATCTTCCTCCCACTCAATTCTTTCGAGAGAAACATTTCCTCGAGCAAGGATCCGTTTAAGCAACAAACACTTTGCACTAGGATCTGAGATAGAAGGTTCACCCAACTGATCTTAGGGTATTCTATGAAGATGCATTTGTCCGCCTTGGGTTCGACCTTATTAGGTGAAAACATTTTCCACACAAGTGTCGCAGCCCCAAATATTAAGAAATGACAGCTTAGGTTTCTATCAAACCATATTTCACACGGTTTCATCTCAAGGGATTTAGATGATGCCTTATTTAAAGTGAATGTAGTTGTCTATAACGCATAACCCCAAAATTATAGTAGTAAAATGATAAGAGACATCATAGCACGCACCATATCCAATAGAGCATGACTATGATGTTCGGACACACCATCACACTATGGTGTTCTAGGTGGCGTTAGTTGTGAAACAAATTTCACATTTGTCTTAAGTTGTATGCCAAAATAGTAACTCAGATATTCACCTCCACGATCATATCGCAGTCATTTTGATCTTCTTATCACGATGATCTTAAACTTCACTCTAAATTTGCTTGAACCTTTCAAACGATTCAGACTTGTGTTTCATTAAGCAAATATACACTATATCTACTCAAATCATCAGTGAAGGTAAGAAAATAATGATATCCACTGGACGCAACAAGACTCACTAGATTGCATACATCAACAAGAATTCATTTCCAATGAATCATTTGCCCGCTCCATCCAACGGGGTCCTTTAGTCATCTTGCCCAAGAGGCATGGTTCGCATGTCTCAACCGATTCGAAATCGAATGAGTCCAAATATCCATCAGCATGGAGTTTCTTCATGCACTTTATACCAATATGACATTTTGCGGCAGTGCCACAAGTATGTGGTACTATCATTATTTAACTTTGTATCTTTTGACATCAATGTTATAAACATGTGTATTACTACGATCAAGATTTCAACAAACCATTCTCACTGGGTGCATGACCATTGAAGGTATTATTCATGTAAACAGAATAACCATTATTCTCTAACTTAAATGAATAACCATATTTGCAATAAACATGATCTAATCATGTCCATGCTCAACGCAAAACACCAAATAACATTTATTTAGGTTCGTCACTAATCCTGAAGGTAGACAGAGCGTGCGATGTTGATCACATCAACCTTGGAAACATTTCCAACACATATCGTCACCTCGTCCTTAGTTAGTTATCCGTTTATTCCGTAGCTTTTATTTCGAGTTACTAACATTTAGCAATCGAACCGGTATCCAATACCCAGGTGCTACTAGGAGTACTAGCAAGGTACACATCAATAACTCGTATATCAAATATACTTCTGTCGATGTTGCCAGCCTTCTTATCTACCAAGTATCTAGGGTTGTTCCGCTTCAGCGACCGTTCACCTCAACATAAGCACTTAGTCTGGGGTTTGAGTTCAACTTTGCGTTGCATCACTGGAGGAGCAACTGACTTGCTATCCATGAAGTTTCCCTCCTTGCTCTTGCCCTTCTCGAAACTAGTGGTTTGATTAACCATCAACACTTGACACTCCTTCTTGATTTCTACCTTCGTGGTGTCAAACATCGTGAAAAGCTCAGGGATCAATATTTCTATCCCTCGCGTTTTATAGTTCATCACTAAGTTCTAGTAGCTTTAGTGATAGTGACTTGGAGAACTATATCAATCACTATCTTATCTGGAAGATCAACTCCTACTTGATTCAAGAGATTGTAGCACCCAGACAATCTGAGCACATGCTCA
Organism: Hordeum marinum; assembly: GCA_022496015.1. Lineage (NCBI taxonomy): Eukaryota > Viridiplantae > Streptophyta > Magnoliopsida > Poales > Poaceae > Hordeum > Hordeum marinum. The sequence goes on from CM039678.1 coordinate 43,059,030, forward strand.
ACGATTGAGATATTCTCTTTCATCTTGCAGGCAAAGAATCTTGTTGGACATCTCATATCTCACAACACGGGAACGAGCCTGAGATCCTAATTTCAGCTCTTAGAAACATCTCATATGTTCCATGACGTTCAAAACGTTTTTGGAACCTCAATTCTAAGCCGTAATGCATGATGCACTGAACTATCAAGTAGTTATCAGAACGTGCCTGTCAGATGTTCACAACATCTACAGACGACGCTAGAGGGGTTGGAGCACCGAGCGGTGCATTAAGGACATAAGCTTTCTGTGCAGCAATGAGGACAATCCTCAGAGAACGGACCCAGTCCGCAACATTGCTACCATCATCTTTCAACTCTTTCTCTAGGAACATATAAAAATTAAGGGAGCTACAGCACGAGCTAGTAATCTACAACATAATTTGCAAAGACATAATTGACTATGTTCATGATAATGAGTTCAATTAATCATATTACTTAAGAACTCCCACGAAAATTGACATCCCTCCGATCATTCGAGTGATACATGATCCAAATTCACCAACTCAAGTCCGATCATCACGTGAGTTGAGGTGGCTGCAATGGTGAACATCATTATGTTGATCATATCTACTATATGACTCATGTTCGACCTTTAGGTCTCTTGTGTTCCGAGGCCATGTCTGTACATGCTAGGCTCGTCAAGTTTAACCCGAGTGTTCTGCACATGCAAATCTGGCTTGCACCCGTTGTATGTGAACGTAGAGTCTATCACACCCGATCATCACGTGGTGTCTCAACACGACGAACTTTCGCAATGGTGCACACTCGGGGAGAACATAGTTTATCTTGAAATTAAGTGAGGGATCACCTTATAATGCTACCGTCATCCTAAGCAAAACAAGGTGCATAAAAAAATATTAACATCACATGCAAATCATAAGTGACATGATATGGCCATGAACTTGTGCTTTCGATCTCCATCTAGAAAGCACCGGCATGATCTCCATCGTCACCGGCATGACACCATGATCTCCATCATCTTGATCTCCATCAACGTGTCGCTATCGGGGTTGTCACGTCCTCCATGCTTCTACTACTATTGCTACCGTTTAGCGATAAAGTAAAGCATTACATAGCACTTAATGATTGACACGCAGGTCATACAATAATTAAAGACAACCCTATGGCTCCTGCCGGTTGCCGTATTCATCAACAGGCAAGTCGTGATAATCTATACATCACATATATCATATCATGTAATGGGCCATATCATATCACAACATACCCTGCAAAAACAAGTTCGACATCCTCTAATTGTTGTTGCATGTTTTACGTGGCTGCTACGGGTATCTAGCAAGAACAATTCTCACCTACGCAAAAACCACAACGGTGATACACTAGTTTCTTTTCAACCTTATCAAGGACCGCCTTTGTCGAATACGATCCAACTAAAGTGAGAGAAACTGGCACCCGCAAGCCATCTAAGCAACAAGTTGCATCGAGGGAACCGGTCTCTCGTAAGCGTACGAGTAATGTTGGTCCCGGCCACTTCATCTCACAATCCCGTTGAACCAAAATCCGACCAAGGGAGGAAGCAATCTAAGCATCAACGCCCACAAACCTTTTGTGTTCTACTCGAGATCTCATCGAACCATCAACCTAGCTCATGATGCCATTGTTGGGGTAAGTCGCATGGGAAACAAAAAATTTCCTATGCACATGCAAACCTATCCATGGTGATGAGCATATGCGACAGGGAGAGTGGATATACGTACCCTTGTAGATCGCTAAGCGGGAAGCGTTAAGAAACGCGGTTGGTGTAGTCGAACATCTTCCCGATCCAAATCGCTGAACGTCCCGCGATCTCATCACGATCCGTCCCGCGATCCAATCATGATCCATCCCGCGATCTCATCACAATCCGTCTTGCGATCTTGATCACGATCTGTCCCGCGAACTCATCACGATCCGTCCCGCGATCTCATCACGAACCGTCTCGCGATCTCGATCACGGTCCTTCCGATCTAGCGTCGAACGGATGGCACCTCCCCGTTCAGCACACGTGCAGCTTGATGACGATCTCCACTATCTTGATCCAGAAAGACGAGGTGGAGAGGAGAGAGAGTTCACCGGCAGCGTGACGGTGCTCTGGTGATGGTGGTGTAGCAATTCCGGAAGGGCTTCGCCTAAGCGCTGTAGAAAACCGATCTAGAGGAGTACCGGTGAAACGGGTAGCACGTGGCCGTAAAATCTATGCAAAAACCCTCTATTCCACCAGTATATATAGGATACAGGGAGAGGAGGACGCAGCCTTGGACTCCAAGGCTAGCTGGTTTGGCCGAGCCAAAAGAGGAGGAGTCCTACTCCTTCCTCCAGTCCTAGTAGGAGTAGGACTCTTCCTTTTTGCCTTTTTCCCACCTTTTTCTTTAGGCCTTATTCCTCCTGGCGCCATGGGCCTTTTGTGGCTGTTCCACCAGCCCACAAAGGGATCGTTATTATTCTCCCACAGCCCATGGACCCTCTAGGGTAGAAATACACCTCCCGGAGGTCTCCCGGTACACTACCGGCACTCCCGGTACACTACCGATGAGCCCGAAACTTTTCCGACGACCAAACTGGGACTTCCTATATATGAATCTTTACCTCCGAACCATTCCGGAGCTCCTCGTGACATCCGAGATCTCATTCGGGACTCCGAAAAAACTTCAGTTACCACCATACATAACTCTACAACACCGAAACGTCACCAAACCTTAAGTGTGGAGACCCTACGGGTTCGAGAACTATGTAGACATGACCGAGACACCTCTACGGTCAATAACCAATGGCGGGACCTGGACGTCCACATTGGTTCCTATATATTCTACGAAGATCTTTATCGTTCGAACCTCTATGTCAAGGATTCAGTTAATCCCGTACGATGTTCCCTTTGTTCTTCGGTATGTTACTTGCCCGAGGTTCGATCGTCGGTATCTCCATACCTAGTTCAACCTCGTTACCGGCAAGTCTCTTTACTCGTTCCATAATACAAGATCCCATAACTAACAATTAGTCACATTCCTTGCAAGGCTCATTATGATGTTGTATTACCGAGTGGGCCCCGAGATACCTCTCCGTCACACGGAGTAACAAATCCCAGTCTCGATCCATGCCAACTCAACAGACACCATCGGAGATACCTGTAGAGCACCTTTATAGTCACCCAGTTACGTTGCGACGTTTGATAAACACAAGGAACTCCTCCGATGTTCATGAGTTGCATGATCTCATGGTCATAGGAACACATACTTGACATGCAGAAAACAGTAGCAATAAACTGACACGATCATATGCTACGTTTGTAGTTTGGGTCCTGTCCATCACATCATTCTCCTAATGATGTGATCCCGTTATCAAATGACATCTCATGTCCATTGCTAGGAAATCTTAACCATCTTTTGATCAACGAGCTAGTCTATTAGAGGCATACTAAGGTCTGGTATTTTCTTCCCAGCCTTTTTGCATTTTCCCACCTTTTTCCTTTTGGTATTTTCTTCCCAGCCTCATGGGCTTTGTGTAGGACTTCCACCAGCCCACTAAGGTCTGGTATTCACCCTCCTACAGCCCATGTAGACTGTTAGGTCGAAATACCCCTCCCGGAGGTCTCCCGGTACACTACCGGCACTCCCGGTACACTACCGATGAGCCCGAAACTTTTCCGGCGACCAAACTTGGACTTCCTATAAATGAATATTTACCTCTGGACCATTCCGGACCTCCCCGTGACGTCTGGGATCTCATCCGGGACTCCGAACAACCTTCGGTCACCACCATACATAACTCTATACTACCGAAACGTCACCGAACCTTAAGTGTGCAGACCCTGCGGGTTCGAGAACTATGTAGACATGACCGAGACACCTCTCCGATCAATAACCAATGGCGGGACCTGGACGTCCACATTGGTTCCTACATATTCTATGAAGATCTTTATCGGTCAAACCTCTATGTCAAGGATTCAGTTAATCCCGTATAACGTTCCCTTTGTTCTTCGGTATGTTACTTGCCCGAGATTCGATCGTTGGTATCTCCATACCTAGTTCAACCTCGTTACTGGCAAGTCTCTTTACTCGTTCTGTAATACAAGATCCCGCAACTAACAATTAGTCACATTGCTTGCAAGGCTCATTGTGATGTTGTATTATCGAGTGGGCCCCGAGATACCTCTCCGTCACACGGAGTAACAAATCCCAGTCTCGATCCATGCCAACTCAACAGACACCATCGGAGATACCTGTAGAGCACCTTTATAGTCACCCAGTTACGTTGCGAAATTTGATACACACAAGGCACTCCTCCGATATCCGTGAGTTGCTTGATCTCATGGTCATAGGAACATATACTTGACATGCAGAAAACAGTAGCAATAAACTGACACGATCATATGCTATGTTTGTAGTTTGGGTCTTGTCCATCACATCATTCTCCTAATGATGTGATCCCGTTATCAAATGACATCTCATGCCCATGGCTAGGAAACCTTAACCATCTTTTGATCAACGAGCTAGTTCACTAGAGGCATACTAGGGACATAGTGTTTGTCTATGTATCCACACATGTATCCATGTTTCCAATTAATACAATTATAGCATGGATAATAAAATATTATCATGAACAAGGAAATATAATAATAAACACTTTATTTATTGCCTCTAGGGCATATTTCCGACAACTACCTATCCTGAATATTGGAGTGGAAAGACTCGAAGCAACTAGAAGTTCTTCTAAGGATTCTAACAATTCTCGTAGTGGCATAATTTAGGAGAATGATCAACTTACTGAGAAATCATCAATTAAAGAGTTTGGTGATTACTGACAAAACACCACGTAACCCTACTTGCCTTGCAAAATTTCAGGGAATATATCAGGTCCAGGAACTTCTTTTTCGCAAAGCTAATCCTTATTCGGTCAAAAAATAAAGTAAAAAGTGTATATAAAGTGATGAAATTTTTACATAAGGACAACCATATGATGAGTAGTATTCTAGGGAATTTTTGATTTTTCTTCCAAAATGATTAAAAATTAAATTGAAAAACCAATTCAGCCCCTATTTGACAAAAAGATTGAACCAAAAAAGAGTATCGAAAAACTTATGAAATTTCGACAAAAGGACAACCATATAATGACTAGCATTGTAAGAAATTTTCAGTCGCTTTTGCAACAGATGAAAAAGATGAAATAAGTTGAGTTGGCTACCTAGACAGCTTTGACTCGGTCAAAACTAGTTGACCGGCCCAAAACTGAGTCAAGGTTGTCCCACTTTTGTAGAGATTTTATAGGCCGTATATTATCTCAAATGATGATGACACGACGAAACAAAGTGGACAGTTTTGATGATACCCACAACTTTCATGTAGAACACTTTTCCATACAAGGTCGTCTTGATGGTCGAACAGCTCGCTTGAAACAAGCAATCGCTGGTGCTACCAATCAGACATGTGTCTGATTGGGCGCTCCCACTTTCGGCCTTGTGTTAGGGCCGCACTTTGATGCTTCTAAGTTTTACATACGACCTTGGATCGAGATGATTTCTATATCAAAATCGATTGCTTTAACGGGACGAATACAATCTGTGTTGAACCTTTTCTCATATGAGGTCGTCTTCGGGACTTAATCAACCGAATAGTACTTTGAATATCTTAGTACTTTGAGTATAGTTTCGGCCTTCGAGATGTGATCAGACGGAGGTGACCCAAACTTCAAAGATGTTCATGTCAACACTATGGAACTTTTTTGTGTAGAGCACATCTTCGTTTGAATCCATCTTAATAACGTTTTCTTTCGTGTCAAAATCTGGTGTCAACACATGCCCCCTATTTTTTGGCAAAGCTTGTATATTGAAAAATAATCTGTAATGTATTTGTTCTAAGGACGATGTCAACACCATATCGGCCATTTTATATACTTAGGGCGATAATTCTATATCGGCCATTTTTGTTTACATCATACCTTGAAACCGATTACCACCAATCAACTTTAAAGAGATGGGAATGAACCTAGGCCAAAGCAACACCAGCCGGATTATCCATGTGAACGACTTGTACTTCATCATCGACCCATTGTATTAAGAATTGATGCATGGTAGATGGCACGCACTGGTTAGCATGAACCCAATCACGACCTAATATAACATTATAGTTACATTGCACCTTGACGATGAAGAATGTGATGGCCAAAGTTTTTCTCCCTACAATGAGTTTCATGCACATCACACCTTTGGCCTTTGTCTTTTCTGTACCCTCAAATCCTTGCGAAATCCGTCCTCATGGATGCCCGGGCTCTGCGCCCGGCAATCACCATCGTGGAGGCAGAAGCGGAGAGGCAACTCTACGAGCACCAGGCAGTGGACAGACATGACTCCCCCCACCTACCGGCCCGCCCTTCCATCATTGGAAAGGCTACTCCAATGATGACGATGACACCGAAGGCAACGGGGATGCGTCCGAGCAGGGCGGCCACATGTATGCGCGGATGACCGACAATTGTATCACTGCGGACAAGTACAATGTTTGGTTAGGGGTCAGCATTGGAGATGCATTTATACACAAGAATCACATTGCACAATATGATACAATGGTATTCTATTTTTAGAAAATAATAATTTCACAATTTATGCAAAAAATAATGATAGATCAAGTGACCAGTGGCCCTTTTCTGTTCGTTTGTGTACACAACATAAACAAAATATGCTTTTTCCAAACTAAGTTTTCCGCATTTTATTGCTAGGTAATTATTTTAGCAATTGGTGCTTCTTTTTCCATTTGACGTCAAAGAAATAGCGCGCCAGCGCTCTTATTATTGAGAAAAAGAAATCCCTGTAATATATCCAACACCACGCCTCCCTCTCTCAACTTCTCACCCACGTCGCCATCTCTCCACTTCTCCTCTTCTTCAACCCTCTAATCCATCCTAATCAATCTAATTGGATCCTTCCAATCCACTGGCCGCTGATGTGCATCGCCTCAATACATGTGCGGCGGTCGATTGGATTGGTGGACGGATTGACGAAGACTCGGCGGGCGGGCGGGTGGGGGGGGGCGGGGCACAGAGTACGGTTGGAGTGTGCGTCGGGGACGACACTCGATTTGGTGGGTAGGTCGAAGGAAACGTCTGCTGTAACGAGCAACTATGTCTTCAACCTACAGGTGGATTAGGTAGAGCAAGCACGGAAGTACAACCATCCTGCCTAGGGTAGCTACGCCCCAGGTTCGTATTGTTCCTGACCATTGTGTTGTGTTATCTTAGGTGTTGGTCCAAAAACCACTTAAATTCTTTGATCTCAAACTCATCGCTTAATTTGATTTCTTGTGGCTTAATAGATGTAAAGGCTTTTCTGTCTAGTTGTGCAAATTGTAGGAGCTCTGCTCCATGGTAGGAGCAGAGTAACTAGTAAGATACATTAAGCCACATCACACACAGTCACTAGCAGTGGCCGAATTACGATTCAATTAGGCCTATTTGATTCAGTGACTCATTACTTTCAGACAATTGACTTCGAGTGACACAGAAGAACAAACTGGATAAACTAGCACACTCAACTCGGATCGAGAAAATATGGCAATCATAAATCCATCAAGCACTGCCAGAGCATTACATAAATTACATCTAAGTGGCAGAAATATTCCATTAATATTCAGATTGATCAGGCAAGGCCACGAAAGCAGCACCACAGAAACATTCTCTTAGAACCACAACTACACACTCACAATCGGTCCATCATCAATCCATCAATTTCCTGTTGAGTGTTTTTTCTTTGAGAAATTCCTATTGAGTGGGGTGTTGGCCTATTGCTTTGATTTTTTATTTCCTCCGGCCCAACTCTGAATTTCTTATTATATGCAGCCTGACCCAAATTCCCATGCCCACCTTGGACACCCTATAGATCTGCCCCTGGTCACTAGTAACACAAAACATTCAATCACAGGTTATTCATCACAGATTGCATGCACAAGTAGTAGTTTATACCACTACTAATCAATTCTGTTAGCAAACCTTGAAAATGGTACAGGAGTAAGTCATCGTTGGATCTATAAACAGTGAGAAGAAGTCAGTTAAATGTACGAATTAGTTTCATACTAGCTACTAGATGACTGGTTAATTATTAGAGCACTGACTTAGGATTCCATCTTATGGTTGTGTTAGATAACCTTATTGTCCTCTATTTGTTCACTTCGTTTAACACTAAGTTGTAGTAGTATGCCTTAACTTATTCATTCCGTAAGAAGGGGAAAATAAAACTTAAGTTTTTCTGTACTCCTTTTTTTTCTGTTGCAATATGTATGATATTTCGACTTATTTGAGTGGGGGAAATGTGAATTCACTTGAGGAAGTTACAAAATGTCATTTTGATCATGTGAATTGCTGCAGACTGGGGCATTTTCTCTCTGTACATGCCATGCCGCGCACTGAACTTTTGGTTGACGTCTGTAGTTTCTGTTACTTTGGCAGATTAACAATGTCGAGGATACCAAGACGACTTCAGGACTTGAACCTTTCAATGCATGATCCAGAACATGTGCAGCTTTGTGAAGACAGTCTACAAGGTCCTCCAGAGATTGATAATAGAGTACCAGGAAGATCTCATGAATCCAGTAGCCAAATCAAGATAATTTGTAAGTTTCCATGACTAAACTTCTTCAGAATGAAGTTTTTATTATTGCTCGTTTCAAACTTGTTGGGATATTCATGCTTGCAGGGCCAAATGGAGAGACACAACAAATTGTAGGGGAATTTCGTCTGAAGAATTTATCTTAGGTAGATGGAGGAAAGATAATCGTGGAGACAAATGAAAAAGGTGTTCCAAATGAAAGGTCTGCTTCCATTCTTAGCAGCTATCTTAGCCAGATTGCAGAGAACTCCACATTTACACCACTGAAGATTCCAAGATGGGACAATGAATTATTTGTGCAAAGAAAGAACAACATGATCAAGGATGTGGACGTGATTTTTAAACAGCAGCTTCAGATACATATTTCTTTGATGTATCATCACATACATCTTTATTGTCATTTCCCATCTAAACAACTATATTTACTTTGTTGAAGGAGAAATTTGTCTATCCATCTGAGACAAAGCAGCTTACACGAGACTGGATCCTAATGACTGTTAGCAAAAGATGGAGAGCCTAAAAATCTCACTTGAAGAAAAAACATTTCAAACGCAAAGACAGGTCTCTCCAGGAGATTATCAGTAATGTTCCAGTAGGTGTTAATGTGCATCAGTAGGAGCCTCTAGTTGGAATGTGGTGTCAGGATTCACACATGGTGATTATCTCACCCCCTCATGCTCATACTTAGCCAAAATTAGTTTTCTAACATTATGTACCTGCATCTGATTGTTTTACAGAAGTTATGCGAGAAAAACACAGAGTGTGCTAAGCAACAAAAGAATCCACACACAACTGCGAGAAAAAGCCATGCCAGGTTACAAAAAGGAATGGTGGGAACTATCCCTTTTATACTTTTTACTACGTGACAAATTGTTATCCTCAAAAATAACTATTTGTGGACCTACGTACTTTGCTGAATAGGAAATCAAAAAGAAAGCACCAATCCATAAGATTGACCTATGGGATGAAGCTCATAAGAAAAAAGATGGCAATTACACAAGCGGGAATGTGAAGACAATAATGGTACATTCTATTTAGTATGCCTACAGTCCAACATACAATGTATTCCATAGTATAATAATAAATTAATAATTAGTCCTATTTAATAGGATGCGGCTAATGAGGAGTTAAGCAAAAGGGAAATCGATCACAATGGTAGCCTTTCCATTGACGATTATAGTGAAGCCTTTAAAGGCGCACTTGCTAAAAAGGCAAAACTTCGAGGTTACTATGATGAAAAGTATTGGCGCGGAAAAAATGTTTCTCAGGGAATAAATTTTGTTGGGAAATCTGATTAAGAAAATCTTCAGTTTCAAGTACGCATGGTCAAAGATAATGTAGAAGATGTCAAAGATGATGTAAAGGATGTCAAAGGTGATGTAGGGGACTTCAGAGGTCAGATGCCTATGATTGCTGCATTCCTTGGCAAAAAGTTTCTTGGAGAGATTTGGAAAAATGAAGTAAATTCTCCAACAAAAAAACATCAAGTTAGCATATGAAACCCAGTTATATTTGTGCAAAGATGAAATTAGTGAACAATGATATGCTATTATAATTCTATTACAGGTCACTCTACCTGAAAGAGATAACAATCTCCAAAGTGAATCTTATAATGTCCTTGAACAATCAAAGAATGATGTGCAGAAGCCACAAACTACCACGCAGGTAATGTAATGGGATTTTCATGTACTATTAATGTAGGTCCGTTCTAATGTCTTACAACTATTGCCTTAATAGGAGTTGCACCAAACCAAATCAAAAGAGGATTGTGGCAATGCGCCTTTACCACATGAATATGTGAGCACTAAGGTGTGTCAACTAACCTGTACTCATTTATTAATTATCTTCTTCTAGTAAGGATTGTTTGAACCCTTATACTAGTCAAATATTGGAAAGCTATCTTATCATCAAGTTAAAACTTTGTGAAATATTAACCTTTAGGTTAGCAACTATAACCTGATTTGGTTTGTATATACCTCCCTAGTAATCTTAACCTACTGCAAGGACTTATCTAGCTTTTCATCGATGATGATGATGACACCTTTTCCTATTAAATTTCAGAATGCCCATGCTGAACATAATCTTGTAGTGCAGAAAGGTGGTCCTGAACCAAGTTTACGACTTCACAAGGTCACTAAGCAGGTAAACATATGCTACATATCGAAATGGCATTGATTCTACAAGAGGTTGTCTAATTTTTTATGTAATTGCAAGGTAAATGACATTATTATGAAACAACAATCCCATTTTGACAAGTTCGTTTCAAATACTTTAGTGACACCACTAGCAGATCTTAGATTCAACCAAGTATTTGAAAATTGTATTGCATAGAATAGTAACATGATTTGGACCGATGGAACCACAAGTTAGTCACACACATATCATTGCAGCTGCAAGAGATCTTCAAAGAAACTAATTAATCACTTTTGAATTGCTACATGAGTACTAAAAAACACCGATTTTTCATAGATGATCTTGTTGGTGGAAACCTTGCATAGATATTGAGGAATACCTGGCCCTTGAATATTAGGTGAATTCTGTTTTTACTATATAAATTTACATGACATGATTTTAATTTATTTGCATGTTGCATTCATTCCTACTTATCACAATAAATAATTTTGTAATAAGACTTTCATCTAATTTGATAGGAAAGTGTGCAGACCGAAAGTACGGGTAGAATAAGGCTCCTTACTTAGTGCACGCATCGGAACTCTTCAAAACAATCATTCTTGATTATTATTGATCATGAGTCTACCTTCACACGTATTCCTATTTAATTGCAGAATGCTCATGCTGAAAATAGCAATGCAATCAAGCCACATGGTCATCACCAAGTCACTAAGCAGGTACATATAGGCTTGATATCCAAATTAAAGTGATTGTATAATAGATAGTTGGTCTAATTATTTGTGAAATTGTTCTTATTTGCGTAAAATGAAATCTTCTCAGGTTCATCAATAACAACTGTTCCATTTCTTAAAAAATAGGATAAAACTGAAGTCATGTTGTATTCAATGAACTCAAGAAACAAAGACAAACTCGTGGCCAAAGGAACTTTAGTGAGTAAAGAGAAAACATATGTGGTTGGAGGAGACATGCTTGGAATGCAATATGTCGTAGTTCTTGTTTGTGGCTATACATATCTAGCAGATGAGAGACTCGTTAGACGATATGAAAAATTCCAAACAGTAAAGGATGCTTTTGGTTCTGTTATTGCTTGGCTTCGCTCACATGTAAGTATGTTTGCATTCAACGATTGTGTATGTTCCGCTATGCACATGTGTGATATGTTATTTATCAAGAATCTTTGTGATTATTAGGTAAAAGTAGTTAAGCCAACCACTCAAGCACAACCACCAAGCATTGGTATGATTGTTTCTCATAATTCATCAAATAATCTCTTATCTTCGACGGATCTATAAACATATGTTCATGTAAACATTGTTCATCTCTTTTTCAGGGTGGTGAAGACTTGAAAATGGAGTGCTTTAAAGGAGGCAGGAGTAGTTGGGTAGCTGAGGATATGAACAGAGTGCACTGGAAGAGTCACGAGCAGTTGACGAACCTTCTTTGAATGAAAAAATATTATGCTTTATGTATAGATTTAAGCTTCACAGAGAAACATAGTTCCATTCTATAGTGTATTTTCATATTTATTTGCATCAAAGCATGTTTCCTATAAATGTTTGATATTATTCAGTTGTGGACTCCACATACTTTCAGTGGAGACATTGTTTCTGCTAATTAGTGCATTGGTTGTTGTTACTGTGGCCGCTACTATTTGCAAAATCAATCTATGACGTGGAATGATACCTTTGTATCATGATATTATTTGATCAATCTGCATGTGCAGTCGTGACATTATACAGTAATTGAATTTAAAATGATGAAACAAATTTGAAATAAATCAAATAACATTTGAAGTAAACTATTCCATTTGTATACAGGTGTTTATGTATAATTAAAGAAGAGTATAAGAGGCGAATAATGTCTAATGGTAGTGAAGGTAATTGAATTTGAAATAATGAAACAAATTCGAAATTAATTAATTAATATTTGAAGTAAAATATTCCATTTACATAAAAATGCTTATTGATATCTATAGACGATTATAAGAAGCGAATGAAATGTGCCTATGTGTAGAGATGTAATATGGGCATGCCTAATATAACGTCTCTACAGGTAGACATGATCTTGAACGTCCCTAGAAAGCGTCTCGTGTCTTGCAAGACACGCTTGGCAAGCATGTCTACATTGTTGAGATGGTCCGTGGGATACGCTCCAAGGACACTTTACTAAAACGGTTCTATAGTTGCCTAGAGATGAAACAACACATCTCTAGGTATGAAACAACACGTCTCCAAGGATGCCACCCAGAAGTGCGGGGCCCTTGAGCAGAAGGGCAAGGCGAGCGCAGCCGAACTGTCCACCCTGAAGAACGATCTTCAGAAGGAGCGGGTGGACAGACGATTCTATGAGGAGCAGGTCAGCCAAGCGAAGGACATAATGGATGGTAAGCCATACTTCTTACAGTGTGTCTTCGGGGATGGCAAATTCAAATTGCTTACCCAGGTGAGGCATTCTTCAGGCGCCTCCTCCAATCTCCAGAAGAGTGTGGCGGACGGCAACATGTTGTTTGCCTCGAGGAAAGAAGGAGACGAAGGTCAGCTGTTCTGGGCATAGTTCGGAGCCCCCGAGTGCTCGCCTCTTCTCATGGAGCAGCTAAAACAGCTAATGGAGCTGCACCAGATGGCGGAGCCGGCCATCAAGGACCTCTTCATCTGCCTATGGCTCGGCGAGCCGCTGCTAGGCAGCTACTTAGGCCTAGTGCAGAAGATACTCGCCGCTTTGCCCAGCTTCGACACCGTGACGTGCTCCTCCTCCATCGAGGGAGTCTAGATGGACCTTGCCAAGGCCAAGGTGCACTAGCCGGGGCTGGATCCGATGAAGGCAGCCACTGCCCCGCCACCTCCCAAGAAGGATTATAGACACCCGGAGCTATACTTCGTTGGAGTGATGGAAGGTGCTCGGGCGATAGCTTCTCAGTGTTCAGGAGACAATGTATTTGAATGAATTGTAACGCATCCGAAGACTTTTCAAAGTTTTTAATATTATAAATTATTTATTCAGCTTTGATGTTTTTACATTCCTTTATGACTCCTGTGTGGCCATTTAAAACTGAAAGATGCAAGTCGTCGGCTTCAGCCCCCATGTAGATACTACATGGGGTATCTCTCCCAATGCACAATATTCCTTAATCAAGAGATCGGAACCCGAAGGTGGTAGAGTGCAGCGGACTAGGCAATCAGACTATAGTGCCTTATTTCTTTCACTTAGCCGTAGGGGTGCGAAAAGGACTACGGGGGATTAAGGACTAGCTCCCGAAGTATTGTGATGTTTGGATGAATCGCGGCTAAGGCCAGCATCACATGGTTCGCATGGACAGAAAGCCCCTCGCACAACGCGGAATATCCTCTATAAGGATAACACTTCAGGCTCGGATTCACAGACCGGCTCTTGCATACTATGACGGTCAGTTTTCGGCTTTCTCTTCTGAGGTGCTTGACCAGACTAACCGGAAGCACAATCGTAGGGGTTCTCCCTTTGCACTTTTAGCCGAACGAGCGGAACGTAAAGGGGAAAACACAGGAGCCGGGCAACCCATGTATTGACCCAAGACATAGTTCGGAGCCGATGCATATAAAATGAACTCCAAGACGTCGAACACATAATAAAACATATGTAAGGTGATTTGTTTGTACGCTCGAGCCCCCGTATATTATCCGGTTGCGTCATTACATATCGAACTGTGTCACGGGAAGAGGGAGAAAAGGAAAATATGTGCCAAAAAGGACAAAGAGACAATCATGTGAAATGATGCTATATATTTTTATTTTTTCCATAACTCTCCTTACTCGAAGTGCCGAATTTTTGCTTACAGGTATGTCAGAAAAAAAAGAGATTACATGTGTAGTTGTACCAGGGGTCTTCGATTGGTGGCCTTACGTCCTCGATGTGCCCTGTTGCTAGTTGACTCCTGATGCTTGGCTATTCGGCGAACGGATCTTACTAACAAGGTCTTGAAAAGTCGCCGAATTATGAATAAGCTTTACGCCCTTGGTGGGGTCTTTAATGCTCCCCATGTTGTGCCTAAAGACGTACTGAGTGGTAGTAGTCCGGTCCAACTGGACTCCCACATTTTATCCCACTGTTGCCCATGGAATTTTAAATGCGAAGTTGTGCCTTCTTGGCACCTACTTCACGGATACTAGGGCGTGCGATGGGGAGTGAGTCCCTATTCGAGGGGGGGAAGACTCTTGGAGTTCGGCCTGCAGCCGAGCTCGCTTGCCAACCTTGCGTGCCTTTACGGCAGATGCCGGTACTTGTTGATCATCTTTGTAAATAAATTTGGCCGCCAGGGCTAATGCACGCATGTTCCTCAGTTCGTAAGGACGGCTCCGTATTGCTATTAATAAAGATGACCCCTTTGGGGCCAGGCATCTTGAGCTTGAGATATACGTAATGTGGGACGGCGTTGAAACGAGCAAATAATGTTCAGCCGAGCAGGGCATGATAGCCGCTGTGGAAGGGCACAATGCCGAAGATCAAGTGTTCGCTGCGAAAATTGTCAGGCGAGCCGAAAACAACTTCTAGGGTAACAAAGCCCATGCATCGGCCTTTGACACCTGGTATCACGCCTTTAACAGTTGTGTTACTGGGTTTAATCCGTGACGGATCTGTGTCCATCTTTTTCACTGTGTCTGAATAAATCAGGTTGAGGCTACTTCCTCCATCTATTAGGACTTTTTTGAGGAGATACCCATGGATAATGGGGTCGAGGACAAGTGTGGCCCAACCCCCGTGACGGATACTGGTCGGGTGATCGTGTCAACAAAGGTGATCAGATATGCCGACGATGGGTTGTACTTTGGCGCCACGGGCTCTACGGCGTAAACCTCTCAAAGGGCATGCTTCCTATCCTTCTTGGGTATATGGGTGGCGTATATCACGTTTACCGTCTTGACTTCCGGAGGAAATTACTTTTCATTGCCACCAATCGGACCCTGAGGCTCATCGTCATCCTCGCTGTGAGGGCTCTTGCTTTGATTATCGGGCGGGAGCTTGCCGACCTGTTTAAACACCCAATAATTGCGGTGTGTGTGGTTGGTGGGCATCTCTTGGGTCCCATGGATTTGGCAAGGCATGACCATGATTTTCTCGAGCGGAGTGGGTTCGTCGCGATTGCCTTTAGGAGGCTTCTTCCGCTACCCAGGACGGGAGTTGCGGAATCCGGCGTTGACGGCCATATCATCGGCATCACTGTTATTGTGCCGGCACTTGTTCTTGTTGCGCTTGGGCTTCCCGTTGCCATTCAGAAGCTCTAAGGTTCCGGGCACTTCGGAGTTGTGGCTGCGCCTTGCCATCCAATTTTCTTCACCCGTGCAGAAGCGTGTCATCAGGAAAGTTAGGGAAGACATGATCCGAGGTTTATCCTGACCGAGCTGGCGAGCCAACCATTCGTCCAGAATATTATGTCTAAAAGAGGCTATTGCCTTAGCATCCGAACAATCGGCAATCTGGTTCTTCTTGGTCAAGAACCGATTCCAGAATTGTCATGCAGACTCTTCGGGGTTTTGTACGATGTTACTTAGGTCGGAGGAGTCCGTGGCCGAACATAGGTTCCCTGGAAGTTAGATTGGAATGCATCCTCTAGGTCTTCCCAGCATCCGATGGAGTTTTCGGGGAGGCTGTTTAGCCAGTGCCAAGGTGGCCCCTTCAGTTTAAGGGGGAGGTATTTGATGGCGTGGAGATAATCTCCTTGAGCCATGTGTATCTAGAGGAGGAAGTCCTCGATCTGTACTATTGGGTCAATTGTCCCATCGTACTGTTCGATGTTCACGGGTTTAAACCCTTCCGGGAATTGATGCCGCATCACCTCATATGTGAAACATAGAGGGTGAGCGGTGCCTGAAATCCGAGCTATGTCATGCCTGTGATCTGCGCCTGTTTTGGCTCAGTTGGTTTCCCGGTCTTTGTTATTACCTCGATCGAGCGATGGTGTATACCCAGCCCGTCTATCGGGTGAGTAGTCTCTGGATCCATAGATGGATCTTGTACGGCCTGCTCTGTGATCTACGTTGTCACGTAGGTCGAACTTGCCATTGGGCTCTAGTGGCTCCTTTCCCCATCTCCGGGGTATTACCGGCCTATCACCGGCGTCGTCAGCCGTCCGATCATGCCCGTGAGGAGGGCGGTCTGGCTTGTCGTACGGAGTATGTTTTGGAGACGGAGTATCGGTGAGCTCGTCGTCGAATTGTGGCAGCAACCTTCTTTGTGGATAGCTTTTCGGCTGGTCCAATAGACCAGCTCCATTTCCTTCCTTAGCTGAGAGCAATCGTGTCCACTGGTCAATGAGGTTATCCTGTTCGGCTTTAAACTGCCATTCCTTAGCTGTCAGGCTACGCACCGTTGCTATGAGCTGATGTCTAAATAGTTCCTGATCTTCAAGGCTATGGGGGATGTCCAAGTCATCGGCTGCTGGGGTATCATCCTCTTTGACAGGAGGGAGGTAGTAATCGTCCTCGGAGTCATTGATGCCGTCGTGGTTGCTCTGGTCTTTAGGCCTTTCTTGACCCTCTAACGGGTGTTCGGGGATATCAGGGTTGCCGTGGTCATCGAGGGTAACCCCGTCCCCGATGCCAATGATAGCTTTCCTTCCCTTTTTGCCTTTGGACCGCTTATGCAGTTTCCGGCGCCTTGACGGCGTGTCGCCTGACTTATCACCATCATTGTTAGGCGTTTTCTCGCCATTGGGAGTGTCCACCATGTAGACATCATATGTTCATCTTCCGATATTAACAACAGTGGGGGCGCGATCCTCTTCATCCTTGTATTCTGCCTCGTCGAAGGCATAGTCAAGCATGTTGGTTAAATCTTCGACTGTGGCTATCAAGTGGGTGGTGGGTGGGACGAAAAAATCATCCCGACCCATACTGTGGCCGATCTGAACAGAGATCAGAGCCGGATCCTCGGAAATTTCCATCGATGAGATCCGATCTAGAGTTTCATCGAACGTCGAGGGCTTGCTCGTATAATACTGTTTGGAACCTTCGGAGTTGACCCCCGATGCATCTGAACGAGGAAGATGTTCGGCAAGAACAAGTGTCTGGCCTTTCGACACTATGGCCAGATCCGGACCAGGAGTAGGTAGACCACCGTGGTTTACCCCGCCGGTGTTACTGGAGAAGGAACTCGAGGTTAAAGCCTCGGAGTCTTCGGGCGTGGCTAGCGAAGTCACAAGCCCGGTTGGTGACAAGTCACCCCGAGAGTCTAAGAAGAACTCCAGGTTCCCGAATCTGACCTCTCAATCAGGGGCGAAGCTCTCGACTCGGCCTAGATGGCTGGTCGGGTCGACGTGCAGCACAACGCTGCCGAAGGCGAAGATATGTCTGGGGACGAAACTGTCCATATTGTGGACCTCTTCGTTGATGACAAAGCGATACATCTATCCGTTGAGTGCTCACAGAGGAACTCTCAATGAAAGCATCAATGTCAGTGTCAAAACCAGCGGATCTCGGGTAGGGGGTCCCGAACTGTGAGAATAGAATCGATGGTAACAGGAGACGATTGGGACACATATTTACCCAAGTTCGGGCCCTCCTATGGAGGTAGTACCCTACGTCTTGCTTGGTTGTATTGATGGTATGGGTGGTTACAGAGTTGATCTACCTCGAGATCGAATAGCTAACCCTAGATGAGTTGTTATGTGTCCATAACCTAAAACCCTCCGGCTTATATAGACGCCAGGGGTACCTAGGGTTTACACATGGTCGGTTACACGCCGAAGAGATAAACATGCCTATTTTCTACATCAAATGTGGAGCGCAAGCCGTACTTCCCGAAGCTTCCATCTTGGAGATAAGGTCTTCAATGAATCCCGTGTTCGGTAAGTAGCCCATATAGTCCGGCCCATAGAGATAGGTCAGCCTCACGAGGACCCCTTATTCCAGGAGTGCCTCAGAGGTAGGAGAGGAAGAACAAGAGGATACAGGGAGTTCAGATTTCTAATCACACAATGCCCTCCTCTAGTTCTCTTCCTCCGCTTCCATAGCCCTTGCTAACTCGGTGGAGACAGCTAGCTCTACGCCTCTACTAGGCCGCCTTGTTGTTGGTCTTCTTCTTCTTGGGCCATGACTGGTTCATGTCCGTGACATTTGGTGACCTCCTCTGCAACCACCTTCCTCCGCTTCGTCGGTCGCAAGGAGCCGTCGTCGGAGGCTTCAGCTTCGTTCGTGCACTGCATGTGCACCGACTGTGCCAGGCGCAACTCCATGCCGATGTGGTACCCCGGCTATGGCTCCGCTATCATGCCCTGCAGCGCGTCCATCACAACATCCATGCGCCCCCGCGTGTAGTCCTCGAGCCCAGGGCTAGCTCTAGCATTGTGGGGGCCCTAGTGTAATTGAGGCACAATAAACACTAATAGAGTAACACGTATATTTAAACAATATATGTCGTGTACCATCAAACATATAAAAAAACATAATTTTGGTTGACAGATAAATAGTAATTATAATGATGCAAATAGTAATTATAATGTACTCAAGTTAAATAACTATTGAATAAATACAATGTGGTGAAGTGCGTCGAGGAGGGGGGCATATGCCTCCTTTCCATGTTTTTTTGTCATGTCAAACTTTTTTTATACTTTATTTCAGTTTGTAGATATATTGGGCCCTTAATTGAGATGGGCCCTAGGCCGCCGCACCTTTTGCCATGGCCAAGGGTCGGCCCTGCAACAGCCGGAGGATGCCTACATCGGCGATCACCTTGACACGTGGTCTATGGCGGCATGCCCATTGCCACATTCGAGACTAGTATGGAACACAAGACCTAGATCTCACTGCTGTGGTGGCAGGGTATATCACATGCGCCAGCAACGACCTATCCCACTGGAGCGAGCCTGCCATGTCACCGACCGACAGGACGACGAAGTGGAGATAGTGGATCATCGTCACGATCGTAGTCAAGGTAGAACGCGGCTCTCTCCCTAGCTTCCACTTGGTAAGCAGTTGCAAGAGATGTCCAACCAGGGCAACCGAAATAGGTGTCGTCTGACTCATTGGTGACAAGGAAATTGAAGTATTCGACCGTCAACATCTTCATTATGGTGCATTGGAACATGATGGTTGCATCAAGCGGAACTCGAAACTTCTCTAAGAAGTCACGCCTTGCCCGGAAAGGGATAGACTGAGCGAAATTTGAAAAAATAACTAGTTAGACAATTTCGGGAACAAACGTACCATACGAAACTCAAACAGAACATGTTGAACTAAATCACACACACACACACACACACACACACACACACACACACACACCGGAGCGAGCCTGCCATGTCTCTGGCCAGCGGGATGACGAAGAGGAAGATCGATGAAGAACTTCCTATTCTTCTGGCATCTCAAAGCATCACAAGTCTTACACGGGGCATCCATTTTTTGCTGTCAATATCGTTGATCAAAGTAATCATAGATAATTAAACTAAATAACTTACACATCAAAATAGAACATATATGCACTAGTAATTAAGCATATACGAAATATGTAATGGTACATCCATCTCACTAACATAAAACATAATTAAGCACGGTTCAAACATATAATAACATGCATAAAGTTAAACAGTCATTATTTATATACGAAACAACTAATGCTACGTCCATCTCTAGCAAGATAAGAACCAGAGTGGCCGGCCTCGTGGTCGTCCCTGGTGGAACTACGACGAAGCAGTAACGACCAAACCTCCTCCTCCTCCTCATGCTCCTCCTTGTCCTTGAGCTTATCCCAATCAATGGGATCCTCCTCTCCACTCTTCTTTGTTGCATACTGAAGGAGCATCATCTTGTTGGTCTCTAAGAGTTTGTCATCTCTCACAAGCTCCATTACTAATGGGACAAACAATTGTTGCTCGGCCTGGAGGTTCTCCTTCTCCTCGACCCTAGTGCATATCCTTATGTTCTCCGGCGCGAGGAACTGCGCGTACTCATGGTAATCAGGGAACTTTAGAATCGATTTTTCCTTGTGATACTCAACCGCCTTTGCTTCATAGGCACACGCCGCTAACTCTGGTGTGTCTCAGTAGCCAAGCTGGTGGACGACATTGTCCTTCATGACGTTTGCATAGTACTTAGTATCCTTTTATCGCACACCACGAAACTTCGGAGCCATATGACAAAATCTCCAACACCTATATATATACAATCTATAGGCAATGTAATTAAACCAGAAAACTATACTAAAATCTGAAACTACAAAACTACACGAAAATCTGAAAATATACAACTACACTAAAACCTAAACTACAAAACTACGCTAAAATCTGAAATTACAAAACTACACTAAAAATCTGAAACTACACATACTACACTAAAAAACTGAAACTAAACAAGTACATTAAAAATCTGAAACTATACAAACTACAGTAAAAACCTAAAAGTACACAACTACACTAAATAATTGAAACTACACTAAAAATCTGAAACTACAAAACTACATTAAAATCTAAAACTACAAAAACTACACTAAAAATCTGAAACTACAAAAAATACATAAAAAATCTGAAACTACACAAACTACACTAAAAACCTGAAAGTACACAACTACACTAAATATTTGAAACTACACAACTACACTAAAAATCTGAAACTACACATACTATACTAAAAAACATAAACTACAAAACTATCCTAAAAATCTGAAACTACAATTACTCACCCACGATGGAGGCGACGGGGCGGCGGTGGACGCGCGGAGATGGTGACGACGGTGGAGGCGCGTAGACGGCGACGAGGAGGTTGAAATGGCGAGGGAGACGGCGGCGATGTGGAGATGAAGAGGGAGATGGCGGCAATGTGGAGTAGGAGATGGCGACGACGACTGGGGGTATTGGTCGTTGGCGGCGGTGGGTTGGGATTGATTTGGGGGGATTTGCATGGGGATTAGATCCAGGTGTGTATATATGAATGGTTGGGTTTGACGGACGGTGTGGTGTGTTTGATCGCGTTGGCCCCACGTGTACAATGTCAATTCATTTCATTATTATTTTATTTTCATCTGTGATGAATATATATACATATACATAATTAAATGATTAGTTCAAAATATAATTCTAATAGATGAACAACGTAGCTTTCTTTAGTTAATCTCGCCTACTTACATACATTATAGAATGATAATAAAAAATAACAATTATAGTTTGCTATTACTAAATCTGGATTAAGAACATCATCAGTGTGATGACGACCACCAGAAGAAATGGTGTCATCGATCCAGCTTGGAAAAATAGACCAAGCATGCAACCGGCTAAAATAGCATATCGAAACATCTTGAATTATTTTATTTGGCCTCGCATCACATCATTCTAGAGTTGCATCTTGTCTATCTGTAGTCTCAAAGGTTCAATGGAGTAGTCGAGAACCTCGCTTACGTACTTCTGGACGAGATCAACCCATATCCATGTGAAGCAATATTTTCCCCTTGTTTTTTGTGGATCACAATATATATATACACACATGCATATTGATGTGAGTGACGCTAGAGGAGTTGAATTGTGCAAATTAGCTGAAAGCCAATCAATAGGTGTTGGAAATATGCCCTAGAGGCAATAATAAATTGGTTATTATCATATTTCCTTGTTCATGATAATCGTTTATTATCCATGCTATAATTGTATTGATCAGAGACTTAAATGCATGTGTGGATACATAGACAAAACCATGTCCCTACTATGCCTCTAATGGACTAGCTCGTTGATCAAAGGATGGTTAAGGTTTCCTAGCCATGGACATGAGATGTCATTTGATAATGGGATCACATCATTAGGAGAATGATGTGATGGACAAGACCCAAACTACAAACGTAGCATATGATTGTGTCAGTTTATTGCTACTGTTTTCTGCATGTCAAGTATATGTTCCTATGACCATGAGATCATGCAACTCATGGATATCGGAGGAGTGCCTTGTGTGTATCAAACATTGCAATGTAACTGGGTGACTATAAAGGTGCTCTACAGGTATCTCCGATGGTGGCTGTTGAGTTGGCATGGATCGAGACTGGGATTTGTTACTCCGTGTGACGGAGAGGTATCTCAGGGCCCACTCGGTAATGCAACATCACAATAAGCCTTGCAAGCAATGTGACTAATTGTTAGTTGCGGGATCTTGTATTATGGAACAAGTAAAGAGACTTGCCAGTAACGAGGTTGAACTAGGTATGGAGATACTGACGATCGAATCTCGGGAAAATAACATACCGAAGAACAAAGGGAACGTTATACGAGATTAACTGAATCCTTGACATAGAGGTTCGACCGATGAAGATCTTCGTAGAATATGTAGGAATCAATGTGGACGTCCAGGTCCTGCCATTGCTTATTGACTGTAGAGGTGTCTCGGTCATGTCTACATAGTTCTCGAACCCACAGGGTCTGCACACTTAAGGTTCGGTGACGTTTTGGTAGTATAGAGTTATGTATGGTGATGACCGAAGGTTGTTCCGAGTCCTGGATGAGATCCCGGACGTCACGAGGAGCTCCGGAATGGTCCAGAGGTAAAGATTCATATATAGGAAGTCCCAGTTTGGTCACCGGAAAAGTTTCGGGCTCATCAGTAGTGTACCGAGAGTGCGAGTAGTGTACCGGGAGACCTCCGGGAGGGGTATTTCGACCCTAGAGGGTCCATGGGCTGTGGGAGAATAATAACCAGCCCTTAGTGGGCTGGTGGAACAGCCACAAAAGTCCCATGGCACCAGGAGGAAAACTGCCTAAAGAAAAAGGTGGAAAAAAGGCAAAAAGGAAGAGTCCTAGTCCTACTAGGAGTGGAGGAGGAGAGTCCACCTCCACCTCCTAGCTTCGGCCGACTCCTATTGGAGTTTTTCCTTGCACCAGCCCTCCTCTCCTGTCCTCCTATATGTACTGGTGGAATAGAGGGTTTTTGCATAGATTTTATGGCCATGTGCTACCCGTTCCACCGGTGCTCCTCTAGATCAGTTTTCTGCAGCGCTTAGGCGAAGCACTGCCGGAATGGCTACACCACCATCACCGGAGCGCCGTCACGCTGCTGGTGAACTCTCTCTCCTCTCCACCTCCTCTTGCTGGATCAAGACAGTAGAGATCGTCATCAAGCTGCACGTGTGCTGAACGCGGAGGTGTTGTCCGTTCGGCACTAGATCGGAAGGACCGTGATCGAGATCGTGAGACGGTTCGTGATGTGATCGCGGAACAGATTGTGATGAGTTCGCGGGACAGATTGTGATCAAGATCGTGAGACGGATCGTGATGAGATTGCGGGACAGATTGCGATGAGTTCACAGGACGGATCGTGATTGGATCGCGGGACGGATCGTGATGAGATCGCGGGACGCTCGGCGATTTGGATCACGAAGATGTACGACTACACCAACCGTGTTTCTTAACGCTTCCCGCTTAGCGATCTACAAGGGTACATAGATCCACTCTCCCCCTCGTAGATGCTCATCACCATGGATAGGTTTGCGGGTGCATAGGAAATTTTTTGTTTCCCATGCGACGTTCCCCAACAATAGGTACATACATACCTTTCCACGGTTGGTGCTCATGTCGAACTCTCGCTCTCGATTCAATTGTGTGTGCGACATTTTCTTATCGAGAGGGCAACTATAGCCGCAAAACAGCACAGGGCCGGTATCTTCGATGCTGGTGGCGTAGCTTCCGGCTTGAACAGAAGTGGCGTTGCTGCGGCGGGATGATTTGCCAGTCTGGATTGGTCGTGGCGACCTAATGTTGTAGACAGCAGGACTAGATGGGAGCTCGTCCAGGGCGGTGGAGTCCCAAACTTTCGACACGCTCCGTCGACGTGGGTCCATAACTAAGAGGAGCTAACTAGTTATTAGGGACAAGAATTGAAAGTGAATGTATTTTGAGAAGCAAAGGGGCTTCCAACACCAGGTTATATAGGCAGAACATAATGCTGGCGTTCACGAGTAGGGAACGTCAGTACTACATAATATATCTAGGGCGTGTCAAAAAGTACGACGCCATCAATGCATCCCAACTTGTCAGCTTAGCAAGGCTCACTTTCTGCTCGCATTCTACTTCATGTCTACGCCAACAATAACTGCACAACATTGTCACACCATTTCGTCCAACGCCATCGTTATTTGGAAATATTAGTGCTGGCATTAGTGGAAAATGGTGCACCACCAACAGGAGTTGTGACTAGCCATTTCTCCACTGGTGATAGATTAACAGATTTCTTATACTGATCATAGTATGCACCATATCCAATAGAGCATGACTACGACATTCAGACACATCATCACACTTTTGTTGTAGGCGGAGTGAGTTGTCATACAATTTCCATATTGTCTTAAGTTGCATACCAAACTCGTAACTCAGATATTCATCTCGACGTTCATATCGTAGACATTTTATCTTCTTGTCATGATGATATTCAACTTCACTCTAAAATTGCTTGAACTTTTCAAAGGTTTCAAACTTGTGTTTCATTAAGTAAATATACACATATCTACTCAGATCACCAGTGAAGATAAGAAAATAACGACATCCACCGCACGCTTCAACACTCATTGGACCACATACATCAACATTCATTATTTCCAATAACTTACTAGCCCACTCCATCGTATGTGAAAACGGACTCATAGTCATCTTGCCCATGAGACATGGTACGCATGTCTCAATCATGACCCACAAGTATAGGGGATCTATCATAGTCCTTTCGATAAGTAAGAGTGTCGAACCCAACAAGGAGTAGAAGGAAATCACAAGCGGTTTTCAATAAGGTATTCTATGCAAGCACTGAAATTATCGGTAACAGATAGTTTTGTGATAAGATAATTCGTAACGGGTAGCAAGTAACAATTGTAACAAAGGTGCAGCAAGGTGGCCCAATCCTTTTTATAGCAAAGGACAATCATGTACAAACTCTCATATAAAGCAAGGTGCTCCCGGGGACACATGGTAATTTCTGTCAAGCTAGTTTTCATCATGCTCATATGATGCACGTTCGTTACTTTGATAATTTGATATGTCGGTGGACCGGTGCTTGGGTTCTGCCCTTACTTGGACAAGCCTCCCACTTATTATTAACCCCTCTCGCAAGCATCCTCAACTACGAAAGAAGAATTAAGATAAATCTAACCATTGCATGAAACATGTGGATCCAAATCAGCCCCTTGCGAAGCAACGCATAAACTAGGGTTTAAGCTTCTATCACTCTAGCAACCCATCAGATACTTAGTACTTCCCAATGCCTTCCTCTAGGCCCAAACAATGGGAAGTGTCATGTAGTCGAGGTTCACATAACACCACTAGAGGAGAGACAACATACATCTCATCAAAATATCGAACGAATACCAAATTCACATGATTACTTATAACAAGAGTTATCCCATGTCCTCAGGAACAAACGTAACTACTCACAAAGCATATTAATGTTCATAATTAGAGGACCATTAATGATCATCAAGGATCTGAACATATAATCTTCCACCAAGTAAACCAACTAGCATAAACTACAAGGAGTAATCAATACTACTAGCAACCCACTGATACGTCTCCGACGTATCTATAATTTTTCATTGTTCCATGATATTATATTATCTGTTTTGGATGTTTTATCTGCATTAATATGCTATTTTATATTATTTTTGGGACTAACCTATTAATCTAGAGCCTACTGTCACTTTCCGTTTTTTCCTTGTTTTTGAGTTTCGCAGATAAGGAATATTAAACAAAGTCCAAACGGAATAAAACCTCCAGAAAGATTTTTTCTGGAAAATATGGAAGCGACGAGACTTGAGAACCAAGGCAGAGGAGCTGCCACGGGGCCACAAGCCCGCTTACCACGGCCAGGGGGGTACCCCGCCCCGGGAAGGCTTGTGGGCCCCTGGCACCTCCTCTAACCCTCATATTCGGCCTATAAATACCCAAATATTCCATCATTATCAAAAGGAGCCACGAAAACACTTTTCCGCCGCTAGAAGCCTCCATTCCCGAGAGATCCAATCTTGGAGCCTTTTCCGGTAATCTCCCGGAGGGGGATTCGATCACGGAGGGCATCTACATTAACTCCATTGCCCCTCCGATGATGCGTGAGTACTTCACCACAGACCTACGGGTCCATAGCTAGTAGCTAGATGGCTTCTTCTCTCTCTTTGCTTCTCAATACCATGTTCTTCATGATCTTCATGGAGATCTAGCCGATGTAATATTCTTTTGCAGTGTGTTTTTCGTGATCCGATGAATTGTGGGTTTATGTACAGATTATCCAAGAATATTATTTGAGTCTTTCCTGAATTCTTATATGCATGATTTCATA
Organism: Hordeum marinum; assembly: GCA_022496015.1. Taxonomy (NCBI): domain Eukaryota; kingdom Viridiplantae; phylum Streptophyta; class Magnoliopsida; order Poales; family Poaceae; genus Hordeum; species Hordeum marinum. The sequence goes on from CM039678.1 coordinate 43,086,038, forward strand.
TCTTTGCAAGTCTCTTCGAATTTCGGATTAGTTTTGGATTCAATCCTGCGGTTTCCTCACCCAGTGACATAGTAGGGGTAGCGAGGCACGTATTGTATTGTTGCCATCAACGGTAAAAAGATGGGGTTTTCATCATATTGCTTGAGTTTATCCCTCTACATCATGTCATCTTACCTAATGCATTACTCTGTTCTTCATGAACTTAATACTCTAGATGCAGGCAGGAGTCGGTCGATGTGTGGAGTAATAGTAGTAGATGCAGAATGGTTTTGGTCTAATTTTCACAGACGTGATGCCTATATGCATAATCATTGCCTCGGATATCTTCATAACTATTCGCTTTTTTGTCAATTGCTTGACAGTAATTTGTTTACCGACCGTAATACTTGCCATCATGAGAGAAGCCATCTATTGAAACCTATGGCTCCCGGGTCTATTTTCCATATTATATTTTCAGATCTGAAGCCAAAAACACCAAAAATACTTGTTGCATTGTTTTCACTTTTAGTTTTACTGTCCGTTCAAAGCATCCTATTATACCTATCTCTACTAGATCTCATCCCTGCAAATAACCGTGAAGGGATTGACAACCCCTTTATAGCATTGGGTCCAAGAGTTTGTTTCCTTGTGCAGGTATATCTATTGGTGGCTCTCTCATATCTCCTACTGGATTGATACCTTGGTTCTCAAAAACTGAGGGAAATACTTATCTACTTTGCTGCATCAAACCGTTGCTCTTCACGGGAAACCAACGCATGCTCGAGAAGTAGCAAGAAGGATTTCTGATGCCGTTGCCGGGCAGATACATAGCAAGTCAAGAATACCAAGTACCCATCACAAACTCATCTCTTGCATTTACATTATTTGCCCTTTGCCTCTCATTTTCCTCTCCCCCACTTCACATTTTTTGCCGTTTTATTCGCCCTCTCTTTTTGTTTGCCTTTTTATCGTTAGATCTCTTGTTTGCTTGTGTTGCCATGAGACTTCTATTTGCTTGCATCTTTGCATGCTAAAAATCTATTGATATGTATCCTAATCCACTTTCTAATCTTTTCAAAAGACAAAATTATGATGAATCAATTGCTAGTGAGTTGAGTGCACTAGATTATCTCTATGAAGTTTTGTTTGAAAATCATGAATATGAAAATTTTGATGAAGTATTGAAAGAAGAAATTTGTAAGGACATTCATGATAGTTCCTTGAATGAAAAGCATGATTTCCATGTTGTTAGTATGAATTCTCTGAATATCCATGATGCTAATGATATACAAAACCACAAGCTTGGTTATGCTATGCTTGATGAATATGATATTCTTTGTTCCCCAAGTTATGTTGATGACACATATGCTCTAATTGATCATGAAAAGAATGCTTTGTGTGATAGTTATATTGTGAGATTCCTTGATGATGATACTGAAATTTATTATGAGGGGGGGGGGAAACATATGCTTGTAGGAGTTGCAATAATATCCAGTTTCCTCTCTATGTGTTCAAAGTTTTGAAGTTATGCTTGTTTTGCCTTCCTATGCTAGTTGATTCTTGTTCCCATAAATTATTTTCTCACAAAATCCCTATGCATAGGAAGGGGATTAGACTTAAATGTGTTTTTCATGCTATTCATGATGATCTTTTGCATATCTCAATTACTACTATTTATGTGAGCATCATTGAAATCGTTATGCCTAGCTAGGGGCGTTAAACAATAGCGCTTGTTGGGAGGCAACCCAATTTTATTTTGCATTCAGTTTCTTGCTTCTGTTTTGGTGTGTTTGGAACATTATTACTTCTGTAGTAATTGTGTTTTTGTGTTTAAATTAGTTTTTGAGCCAAGTAAAACCTTTGGGGTGATCTATGGTAGTTGTTGATTTGATCTTGTTGGAAAACAGAAACTTTTGCAGTAAAGGATTTTACTGAATTTTTCAGAGCGTCAAATTAATCTGAAATGTTTTCACAGGATTTATGTACAACTTTCCCTGGTTTCCCTAATTGTTCAGAATTTTTACAGTTCCAGAAGTATTCGAAGTTTACCGATTTCTACAAATTGTTCTGTTTTTTATAGATTCTGTTTTCTTTGTGTTGTTTGCTTATTTTGATGTATCTATGGGTCGTATCGGGGCGTATGAGTCATGGAGAAGTTAGAATATAGTAGGTATTACACAAATATAAATAAAGAATGAGTTCACAACGTTACCTAAAGTGGTGATTTATTTTTCTTATACTAACGGATCTCATGAGTTTTCTGTTGAGTTTTGTGTTGTGAAGTTTTCAAGTTTTGGGTGAAGATTTGATGGACTATGGAATAAAGAGTGGTAAGAGCCAAAGCTTGGGGATGACCATGGCACCCCAAGTCATATTCAAGGATACGAAAGAGCCTAGGCTTGGGGATGCCCCAGAAGGCGTCCCCTCTTTCGTCTTCAATCCATCGGTAAATTTACTTGAGGCTATATTGTTATTCACCACATGATATGTGTTTTGCTTGGAGTGTCTTGTATGATATGAGTGTTTTCTTGTTAGTTTTCCACAATCATCCTTGCTGCACACATCTTTAGAAAGAGACACGCTGAATCATGAATTTTTTAGAATACTCTATATGCTTCACTTATATCTTTTGAGCTAGGCAATGTTGCTCTAGTACTTCACTTATATCTTTTTAGAGCATGGTGGTGCTATATTTTATAGAAATTATTGAACTCTAGTTCCTCACTTATATTATTTTGAGAGTTTCTTAAAACAGCATGGTAATTTGTTTAGGTTATGTATTTAGTCCTAATATAATGGCATCCAAGAGGGATATACTAAAAACTTTCATATTATGTGCATTAACAGCTATGAGAAGTTGGATTCCTTGCATATAGTTTTGAGATAATAGGGATGGTAATATGAGAGTCATTCTAGTGAGTAGTTGTGAAATAAAGAGATACGTGTGTTAAAGCTTGTGATTCCCGTAGCATGCACGTATGGTGAACCGCTATGTAACGAAGTCGGAGCATGACTTGTCTAATGATTGTCGACCTTTGTGTGAGGGTCGGGAGCGCGTGATGGTTAAATCCTACCAGCCTCTCCCCTAGGAGCATGCGTCTAATGCTTTGTTTGATGACTAATAGGTTTTCGTAATAAGTATGTGAGTTCTTTATGACTAATGTGAGTCCATGGATTATACGCACTCTCACCCTTCCATCTTTGTTAGCCTCTCTAGTACCGCGCAACTTTCGCCGGTACATCAAACCCTCCTTGCTCAAAACAGCCACCATATATTCCTCAAAACAGCCACCATACCTACCTATTATGGCATTTCCATAGCCATTCCGAGATATATTGCCATGCAACTTCCAGCATGTAGTTTTTGTATGACTTGCATCATCACTTCATATTGCATATAGAGTTTTATCTTGTCATGGTAATCGAGTCATAACTTCTTTTTATTTGAGTTATAAGTAAATAAAAGTGTGATGATTTTTAATTAATAGAGCATTCTACCATGGGAGAAAAGGATGATGGAGGCTATGACTCCCTCACAAGTTGGGACGAGTATCCGGACTTTACAAAATTAATAGAGGCCAGCGAAGCCCAAACAGAAAAATAAAAGAAGCCATAGAAGCCCATCAAAATAAAAAATAAGAGAAAGAGAGAAGGGACAATTGCTACTATCTTATCCACACTTGTGCGTCAAAGTAGCACCATGATCATCATGATAGACAGTCTCCTATTTTTTCGCTTTCATACAACTAGTGGATATTAATTTTGCACGACTACTTAGTTTTCTTTTTGAGCTTTCATACACTTATACCTCTAAATGCATTTGTTGCATGGTAATCCCTACTCACTCACATTGATATCTATTGATGGGCATCTCCATAGCCAATTGATACGCCTAGTTGATGTGCGACTATCTTCTCCTTTTTCCTTGCACCCCACCATATTCTATTCCACATATAATGCTATATCCATGGCTCACGCTCATGTATTGCACGAGAGTTGAAAAGGTTTGAAAACATCATAAGTGTGAAACAATTGCTTGACTTGTTCATCGGGGTTGTGCATGATTTAGATACTTTGTGTGGGGAAGATGGAGCATAGCCAGACCATATGATTTCTAAGGCCATGTTATTTCGAAAGGACACGACTATCTTGTTGGTGTGCTCGAAGTATTACTGTTTTTATGTCAATATTAGACTATTGTGTTGAATCTAACGGATCTGAATATTCATGCCATAGTAAAGAATATTACATGGATAAATATGTTGGGTAGCATTCCACATCAAAAATTCTGTTTTTATCATTTACCTAGTCGAGGACAAAGATGAATTAAAATTGGGGATGCTGATATGTCTCGAATGTATCTATAATTTTTTATTGTTCCATGCTATTATATTATCTGTTTTGGATGTTTTATATGCATTAATATGCTATTTTATTTTATTTTTTGGACTAACCTATTAATCTAGATCCTAGTGCCAGTTTCTGTTTTTTCCTTGTTTTTTAGTTTCGTAGATAAGGAATATTAAATGGAGTCCAAACGGAATAAAACCTCCGGAAAGATGTTTTGTGGAAAATATGGAAGCCACGAGACTTGAGAACCAAGGTAGAGGAGAGCCACGGGGCCATAAGCCCGCTTGCCCTGGCACCTCCTCTAACCCTAATCTTCGGCCTATAAATACCCAAATATTCCATCATTATCAGAAGGAGCCACGAAAACACTTTTCCACCGCCAGAAGCCTCTGTTCCCGAGAGATCGAATCTTGGAGCATTTTCGGTAATATGTTGGAGGGGGATTCAATCACGGAGGGCATCTACATCAACTCCATTGCCCCTCCGATGATGCGTGAGTAGTTCACCATAGACCTACGGGTCCATAGCTAGTATCTAGATGGCTTCTTCTCTCTCTTTGCCTATCAATACCATGTTTTTCTTGATCTTCATGGAGATCTATCCGATGTAATACTCTTTTGCGGTGTGTTTGTCGAGATTCTATGAATTATGGGTTTATGTTTAGATTATCCATGAATATTATTTGAGTCTTTCCTGAATTCTTATATGCATGATTTCATATCTTTGCAAGTCTCTTCGAATTATTGGTTTGGTTTGGCCAACTAGATTGGTAATTCTTGCAACAAGATAAGTGCTTAGTTTTGGATTCAATCTTGCAGTGTCCTCACCCAGTGGCATAGTAGGTTTAGCGAGGCATGTATTGTATTGTTGCCATCAAGGGTAAAAAGATGGGGTTTTCATCATAATGCTTGAGTTTATCCCTCTACATCATGTCATTTTATCTAATGTGTTACTCTGTTCTTCATGAACTTAATACTCTAGATGTAGGAAGGAGTCGGTCGAAGTGTGGGGCAATAGTAGTAGATGCAGAATTGTTTTGGTCTACTTGTCACAGACGTGATGCCTATATGCATAATCATTGCCTTGGATATCTTCAGAACTATTCGCTTTTATATCAATTGATCGACAGAAATTTGTTCACCCACCGTAATACTTGCCATCATGAGAGAAGCCATCTAGTGAAACCTATGGCCCCCGGGTCTATTTTACATATTATATTTTCAGATCTAAAAGCAAAAACACCAAAAATAGTTGCTCCATTGTTTTTACTTTTAGTTTTACTCTGCTTTCAAAGTATCCTATTATATCTATCTCTACTAGATCTCATCCTTGCAAATAAGCGTGAAGGGATTGACAACCCCTTCATAGCATTGGGTGCAAGAGTTTGATTCCTTATGCAGGTATATCTATTGGTGGCTCGCTTGTATCACCTACTGGATTGATACATTGGTTCTCAAAAATTGAGGGAAATACTTATCTACTTTGCTGCATCAAACTGTTCCTCTTCACGGGAACCAACGCATGGTCGATAAGTAGCACCCACAGGTACCAATCTGAGGTTTTGAGACAAAGATCGGATACAAGAGATGAACTAGGGTTTGGAGAGGAGATGGTGCTGATGAATATGTTAATTGAGATTGACCCCCTCTCGATGAGAGGATCATTGGTGATGACGATGGCTTCGATTTCCCCCTCTAGGAGGGAAGTTTCCCCGACAGAACAGCTCTACCGGAGGCCTAGATTGGTTCTGCCCAAGTTCCCCCTCGAGACAGTGGTGCCTCACCCCTAAAGATCTATTATGATTTTTTCTAGGTCAAAACCCTCCATATAGCAGAAGATGGGCATCGGAGGGCTGCCAAGTGGGCCACAAGCCACAGGGGCGCGCCCAGGGTGGTAGGGCGCGCCCCCTTGGCTTGTGGCTGCCTGGTGGGCCCCCTGATGTATTTCTTTCACCCAATAATTTTTATATATTCCAAAATAATTCTCCGTAGATTTTCAGGACTTTCGGAGTTGTGCAGAATAGGTATCTCAAATTTGCTCCTTTTCTAGTCCGGAATTCCAGCTGTCGGCATTCTCCCTCTTCATGTAAACCTTGTAAAATAAGAGAGAAAAGGCATAAATATTGTACCAAAATGTGTAGTAACAGCCCATAATGCAATAAATATCAATATAAAAGCATGATGCAAAATTTATGTATCAACTCCCCCAAGCTTAGACCTCGCTTGTTCTCAAGCGAAAGCCGAAATCAATAAATGTGCCCACATGTTTAGAGATAGAGGTCTCGATAAAATAAAATACGAACATGAAGGCATCATGATCATCTTTAAAACAGCAACATATATTGACATATAATTTCTTATGCTAAAGTAATAATTCATTCACAATGGTAAAGTATGAATCAAGAACTCTATTGAGAACCGACAAACTACGATCTCAGTAATCGAAGCAATTCCAATTTATCATAACGTAAAAGAGTCAATATAAGAGCTTGTAAAGCAAATCCACCTACTCAATCATCTTTTAGTGTTTCACAATTGCTAACACTCACGAGGTACCTATGAGGTCAAAGCTTCAATCGGACACTGAGAAAGATAGGGGCTTATAGTATTGCCTCCCAACTATCTACCTCAAGGGTAATGTCAACAACAATAACTCATGCTTGTCCACTTCCGATTGGATATATGTGTCTAGATCATTCCCCAACACATGACGCTTGCCAGAAGAAAAAGGCGAAATATAGAAAGTGATGGAGATCACCTGACTCTTGCATAAAGGTAAGTACTAGAAAATAAAAGTAACAGATAGGCCCTTCGCAGAGGGAAGCAGAGGTTGTCATGCGCTTTTATAGTTGGATCCACAATCCGCTAATGCAAAAGAACGTCACTTTATATTTCCCCTTGTGATAGAGAACTTTATTATGCAATCTGTCGCTTTTATTTCTTTCGTATAAAAAAATCATATAAAGTTTATTTTCCTCACACTAATAGATCACACATCTTTAGAGAGCAATTCTAATTGCTTACACCGATGACAACTTACTTGAAGGATCTTACTCAATTCATAGGTAGGTATGGTGGACTCTCATGGCAAAACTGGGTTAAGGGTGTTTGGCTACACAAGTAGTATATTTACTTGTGTAGAAGTTTTGGCTGATATGAGGTGGAAGCAAGTGACACATGTTGAGGGATCTATAACAATATAATTTCGATTCGGAAATAAGCAAACATAAACCATTATGTTGTCTTCCTTGTCCAACATCAACTTCTTAACATATAATATTTTAATGAGTGCTCACAATCATAAAAGATGTCCAAGATAATATATTTATATGTGAACCTCTCTTTCTTTATTACTTCCTTTTAATTGCCCCAATGACCAACAACTATGTTTGTCAACCCACAACAGGTTTCAATCGACATACTTCTTATATGTGAAGTCATCACTCCCCATAAGATCATCATATATACTCTTTGCTTTTATTTTATACTTCTTTCTACTTCATCTTTATCAAGATCAAGATCATACCAAACAACCAAATCCCTCAACTCAAAAGTACTTTTTATTCTATAACTCTCAGACTTGCTCACATAGGACGAATCATAAAGCAAAACTCAAAACTAGATCACATGAAAACTGTAATCTACTAGATCAAGATATAACCATAAGGATTGAACTAAGGAAAACGATAAAAGTAAAAATAAAAGGTGTGATGATGATATGATACCGGAGCACCTCCCCCAAGCATGGCACAAGCCAAGGGGAGTGCCCATTCCCGTGTGTTTAGTTGTCTTGCTTTGGAGACGTTGATGTTATATTCTTGGCGATGATGCCCTTCAGAATGCGATTCTCCTCCTCAAGCTTGTTAATTTGCTGTCTGAGATCCATTATTTCCTTGTGAAGTTTTCCAGTGATGGTTAGAGAACCCTTAACTCTTGGATGTTTCATTGCTGCGGGGAAAGTAGCAACACTCCTTTTCATATTTTCAAAAGTAAGAAATTTAGCATTGGAAGAGATAACCAAATTCGGAATTGTTGAGCTCTAAAGTTCTTCCAGCTTGGCTCCAGGTTGTGGATGAGAGTTAACTTGTTGCTCTTACTCCATGGAATCTATCCTTTTAAAGTCGGCATCCATCTCTTCTTTCGTAGCATGCCCAAAGCGGTCCTCCCCAACTGATTCTTGCGAAGACATCTTTCTCTAAATCTGCTACAGAAATAGCTTAAAAAGAAAACATGAGGTATTGTCGTGATACGGGAGTCAAAACCTTCGGGAGATTATATAATGAAAATTTACCGACCAGAAGGAGTATACCACAAGAAATCAGAGTCCTGATGGTACACGAGGTGACCACAAGCCACAGGGGCGCACCCAGGGGGGTACGGAGTGCCCCCTAGCACTATTCAGACTACTTTAAATTTTCCGAATTTTTTCAATATTCCAAAACAGATAAAAATTGCCATTGAAAAAGGTTTGGAGTCTATTTACTTACCGTACCACATACCTATTCCTTTTCAGAGTCTAAAACATTCTGGTAAGTCTCGCTAATGTACTCCTCCAGATTTATGGTACTGATGATATTGGTTTCAACATTTATGGGAGTACGTGAGATATAATGTTTGATTCTTTGACTGTTCACGACCTTCGAGTTTGTGCCTTCGGCGTTGTTACTCTTGATGGCACCGGAATGGTATACCTCCTCGCGAACGTAAAGACCTTCCCATTTAGAGAGAATTTTTCCTGCAAAAAATCTTAAACAAGAATTGTATAGCAAGACATGATCACCTACATTAAATTCACGCTTTTGTATCCTTATATCATGCCATCTCTTAACCTTTTCTTTAAACAACTTGGCATTCTCATAGTCTTGGGTTCTCCATTCGTCAAGTGAGCTAATGTCAAATAACCTATTCTCACCAGCAAGCTGGAAATCATAATTGAGGTCTTTGATTGCCCAATAAGCTTTATGTTCTATCTCTAGAGGTAAGTGGCATGCTTTACCATAAACCATCTTATACGGAGACATAGCCATAGGGTTTTTGTAAGTAGTTCTATAAGCCCACAATGAATCATCAAGTTTCTTACACTAATTCTTCCTAGATCTATTGACAGTCTTCTGCAAAATCAATTTAATTTCTCTTTTGCTCAATTCTAATTGACCACTAGACTGAGGATGATAAGGAGATGCACTTCTATGATTAACTTCGTATTTAGCGAGCAATTTAAGGAAAGCACCATGAATAAAGTGTGAACCACCATCAGTATTCAAATATCTAGGGACTCCAAATCCACGGAAAATAAGTTCTTTAAGCATTTTAATAGAAGTGTGATGATCAGTGTTACTAGTTGAAATAGCTTTTACCCCCTTAGTAACATAATTAACAATAACTAGAATATGAGTTTACCCGTTAGATTGTGGAAAAGGCCCCATATAATCAAAAACCCAAACATGAAATGGTTTAATAACACGAGAGTAATTTATAGGCATTTCCTGACGTCTACTAATATTACCAATTCTTTGAAATTCATCACAAGACAAGGCAAACTTACGAGCATCCTTCACTAGTTGAAAACAGGGCATTGGTTCGGGCCTCCTACTCGCATTAATCCCGGTTCGCTCACAAACCGGGACCAAACGTGGCAACCGTCCCGATTCGTGAGCCCAGGGGGCCGCCCGGGCCACGTGGGCCATTGGTCCCGGTTTGTCTGGCCCCTTTGGTCCCGGTTCCAGGCATGAACCGGGACCAATGCGCCTCGCTCCTGGCCCACGACCATTGGTCCCGGTTCGTGGACGGAACTGGGACCAAAGGGAGACCTATTGTCCCGCTTCCAGCCACGAACCAAGACCAATGAGATACCTATATAAACCCTTGCCCGCCGTTGGCAGAGCCGTGGAGTGCTCTGTTTTTTCAGGATAGCAGTGTTAGAGCTTTGTGGTGCTCTAGCTCACCTCCTATGCACATGAGGTGTTCGATGAAATGCCCGAGCCACACTTAAGATTTCTCCTCTCGAAGCTCCTTGTCCAAACTCCATTTTCGTCAAGATTTGTCTAGGTTTGGCGGTCCGTCCTATCCCGTCCTCGTCCTGAAACCGCCGTCGATCGCCCGCGCGTGGTGAGCCTCTTGATCTTATCTTCTTTATAAAAGAAAATATACTTACTCATATGATTTTCTTACTTTTATTATTGTTTGTTATTATATAGTGCCATGGTTTGGTTCTAATGTGATTATGAACTTCTATTAATTTGGTCACTTATGTATTCCTGATGTTCTGTAATGGTTTTTGACACACTTAATTATATATAATGCACGCAGATGAACCGACAATGGATGTACGGTAACAGACACACAGACGAGTACATTAAGGGGGTGCATCATTTTCTCGAAGTGGCCAAGGCAAACAAGCATAATGGTTTTATCTATTGTCCATGCCCTACATGTGGGAATTTGAGGTCTTACTCTAACCAGAAAATCCTTCACAACCACCTGTTTGTGAAGGGTTTCATGCCACACTATAATGTTTGGACCAATCACGGAGAAATAGGGGTTATGATGGAAGACGTCAAAGAAGAAGAGGATGATGACAACTATGTGCCCCCTGAATACGGTGATGCTGCAATCGGGGAAGACGAAGATCAAGAGGAACCAGACAATGTGCCCGATGATGATCTTTGCCGGGTCATTGTTGATGCAAAGAGACAGTGCAAAAGTGAAAAGGAGAAGCTGCAGTTCGATCGCATGTTAGAGGATCAAAAAAAAGAGTTGTACCCCAATTGCAAAGATGGCAACACAAAGCTCGGTACCACACTGGAATTGCTGCAGTGGAAGGCAGAGAATGGTGTACTTGACAAAGGATTTGACAAGCTACTGAAAATATTGAAGAAGAAGCTTCCAAAGGATAACGAATTACCCGACAGTATGTACGCAAGAAAGAAGGTTGTATGCCCTCTAGGATTGGAGGTGCAGAAGATACATGCATGCCCTAATGACTACATCCTATACCGCGGTGAGTACGAGGAACTGAACGCATGCCCGGTATGCGGTGCATTGCACTATAAGCTCAGACGCGATGACCCTGGTGATGTTGAGGACGAGCACCCTAGGAAGAGGGTTGCTGCCAAGGTGATGTGGTATGCTCCTATAATACCACGGTTGAAACGTCTGTTCAGAAACAAAGAGCATGCCAAGTATATGCAATGTCACAGAGAGAACGGTAAGAAAGAAGCGAAGTTGAGGGCACCGGCTGACGGGTCGTAGTGGAGAAAAATCGAGAGAAAGTACTGGAAGGAGTTTGCAGGTGACGCAAGGAACATATGGTTTGGTTTAAGTGTTGATGGCATTAATCCTTTTGGGGAACAGAGCAATCACAACACCTGGCCCGTGACTCTATGTATCTATAACCTTCCTCCTTGCGTGTGCATGAAGCGGAAGTTCATTATGATGCCAGTTCTCATCCAAGGCCCTAAGCAACCCGGCAATGACATTGATGTGTACCTAAGGCCATTAGTTAAAGAACTTTTACAGCTGTGGAATGGAAATGGTGTACGCATGTGGGATGAGCACAAATAGGAGGATTTTGACCTACATGCGTTGCTGTTTGTAACCATCAATGGTTGGCCTGCTCTCAGTAACCTTTCAGGACAGACAAACAAGGGATACTACACATGCACGCACTGTTTAGATGACACCGAAAGTATATACCTGGACAATTACAGGAAGACTGTGTACCTGGGGCATCATCGATTTCTTCCAACCAACCATCAATGTCGAAAGAAAGGCAAGCATTACAAAGGCGAGGCAGATCACCAGAAGAAGCCCGCCATCCGTACCGGTGATCACATACTTGCTATGGTCAATTATTTACAAGTAATCTTTGGAAAGGGTCCCGGCGGACTATCTGTTCCGAATGACGCTGAGGGATGCGCACCCATGTGGAAGAAGAAATCTATATTTTGGGACCTACCCTACTGGGAACACCTAGAGGTCCGCTCTGCAATCGATGTGATGCACGTGACAAAGAATCTTTGCGTGAACCTGCTAGGCTTCTTGGGCATGTATGGGAAGACAAAAGATACACCGGGGGCACGGAAGGACCAGCAATGTGTTCACGAAAAAGACGACATGCCTAGAAAGTAGTATGAAGGTCCTGCCAGCTATGCTCTTACCAAAGAAGAGAAGGAAATCTTCTTTGAATGCCTGCTCAGTATGAAGGTCCCGTCTGGCTTCTCGTCGAAAATAAAGGGAATAATAAATATGGCAGAGAAATAGTTCCAGAACCTTAAGTCTCATGACTGCCACGTGATTATGATGCAACTGCTTCCAGTTGCATTGAGGGGGCTTCTACCGGAAAAGTTTTGATTAGCCATTGTGATGCTATGTGCATTCCTCAATGCAATCTCTCAGAAGGTGATCGATCTAGAAATCCTACCAAGGTTAAGGAGTGATGTGGCGCAATGTGTTGTTAGTTTCGAGCTGGTGTTCCCACCATCCTTCTTCAATATCATGATGCACGTCCTAGTTCATCTAGAAGACGAGATTGTCGTTCTGGGCCCTGTATTTCTACACAATATGTTCCCCTTTGAGAGGTTCATGGGAGTCCTAAAGAAATATGTCCGTAACCACGCTAGGCCAGAAGGAAGCATCTCCATGGGCCATCAAACAGAGGATGTCATTGGGTTTTGTGTTGACTTCATTCCTAACCTTAAGAAGATTGGTCTCCCTCAATCGCGGTATGAGTGGAGACTGACTGGAAAAGACACGCTAGGAGCAAAGTCAATAATATGTGCGGACGGGCATTCTTGGTCTCAAGCACACTACACAGTTCTATAGAATTCTAACTTGGTGACCCCGTATGTCGATGAACACAAGAACATTCTGCACTCCAAACAGCCAAAGCAGTGTGACGACTGGATTACATGTGAACACATCAAGACTTTCCGCAGTTGGTTGCAAACACGTCTCAGGTGTGATAACACTGTTTCTGATGAGCTATACTCGTTGGCCAGGAGACCATCTTTGACTCTATTGACTTATAAATGGGAATACATTTTACACGACCGCCCAAGATCAAAGGAGCACCAACCAAAACAGCGGTGTCCGCTTTGATGCAGCAACGACCAATGGGAAGGTCGACACATATTATGGTTACATAGAGGAGATATGGGAACTTGACTATGGAGATGATTTGAAGGTCCCTTTGTTTCGATGCAAATGGGTCAATCTTACAAGAGGCGGGGTATAGGTAGACCCGCATTACGGAATGACAACAGTGGATCTCAACCATCTTGGGTACACAGACGAACCATTAGTCCTACCCAATGATGTGGCGTGGGTTTTCTATATTAAGGACATGTCTACCAAACCGAGAAAAAGAAAAGATAAGGAAGCGAATACATCATACGATGAGCCAAAGGGTCACATAGTTCTTTTAGGCAAAACAGACATCGTGCGATTGGAGGGCAAGATAGACATGTCTGAAGATTATGAAAAGTTTCAAGAAATTCCTCCCTTCAAAGACAAGGCTGACCCAAGCACCCTGTTAAACAATGAAGATTATCCATGGTTACGGTGCAATAAGCACATGACACAAGCGAAGAAAAAGTGAAGACTTTCTCTCCACAACTATTATGATGATGCCTTTGATTTAGAATATCACTGCAGTTACATGTGAAGAAATGAAATGCCTTTTGTAACAGATCAGCTTTCGTCCGAAACCCTGATACTTCTAAAGGGACTGTCCGTTTTGTACACGAAGTGCATCAAGCTTTTGTCATAACCCTCTCAACTTTTTAGCACATGCTATGTGGGTGAAATTATGATAACATGCCAACTTTCAACCTTTTCAGAGTTCATTTGTAGTGCTTTTCAATTTTAGTGTCATTTAGCTAAAAAAATCAATAACTGAATGAAAAATAACAAATGAAGTCAGAAATGGTTGAAAATTGATGATGTGGCGTTGAATGGTGCATTTTTGAACACACAAAAAGTCTGGAGTTCAAATAAGTTCAAGAAAATGAAATTCGTTTGTAACAGATGAGTTTTCGTCCGTAACCCTGATACTTCGAAAGAGACTGTCCGTTTTGTACACCAAGTGCATCCAGCTTTTGCCGTAACCCTCTCAACTTTTTAGCACATGCTATGTGGGTGAAATGATGATAACATGCCAACTTTCAACCTTTTCAGAGTTCATTTGTAGTGCTTTTCAATTTCAGTGTCATTTAGGTCAAAAAAATCAATAACTGCATGAAAAATAACAAATGAAGTCAGAAAGGGTTGAAAATTGATGATATGGCTTTGAATGGTGCATTTTGAACACACACAAAGTTTGGAGTTCAAATATGTTCAAGAAAATGAAATCCCTATGTAACAGATGAGTTTTCGTCTAAAACCCTGATACTTCAAAAGAGACTGTCCGTTTTGTACACGAAGTCTATCCAACTTTTGTCGTAACCCTCTCTACTTTTTATCACATGCTATGTGGGTGAAATGATGATAACATGCCAACTTTCAACCTTTTCAGAGTTCATTTGTAGTGCTTTTCAATTTCAGGGTCATTTAGCTCAAAGAATGAACTAATAGCAAAAAGAATCAACTAAAAAACTTTTATGAAACCCTAATAGAAAAAACAATGAACTAAAAATAATCCGAAATATTATTTTATGAACTATAGTATTCTGCAATAGCAAAAAGAAATTTTATAAATAAATTTTTTGTTAGAAACTTTAATAGCAAACTAAAATAACAACATATGTTTTTGATTTAAACAACCATTTAAAATAACCTAAAAATAATCAAATTGAATATAATGTTAAAACCAAGTACTACTAAATAGCAGGAAAAAACAATCACTCGAAAATCTATTTTTATAGTAAAGTTATTCACAAACTAGTGATTCACACAAATTTCAAAGAATTCAAATTTGAAAACTAATGACACTAACAGAAAGTTTATAATTTTTGTGACCTAAAAGCAAAAAGAATCATTGAAAACTATAAGTAGAAACAAAAGAAAATAAATAAAGCAAAAAAATGCCCCCTACTGGGCACCACAGCCTGAATACGACTAGAAACACAACAGCTAGTTGGGCCAGGATTCAGGCCCGCAGAAGGACAAGTAGGCCCACAGGTAGTGGAGTGTGCTGTTAGGCCCGTAAGCCTGCAGTTGAGAGGAGCTCGAGAGGGTTGGCGCAGCAGCGCTTATAAACCACTCTCGAGCCCTCTCAGCTAGCGAGGTGGGACTAAACATTTGTCCCCGGGCAGCACCAACCTTTAGTCTCGGTTGGTGGAACCAACCGGGACTAATACCAACCTTTGGGCACCAACCGGGACCAAAGGTCCCTGTTTCCCACCGGCTGATGAAAAGGGACCATTGCTCCCGGTTGGTGGCACCAACCGGATGAGTGCCTCCCTTTGGTCCCGGTTGGTGCCACCAACCGGGACCAAATGTCCCTGTTTCCTGCCCTTTGGGCTGCTGAAAACAGGGCTTTGGTCCCGGTTCGTGCCACCAACCGGGACCAAAGGCGGGCATTGGTCCCGGTTCGTGCCACCAACCGGGACCAAAGGCGGGCATTGGTCCCGGTTTGTGCCACCAACTGGGACCAATGCTCCCTGTATAAAACCCCACACTTAGCGCTTTTCGACCAATTCTCTCCCCCGAAGGCAAATCCCCACCCACGTCGTCAGGCTGCCCAAATCGCGCGCGCTCTCCATCGCCGTCGCCGCCGCTGCCGCCGTCCGCCGGCCGCCGTCCCCCGTCGCACCCATCGCCGCCCCGTCGCTGTCGCCTCTCTGTCGCCGACCCGCCCCCGTCGCCGCACCATCGCCTCCGCATCGCCGCCGTTGCCCCCGCTATGAGCCACCGTCGACCCTGCTCTGGATTTACGTTTTATTCCATGAATGTTTATTTATGTTTATGTTTATGTTTATGTGATGAATGTTTATGTGTATGTTTATGTTTATGTTTATGTTTATGTTTATGTGATGAATGTTTATGTTTTTGTTGTTTTATGTTTTATTTAATTGTTAGGAGTCTTAGGAAAAATTACTATGTGTATGTTAGATTATAGAAAAAAATTGGGTTTTATGAAAAATTAGTGACTAAACGATAAGAAAACGTTCTCATAGGAATTTGTCTCGACGTCGACGATGCCCAGGCCTTATCCTCATCGTCGAGTTGTCCGCGAGAGCCTTCTTGATAGGCGCCATGTCCGGGACTGGGCTCCATCAGGCTGGCACTAGGAGGTGCTACCTTCCCGGACTCGGAGGTTGGTGAGGAATCTAGATCTCGTCGTCAGCCCGGACCTTCTATGGTGGCGGTCACGCGGGCCACTTTCGGTGCGGAGGGAGCGGGCCCCCGCGGAGGTGGTACGTCTCCATGTCAGGGAGGACAAGCACGTCCGTCGATACATGGCGGTGTTGGACGCCCGGTTCGACAATACCTGGCAGATCCTTCAGGGATCTCACCCGAGTTATGATCCCGTGATGGTTCCTTATCTTTGGGTGTCCACCGCCGGCAACTCAGAGACTGCTAGTGAACCGAGTTCACCATCCTCCACTTTGGATTCTAGGATATTCGATCTGTATTAGTGATCTTATATGATAATATTCGAGATGTATTAGTTAATACTTGACGATGCATTAACTGGATTATTCGGGATGATGTATTAGTGATATTATATTCGAGTTCATTATAAATATTAATGTAATTGTGATATTTTATCGGTATAATGCGTGTGTGACTTTCGGTCTTTCGTTGCTCCTTGTGTGACTTTCATGTGTGTTCTTGATGGAGGAATCCCGACTGTTGTCATGGGGGCGCCTCCTCTTTTTTCTCTTCTTTGCGATATAGTCGTCGATATATTGTGCAAGAAGAGAAGATGGGGGGGCCGTCCATCACCGGCGGTCGAACTATTACTATGAGAGAGTGCCCACCAACATATATACACCACCATATCAGAGAGAGAGAGAGAGAGAGCGCACCAACACACCATGAGATATGAGAGTTATTTAAGAAAAGCCTCGACAAACCGAAAGTCACACACGCATTAGGATCCATAGCGTGCCGTAATTCTTGAACTGGATTATTCGGGATAATGTATTAGTGATATTATATCCGAGTCCATTATAAATGTATTTGTGATTTGCAAGTCATTCCGGTAAAACATAGGGAATTTTTTCTATGTCATTGCTCGATATATGAAACAGGTTGACTTTAGGTCTATTTTGGCTCCTTGTGTGTCTTTCAGTGAGGGAGAGTGTCGACCATATATATATATATATATGAGAGAGAGAGAAAGAATCCCGACTGTTGTTGTGGGGGTCGCTTCTCCTTATTTTCCTTGTGCTACATATTTGTAATGCACTAGGGAAAGGAGGAGTAGCTACCATCACCGACGGTCGAAATATGAGAGAGGTAGAATCCCGACTGTTGTCATGGGGGTTGCTTCTCCTTCGTTCTAGTGTGCTAGACATTTTGGTGTAATGCACTCTGGGACGAATGTAGGATCCACCATCACCGACGTTCTCTATATAAGAGGGAGTGCCCACCATATACGTGAGATGAGAGTTTAGGAAGGAAAGACTCGACATACCTAAAGTCAACCCGTTCCGTATTAAGAAATAGTGATCTGTGTGTTGATTAGTTTTCTCGTAGTTTCCTTCGATCGATTTTAAATGTTTCAACTATGAACATAGGAAATGTTTGACGACGAAAGGGAATTCGCTATGTGCGAATACTACGAAGACGAGCGCGACCTGTGTGACAAGCCTTTCCTAGTTGATGGTAGGCGCTTCAGCATCATGCTGGATGAGACCTTCGAAGTGGATACAGTAAGTCACAACGACAAGTTTTTTTTCGTAATTAAGCATGACTTCTTCTTCTTTTGCTTCAACTTATAATTTAACTTTTTTACTATTCTACTAGCGTATCCCCTGCCATGCAAGAATTGTTGTCTTGGATAACATTAGTTTCAATACTAAAAAAACTATGGAGGTAAAGTTAGTTCACTTGAGGACCAAGCATGGTTTTACTTTTGTGGTAAAATTGTACAATGCAGACACCTACTGCTATTTTCAATGCAAAAGTTGGAGAGCACTATGGAAGGCTTATGCATTTGAGCCTAATATGCTTATGACCTTTGATATTCGTCCGGAAGATGAAATTCAAGGTAATATCGACATCTGGGTCGATGTGTAGACGCCTCCAGTTCTACCACTATGTGAGTTTCTCAATAATATTTATTAAGTAATTTATATTATTTATTTAAAAATAGTTGACAACTTATTTGCATTGACAGCTTATTTTCATTCTTCAAAAAATGTACGGAAGATGGTAGACAGAACCTACTACTACAGTGATGAAGCAGAATTAACTTATAAGGAGAATGATCATCTTACAACATTTCTTAGTCATCTTTAGAATTAAAATAGCTATTATCAAACTCTTCCACATTATGGTCAATACGTGCCACACGTGCACGTGGTGAACTACGGCATCATCCATGGAGATTGCATGGTAAGATTTTCTACTATTATTGCATCCGTGGATCTTTTGCATAAATTCTTCTAAAACTAAACTACATTGCTAACTAAAAAGTTATTATTATGTTTTTCAGTAGAAAATCCCGAAGGATTGTGTGCCTCATCTGATGTTTCCGAGAGGTCGCGTTGTTGTTATGAGCTTAGAGCCATCACAGCCAGGTCAGCCTATGCATCACTCCTGTCCATACCAAATTTCTAAAACCAATGAAGACATGACAATCAAATATTGGAAAAAATGTATGGTCAATCGTAGAGAGCTACTTGGAAGCAACATTGTGCGTAGGCCAAGAATTGGAGATAGGATGATCTCCATTCTCCATAATGGAGAGTCAGGTCCTATCTTGTTTTATGATATTGTACCTAAGAGTGGATAGAGTATGTCCTATGAGAGAGGACTAGGTCCTATGTACAATGTGTTATTATGTGCTACAATGTATTAGAGTTGATGAGGAGGAGGAGGAGGAGTTGTGATTATGACTAGTGACCAACTTGTTATATGATGTCTCATTGACAAAAATGATGATTAAATAGTGTTATATGTTCTCTCTGTACGTATAGTACGTAGCGTCGCAGCCAAGCATGGAGATAAGAGAGGTCACTTCTCTTTACTATCTAGCTAACAAAATATATGAAACCCCTAAATTAACCCTCCAAAACCGTCAAAAAAAACCTCTTTAGAAAAAACAGCTCCTGAGCTGCTGACGCGTGGACGATCTTGGGTCCCAGTTGGTGTTACCAACTAGGACCAAAGGCCCTCTTGCCTGGACTCGGCGGAGCGGCCATGTCTAGGCCCATCTGTCCTGGTTCGTAAGTGAACCGGGACTAAAGGTCGTGGGCTTTAGTCACGACCCATTAGTCCCGGGTCCAGGACTGGGACAAATGGGCCTTTTTCCACTAGTCCTTGAAGAGAGTAGGCCAATAAAACCAGATTGTAGTACCTTATGTGCAGTTCTATCTCTAGTGTGGTGTCCTTCGTAGGCTTCGGAGTGACACTTGCGTAAGATCTGTTCCTGTTCATGCTCAGGTACAAGCTACTTCTCTACAACTTCACCAAAAGTTGGCTAGTTGATAGGAGAATTCTTGTCTTGTGTTGGTTTTTCCCTTGAAGAGGAAAGGGCGATGCAACAAGGTAGCGTCAAGTATTTCCCTCAGTTTGAGAACCAAGGTATCAATCCAGTAGGAGTAACTAGATGAGGCCACAAGGAACCTTCACAAACACAACCAAACTTGCACCCAACGCGATAATGGGGTTGTCAATCCCTTTACGATTGCTTGCAAGGTGAGATCTGATAATGGTAATAAATGAATGTAAATAAGTAAATAATATTGAAGCAAAGTATTTTTAGTATTTTTGTGTTTAGATCTGAATATATTATGTGTAAAATAGACCCGGGGGCCATAGTGTTCACTAGAGGCTTCTCTCATGAAAGCAAGTATTACGGTGGGTGAACAAATTACTGTTGAGCAATTGATAGAATAGCGCAAAGTCATGATGATATCTAAGGCAATGATCAGACATATAGGCATCACGTCCGAGACAAGTAGACCGATACTTTCTGCATCTACTACTATTACTGCACACATCGACCGCTATCAAGCATGCATCTAGTGTATTAAGTTCATGATAAACAGAGTAATGCTTTAAACCAGATGACATGATGTAGAGGGATAGATTCATGCAGTATGATATAAACGCCATCTTTTTACCATTTATGGCAACAACATGATGCGTGCCTGGCTACCCCTTCTGTCACTAGGTGAGGACACCGCACGGTATGAACCCAAAACCAAGCACTTCTCCCATTGCAAGATCTATGTATCAAGTTGGCCAAATGAAACCCATAACTCGGAGAGAATTACAAGGATACGAAATCATGCATATAAGAAATCAGAGGAGACTCAAATAATATTCATAGATAATCTTATCATAAATCCACAATTCATCGTATCTCAACAAACACACCGCAAAAGAAGATTACATCAGACAGATCACCATGAAGATCATGGAGAACTTTGTATTGAAGATCAAAGAGAGATAAGAAGCCATCTAGTTACTAGCTATAGACCGGAAGGTCTGAAGTGAACTACTCACGCCTCACCGCAGAGGCAATGGTGTTGATGAAGATGGCCGCCGGCGATGAATTCCCCTCCGGCAGGATGCCGGAACGGTCTCCCGATTGGTTTTTGGTGGCTCTGGAGGTCTGCAGCAGCGGAACTTGCGATCTTTGTTTATTTCTGAGGGTTTCCATATTTATAAGACCATCTGGCGTCGGGAACACTTCAAGAGGCACCACGAGGAGGTCACGAGCCCCCTGGCCACGGCCAGGGGGGCCTGCACGTCCCAGGCTCGTGACTTCCTCGGGACGCCTCTCCGGTATCTTTTTCTTCAGATATTTTTGATATTTTCCATAAAAAATCACGGCGAAAGTTTTATTCCGTTTGGACTCCGTTTGATATTCCTATCTGAAAAAGGTCAAAAACACGGAAAAACAGGAACTAGCACTGGGCACTGGATTAATAAGTTAGTCCCAAAAATAATATAAAATAGCATATTCATGCATCGAAAACATCCAAAGTTGATAATATAATAGCATGGAACAATCAAAAATTATAGACATGCTGGAGACGTATCAATCATCCCCAAGGTTAACTCCTACTCGTCCTCGAGTAGGGAAGTGATAAAGAACAAATTTTTGATGTGGAATGCTACCTACCATATTTGTTTGATGTAATCTCTTTATTGTGGCATGAATGTTCAGATCCTTAAGATTCAAAACAATAGTTTCATATTTACCTGAAAACAATAATACTTCAGGCATAATAGCAAGGTAATCATGAACTTTCGAAATAACAAGGCAAAAGAAAGTTATCCCTACCAAATCATATAGTCTGGCTATGCTCCATCATCCCCACACAACGAATTTAAATCATGCACAGCCCCGGTATTTGCCAAGTAATTGTTTTCGCACTCTTATTTTTTTCAAACTTTTTCAACTCTCACGCAATACATGAGTGTGAACCATGGATATAGCACGATAAGTGGGATAGAGTGTGGTGGAGGTTGTGAGGCAAAAAGGAGGAGATACACACATTGACTCGGCGTATCAATAGGCTATGGAGATGCCCATCAATAGATATCAATGTGAATGAGTAGGGATTGCCATGTAACGGATGCACTAGAGCTATAAGTGTATGAAAGCTCACAAATGAAAACTAGTGGGTGTGCACCCAACTTCCTTGCTCACGAAGACCTAGGGCAATTTGAGGAAGCCCATCATTGGAATATATAAGCCAAGTTATATAATGAAAATTTCCACTAGAATATGAAAGTGACAAAACAAGAGACTCTCTACAATGAATATCATGGTGCTACTTTGAAGCACAAGTGTGGAAAAAGAAAGTAGCATTGTCCTTTCTCTCTTTTTCTCTCATTTTTTTTGTTTGGGAATCTTTGGCCTCTTTTTATTTGGTGGGCATCTTTGGCCTCTTTTATTTCCTCACATGGGACAATACTCTAATAATGATGATCATCACACTTTTATTTACTTACAACTCGATACTTAGAACAATACTGACTTCGATGTAAATGAAAGTGATGGCACATGTCATGAGACAGAACGGTGGAAGTTGCATGGCAATATATCTCGGAATGGCTATGAAAATGCCATAATAGGTAGGTATGGTGGCTGTTTTGAGGAAGGCATATGGTGGGTTTGTGCACCGGCGAAAGTTGCGCGGCACTAGGAGGGTAGCAATGGTGGAAGGTGAAAGTGCATCTATACCATGGACTCACATTAGTCATGAAGAACTCATATACATATTGCCAAAGTTTTATTAGTACTCTAAACAAAGTGCTAACCGCATACTCCTAGGGGAACGGTTGGTAGGAGTTAACCATCGCGCGATGCCGACTTCTACACAAAGGATGACAATCAATAAATCAATTATGCTCCGACATCCTAACATAGCAGTTCACCATACGTGCATGGTACGGGAATCACTAACTTCAACACAAGTATTTCTAGATTCACAACACCCTACTAACATAACTCAATTATGCTCCGACTTCGTAACATAGCGGTTCACCATAAGTGAAGCACTTGGGAGCAAAATCACTAAGCTCAAAAGATATAAGTGAAGCACATGGGAGCAAAATTACCAAGCTCAAAAGATATAAGGGAAGCACATGGGAGCAAAATTACCAAGCTCAAAAGATATAAGCGAAGCACATGGGAGCAAAATTACCAAGCTCAAAAGATATAAGCGAAGCACATGTGAGCAAAATTGCCTAACTCAAAAGATATAAGTGAAGCTCATTGAGTATTTATCAAATTCACGATGAGTGCATGTCTCTCTCAAAAGGTGTGCAGCAAGGATGATTGTGACAAAACAGAAAGCAAAGACTCTTATAATACATGATGCTTCAAGCAAAACACATATCATGTGGTGAATAAAAATATAGCTCCAAGTAACGTTACCGATGGATTGAAGACGAAAGAGGGGATGCCTTCCCGGGGCATCCCCAAGCTTAGGATTTTTCGTGTCTTTGAATTTGGCTTGGGATGCCTTTGGCATCCCCAAGCTTAGTCTCTTGACACTCTTTATTCCATTGTCCATAAGAACATCACCCAAAACTTGAAAACTTCACAACACAAAACTTAAACAAAAACTCGTGATAGCATTAGCATAAGAAAACAAACCACCAACTTTCTAGGTACTGTAGTAAACTATAATTTACATTTAGATTGATGTTATATTACTGTATTCTCACTTCTCCATGGCTCGTACCCCCCAATAGTACCCATAGTTTAATCAAAATAAGCAATCAACACAACAAAAACAGAATCTGTCAAAAACAGAACAGTCTGTAGCAATCTGTATATTTGGTTTACCTCCGTTAACTTAAAAATTCTGCAACAATTATGAAAATTAGGGAAATTTTCATATCAATCAGCAGAAAAAAGAATCAACTCAAAATCTCTTTCTGGTTATAAATGAAAAAATAATTTCGTGACCACAAAGTTTCTGTCTTTTTCCGGCGTGATTAAACAACTATCACCAAAACTAATCATAAAGGTTCTACTTGGCACAAACACTAACTAAAACATAAAAAACACAATAATAACAGAATCATGATGGTGTTAACTCAACAAAACAGAAATTAAAAGAGCAAAAATAAACCTATTCATTGGGTTGCCTCCGAACAAGCGCTATTGTTTAACGCCCTTAGCTAGGCATAAGGCAATAGAATCAAGTATTCTCATAATCCTTTCGTTGAAAACATGGGGAGAACTTTTTGTTGAGAGCATCTATCTTCCTATTTTGTGAGAGTACATGACCATTTATAGTGGAAGAAAGATTAAGCACATTATGAAAGTTCGTGTGTAAACTGGCCTTCATTTCTTTTATTGATTCATTTTGGTAGAAATAGATGAGGGCAGTGGTCTCATTCTCTCCCTTGGGATGCCCAAATATAGCTTTCATTTTTTCATAAGTGTTGAAGGCATCTCCTACAAGGAAACCCTTATCAAATACAGAATCCAAGTTTTGCTTAAACGAGTGGGGCAATCCGGCGTAAAAGCTTTTTAAGTATAACTCAATATGATAAGGAGGAATATGACTAGTTTGAATCCTTAGCAATCTGTCCCAAGCGTCTTTTAAGGATTCGTTAAGAGAATAGTGAAAAAGTACCGGATCCCCATCATCAACATTACTAAAAGTGTCTCTAGCAACCTCAGGATGTCTTCCCAAAGACTCATTATTTGTGAGTTTGGGAAAAACAGAGGGGCTATCCAAGGCATTAAACCTAGGCAGAGTAATCTTGTGTTTGAATGATGCTCTCATGGTGACTTCGCAAGCGAAAGAAAAGGGCAAATAAAGAAAGGAAAATATTTTTGTAATTTTTTTTGGTTTTAGAAGTGGGGGAGAGGAAAACGAGAGGCGAATAGCAAATAATGTAAATGCAAGTGATGAGTTTGTGATAGGTAATTGTAGATATGCTTCACTTGAATACTCCCTGGCAACGGCGCCAGAAATTCTTCCAGCTACTTCTCTACAACGTCACAAAAAATTGGCTAGTTGATAGGAGAATTCTTGTATTGCGTTGGTTTTTCCCTTGAAGAGGAAAGGGTGATGCAGCAAGGTAGCGGCAAGTATTTCCCTCAGTTTGAGAACCAAGGTATCAATCCAGTAGGAGTAACAAGATGAGGCCACAAGGAACCTGCACAAACACAAACAATCTTGCACCCAACGCGATAGAGGGGTTGTCAATCCCTTTACGATTGCTTGCAAGGTGAGATCTGATAATGGTAATAAATGAATGTAAATAAGTAAATAAGATTGCAGCAAAGTATTTTTAGTATTTTTGTGTTTAGATCTGAATATATTATGTGTAAAATAGACCCGGGGGCCATAGTGTTCACTAGAGGCTTCTCTCATGAAAGCAAGTATTACGGTGGGTGAACATATTACTGTTGAGCAATTTATAGAATAGAGCAAAGTCATGAAGATATCTAAGGCAATGATCATACATATAGGCATCACGTCCGAGACAAGTAGACCGATACTTTCTGCATCTACTACTATTACTCCACACATCGACCGCTATCCAGCATGCATCTAGTGTATTAAGTTCATGATAAACGGAGTAACGCTTTAATCAAGATGACATGATGTAGAGGTATAGATTCATGCAATATGATATAAACCCCATCTTTCTACCCTTGATGGCAACAACACGAGGCGTGCCTCGCTACCCCTTCTGTCACTAGGTGAGGACACCGCACGGTATGAACCCAAAACCAAGCACTTCTCCCATTGCAAGAACTATAGATCAAGTTGGCCAAACGAAACCCATAACTCCAAGAGAACTACAAGGATACGAAATCATGCATATAAGAAATCAGAGGAGACTCAAATAATATTCATAGATAATCTGATCATAAATCCACAATTCATCGGATCTCAACAAACACATCGCAAAAGAACATTACATCAGATAGATCACCATGAAGATCATGGAGAACTTTGTATTGAAGATCAAAGAGAGAGAAGAAGCCAACTAGTTACTAGCTATGGACCTGAAGGTCTGAAGTGAACTACTCATGCATCATCGGAGAGGCAATGGTGTTGATGAAGATGGCCACCGGCGATGAATTCCGTTCCGGCAAGATGCCGGAACGGTCTCCCGATTGGTTTGCGGTGGCGGAACCTGCGATTTTGGTTTATTTTTGGGGGTTTCCGTATTTATAAGACCATCTGGCATCGGGAACACGTCAAGAGGCGCCACGAGGAGGTCACGAGCCCCCTAGCCGCGGCCAAGGGGGCCGCGCCGCCTAGGCTCGTGACTTCCTCGGGCCGCCTCTCCGGTATCTTTTTCTTTGGATATTTTTGATATTTTCCATAAAAAATCACGGTGAAAGTTTCATTCCGTTTGGACTCTGTTTGATATTCCTATCTGAAAAAGGTCAAAAACACAGAAAAAACAGGAACTGGCACTGGGCACTGGATTAATAAGTTAGTCACAAAAATAATATAAAATAGCATATTCATGCATCGGAAACATCCAAAGTTGATAATATAATAGCATGGAACAATCAAAAATTATAGATATGTTGGAGACGTATCAAGCACCCACAAGCTTAACTCCTGCTCGTCCTCGAGTAGGGAAGTGATAAAGAACAAATTTTTGATGTGGAATGCTACCTAACATATTTTTTTATGTAATCTCTTTATTGTGGCATGAATGTTCAGATCCTTAAGATTCAAAACAATAGTTTAATATTGACATGAAAACAATAATACTTCAAGCATAATAGCAAGGTAATCATGAACTTTCGAAATAACAAGGCAAAAGAAAGTTATCCCTACCAAATCATATAGTCTCGCCATGCTCCATCATCCCCACACAATGAATTTAAATCATGCACAGCCCCGGTATTGGCCAAGTAATTGTTTTCGCACTCTTATTTTCTTCAAACTTTTTCAACCCTCACGCAATACATGAGCGTGAGCCATGGATATAGCACTATAAGTAGGATATAGTGTGGTGGAGGTTGTGAGGCAAAAAGGAGGAGATAGTCACATTGACTTGGCGTATCAATTGGCTATGGAGATGCCCATCAATAAATATCAATGTGAATGAGTAGGTATTGCCATGTAACGGATGCACTAGAGCTATAAGTGTATGAAAGCTCACAAATGAAAACTAGTGGGTGTGCACCCAACTTGCTTGCTCACGAAGACCTAGGGCAATTGGAGGAACCCCATCATTGGAATATACAAGCCAAGTTATATAATGAAAATTTCCACTAGCATATGAAAGTGACAAAACAAGAGACTCTCTACAATGAATATCATGGTGCTACTTTGAAGCACAAGTGTGGAAAAAGATAGTAGCATTGTCCCTTCTCTCTTTTTCTCTCATTTTTTTGTTTGGGCATCTTTGGCCTCTTTTTATTTGGTGGGCATCTTTGGCCTCTTTTATTTCCTCACATGGGACAATGCTCTAATAATGATGATCATCACACTTTTATTTACTTACAACTCGATACTTAGAACAATAATGACTTCTATAAAAATGAAAGTGATGGCACATGTCATGAGACAGAACGGTGGAAGTTGCATGGCAATATATCTCGGAATGGCTATGAAAATGCCATAATAGGTAGGTATGGTGGCTGTTTTGAGGAACCATATGGTGGGTTTGTGCACCGGCAAAAGTTGCGCGGCACGAGAGAGGGTAGCAATGGAGGAAGGTGAAAGTGCATCTATACCATGGACTCACATTAGTCATGAAGAACTCATATACTTGCATTTATTAGTAATCGAAACAAAGTGCTAAACGCATACTCCTAGGGGAAGGGTTGGTAGGAGTTAACCATCGCGTGATCCTGACTTCTACACAAAGGATGACAATCAATAAATCAATTATGCTCCGACTTCCTAACATAGCGGTTCACCATACGTGCATGCTACGGGAATCACTAACTTCAACACAAGTATTTCTAGATTCACAACACCCTACTAAGATAACTCTAATATTACCATATCCATATATCAAAACTAGATGCAAGGAATCAAACTTATCTTACAAATCAATGCACTTGAATATGAAAGTTTTTATTGTATCCTCTTTGGATGCCTATCATATTTAGGACAAATTTCATAACACACGCTGTCGTGGTTTTATCACGGCAGATGTCCGGGTTACCAGACTTGAGTTCGGAGTTGTCGCCATGGTGGTGGACTCAAAGGGGTTGATCGAGACAAAGGACACGAGTTTACCCAGGTTCGGCCCCTCAAGTTGAGGTAAAAGCCTACGTCCTGCTTGTGTTATTATTGCTTATTGTATCGATTACAAGGGGCTAGAACCTTGACCTAGTTTTTGATCACCTCCCTCTAAGCCGCCCCGACTCTGCCTTTATATAAGAGGTCAGAACCATTGGGTCTTACAATTGTACAATCAGATCACATTTACATCTCCGAGTCTATCTCTATTTTACTAGCCAAGTCATCCTTTGGAAGGTCTTGCACATCTGGGTCTCCGCTGTTCGGCCCACACCATGAGCCGCCAATCATCTTGGGCCTCCAGTTGACATCATGTCTTCGTGGGCCGGCTTACAACAAATATCATCAACCGGAACCTACCAACCGGGTCATATCACGGGGTTATATCCCCAACATTAGGCCCCAGGTTGAAGTGAGCAAGCTCATTTCATCCGTCTCTTACAATTGTTTGAGAGTCGCCACGGAATGACCAAACGTGACGTCACAGGACCGCTGACGTATCGCCAAATCTTTCACATTTAACCACTTACCGAGAATCGAGGCGTCCGTTTCGGCAAGACCGGTTTTGGCGCCTGGGATTCCGCACCGTTCTCCTATTAAATAGGACCCGCACGGGTCAAAAACAGCTCATTCCCGATTGTACGCCTCTTCTTCTTCCTCCTGCCGCTGCCCGTCGCCCGAGCTCATTCTGCTCTGCTCCGGCGCCACCGCTCGTTTGTCATCGACATTTGGCCGCTGCATCAGCCTGTTGAGACCAGAGTTCCGTCCTCAGCCGTCTTCATCCTCTCGTACGCCTCTCTTTCCTGTAGCTTAAATCGATAGAGGTAGGGTTTCCTCCGGCGGACCCTCCGCCACGCATTCCGATCTTCGGCACGGCCGCATGGGCAAGTTTTGGGTCCCGCCGCGCGTCCTTTGGATCATGCCGTCACCACCGCCACCGTACGCGGTCCATCTGCGCGTAATGCGCGGGCCATTGGGGCTGTAGGCCAACTTTCCATTTTCGCTGTTCTTCACCTAGGTCGACGTAGAACCGTTTCCTCCGCTTCGGTAGATCCTGAATTTTAGTAAAAATTTGCGAAAACTGTTTGTCCGGGTCTTGACCGACCTCCGGATCTTCTGCCCCTAGTTAGCCGCTAGACTCCCTCCGGCTTTTTATCAGCCGGGCCTTTCGAAGCCTTAATTTTTTTTAGAACCCTGTAACTTGTAAACCGCCGTAGCTATGTACTCTTGTTGATTAGTCGCAATTTTCTTTTTTACACAGTACCTTTAAGCCGCCAACATGACACGCGCCACCAATTCTTGCAATTGGGTCAGCTCTTGCGTGACAGAAGAATACTTGTCGGATCTCGTAACCGCTGGCACCCTTCCTCCAAAGGAAGTGATCAACTGGCGGGTTCCGGATGGTGAGACCCGCCCCGCCCCAAAGAAAGGGGAGGTCATAGTTTTCACGGATAAAATCGAGCGGGGATTCGTGCCACCCGGGTCAAAGTTTTTCCGTGATATTCTCCATTTGTACAAGCTGCATCCCTAAGACCTGGCGCCGAATTCCGTATCAAATATTTGCCACTTCCCAGTCCTCTGTGAGGCGTACCTTCAGTCCAAGCCATCAGTCGGATTCTTTCGAGAGTTCTTCTACGCCAACCGCCAAACTTAGTACAAGAGTGGGCCAAGTCTGGAACTCGGAGGGATCACCATCCAGCGTCGGAGGGGCATCACCTTTTCGGCTATTCAGATGCCCAGTCACCCGAACGATTGGAACAAGACGTGGTTCTATTGCAAAGACACGTCCCCTGACACGGAACATTGCCTGTCGGGTTATCGCCCTTCCCGGCTCCCAAATGATATAGCACTGCCCGACCGACTCTCAGCCGCCGACCGTGTCAGAGAAGCCTCACGCCAGAGTAAAAGCTCTCCTGGCCAATGGTCTCATTGGAACTGACCTTATCCGCTGCTGGGTGGAGTGGTGGATCATGCCTCTGAGCCGTAGGAACCGGCTTATGTATGAATATCCAGGACAGTATGACAGTGAACTGTGCTTCAGCGACGCCACTTTGACCGAGGATGACATCTGTATGACCGTCCGAAGTCTTGTGCACGAGACATCCGGCTCTTGCAGCACCATCGGGCTAGCGCCCTTCTGTGCGACAAACCCGGCGCCCCTTGTAAGTATTTTTGTCTTTCTTCTGTCTGTTGCATGTTTACATATTCTTCTTTACTCGGCTTGATATCTTCCTCTGGCCTAATTTGTGCAGGCTGATTCCGACTTCTGGAAGAAGGAATATGTTCCTCCTCCGAAGGTAACCAAGAAGAAAGCCGCCACTAAGAAGCAAAGAAAGGCAGCTCCTCAAGAGAACTGGTTCGAACACCCGGCCTCTTCAGAGTCGGAGGTAAAATCTTTAACTTATTTCCTTGACTTTTTGTCTTGTCGGCTCTTTATTAATGTTTTACCGTGTCTCACAGGACGAAGTTGAAACCAGTCACGCCAACGCTCCTCAGGTAACTTGCGTATACTCCGACTCAGAATATTTTATCCGAAAGCCGCGGCGGGTCGTTAGGAAGTTCCCTCTTTCTCACCCTCTTGCTCATCTGGCTCCTTATTTCTTCTTAAAAAAGCAACAACAAACTGAGCGTCATCAGACCTGGAGCACTGGCTCTACGAAGCTTGTATCGGGACTGCCAAACTCGGCGGCTCCTAAGAAGCGGCCTGCAGAGGTTAATATCCTTATTTTCCTTGTTGTTTCTCTTCGTGTCTAAGTGTCTTATCATTTCCGTGTCTTATTTTTGAGAAGATGCCCTCTTCCGGCGACTCTTCTGCATCAGTCATACCTCCACCAAAAATCAATCCTCTGTAAGTATTAAAATATCCGGATGTCTTAATGAGATACCATTCTCCTTCAAATGCTGATCTTTCTCTTTGCAGTGCTCAGGCGAAGCGCCGCAAGACCAACCATCCTTCTGCTGGCCCTGTCCTTGAAAACCAAGAGCCTGAACAGCTGGCCCGGCTCAACCAGACGTTGGACAGCCGGAGGAAACTCCAGCAGAAGAAACTCCGGCAGCGGATGATGTTATCATCGAGAACTCCCCAGCTGCTCCTTCAAGGCCAGTTACACCCACCAAGACTCCTGCGACTCCAGATGTTATCATCATCGGGTCTGCTCAGAAGCCTCCTTCTCCAGCACATGTATTGACCCGGCACCCTGAGCCGTCTGAAGCTTCACGGAAACTTGCATTTGACATGTCATATGACAAGATGACAGCTGAAGAACTCCACTCTGGCTACATGAACCGGGTCAACACCAGCTGAGACTTGGAACTCCGGCTGGTCTCCACGATGAAGACAAAATATGAGGTATGTTACCTTTCTCCAGCCATAACCTTCCCCAGCCCCCAAGAGCCGAATTTAATCTAATGTATAGTTGAATCGGGTCTTCTTTGAAGGTTATGTAGAAAACACTTGTGCTTGAATACTGTATATATGCACTGCACACTGTAAATACTTGCATACTGCCAAATGTAGCCCCCAAGGGCCGGCTCAAATTTTATTTGAGTCAGGACTTTTGTAACTGAACAAAGACGTAGTGTAGCCCCCAAGGGCCGGCTCAAATTCTATTTGAGTCGGGACTTTCTGATCTGAAAAGAGCCATAGTGTAGCCCCCAAGGGCCGGCTCAAATTCCATTTGAGTCGGGACTTTCTGATCTGAAAAGAGCCATCGTGTAGCCCCCAAGGGCCGGCTCAAATTCCATTTGAGTCGGGACTTTCTAACCTGAAAAGAGCCATAGTGTAGCCCGCAAGGGCCGGCTCAAATTCCATTTGAGTCGGGACTTTCTAACCTGAAAAGAGCCATAATGTAGCCCCCAAGATCCGGGTCAGTTTCAAGGAAGATGAACCGGAACTGTTTACTTGAATAGATGAAATGTACATTAGGCCCCAAGTGTCAAATATATTGCTTGCAATCTGTTTGAGACTTGCATAACTTTGAACTGTGAACCTTTTTTTATGCTAACACCCTTGCTGCTGTAATAGCTCATATTTTGTTTTAACATGTGCAGGATGCTCCTAACACCGCCGGCTCTGAGCTGGCAGATCTTAAGGTTAACCTGGCCGCGCAACAGGAAGCGCGAAGTGTGGCAGATGAGAAATGCCGGCTCTTAGCCGAGGAATTATCAAAGGTCACCGCCGAGTTAACATCGCTGAAAGAGGCGACTGAAATGGAGAAAGCCGAGCTGACCAAACGAGCGGATGATGCCGATCAGCGGCTCATCGCTGTTGTTGAGGAGCTCCAAGGCCTCAAATGGCACATCGCTAAGATGTCTGCCGCCTTATTTGGTAAGTCAACCTCACCAAATGTCATAGACCATCATCCTTCATGAAATAACTGACGACTCACATGTCTCTTCCGGCTCATGCAGGTCCCTTGACGCGGCAACTTGCCACGGACAGCATCCTGTCACTAAAGGCCATGTACACCTTCATGGAGCAACTGTATTGTGGGGCGATGTTTACCATCAAGAGCATACAGTACAAGGAAAAGATTCCCAAGACCCTGAAAGGGGTGTTAGAATTATTCTCAACGGTGCCCAAGCAGATTCAAGAACTGAAGAAGTCGGCTTTCCGCTCTGGAGCCGTCGCAGGTTTGAGCTGGGCGATGGCCTTTGCGCCGGATCTCACGGCAGCCGAAATGATGGGCGGGTACCCTTCGAAGAAAGTTGATGCCTTAGAATTTTCTGACGAGGACTATTTCAAAGTCGTCAAGGACTCTCGCTTCCTGGCATCTGTCATGGCTGATGAGGCGGAGGATGACCTGAAGAGCTACCAAGCAACCTATGACCAGGAAGACAAACGGATCCGCGGGCCTCTTTATGAATGCAAAGATCTAACACCCGGCCGTAGCAAGAATCTTTTTCCTGGTGAGCTTGACGTCTCCCCTTTCTTTGAAGGGACCTTTGCTGCCGTCTCTACTTGCAGTTGGGAACTCGCCAACCTTCAGATCCAAACCGCAGGAGAGACGGAGCAGGGTGAATCGGCCGAGTGACATGACTTTGTAATATTCGGAGCAAGAGTGGCTCTTGTAATTACCCGGCAATGGCATGTTGAAACATGTTAGAAACACCACTTTGTTCCTTCTGAGAATGGCTTTTGTAATAGCCTTATAACATATAAATGCACTTGCCGGCTATTTGTTTGATAGTGCTTTCAACCATCTTTCTCAGCTGTGTACTTCCAACTTTATAAACTTGCCAATGATTCCTGAGAGGTACTTATAAGTCTTCATAGCTCTGTAGAACCGGATAACACTTCTGTTGATAATAAGCCTCGATGAACAAAACTGCGGCTGTTGATAGGCCAATACACAATCTTTCTCAGATGTCTTTCTTTCACCCGGACTCATTAGACCCGAGAAGTTTACTCCATCAACTGGAGCAGTATGACTGCTTCTCTTGTAATGTAATACCATGTAAGAGCCGGTTGTCATAGGATAAAGTAAGCTATACCTGACGGTACGAAGCCTCTATGCAACAACAACGATTGCTGAGAACTTTAATAGGCTTATAGCCAGATGTATAAGGGGTGATATAATCTGCACCCGAAGGCAAGAAGCCTCTTTTTAATCATCATATAAAGCCGACTGTCGATGGATTTAAGTAAGCTATACCTTATGGTAAGAAGCCTCCATTCAACAGCCACGACTAGTAATTGTACTAGCCGGCTGAAGGGTTTATGTAAGCTATACCCGAGGGTAAGAAGCCTCCTTCCATCATCAAAATATCATATAAGGCCGGCTGCCGATGGGTTTAAGTAAGCTATACCTTATGGTAAGAAGCCTCCATTCGACAGCCGCGACTAGTAATTGTACTAGCCGGCTGTGTGAAGGGTTTATGTAAGCTATACCCAAGGGTAAGAAGCCTCCTTCCACAGCTAGTTTTGGTGTAAACGCCGATTGTTAGGGTGAGATAAGCAAACCCGTCGGTAAGAAGCCCCCTTCGACAACCGCGGCTAACATGTTAACCGGAAAGTGGCATAAAGCCGGCCATTAGGGTGAGATAAGCGAACCCGTCGGTAAGAAGCCCCCTTCGATGGCCGCAGTTGATAAGCAACTGGAATTTGATGTACACGTTGTTGCCTTGGGGTAAAAGTAAGCTATACCAAAGGTAAGAAGCCTCCATCAACAACAGCGCTTAATGTACTCAAACTAGGCATAAAGCCAACTGCGCAAGGGAGATGTAAGCTATACCCAAAGGTAAGAAGCCTCCTTGCAACAGTATAAAAAGTGGACCACACAGGGGAGATGTAAGCTATACCCGTGGGCAAGAAGCCTCCCTGCCAACGGTGTTTTTGAAAGGGCATAAAGCCAACTGTGCATCATACCAGTTCAGGGTCTCTTAAAGCGACATTGGCCGTCAATTCTGTGAGCCGGCTCAAGGACTCTAGAGCGAGATTGACTGATAAGAGCTTATTGTATTGCCATCAGTTCAGGGTCTCTAAAGTGAGATTGGTCGTCAACTGTGTGAACCGGCCCAGGGTCTCTAAAGCAAGATTGACTGGAATAAACTTAGCAGATCACTGTAAACTTAACCGCTTCAGGGTCTCTACAACGAGATTAACCGGTAAGGCTTCGGCGGGTCAAAGAAACACATCAACTGCAAATATGTTGAACCGAAGAATTTCATCCTGAGAGCATAAAGATACACATAAGAGCCAGTGCTCCAATCTTTAGTAGAAGTACTACTTTGTACTAGTATAAATATGATATGTACAAAGATAACAGATCTCCATCATGTATTAAGTGTAATATGGTCGCAGATGCATGACATTCCATGGCCGCAAAGTCTCTTGACCCGCTGTGTTCGACTCATCACGAATATCAATGAGATAGTATGAACCATTGTTGAGGTTTTTGCTAACCACAGAGGGCCCTTCCCATGGTGGAGAAAGCTTATGCATCCCAGATTGGTCTTGAATGAGCCGGAGCACCATATCACCTTCTTGGAATGTCCGGGTCTTCACCCTGCGGCTATGATAGCGTCGCAGGTCTTGCTGGTAAATTGCCGATCTGGTCGCTGCTAACTCTCGTGCTTTGTCCAAGGCATCCAATGCATCTTGACGTGCCATCTCATTATCCGTTTCAACATAAGACGCCACCCTTGGTGAATCATGCCGGATGTCACTAGGTAGAACCGCCTGAGACCCGTACACCATGAAAAAAGGTGTAAAACCTGTAGACCTGTTAGGTGTAGTCCGGATGCTCCATAAGACGAAAGGTAACTCATCAACCCAACACCCAGGCGTTCGTTTCAAAGGGACCATGAGCCGAGTTTAACCCCTCGCAAGATTTCCTGATTAGCCTGCTCAGCCTGGCCATTGGATTGTGGATGTGCCACAGCTGAAACATCAAGCCGGATATGCTCCTTCTCACAAAACACCTTCATAGCCCCCTTGGACAAGTTTGTACCATTATTAGTGATAATACTGTGTGGATAACCAAAACGATAGATCAATTTTTAACAAATTCAACCGTTGTAGCCGCATCACACTTGCTAACTGGCTCGGCCTCAACCCACTTAGTAAACTTGTCAACTGCAAACAAGAGGTGCGTTTTCTTATCCTTGGACCGCTTGAAGGATCCTAACATATCAAGCCCCCAGACCGCCAACGGCTAAGTGATAGGTATCATCCTCAACTCTTGAGCCGGAACATGAGCACGTCGGCCAAATTTCTGACAGCCGTCACACTTACGGACCAGGTCTTCTGCATCCTTGTGAGCCGTCAACCAGAAAAAAACATGCCGAAAAGCCTTGGCCACTAAAGATCTTGACCTGGCATGATGTCCACAGTCTCCAGCATGAATTTCATTTAAGATCTGCTGGCCCTCTTCTGGTGAAACGCAGCGCTGAAAAACACCTGTCACACTGCATTTGTGCAACTCACCATTGATAATTGTCATGGACTTAGAACGGCGGATGATTTCCCGAGCCCGGCTCTCATCGTTCGGCAACTCGCCGCGCGTCAAGTACGCTAAATAAGGAGTAGTCCAATCCGGAATAACATGTAGAGCCGCCACCAGAGCCGCCTCCGGGTTAGGAATTGCCAGCTCCTCCTCAGAAGGCATCTTAACAATCGGATGGTATAACACATCAAGAAAAACATTAGGCGGGACCGGCTTACGCTAAGATCCGAGTCATGATAATGCATCAGCCGCCTCGTTCCGTCGACGATCAATATGATCCACCTGATATCCTTTGAAATGACCTACAACAATATCAACCGCCTGTCGATAAGCTGCCATCCGCGGGTCTTTAGAATCCCAAGTACCTGAGACTTGCTGAGCCACAAGGTCTGAGTCGCCCAGGTATCTAACCCGGCTTAAATTCATCTCTTTAGCAACTCTCAAACCATGGAGCAAAGCCTCGTACACAGCAGCATTGTTAGTACAGGGGAACATCAACCGGAGCACATAGCAGAACTTGTCACCCTTGGAGGACGTGAGAACCACTCCAGTACCAGACGCCTCAAGCCGTTTAGACCCGTCAAAATGTATAGTCCAGTATGTGTTGTCCGGCTCCTCTTCAGGCACCTGGCATTCTGTCCAATCATTTATAAAATCCACCAAGGCCTGAGACTTGATTGTTGTACAAGGGGTGTAGGCGATGTTAAGAGGCCCCAACTCTAAAGCCCACTTGGCAATCCTCCCCGTAGCTTCTCCATTTTGAATGATATCTCCCAACAGGGCAGAGCTTACTACAGTTATCGGATGGCCCAAAAAGTAGTGCTTTAGCTTACGATTAGCCATAAAGACCCCGTACACGAGCTTCTGCCAATGCGGATACCTCTGCTTGGACTCTGCCAAGACCTCATTGATGTAATAAACAGGCCTCTGAACGGGATATTCCTTTCCTGCCTCCTTACGCTCAACCACAATCGCCA
Organism: Hordeum marinum; assembly: GCA_022496015.1. Taxonomy (NCBI): domain Eukaryota; kingdom Viridiplantae; phylum Streptophyta; class Magnoliopsida; order Poales; family Poaceae; genus Hordeum; species Hordeum marinum. The sequence goes on from CM039678.1 coordinate 43,123,108, forward strand.
CACTGACCGCCCGGCTGTTAGCTGCTACATAGAGGAGTAGCGGCTCTTTCTCAGCCGGAGCGGCTAATACTGGCGGCTCAGTCAATTGCTTCTTAAGAGCTTCCAGCGCCTCTGCGGCTGCCTTACTCCACTTGAACTTGTCTGTCTTTTTCATCATCTGATACAAGGGAATGGCCTTCTCCCCAAGCCCGCTTATGAACCGGCTCAGCGCAGCAATCCGCCCTGCGATACGCTGAACATCATTGATGCACGTCGGCTCTCGCAGAGAAGTGATAGCCTTGATTTTATCCGGGTTAGCCTCGATGCCACGCTCAGAGACCAAGAACCCCAAAAGCTTTCCTGCAGGAACACCGAAAACAAACTTTGCCGGGTTAAGCATCATTTTGTAGACCCGGAGATTGTCAAAAGTTTCCTTGAGGTCTTCCAAGAGGGTTTCCTTTTTCCTAGACTTCACCACTATGTCATCCACATAAGCATGAACATTACGGCCAATCTGACTATGGAGACAATTCTACACACACCGCTGGTAAGTCGCCTAGGCACTCTTGAGCCCAAAAGGCATGGAGACGTAGCAGAACGCCCCAAACGGTGTGATAAACGATGTCTTCTCCTGATCCTTGACTGCCATTTTGACCTGATGATACCCTGAGTAGGCATCCAAAAAACACAAATTCTCACAACCGGCTGTTGCATCGATGATCTGATCAATACGGGGGAGTGCGAAGGGATCAGACGGGCAAGCCTTGTTGAGGTCCGTGTAATCTATGCACATACGCCAAGTGCCATTTTTCTTGAGTACCAACACCGGATTAGCCAACCACTCCGGGTGAAAGACTTCAACTATGAACCCAGCGGCTAAGAGCCGGCAACCTCTTCCCCAATAGCCTGGCACCTCTCCTCATTGAACCGCCGTAGAAATTGCTTGATCGGCTTGAACTTTGGATTCACATTAAGATTGTGCTCAGCGAACTCTCTCGGTACACCCGGCATGTCAGAAGGTTTCCATGCAAAGATGTCCCGATTCTCACGGATGAATTCGATGAGCGCGCTTCCTATTTGGGATCCATGTGAGCCCCAATGATGAACTGCTTGGATGAGTCGCCCGGAGTAAAGTCCACTGCTTTTGTATACTCCCCTGAAAATTTCAGTGGTGGCTCTGACTCTGTATTTGGTTTCTTCAACGGGGTCAGGTCTTCCGGGTCAACGTTCTCCTTATAGAACTTAAGCTCCTCCTGTGCACAGCTAGCTTCTGCATAAGCCGCATCTCCTTCCTCGCTCTCAAGAGCCGTCTTTCTATTGCCATGAACCGTAATTGTGCCATTTAAGCCGGGCATTTTGAGCTGCAAATAGATATAACAAGTCCTAGCCATGAACTTGGCATAAGCCGGCCGCCCGAACAATGCATTATAAGGGCTCTTGATTTTGACCACCTCAAACCATAAGGTTTCCACCCTGTAGTTGTACTCATCACCGAAAGCCACCTCCAAAGAAATTTTACCTACGGGATACGCCGACTTACCAGGCACCACACCATGAAACACAGTAGAAGAAGTTTTGAGATCCTTGTCTAGCAACTTCATTCGCCGGAAGGTGTCATAATATAAGATGTTGATACTGCTACCTCCGTCCATGAGCACTTTTTTCACTCCATAACCATGTATCTGAGGGGCCACCACCAGAGCTAGCCGGCCCGGGTCGTCCACCCGTGGCGGGTGATCTTCCTTGCTCCACACTATGCCATACTCCGACCATGGCAGGTATCATGGGAGAGCCGGCGCGACCGTATTAACCGCTCACCTCCGTAGTTTCTCATCTCGCTTGCTGTTACCAGTCGTAAACACACGATACTATCCCGAACTGAGCTGCTTCGGGTTACTCTGGAATCCAGACTGATTGCGCTGCTGCTGTTGTTGTTGCTGATTGTTATGATTGTTGTTACCAGGGTGCTGTTGATGCTGCTGATTATTATGACCCGGATGCCCTGCTCCTGAGCCGCCTGTACCAAACCCTGCACCTGACCCGCCATGACCTGAGCGGCTAGGCCCTGAGCCGCCAAGCGGCCCACCGCCCTGATTATTAGGTGGTTGAGAGTGCTGGTTTTTAAACCGATGCATGATAAAGCAATCACCCCATGCATGCGTCGATGGACGGTCAGGCGTACTATGTTTCGGGCAAGGCTTCCTAAGCGCCGCTTCCAAATTGAAAGGGGGCCTGTTACCATGCTGGTACGGCTTATACCGCCCGTTCGCCTTAGGAACATTCGGCCCTGTGTTAGCATTCGCCACCAGCTCTGACCCGCCACCAGTATTCTTCTATTTGTTCTGATTTCCATTGTATCCAAAACTCTTGCCTTGGTTGTTCTTCTTCCCCTGGTTTGACTTCTCCTCATCTGAGCAAGGATCTTTGGTATTGTCCGAGTCGGCGTATTTTGTTAGACCTGTCATGAGCTCTCCCATATCTTGACACGTACGTTTAAGTCGGCCAAGCTTCTACTTCAGTGGAACGAAGTGACAATTCTTCTCCAAGATTAGCACTGCTTGAGCTGCTGTGATCTGTTCCGGCGAGTGAATGATGGTTGACACCCGCCGAAACCATTGATGAGCCGACTCTTTCTCCTGCTGAACACAATGCTCTAAGTCCACAATAGTCATAGGCTGCTTGCAAGTCCCTTGGAAATGTTTGATGAACTTCGCTCTTAACTCGGCCCAGGAACTTATAGGGTTGGGTGGTAAGCCCTTTAACCATGCGCGAGCCAGACCCTCAAGCATCATGATAAAATATTTCGCAAAAACCGCTAAACTCACGTCCAACATCTCCATTGCTAGCTCATAGCTCTCGACCCAAGCCTCGGGAGGGAGATCCGCTGTGTAATTTGGAACCTTACGGGGTCCCTTGAAATCCTTGGGCAACCTCTCGCTCCGTAGAGCCGGAGTCAAGCATGGGACTCCCATGGCTCTAGCACTACCCGTGGCTCCGGCCTTCGTCAGCGCTGAGGGTCGAGGACCCGAATGAACCATTGTTGCCTCCTCTTCTCGGCTATTTCTCGCCCTGTCCACAAGGGCCTGCGCATCTAGCGCCGCACGCCCCCCTTCCGGCCCATGACTCGGACCACTGCTGGAAACCGCCAGCGACTCATAACACCGGCTGAAGCTTCGACTATGGAGGGGGGTGGAGTGGACCCGGCTCCGGCTGTGAGTATATTTCTCTTGTTGAGCCACGGCCATCTGTAAATATCCAATGGCGTTCCTCACCTCTTCCGCAAAGGGTGCTCCGTCTAGGATAGGGATTGTTCCAAGCTGGGTAGCCGCTGCTACCATATTCTCGGCCGGGTTAGAATAATGACCCGCCAGGGTTATGAACCCTCCCGGTGGGGTCATGTGAGGCGCTGCTTGCCCTTCCTCAAGGGCAGCCGCCTCTCTCCCAAAGCCGGGGGAGTTGAAAAGATTCCTCGCCTCGTAGTGCTCTGGTAGACGAGATTGATGCCTCCTGCAATGCACAGCCGCCGCTGAGACCTGTTCCAGCCCCTAACGGAAAGTGTCGGCCGTGAGTCGTGCTGCCTCTGCCTCCATCTGGGTGTTTAACTCAGTTATCCTCTGACGCTCGTCGGCCATCCGGCCCTTGATCCTTGCAACCTCCGCATTACGAGCCGCTTGGTTATCGGGTGTAACCTCCGTAGCCAACAGAGCCTCAAGCTCATCCATTAATTCCACGAGGCCCTGAGCCGGCGGCTGAGGGGGAGGGTTAGCTCCTGACCCTGCCGCCCCTGGCCCTGCCATGAACATCGCCGCGTGAGATGGCCGCTCCGGCCCATCTGACTCGTCGTGCTCTGACTCGGGGCGAGTGTCACTGTATCCTCCAAGGCCACCATTGTCGAGCCGGTACTCATCGTCGGAGTGCACAAGGGTCCCTTGAGATCCGGATGCTTCCAGATCCATACCTTGAGTGAAGCCCACGAAGACATGGTCCTAAACTGGGTTAACACGGACAGGGCCTACCATATGTGCCGGCTGGAGACGCCTGGCCGGTTTGATGATGTCGGTGCAAACGTCCGGCCCGGGTGTAGATCCGTCGATCTTGCCAATGAACACTTGGATCCCGCCGAACGGAACCCGGAAGCCATACTCCACGGAAGCAGCATCAAGCCCCCAGCCGGCATCGTCGATGTAGAGCCGGCCGCGGAGACTCTTGCTCATCTCCCCCATTATGTATCCCTTGAGCCCTGGAAGGGAGCCCTTTGAGAACTCAACACCACCGAAGGCGAGCCCCACGGTGGGCGCCAACTGTCGTGGTTCTATCACGGAAGATGTCCGGGTTACTAGACTTGAGTTCGGAGCTGTCGCTATGGTGGTGGACTCAAAGGGGTTGATCGAGACAAAGGACACGAGTTTACCCAGGTTTGGCCCCTCAAGTCGAGGTAAAATCCTACGTCCTGCTTGTGTTGTTATTGCTTATTGTATCGATTACAAGGGGCTAGAAGCTTGACCTAGTTTTTGATCACCTCCCTCTAAGCCGCCCCAACTCTGCCTTTATATAAGAGGTCAGAACCGTCGGTCTTACAATTGTACAATCAGATCACGTTTACATCTCCGAGTCTATCTCTATTTTACTAGCCAAGTCATCCTTTGGAAGGTCTTGCACATCCGGGTCTCCGTTGTCCGGCCCACACCATGAGCCGCCAATCATCTTGGGCCTCCAGTTGACATCATGTCTTCGTGGGCCGTCTTACAACAAATGTCATCAACCAGAACCTTCCAGTCAGGTCATATCACGGGGTTATATCCCCAACACACGCCAATTACCAAGTTACTTAGAGAGATCACTCTCAAAATGATATAAGTGAGGATTCGAGAGTTTGTATTTCTACAAAATATGACACCGCCGTGCTCTTCAAAGATTGAAGTGAAGCACTAGAGCAAAATTATCTAGCTCAAAAGATATAAGTGAAGCACATGTGAGAAAAATTACCAATCTCAAAAGATATAAGTGAAGCACATGGGAGAAAAATTACTAAGCTCAAAAGATATAAGTGAAGTACATGGGAGCAAAATTACCAAGCTCAAAAGATATAAGTGAAGCACATGGGAGCAAAATTACCAAGCTCAAAAGATATAGTGAAGCACATGGGAGCAAAATTACCAAGCTCAAAAGATATAAGCGAAGCACATGTGAGCAAAATTGCCCAACTCAAAAGATATAAGTGAAGCTCATTGAGTATTCTATCAAATTCACGATGAGTGCATGTCTCTCTCAAAAGGTGTGAAGCAAGGATGATTGTGAAAAAACAGAAAGCAAAGACTCTTATCATACACGACTCTCCAAGCAAAACACATATCATGTGGTGAATAAAAATATAGCTCCAAGTAACGTTACCGATGGATTGAAGACGAAAGAGGGGATGCCTTCCCGGGGCATCCCCAATCTTAGGCTTTTTGGTGTATTTGAATTTGGCTTGGGATGCCTTGGGCATCCCCAAGCTTAGGCTCTTGCCACTCTTTATTCCATTTTCCATAAGAACATCACCCAAAACTTGAAAACTTCACAACACAAAACTTAAACAGAAACTCGTGATAGCATTAGCATAAGAAAACAAACCACCAACTTTTTAGGTACTGTAGTAAACTTTAATTTCCATTTATATTGATGTTATATTACTGTATTCTCACTTCTTCCTGGCTCGTACCCCCCAATACTGCCCATAGTTTCATCAAAATAAGCAATCAACACAACAAAAACAGAATCTGTCAAAAACAGAATAGTCTGTAGCAATCTGTATATTTCGTATACATTTGTTAACTCAAAAAATCTGAAACAATTATGACAATTAGGGAAATTTGCATATCAATCAGCAGCAAAACGAATCAACTCAAAAGCTATTTCTTGCTAGAAACGAAAAAATAATTTCTTGAGCACAAAGTTTCTGTCTTTTTCCGGCGTGATTAAACAATTGCCACCAAAACTAATCATAAAGGTTCTACTTGGCACAAACACTAATTAAAACATAAAAATCCCATCACTAGTTTCCATTTGTGAGCTTTCATACACTTATAGCTCTAGTGCATCCGTTACATGGCAATCCCTACTCGTTCACATTGATATCTATTGATGGTCATCTCTATAGCCTATTGATATGCCGAGTCAATGTAACCATCTCCTCCTTTTTGCCTCACAACCTCCACCACACTCTATCCCACTTATAGTGCTATATCCATGGCTCACGCTCATGTATTGCGTGAGAGTTGAAAAAGTTTGAAAAAAATAAGAGTGCGAAAACAATGACTTGGCCAATACAGGGGTTGCGCATGATTTAAATTCGTTGTGTGGGGATGATGGAGCATAACCAGACAATATGATTTGGTAGGGATAACTTTCTTTTGCCTTGTTATTTCGAAAGTTCATGATTACCTTGCCATTATGCTTGAAGTATTATTGTTTTCATGTCAATATTAAACTATTGTTTTGAATCTGAAGGATCTGAACATTCATGCCACAATAAATAGATTACATAAAACAAATATGTTAGGTAGCATTCCACATCAAAAATTTGTTCTTTATCACTTCCCTACTCGAGGACGAGCAGGAGTTAAGCTTGGGGATGCTTGATACGTATCCAACATATCTATAATTTTTTATTGTTCCATGCTATTATATTACCAACTTTGGATGTTTTATATGCATGAATATGCTATTTTATATTATTTTTGGGACTAACTTATTAATTCAGTGCCTAGTGTCAGTTCCTGTTTTTTCCGTGTTTTGACCTTTTTTAGATAGGAATATCAAACGGAGTCCAAACGGAATAAAACTTTCGTCGTGATTTTTTATGGAAAATATCAAAAAGAGCAGAAGGAAAAGATACCAGAGAGGTGGCCCGAGGGAGTCACGAGCCTGGGAGGCGCGGGCCCCCCTGGCCGCGGCTCGAGGGCTCATGACCTCCTCGTGGCACCTCTTTACTTGTTCCCGACGCCAGACGGTCCTATATTAAGTACTAAAACCCGCAGAACTAAACCTAGATCGGAAGTTCCGCCACCGCAAGCCTCCGTAACCACCAAAAACCAATCGGGAGACCGTTCCGGCATCCTGCCGGAGGGAAATTCATCTACAGTGGCCATATTCATCAACACCATTGCCTCTCCGATGATGCCTGAGTAGTTCACCACAGACCTTCGGGTCCATAGCTAGTATCTATATGGCTTCTTCTCTCTCTTTCATCTTCAATACAAAGTTCTCCACGATCTTCATGGTGATCTATCCGATGTAATCTTCTTTTGCGGTGTGTTTGTTGAGATCCGATGAATTGTGGATTTATGATCAGATTATCTATGAATATTACTTGAGTCTCCTCTGATTTCTGATATGCATGATTTCGTATCCTTGTAATTCTCTTCGAGTTATGGGTTTCGTTTGGCCAATTTGATCTATAGTTCTTGCAATGGGAGAAGTGCTTGGTTTTGGGTTCATACCGTGTCGTATCCTCACCTAGTGACAGAAGGGGTAGCGAGGCACGCATCATGTTGTTGCCATCAAGGGTAAAAAGATGGGCTTTATATCATACTGCATGAATCTATCCCTCTACATCATGTCATCTTGCTTAAAGTGTTACTCCATTTGTTATGAACTTAATACACTAGATGCATGCTGGATAGCGGTCGATATGTGGAGTAATAGTAGTAGATGCAGAAAGTGTCGGTCTACTTGTCTCTGACATGATGCCTATATGTATGATCATTGCATTATATATCGTCATGACTTTGCGCTATTCTATCAATTGCTCAACAGTAATTTGTTCACCCACCGTAATACTTGCTATCATGAGAGAAGCCTCTAGTGAACACTATGGGCCCCGGGTCTATTTTACATATTATATATTCAGATCTAAATACAAAAACACCAAAAATACCATGCTACAATTTTATTTACTTATTTATATTTATCTACTATCACTATCAGATCTCACCTTGCAAGTAATCGTAAAGGGATTGACAACCTCTTTATCGCGTTGGGTGCAAGTTTGTTTGTCTTTGTGCAGGTTTCTTGGTGCCTCATCTTGATACTCCTACTGGATTGATACCATGGTTCTCAAACTAAGGTAAATACTTATATCTACTTTGCTGCATCACCCTTTCCTCTTCAAGGGAAAAACCAACGCAAGCTCGAGAAATAGCAGGAAGAATCTCTGGCGCCGTTGCCGGGGAGTATTCAAGTGAAGCATATCTACCAAGTACCTATGGCAAACTCATCTCTTGCATTTACATTATTTTCCATTTGCCTCTCATTTTTCTCTCCCCCACTTCTAAAATGATTTTCCGAAAATACCAAAAAGATTTCCCTTTTATTCGCTCTTCTTCCGTTCGCCTTTTTGTTGCTATGTTTGCTTGTATTTGCTTTCATCTTAGCTTGCTAAAAATCTATTGATATCGATCCTCATCCACTTTTTAATCTTTTCAAAAGACAAATTATGATGAACAATTTGCTAGTGAGTTGAGTGCACTTGACTATCTCTATGGAGTTTTGTTTGAAAATCATGAATCTGAAAATTTTGATGAAGTGTTGAAAGAAGAAAATTATAAAGTGATTCATGATATCTCTTTGAATTAAAAGCATGATTGCCATTTTGTTAGTATTAATTCTTTGAATATCCATGATGCTAATGATATGCAAAACTACAAGGTTGGGGATGCTATGCTTGATGAAGATGATATTTTTTGTTCCCCAAGTTTTGGTGATGACCCTTATGCTATAATTGATCATGGAAAGAATGCTTTGTGTGATAGTTATATTGTAAGATTCCTTCATGATGTTACTGAAAATTACTATGACTAAGGAACATATGCTTTTACATATTGCAATAATATCAAGTTTCCTCTCTATGTATTCAACGTTTTGAAGTTATGCGTGTTTGCCTTCCTATGCTAGTTAATTCTTGTTCCCATAAATTGTTTGCTCACGAAATCCCTATGCATAGGAAGTGGGTTAGATTTAAGCGTGTTTTTTCCATTCATGATGCTCTTTTGCATATCTCAACTACTACTGTTTATGTGAGCATCATTGAAATCGTTAAGCCTAGCTAGGGGCGTTAAACGATAGCTCTTGTTGGGAGGCAACCCAATGAATAGGTTTATTTTTGCTTTTTACTTTCTGTTTTGTTGATTTCACACCATCATGATTCTGTTATGATTCTGTTTTTTATTTTTTTAATTAGTGTTTGTGCCAAGTAGAACCTTTATGATTAGTTTTGGTGATAGTTGTTTAATCACGCTGAAAAAAGACACAAACTTTGTGCTCACAAAATTATTTTTCATTCCTATCCAGAAAGAGATTTTGAGTTGATTCTTTTTGCTGATTCATATGCAAATTTTCCTAATTGTCATTAGTTTTTAAGAATTTTTGAGTTAGCATAGGTATACGAAATATACAGATTGCTACACACTGTTCTGTTTTTGACAGATTCTGTTTTTGTTGTCTTGATTGCCTATTTTGATGAAACAATGGTTAATATCGGGGGGTACGAGTCATGGAAAAGTGAGAATACAGTAATATAACATCAATATAAAAGGAAATTAAAGTTTACTACATTACCTAAAAAGTTAGTGGTTTGTTTTCTTATGCTAATGCTATCACGAGTTTCTGTTTAAGTTTTGTGTTGTGAAGTTTTCAAGTTTTGGATGATGTTCTTATGGACAATGGAATAAAGAGTGGAAAGAGATTAAGCTTGGGGATGCCCAAGGCATCCCAAGCCAAATTAAAGGACACCAAAAAGCCTAAGGTTGGGGATGCCCCGGGAAGGCATCCCCTCTTTCGTCTTCAATCCATCGGTAACGTTACTTGGAGCTATATTTTTATTCACCACATGATAGTTTTGCTTGGAGTGTGGTATATTATAAGAGTCTTTGCTTTTTGTTTTCTCACAATCATCCTTTCTGCACACCTTTTGAGAGAGACATGCGCTCATCGTGAATTTGTTAGAATACTCAATGAGCTTCACTTATATCTTTTGAGTTAGGCAATATAGCTCTGACGTGCTTCACTTATATCTTTTGAGCTTGGTAATTTTGCTCACATGTGCTTCACTTTTATCTTTTGAGCTTGGTAATTTTTCTCCCATGTGCTTCACTTATATATTTTGAGATTGGTAATTTTGCTCACATGTGCTTCACTTATATCTTTTGAGCTAGATAATTTTGCTCTAGTGCTTCACTTAAATCTTTGTAGAGCACGGCGGTGTCATATTTTGTAGAAATAAAAACTCTTGAATCTTCACTTATATTATTTTGAGAGTGCTCTCTCTAAGTAACTTGGTAATTGGCGTGTGTTATGAAATTAGTCCTAAATATGATAGGCATCCAAAGAGGATATAATAAAAACTCTTATATTCAAGTGCATTGATTAGTAAGATAAGTTTAATTCCTCGCAATTAGTTTTGAGATATGGATATGGTAATATTAGAGTTATGTTAGTAGGGTGTTGTGAATCTAGAAATACTTGTGTTGAAGTTAGTAATTCCCGTAGTATGCACGTATGGTGAACCGCTATGTTAGGAAGTCGGAGCATAATTGATTTATTGATTGTCATCCTTTGTGTAGAGGTCGGGATCTCGCGATGGTTAACTCCTACCAACCCTTCCCCTAGGAGTATGCGTTTATCACTTTGTTTCGATTACTAATAGAACTTTTGCAATAAGTATATGAGTTCTTCATGACTAATGTGAGTCCATGGTATAGATGCACTTTCACCTTCCACCATTGCTACCCTCTCTAGTGCCGCGCAACTTTCGTTGGTGCACAAACCCACCATATGCATTCCTCAAAACAGACACCATACCTACCTATCACGGCATTTTCATAGCCATTCCGAGATATATTGCCATGCAACTTTCACCGTTCCGTCTCATGACATGTGCCATCACTTTCATTCATATAAAGTCATTATTGTTCTAAGTATCGAGTTGTTAGTAAATAAAAGTGTGATGATCATCATTATTAGAGCATTGTCCCATGTGAGGAAATAAAAGAGGCCAAATATGCCCACCAAATTAAAAAAAAAGAGGCCAAAGAGCCCAACCAAAAAATGAGAGAAAAAGAGAGAAGTGACAATGCTACTATCTTTTTCCACACTTGTGCTTCAAAATAGCACCATGTTCTTCATGATAGAGAGTCTCTTGTTTTGTCACTTTCATATACTAGTGGAAATTTTCATTATGTAACTTGGCTTGTATATCCCAATGATGGGCTTCCTCACATTGCCCTAGGTCTTCGTAAGAAAGCAAGTTGGGTGCACACCCGCTAGTTTCTATTTTTGAGCTTGCATACACTTATAGCACTAGTGCATCCGTTCCATGGCAATCCCTACCCATTGATACGCCGATCCGATGTGACCATCTCCTCCTTTTTGCCTAACAACCTCCACCACACTCTATTTCACCTATAGTGTTATATCCATGGCTCACGCTCATGTATTGCGTGAGAGTTGAAACAGTTTGAAAAAATAAGCGTGTGAAAACAATTACTTGATCAATACCGGGGTTGTGCATGATTTAAATTCGTTGTGTGGGGATGATGGAGCATAGCCAGACTATATGATTTTGTAGGGATAACTTTCTTTGGCCTTGTTATTTAAAAAGTTCATGATTACTTTGCTATTATACTTGAAGTATTATTATTTTCATGTCAATATTAAACTATTGTTTTGAATCTTATGGATCTGAACATTCATGCCACAATAAAGAGATTACATGAAACAAATATGTTAGGTACCATTCCACATCAATAATTCGTTCTTTATCACTTCCCTACTCGAGGACGAGCAGCAGTTAAGCTTGGGGATGCTTGATACGTCTCCAACATATCTATAATTTTTTATTGTTCCATGCTATTATATTATCAACTTTGCATGTTTAATATGCATGAATATGCTATTTTATATTATTTTTGGGACTAACTTATTAATTCAGTGCCCAGTGGCAGTTCCTGTTTTTTCCGTGTTTTTTGACCTTTTTAAGATAGGAATATCAAACGGGGTCCAAACGGAATAAAACTTTCGCCGTGATTTTTTATGGAAAATATCAAAAATATCTGATAAAAAAGATACCGGAGAGGCGTCCCGAGGAAGTCACGAGCCTGGGAGGTGCAGGGCCCCCTGGCCGCGGCTAAGGGGCTCGTGACCTCCTCGTGGTGCCTCTTGACGTGTTCCCGACGCCAGATGGTCTTATAAATATGGAAACCCTCAGAAATAAACCAAGATCGCAAGTTTCGCTGCTGCAGGCCTCCAGAGCCACCAAAAACCAATCGGGAGACCTTTCCGGCATCCTGCTGGAGGGGAATTCATCTACGGTGGCCATCTTCATCAACACCATTGCCTCTCTGATGATGCGTGAGTAGTTCACCAAAGACCTTCGGGTCCATACCTAGTATCTATATGGCTTCTTGTCTCTCTTTGATCTTCAAAACAAAGTTCTCCCTGATCTTCATGGTGATCTATCCGATGTAACCTTGTTTTGCAGTGTGTTTGTTGAGATCCGATGAATTGTGGATTTATGATCAGATTATCTATGAATATTATTTGAGTCTCCTATGATTTCTTATATGCATGATTTCGTATCCTTGTAATTCTCTTCGAGTTATAGGTTTCGTTTGGCCAACTTGATCTATTGTTCTTGTAATGGGAGAAGTGCTTGGTTTTGGGTTCATACCGTGCGGTGTCCTCACCTAGTGACAGAAGGGTAGCGAGGCACGCATCGTGGTGTTGCCATCAAGGGTAAAAAGATGGGGTTTAAATCATATTGCATGAATCTATCCCTCTACATCATGTTGTCTTGCTTAAAGCGTTACTCCGTTTGTTATGAACTTAATACACTAGATGCATGCTGGATAGCGGTCGATGTGTGGAGTAATAGTAGTAGATGCAGAAAGTATCGGTCTACTTGTCTCGGACATGATGCATATATGTATGATCATTGCCATATATATCTTCATGACTTTGCTCTATTCTATCAATTGCTCAACAGTAATTTGTTCACCCACCATAATACTTGCTATCATGAGAGAAGCCTCTAGTGAACACTATGGCCCCCGGGTCTATTTTACATATTGTATATTCAGATCTAAATACAAAAACACCAAAAATACCTTGCTGCAATTTTATTTACTTATTTATATTTATCTACTACCACTGTCAGATCTCACCTTGCAAGTAATCGTAAAGGGATTGACAACCTCTTTATCGCGTTGGGTGCAAGTTTGTTTGTCTTTGTGTAGGTTTCTTGGTGCCTTTTCTTGATACTCCTACTGGATTGATACCTTGGTTCTCAAACTGAGAGAAATACTTATCTCTTCTTTGCTGCATCACCCTTTCCTCTTCAAGGGAAAAACCAATGCAAGATCAAGAAGTAGCAAAGCTATGTTATGATTTTTTCCAGGTCAAAACCATCCATATAGCAGAAGATGGGCATCGGAGGGGTGCCAGGTGGGACACAAGCCATAGGGGCGCGCCCAGGGGGGTAGGGCACGCCCGCTGGCTTGTGACTGCCTAGTGGGCCCCCTGATGTATTTCTTTTTCCCAATAATTTTTATATATTCCAAAATAATACTCTGTATATTTCCAGGACTTTTGGAGTTGTGCAGAATAGGTATCTCAGATTTGGTCCTTTTCTAGTCCAGAATTCCAGCTGCCGGCATTCTCCCTCTTCATGTAATCCTTGTAAATAAGAGAGAAAAGGCATAAATATTGTACCAAAATGTGTTGTAACATCCCATAATTCAATAAATATCAATATAAAAGCATGATGCAAAATGGATGTATCACTCAACTGATTTGAAATTGAGTGAGTCCAAAGATCCATCAGCATTAAGTTTATTCATGCCTTGACACCAATATGACCTTTCCGGCAGTGTCACAAGTATGTCATACTATCGTTATTAACTTTGCATCTTTTGGCATCAATATTATGAACATGTGTATCACTACGATCGACATTCAGTAAAACATTCACATTGGGTGCATGACCATTGAAGCTATTATTCATGTAATAGAATAACAATTATTCTCTAAGTTCAATGAATAACAGTATTGCAATAAACACGATCTAATCATGTTCATGCTAAACACCAACACCAAATACATTTTTTAGGTCCAACAGTGATCCCGAAGGTAGAGAGAGCGTGCGAAGGTGATCACATCAAACTTGGAAACAATACCAACACACATCGCCATCTCACGCTTAGCTAGTCTCCATTTATTCCATAGTTTTTATTTTGAGTTATCAATATTAGCAACTGAACCGGTATCTAATACCTAGGTGCTACTAGGAGTATCAGTAAGGAACACATCAATATATATATAATATACTTTTGTTGACGCTGCCAGCCTTCTTATGTGCCAAGTATCTAGGGAAGTTCCTCTACAGTGCTCGTTTCCCAACAAAAGCACTCACTCTCGGGTTTGGGTCCAACCTTGGGGTTCTTCACTGGAGCGATAACTAGCTTGCGAGTCATGAAGTGTCCCTTCTTGCCCTTGCCCTTCTTGAAACTAGTTGTCTTTACTAACCACCAACACTTGATGCTCCTTCTTGATTTCTACGTTCTCGGCATAAAACATCGCGAATAGCTCAGGGATCATCTTCTCTAACCCTTGCATGTTATAGTTCATCACGAAGCTCTAGTAGCTTGGTGGCAGTGACTTGGAGAACTCTATCAATCACTATCTTATCTAGAAGATGAAGTCCCACTTGATTCAAGCGATTGTAGCACCCATACATTCTGAGCACATGCTCACTGACTGAGCTATTCTCCTCCATATTGTAAGAAAAGAACATTTCAGAGGTCTCATACCTCCCAACACAGGAATGATCCTGAAATACCAATTTCAGCTCTTGGAACATCTCATATGATCCATGGCATTCAAAACGTCGTTGGAGCCCCAATTGTAAGTCGTAAAGCATGGCGCACTAAACTATCAAGTAGTCATCAGAACGTGTCTGGCAGACGTTCACACCATCCACAGATGATGCCTTAGGGGGTGGCACACCGAGTGGTGCATCGATGACATAAGACTTCTGTGCAGCAATGAGGACAATCTCCAGATCATGGACCCAATCCACATAATTTCTACTATCATCTTTCAACTTAACTTTCTCTAGGAATGTATCAAAATACTAGGGTTGTCTAAGAGTGAGCTATTTATCTACAACATAATTTTGCAAAGACACTTTGAGTATGTTCATGATAATTAGTTCTGTTAATCAAATTAATAATGCACTCCCATTCAAATCAACATCCCTCGAGTTGTCTAGGAGTGTCATGATCCAAATCCACCAACCCAAGTCCGATCATCACGTGAGATGAGGTGTTTTCAATTGTGAACATCTCGATGTTGATCATATCTACTATATGACTCATGTTCAACCTTTCGGTCTCCTGTGTTCCAAGGCCATATATGTACATGCTAGGCTCTTCAAGTTTAACCCAAGTGTTCTACATGTGCAAAACTAACTTACACTTGTTGTATGTGAACGTAGAGTCTATCACATCCGATCATCTCATGGTGCCTCAAAACGACGATCCTTCACAACGGTGCACACTTGGGGAGAACACAATTTTAATCTTGAAAGTTTAGTGAGGGATCATCTTATAATGCTTTGTTGTCCTAAGCAAAATAAGATGCATAAAGGATTAACATCACATGGAAATCCAATAAGTGAGACGATATGGCCATTATCATCTTGTGCTTTTGATCTCCATCTCCAAAGCACCGGCATGATCTCGATCGTCACCGGCATGACACCATGATCTCCATCATTGTGTTGTCACATGGTTGTCTTGCCAACTATTGCTTCTACAACTATTGCTAACGCATAACGATAAAGTAAAAGCAATTACGTGACGTTTAGTGATTGACGCGCAGGTCATACAATAAATTAAAGACAACCCTATGGCTCATGGCGCTTGCCGTACTCATCGACATGCAAGTCGTGATAACTATTACAAAACATGATCATCTCATACCTCAACATATATCAAATCACATCTTGGCCAAATCACATTACAACATACCTTACAAAAACAAGTTAGACGTCCACTACTTTGTTGTTGCAAGTTTTACGTGGCTGCTATGGGCAACTAGTTAGAATCATTCTTACCTGCACAAAGCCGCAATGGTGATAATCAAGTTGCCTTCAACCTTCTACAAGGACCGCCTCTGTTGAAACCGATTCAACCAAAGTGGGAGCAATAGACACCCGCCAGCCATCTTTATGCAACAAGTTGTATGTCACTCGATGGAACCGGTCTCTCGTTCGTGGACGAGTAAAGTTGGTCCGAGCCGCTTCATCCCACAATACCGCCGAATTAAGGTAAGACTAAGGAGGTAAGCAATCTGAACATCAATGCCCACAAAATCTTTTGTGCTCTACTCGTGCATGTTATCTATGCATGGACCTAGCTCATGATGCCACTCTTGGGGAACGTTGCATGGGAAACAAAAAAATTCCTATGCGCAGGCAAGATCTATCCTTGGAGATGCATAGCTACGAGTGGGGGACTGTATCTACGTACCCTTGAACATCTCTAAGCGGAAGCGTATATAACTCAGTTGATGTAGTCGTACTCTTCACGAGCCAATCACGAGCAAACCGATCCAGTGCCAAACGGACGGCTCCTCTGCATTTAGCACACGTGCGGCTCAATGACGTCTCGTCCTTCTGGATCCAGAAAGCAAGGGAGGAGAATTAGATTGGATCACAACCATACGCTGGCATGGTGGTGATGGTGGTGGCACGGATTCCAGCAGGGCTTCGCTAAGCACTATTGAAAAAGAGATCTGTGGAGGAACGGGGTAACGGGAGGGTAAGGGCTGCCACCAGGGTGTGCGATTGTTGTGTCCAGCCCTCCCCTTCTCCTACTCTCTATATATGGGACGCAAGGGGCAGGGTTAGGTCTCAAGCCTTGGCACCTGCTCGAAGGAGGGCCGACGGCTAGAGTGGAGTTATCCCTCCACAAGGAAGCACTAGTAGGAGAAACCTTATAGGCAAGAGACTATCAGTAGCACTGGAAAGTAACAGGCGCTGCTAATAATTACCAGTAGTGCTGGATTTCGGCAGCGCTACAAGTAAAGATTTAGCAGTAGCGCTGGAAACAAAAAGAGCGCTACTACTAAGAGGGACCCAACGAGCCCACCGACATTGTTGGTAGTAGCAGTGCTATCCAGAATACGGTGCTACTACTAAGATTTTAGTAGTAGCATCGTGTTTCACGGAGCCGATACTGCTAATGGGACCCACTTAATAGTAGCGCTCATTCTGCAAAGCACTACTATTAAGTAACATAGAAGTAGCGCTTTCTGGAAAACAGCGCTACTGCTATTCGTGGATGATGCCACCTTTTCACCCCCTCCCCCTCCTCCCCCCTTTGCCCTCACTCCCCCTCCTTTCCCCTCTCCCCTCACCATTGTTGCCCTAATTCTCTCTTCCTCCTACCTCTCTTCTCTCCCCATTAATGCCCCCTCCACCATAACTCTCCTCCATAAATGGCCTTCTCATATCCCCTCTCCCCTCACCATTGTTGCCCTTCTTCTCTCTTCCTCCTATACCTCTCTTCTCTCACCATTAATGCTCCCCCTCCACCATAAATGGCCTTATCATCTCTAGCTAGCTCCATAAATCCCCCTACCTCATTTATTTGGCTCTCCAACCATTCCATTAGATATAGATCTAGCTAGCTCATCTCTAGGTAGCGAAAGGCCACATCCGGTCGATTGGTCTCTCTCGAGAGATAGGTGAGTACAAAGTTGTTCATTTCAAGAATGGGAATATGTGTGTGAATGAGAATATGTGTGTTTTGGTTAAGGAGAGGTTTGTGCAAGTGACATGCCCCCCCCCCAGTTGGTTATGTTTTGCCGATGTCGATTTATCTCCATTTCGGTGTATTTCGAGCAAACTCGATATGTCCTATTTTTAGGCAAGGTCATGCCAAATTTTTATATGACTTTGATGCATGCATGCATTTTGTTTATAACTCTTTCGCTTTTTATACCGTGCGTGCAATCGGTCATGAAAGTGAGTGGATGGAAGGTGGAGCGATGGATGCAATCCGCAGTGATGGACATGTATGCAAATAATCGGACTAGGATTAAATGTCCGCGTACAAGATGCAAAGAAGGAGTCCTTTTGGACGCTTTTGATCGTGGCAGGTTGAAGGCGCACCTGGTGATGAATGGTTTCATGGATGGCTATACTCGATGGATAAGTGAGGATGATGACGATGAGGATGTCCACATGGCAGGGAATAACGACATGGGGCTAGACGAAGAGATGACCGATCGACATGAAGACGATGCCTCCGGACATGGCGGCGGGGAAGAGTTAAATGATGGTGGCGGAGAAGATTCCGGATGCGGCGAAGAAGAGTCTGGACATGGCAGAGAAGAGGCAACGGTCACGCCACAATCTTCGATGCTACTAAGAGCACTCGTGCAGGACCCTCATGTTCGAGACCTTCTTCGCAAGAGTACGACTAGCGAGAGAGCTGCTTCTAGAGAGGAGGCCAAGCTGGCGCAACTTTAAGTAGACTCGAAGAGTCCATTGTATGACGGTTGCGATCCCGGGGTGACCCACTTAAGTTTCATGCTCGAACTTCTAAAGACGAAGGCCAAAAACAAATGGACAGACAAAAGCCTTGATGAGCATTTGAAGTATATAGATAATAAAGTTCTTCCCGCGGGGAACATGTGTCCTAATAGTGTCGATGAGGCCAAGAAAATTGTTTGCCCTTTTGATTTGCCGCACATTAGGTACCATGCATGCATCAACGATTGCATCATTTATCGGGGGGAGCACACGAAAAAAAGCAGTTGTCCGGTGTGCAATGCTTCTCGATACAAGAAGGCAGGAAAGAAAGCTCCTCAGAAAGTTGCATGGTACTTTCCGATCACTCGCCGTATGCAGCGGTATTTCGTAGATGCTAAGGAAGCAAAGCTCATGCGCTGGCACGCGGAGAGGAAGAAGCCCGACGATGGATATGATGCGAAGCTGAGACACCTTGTAGATGGTAGCTAGTGGAGAGCATTCAACACCGTATATGGATTTGCTGCAGAAGATCCATGGAACATCGTGCTTGGTGCGAGTACCGATGGCATGAATCCGTTTCAAAACCAAAACACCAACCACATCATAGGGCCTGTCTTTGTACGGATGTAGAACCTCCCCCCATGGAAGTGCATGAACACAAAGTACATACACATGAGCATGCTGATTGAAGGAACAACTAGGAAATAGTATTAACCTGTATATGGGGCTTATGAAAGAGGAGCTAGACACATTATGGAAAACACCGGCATGGACATGGGAAGCCAGCAAAGGAGAGTATTTTATATGAGAGTCGCGCAGATGATGACGGTGCACGACTATCTCGGTTACGGGTACACCTCAGGCCAACTGTGCCACGGATACTGCGGATGCATGAGGTGCATGGATGATACAATGTCTCAGCAGCTTACGTCAACGAAAGATGACGGGTCCGGGAAAATCATGTACATGGGGCATTGTAGATGGCTCGAGAAGGATGACCCGTGGAGAAAGCATAGATATCTATTCAATGGGTTGGCTGTGAATCGAGGACCTCCATGTAAGAGGAGCGGCGCCGAAATCAATGAGCTGTTGAAAAATTGGGAACAGTGCCCCTCGCCGAGAAAGATGAAAAAGGCGCCAGAGCCGCTACTGAAGCTATGGAAAACGAGGTTTGTTTTCTGCGACTTGCAGTACTGGCCCAATCACTACATGCTTCATTGCCTTGATCAAATGCATATCATGAATAATGTCCTCGAGAGCTTGTTTGGCACACTGATGAACATGTCGGAGAATACCAAGGATGGGCCAAAGGCAAGGAAAGACTTGGAATATTTGAAGATCGGGAAAGATCTCCACCGTAAAAAGTCTACGGAGGAGACAGAGACAAAGATGGAGGAGAGGGAAAGGGCCAAAAAAGTCAACAAGATAGAGGAGAATTATTGCCCCCCTTCTTGCTTCACCTTAAGTGCAAAGGAGATCGATCAATTCATCAAGTGCCTTATGGGAATCAAAGTCAGTTCCGGTTACTATGGGAAGATAAGAAGATTTATAGACACCAAGAAGAAAAGGTTTAGCGTGTTGAAGTCACATGACTGTCACATGATGATGATGCAGATACTCCCAGTTGCCATTAGAGGGATAATGGACAAGCATGTCTATGACACGCTTACTTGTCTCTGCAACTTCTTCGACATTACCTCTCAAAAGTCCATAAGTGTGAAGCAGCTCCCAGGCTATAGGAAGAGATCATTGTCATACTATGTGATCTTGAGATGTACTTCCCGCCCGCATTCTTTGATGTCATGGTGCATTTGTGTGCCCACATCGTGGACGACATCATGGACCTCGGGCCGACATTCCTTCACAGCATGATGGCATTCAAGAGGATGAATGGGGTCATCAAAGGATTCGTTCGTAACATGTCCCATCCCGATGGGAGCATCGTCCAGGGGTATCTGACACATGAGTGCATCTCCTCTTGCGAGAATTATATAGGCGTGGGAGACCCTGTTGTTGGTTTGCCCGTCAAGAAGCACGATGGGAGGCTCGGATGAGAAGGTCACAACAACGGTCGGTGGGAATTGCACATGGACTACTCGGATCGACGGAACGACTTTGACAGGGCAAGCTTAGTAGTGCTACAACACCTAGATGTGGTAGATGATTATGTGGCACGGCACAAAGAAATCATCACAAATAAGTACCGTGATAAGGGGATGCTCAAGACGGTGGACGAAGTTACTGTAGAGCGGTTTTGACGGTTTGCTCATACACGGCTTAGAACATGGCCCAGCGCCCAAACTCGTGACCTATCAGTCATACGATATCAACGGGTACACATTCTACACGAAGGCCAAAGACATGGACAGTGATTACCAAAACTCTGAGGTGACGATTGAATGCGTGACCGACGCCAATGGCACAACTGAAAGATTCTACGGAAGGGTGAAGAGATCTGGGAGCTTGACTATGCTGGAATGCATGATGCGACATGTTCTTTGTCAGATGGGCTAAGGACATCGTAAGAGAAAACAAGTATTTCACTACATTGTCTATACCCGACGTGAAGAGAGAAACCGTGAACGTCAACATCATCGCCAAAACTGAGCCATGGGTACACGCTAAGCACGTGACACGATGCTTAGCCATAACCTACCCGACCAATCCCAGCCGTGTTGTCGTGAGGAGAGGCAAAAGGATCATCGTCGGAATGGATGGAGTCGCCAACGAGGAAGACTATGACCAGTACGGCAACCTGATGAGGGAACATGACGATGATGATGAAATATACGTGAAAAGAAGAATCAATACTACATTACCTAAGAAATATCGTACTCCATGGTTTCAGAAAAGTCACAAGACGGGGCTCAATTATTCGGCAACGAACAATAAAGGGAAGAAGATCAATGTGAAACGTCGTCGACGCAGCTGAGAAACCATCATTTCTAGATATGTATCTATTTGGTGTACGCACTTAAGAAACTATTATCAGTTAACTGATATATATGTTACCACCACACGCATGGTTCCGGTGATATTCGCGCGGTATGGGAGAGAGACGATGTCGTAAACTGAAAGGGCAAAAGCAATACAAAAGAAATACAAAAGGGAGAAAGCAATACAAAAAAACAAAAAACAAAAGGGTGAAAGCAATACAAAAGAAAAGGTAAACTAAGCAGAAAAGAAAAGGAAAATAATAAAAAGAAAAGAAAACATATTTGTAGCATTGGATTACAAACCAGCGCTATAGCTAATGTACTTATAGCGCTGGATTCTAAAACAGCGCTATTACTATGTGTAATTTAGAATTAAAAAGAATTAAAACAGTTAGCAGTAGCACCCGATGACAACCCAGCGCTATAGCTAGTTTAGCTATAGCGCTGGATCCTAACCCAAATCTACTACTATTTTGAGTTAACCGCATAGCGTGGGCTCAAATTTTGCCAATTCCCATCCCCCCATTCTCCCACCTCACCCCCTCCTCTCCGCTATCGCGCGCCCGCCATCGCCCCTGCCCGCTGTTGTCGCCCCTGCCCGCCGCCATCGCCCCTGCCGGCGGTCGTCGCCCCTACCCGCCGCTCCGACCTCCTCCACGTCCGAGCCGACGCCCGAGCCCTCCCTCGACCTCACCATCGTGGTGTGGGCCCTCCCTTGGCATGTCCGCCACCGCCTTCTCCCCTGCCCTCTACCTCGCCGCAAACGCCCTCCCCCCCCCCCACCGCCCTCGACCTCATTGCCGCCCCATAAGCATCTCCCTCTCCTCTCCCTGGCCTCCTCTCTGTCTCTCTGTGTGCTCTCTGCTCTCTCTATCTCCCTTAGCTAATATGAACCCTAGCTAGCATTTGCATATATGAACCCTAGGGAAGTAGCAAATTTTTAGGAGATTTTGAAAGAGTTCAAAATGGATCAGTCAGAGAGAAGTGTTCTCGCCTGCTTTGTAAGGTGTGAAGTTGAGTGAGACTCAAAGCTCGACCATGGCAGAATAAAGAGAAAGGACAAATGTAGTCCCCTATGCCTTAGCCATAGGCTATGTATAGTATGCCATGCTGTGTACCGCACATATGTGTGTCTTGCCATGAGTCCGTCAAGGGGCACAAGAGTGATCCAGGAGTGGATCACTAGACAGCGGTCAAGATCATCCTTAGTAACTAAAAGACTAAGGAAATGTTTCTCGATTATGGAGGTGATAAAGAGTTCGTCGTAAAGAGTTACGTTGATGCAAGCTTTAACACCAATCCGGATGACTCTTAGTAGGAATCTGGATAGTATAGTGGAGCAGCCATTTGGAATAGCTCCAAGTGGAGTGTGGAAGCAGTATTTATAGTTTGACATAGAGATTTGCAAAGTACACATGGATCTGAATGTCGCAGACCCGTTGACTAAAAGACCTCTCTCACATGCAAACCATGATCGAGCCCCAGAACTCATTGGGTGTTAGATTCATAACAATGTGAATCACATGGTGATGTGAACTAGATTATTGACTGTAGTGCAAGTGGGAGACTGTTGGAAATATGCCCTAGAGGCAATAATAAACTGGTTATTATCATATTTCCTTGTTCATGATAATCTTTCATTATCCATGCTATAATTGTATTGATCGGAGACTTACATGCATGTGTGGATACATAGATATAACCATGTCCCTAGTATGCCTCTAATAGACTAACTCGTTGGTCAAAAGATGGTTAAGATTTCCTGGCCATGGACATAAGATGTCATTTGATAATGGGATCACATCATTAGGAGAATGATGTGATGAAGAAGACCCAAACTACAAATGTAGCATATGATCGTGTCAGTTTATTGCTATTGTTTTCTGCGTGTCAAGTATCTGTTCCTATGACCATGAGATCATGTAACTCACTGACACCGGAGGAGTGCCTTGTGTGTATCAAACGTCGCAATGTAAATGGGTGACTATAAAGGTGCTCTACAGGTATCTCCGAGGGTGTCTGTTGGGTTGGCATGGATCAAGACTAGGATTTGTTACTCCGTGTGACGGAGAGGTATCTCAGGGCCCACTCGGTAATACAACATCACAATAAGCCTTGAGAGCAATGTGACTAAGTGTTAGTCACGGGATGTTGTATTACGGAACGAGTAAAGAGACTTGCCGATAACGAGGTTGAACTAGGTATGGAGATACCAACGATCGAATCTCGGGCAAGTAACATACCGTAGAACAAAGGGAACATCATACGGGATTAGCTGAATCCTTGACATAGAGGTTCAACCGATAAAGATCTTCGTAGAATATGTAGGAACCAATATGGGCATCCAGGTCCCGCTATTGGTTATTGATCGTAGAGGTGTCTCGGTCATGTCTACATAGTTCTCGAACCCGCAGGGTCTGCACACTTAAGGTTCGGTGATGTTTCGGTAGTATAGAGTTATGTATGGTGGTGACCGAAGGTTGTTTGGAGTCCCGGATGAGATCCCGGATGTCACGAGGAGCTATGGAATGGTCCGGAGGTAATGATTGATATATAGGAAGTCCTATTTTGGTCACCCGAAAAGTTTTGGGCTCATCGGTAGTGTACCGGGAGTGTACCGGGAGACCATCGGGAGGGGTATTTCGACCCAAGAGGCTACATGGGCTGTGGGAGAGTGAATACCAGCCCTTAGTGGGCTGGTGGAATTCCCACACAAGGCCCATGCGGCTGGGAGAGAAAAGCCCAAAGAGAAAAGGTGGAAAAAGGCAAAATAGGCAAAATAGGAAGGAGTCCTAATCCTACTAGGATTGGAGGAGGATTCCTCCTCTCCTCCCAAGTTGGCCGAAGCCTAGAGGGCTTTGCCCTTGCTCCAAGCCTCCTCCTCTCTTACTCTTCTATATACTAGAGGTTTTAGGGTTTTTGCACTAGATTTTCAGCCACATGCTACCCGTTCCTCTAGTGCATAGTTTCTCCTCTAGATCGGTTTTCTGCAGTGCTTAGGCGAAGCCCCGCCGGATTTACTCCACCACCATCGCTGCAGCGCCATCACACTACCGGAGAACTCTTCTACCTCTCTACTCCCTCTTGCTGGATCAAGAAGGCGGAGATCGTCATCAAGCTGTACGTGTGTTGAACGCAGAGGTGCCGTCCATTCGGTGCTAGATCGGAAGGACCGTGATGAAGATCGCGAGACGGATCGTGATGAGATCGCGGGATGGATCATGATGAGGTCATGGGACGGATCATGATTGGATCGCAGGACGGATCATGATGAGATCGCGGGACGCTCGGCGATTTGGATTGCGAAGACATTCGACTACAACAACCGCGTTTCTTAACGCTTCCCGCTTAGTGATCTACACGGGTATGTAGATCCACTCTCCCTCTCGTAGATGCTGATCACCATGGATAGATCTTGTGTGTGCGTAGGAAAATTTTTGTTTCCCATGCAACGTTCCCCAACACAAGTGGCCTATGTTTTGCCGGAATGTTGATTGATTTCCATTCCGACAAATTTCAGGCGCTCCATATGTTCATTTTATAGCAAAGGTCATGCCAGAAATTTTCGTGATTTTCGGCATGACTTGTGCTAGAAACTAGGACATATGGAGTGCCCGGGATTTGCCGAAGGGGAATGAATCAACATTCTGACCAAATATAGGCCCCTATTTTCTCTTCATTAAATCTTTTATTTACAATTTTTGAATAGGAAGCATGTCTAGCCACGACTCAGCCAGGGGTTCTGCTCGCGTCGAAGAAGACCCCATCGAGATAGAAAATCACTATTTCGATTACTTGGGCGAACACCAGAGGGGGTTGCATGGTGGTGGCACTGGCACCAACCCAGACACCGGCACCAGCACTGGCACCTGCACTGACACCACCCCCGAGACCGGCAACAATGCTGTCGTAGCCGGTAAAGCACTGAAGCTGACGAGGACACGAAAACTAAACGAGTTCGGCATCACACAAATTGTTGTCACAGAGATGCACCCCAAGAAATTAGAGCCAATGGCACCGGAGGAAGCGCGCTCGTGATAGGGCAATCAACTAGGATGCATCCTCAGGGAAACCACCAAAATCAACGACGAGAAGTTGAAGAAGATACCACATATGGAGCACATGCTCCGAAAGAAGTTGCACAATAGGTTTCTGTTCCTCAAACGCAAAGAAAGCAAAGAACCATGGGATGACGCTGCTAGGACAAAGATAAACAGCAAGGCGATGGTGACGTTCACCAACGACTTGTCCGCCCAGAAAGTTGGGTGAAAAGCGATTGATAAGAATGAACCGTGGTCCAAGATTCATGCTGACAATCCGGCACTTACGAAAGAGGACTCTGAAAAATTCAAGGAGACTTGGGTAAAGATAAAACCAAGAAAAAGTTAGAGAAAATGAAGGTGCTCCAGGCCAGGAAGACGCCTCCCCACCACCTCGGAAGCCGTGATTACGAGGGGAAGAGGGACGTATGGGACAAGGAGGACGCCGAACGTGAAATACACGGAATCCCAGACCCCTTGGCGGAGTTCACCGACCCGCTAGAGCATGACTGGATCAGGGCCCGGTACAAGTGGGACCGCATCAAGAAGATCTTTTAGACGGACCCGAACATGAGGGAGTTCATGAGACTTCTGTTATTTGTTATATTACCACATTATCATATTAGCTTCCAATGATTTCGACTACAAGTTTTGTCACATTATTAGTAAATCATCCATGTTCCCTTTGCAGAAAGAACAACACCAAATGTCAGCTGAAAGCGATGAGTCGTCACAGTCGTCGGTGAGGTCCAAGTGGGACACCCCTTTCAACCGGGCCCTCAACATAATGGAAAAGGTGTCGGAGGATAAACCGCCGTCGTATGGACGTGTGCACGGCATTAGAGATGGCGCCTCATGGAAGACGTGCTACCACGAGAAGACAGAGGAAATAAGGCACGGACGGTCATTGCTTAGTTAACAGCACATCGATGAGAAGGTCGCACTTGCGGTCAATAAGGCTAAAGTTGAGACTAAAGCAGAGCGGGGCGGAACGGCCGGGGCCTCAAGTACTACATAGTTGCGGTCTTGCTCATGCGGATCGCTCTTCTCTTCTACATCATGGTTTAGATAGAGATGATGAAACTTGTGTGTTTGCCATGACCATGCAGCTGCACTTATTTGAGACATGCATGACTTGTGTGTCGCTATTTTTGAGATGTGATGATATTTGTGTTGAATGATGATGATGGTATGACGAGACTACTGTATGTGTATGATATGATGATAATATTATATGTTTATTGTGATCTGATGAAACTATTGCATAGAGCTTGTACAAATACATAACGAATACATAGAGGGGTATGAACTTGTTGTTGGGACCCCGATCCTAAGCCATATGAATGCAGCCTGTAACATGTTACACCACTTTGGGGCCTCACGCACGGTAACCCATGGCTGCCACCTTACCTTGGCTGGGACCATTTGCGCCTTTTGGCTCACGGATATGAACATGTCGCTAACATTCACACGTCAAAGAACCTGGGTTGACTTGACTAGTTATAGACCCAAGTGGCACAACCATACATGGACAGGCATACGTAACCCAGCAATGCAGGTATCGGTCATCAGCGTGTGTAGATGAGTCATAGCAAGCTATAAGGACTCGATTGCGCCGTGGGACATAAATTTCACCACTGCAGGTAGACGAGTCGTAGCAGGCTATAGGGACTATATTACACTGCGAGACATTTCTCCGAAGGGATAGACATAGCGGCAAAGAAGGATACACGCCGGTCAACCAATGTGTTCGGAGCAGTAGCAAGCTACCATGGCTTGCTGGAAGCACAAATGGCATTTCCCCATAAATAAGGCTACTAAAGTCACACAACTAGGTATTGAATCCCACACATACCAATGCATTTCAATCATACACGCACTATGAACGATATGCATAGATACAACATGGCATTACAACAAAACTCTACAACATAACATTAAATTAGGAGGCTCCGAGGAGCCCACATAATATAATGTTACAAGCAGGAGGGGTCACATGACCCAACATTCAGAGCATACAAACAACAAGCGGAAGTTACATGTATGAGTACAGACATCTACAAAAGCGGCTACAAGAGCCTGAAAAGCTACAATGACCCTACCATAGGAGCCAGACTCCTGTCCTGTATGGGTTTCTTAAGCTAATCTGTCGATGTCAATGTCATAAGAAACATAAAATGAACAACGTATATCTCTACAAAAATGTAAATAAGCAACAATGAGTATGAAGGTACTCAGCAAGTCTTACATCCGAACTATCTACATATGCATCATGTATCAATTGAAGGGATTGTGGGGTTTACTACAGAATGCCAGCTTTGACCTTTGGCTATCCTAGACTACGACAAAGTAACCAATGTATCACTACTCTCTCGTCTCCTTACGAGCATACACGAGTCCTCATGTTCACCATCTCAATATAGCACTATGGATTCTCTCTCGTCTTCCTATGATAAGCCATCCATAGTACTCACACTTGTTTGGTACAAGTCTCCAAGTAGTCCATATCCGCGAACGCGGCTATTCGAATAGATAAATTACCCTCCAGGGGTGTACTTCGTCACACATGCTCCCGCCACTTATCGCCATGTGCACATAAAAAGGCACCTCGGCAACCTTCAAGCGAAAGACAAGCGAAGGAGTAAGCCACGAACGTTAACCTACAACGACGCACGTCCAAGGCAGTCGCCTATCTGAGCTTGAACACATAATGAAAGTTCGGCCGAGGTTTCCAACATGGCCTCAAACGTTGTGAGCAGGGCCCCAAGCCGGTCCCGATTTGGCTATTCATCCACTTCGCAGGCCATGCCACACTTATCAACGTTTCGAACTACTGCTACTCCTAGACTGAGAACGGGGTAGGTTAATAGTCTGAGAGAGCTCAAGTTACCGGAGCCCAATATGCGGTAGTACCTAGTCTTGGAACACAAACACGGAACTTAGTTCCTATGACAGGCTTCAATGAGACAAGCCACCATGTACTCCTACATGGCCTCTCATCGCTACCTATAACAAAACAGGTTTAACACTTAACCCTCATCATCAGGACACATCCATTTCACTCCGATTCATCACCCAGATGAATCAGTCCTGACACAACTCTAAGCATAGCAAGCATAACACGGTTATATCACAACATGGCCCAAGCATCTACAGGTATGCTAGGTTGCTTGGTTTATCTATTTAGTGTGACAATTACAGGTCATGCAAAGGAGTAGGTTCATCTACTGCAACACAAGTAGCAGTTGAATCGCGTTGTCCTAATGCACTAAAATGAGAGCAAGAGCGAGAGAGTGGGATTGTATAGAATATGCTCAATGGGGGGTGCTTGCCTGTTTATCAGAAGAACTCAACTGTTCTTCGATGTCGTCGATAACTACGTCTCACAAGTCTACCAACAAGATCAAACAAGGTATAAATTAAGCACGACAAAAGCTTCACAATGATGCATGATAATGTCATGGCAATATGTGGGATTAGCGCTAATCGGCACCCACCAGAGTTGGGCCGGCGGCGACCAAACCCGTTGCGGAAGCTCCCTGGAGTTGGTCGAAAACATGCCACAGGGCATGGTTTCGCGTGTCGAGAGAACTGGGAGGGAGCCCATGCTCGACCGCATCTAGTGGGGCTGTCTAGAGGGCTCGGGGTCGCTGGAATTGAGGCCGGTGACGAGCTATGCGGCGGCGGCGGCTCGAGCAAGGCCGGGTACGGCACTGGAGGGCGCAGGAGAAGCCAGGGAAGAGAGGGAAACAGCGAGGTGGCTCACATCGGGGCTGATGACGGCGACGGCGAGCTCGGGGAAGCGAGGACGGTAGCAAATCGAGGTCGGCGACCATCGGTGCCCGGCGGTGGAACAACGACGCTCGCGAGGATGGAGGTCGTCCGAGTTCGATTCCGTCGGCGAGAGGGGGCTTGGCTCTTCTACGGGGCTATGAGGCGCGTCAGAGAGGCTCGGCGAGTTCAGCGGCCGCGAGGTTCACGGGGGCAAGGCCATGGCGGTCTCGGGACCAAGGGGAGGAAGAGCAGAGGGGAGGGAGAAGAGGAATGAGAGGGAGAGAAGGAACCGGATGGCACGCGAGAGCTCATCCCTATTGTCGCGGTGGCAAGGGGCTGGCCAGGCAGGCAGCTATGTGCCGGCAGGCGCAGCGCAGTGCACACCTTCCCCTCTACCTACTGGCTAAAGGTGGAGGATATCTGGCAATGGGCCAGATGGGCCTGTTCTTCGCTGGGCCAAGGAGCCAGGTAAGTTCTATGCTTTTTTTTATTTACTGTTTTTCCTTTTCTGACATTTGTTTTTGGTTCCTATATAAAATACTAAACCATTTTAGTAAATGCTGAAAATATATATGTGGACTAAATGGAATTATCCAATGCCACATAATAATTCTCAGAATTATTGGACATATATTTTCCATACAGAAAATATATATCTATTGCAAATAGGGTTTGAATTAATACAAATGCCCAAGATAAAATGTTTATGTGTTTCAAAAATATTGGATGGAAATTTTATCTCATCCCAATATTTTTACAGAATAACTGGAACATTTTATTGGATCTATTTGGAGCATTTTTTTATAATGCTTGTTTGACACAATATTTCCTTTTGAGGCTTGATCACTTCCTCAATTCAAATTCAAAAGAAAATAAATATGCATGCATGGATGCAATCACAACCAAGATTAAAACTAGGGTTGTGACATCTGCGAAAGCAGGAACAGTAGTAGCAGCGCTGGAAGGCATCTAGCAGCAGCGCTTGCCCTTAGGTAGCGCTACACATAGTTATCAGTAACGCTGGTCAGCGCAGCGCTACTAATAACCATACTTAGTAGTAGCGCTGGACCAACCAACGCTACTGCCACAACTTAGCTATAGTGCCGGCACCATCGCTACTAGTAAGGGTATTTCCAGCGCTACTACTGGGCTTTCTCCTAGTAGTGAAGGGAGGAGTCCCCCTTCTCCAAGTCACCTCCGGGGTGCCTTGTCCCTTTGGGAATCTATCCCCCAAGCCCATTTAGCATCTAGGGACTGGTGCCCATGGCCTAGGGTGGCTAGGGCGCCAGCCCTACAGCCCATGTGGGGCCACGGGGCAGGTGGACCCCCGGAACCCTTTTGGCACCCCGGTACACTACCGGGAATGCCCGAAACTTTTTCCGTAGGTAAAATAGAACTTCCCATATATAAATCTTTACCTCCGGACCATCTCGGAACTCCTTGTGATGTCCAGGGTCTCATCTGGGACTCCGAACAATATTTAGTGACCAACATACATATCCCAATACTGCTCTAGCGTCAAACAAGCGTTAAGCGTGCGGACCCTACGGGTTCGAGAATCATGTGGACATGACCGAGACACCTCCCCGTTCAGTAACCAATAGCAGGACCTGGATGCCCATATTGGTTCCAACATATTCCACGAAGATCATTATCGGTCGAACCATGATGTCAAGGATTCAGTTAATCCCGTATGCAGTTCCCTTTGTCTAGTGGTATGTTACTCGCCAGAGATTCGATTGTCAATATCTCCTTACCTAGTTCAATCTCATTACTGGCAAGTCTCTTTACTCACTCTGTAATACAAGATCATGTGACTAACCCCTTAGTCACATTGCTTGCAAGCTTCTTGTGATGCTGTATTACAGAGTGGGCCCAGAGATACCTCTCTATCATACGGAGTGACAAATCGCAGTCTCAATCCATGCCAACCCAACAAACACCCACTTATCTTGTGTCGTTTGATACATACAAGTCATTCCTCCGGTGTCACGGAGTTGCATGATCTCATGGTCTTAGGAATAGATACTTCACATAAAAAAAGTTGTAGCAATAAACTAATACGATCACATGCTATGCTTACGGTTGGGTCTTATCCATTACAGCATTCACCTAATAATGTGATCCCGTTATCAAATGACAACTCATGTCTATGGTTAGGAAATCTGAACCATCTTTGATCAATGAGCTAGTCTAGTAGAGGCTTACTAGGGACACGGTGTTGTCTATGTATTCACACATGTAGCCGACTTTCCAATCAATACAATTATAGCATGGCTAATAAACGATTATCATGAACAAGGAAATATGATAATAACCAATTTATTATTGCCTATAAGGCATATTTCCAACAACATACTCCCTCCGTTCCATAATATAAGAGCGTTTTTGTCTTATATTATGGGACAGAGGGAATAGTTGTTAGTATACTAACTAACCCTAACTTGAGCATCGATTTTGCATCTCTATCTCCTCCTGTGCACAACATATTTCATTCTACAACATTCTTCACATATGAGAAACAGTCTGGCCCCAGATGAGCATGAAGGTGAAAACCAAAACTTAAATCTCCTCTTCGTTTTACATGGTACCAAAGCCATCTTCCTCATGCACTAAAATCGTTGTCCATGCATGGGTAGGTGAAAAAATGCTTTGTTTAGGTTGGGCACTAGTGATTGTCAGGCAACTTAGCGATGATAGGGAATGTGTGCCATGGCGACGGCACCGGCCACCAAGGGCCTCCGGGCTCTTGGGGTTGAGGAGCGGGAGGGGGAGTTTAATTTGTGGCTCCACCATGCCCATAGTTGTGAGCATGACGACGACCAATTCGTGTGAGGGGATATTTGTGCTTAGACTAGTCATAGTGGGTAGTAACATCAACTAGTAACATACACGTTTTTCTAGACTATGTTACTATCTTCATAGTGGGTAGTAACAAATATATGGTGTCATGCAAAGCTGTATTTATTAGGTCATAGACTTATATTGTCTTAAGAAATGTGATGTTACGGTAACTACCTATATTACTACTACCCTCACTCTTCTTATTAAATACATGCCACATCAGATTTTTTGCCTACGTGGCATCTATGTTACTACGAAGTTACAGCCCACTATGAGTAGTCTTAGCGCAGAGGGGGTGGGGGGCATCTTTATGGGTACTGCCCCAAAGGCTAATGTGGGCATGGTCACCCCCATTGTGCCTCTTCCACTCTAGTGCACCCACAATGCGGTTGTGGTGGTGTATATGGATGATGAGGAAAAGCTAGCAATTCTCAACTTGGTGGCTGCGGCCATGCCATTGGTGGCTGGCTAGTGGCGGGCCGCCTCCTACCTCCCTGCTGCACTAACCCTGACAACATTGTCAAATACCTTAGGGGGTCATAATGTCTAAATGGAGAGCGTCACTTTATAAGGTACCAAACTATTCCCAATGCTTTATCCTCAACTAAAAGAGGAAGGGTTACCCCAGCCATGTGTTGTGTGTTAGACCTTGTCACTAGAAGGACAATACCGTCCTCCTTTAGCCTTCTACATGAGCTTTCGATGTCAACCTCGACACCTTGCGGATTTGGGCACAAATTCATGGGCTACCATTTGAGCTCATGTCCATGGACATGGGAAGCAAGCTGGGTGCCAAGCTGGGCATGATCCTCTCTATCTTGAACCACAACGACAAGACCATCGAGGAGAAACTTGGCATATGCGTTGATCACCTGGTTTATCATCCTCTGGAGTAGGTCTTGACCAGATCTACATGGAGTACTGTGGATGTTTGACTTATTAGCTATTGTCTTCGTTGTGCTTGTGTAAGCCATACTATTCAAACGTGTTGCAATAACCCCAAGAAGCGGAGGATAGATTCTTCCTCCACTGTAATGGAAGGAGAAGATGTTGCAGCGGACTCTGTTTTTTGGGAACGTCACTTCGTGCTCCGACAAGGACGACGTTGATGACTCTAGACCTTTGCCCTGGCGTTCAAAATCCAGAGAGCCTATCATGCATCCTCGTCTTACAGGGCCGATATCTTGGCGTGCAAGGTGTCAGGCCCCGTACCGCCTTCCGTCAGCATGGCCTCCGGCCGCCGACGAAAGGTCCAAAAGGCAGCTCCCTTTACACCCCTGTCCTGACCTGGCCTAGACGAGGGCAAATCATGTGGCTTGCGGGCAACTGCATGAGGTCCATGCAGCCGTGAATGCAAAACTTAGAGCATCTCCAAGAGACCCACGTTGAAAAAATTATGCAGCGCCGAAATACGGTTTTTAGCATGCGGGAGTGCATTTACTCCGATAGACGCACTAAATATGGCGTGCCGCAGTAGCTCCAGCTGATGTGCTAAATTTACAGCCCACACGTCCAACACAAACAACATATCTGGCTCCAAAATAAAATCAAGAAGATCAAACACACTCAATAATTTATAGCATGGTTCAAGCCAACACCACATGTCGTCCATACGACACGAATGAAGACGATAGTAGAAAAACTAGAGAAAATAAATGCGTCGACCACAGAAAACTACCCCCCCCCTCCTTCGCTCTCCTCGGTCGTGTAGACCGACGACAGAAAGGCATCATCCCACCAAGGATTATTTGCGCCCCATGTTGATGCCTCCCCCAGGTCGCATTGGGCTTCCGCGAGTGCCTTCCGCTCACTCATGTCCGTCCGATCCGCGGCTCGGTCCGCCCTTTTCTGCGCGGGCGGACGCTTGGGAGGTCTCGAACTTGCTGAGCCTGAGGCGTGTATCACCAGAGCGTACCTTCGCGTAATACACGCTGGAGGGGCGGGCACGGACGCCGCGGTAGCCGGAGCTGCTCCGGTGATGCGACGACATGGTGGCGGTGGGGGAGAAGGCGGCGGTGGCGAAGAAAGAGTCGATGGAGGCAAGAAAGAAGGGTGTGGCGGTGGCAGAGGTGCGTCAGAGGCGAAGACGAAGACGGCGGTTAGCGGGCAGTCGCGCGCGGGGGTTTTATAGGACGCGCTGGACGCCGTGCGTGGTGCCGCTTTTTCACGCACGTGAGATGAATCTTTTAGCGCGTAAAAGTTTCACACGCCTGCTGAAGCGCCCCAAATGGTCGCGCTCGCGCGAAAAACATGTTTTGTCCCGCGCACGCCATATCTACCGCGTCTGTTAGAGATGATCTAAGCAAGAAAAAAATTAATCCGATAGAGCAGCATGACAACTCATCAATAAAGAGTTAAAAGACATAGACATAAAAAATAGTGGTTTTCACACCTGATATAATGATGGCTTAAGACCACATCAACCATATTCTTCCACATTTTTTACACTCAGAACTAAATGGTTGGTTGCATCAGATACCATACCTCATCAGGTCATCCACTTTGGCCAGGAGGCAGGACCAACCAACGACGAACTCAACCGTGCAGAAGGCGAGCTTGCATACGCCAATGCTGGCGGAGGACCTCTTGGGCATGAACTCCGTGACCCCAGATTTTTCATACATACATCCTGTCCTCTTGCTGTAGGCCTCTATACTATAGCAAATATGCTAATACGTTGTAACGGAAGAAATAAATCCTCACATGCAATTATGTAATTTGTGAACATGCTATTATGGATGAAGTACTTGCCGTGTCAGTCTTAGTTGTATAGCTGAGCCTGACCATGCTACGAAAAGCTAAACAAACCCTTAAAAACTGAAACTTGTCGTTCAAAAAAAACAAAGTTGCCATGTTTAATAATTAAATTATCATCATCACATCACTAAACTTGTCATAGAAAGCATATAGTTGTGTAATGAAATCTAGGAAAAAAGTTAAAGGTGCCCTAAATTAAGAGAAAATTATGTCAAAATAGTATATGAAATTTTCTTCTAGAAAAGACCGAGATGGATTAAGAAAAATAAAGAGACAACAGTCTTGAAAAATGCTTAGTAGCAAGACGTATATACTTGTCGCATAGGAGTAGAAGTTTAAAATATGTTGTTTGTGTGTGGGTTCCGCAACAACAATATTTCTAAGGCAGACGGCTTGTGAATATATATTGATATGAAAAGTTTTCCCCCCGACTCCTCTTGCGACCGCGTCGCCCTCGCGGCCGACAGGCCGCGCCCTGCCCCTTCCTCCTCCAGCTCTCCGTCACCCTTCCCTCCTCGCCGCCGGCGGCGGCTGTCACTGTCGGGCCTGGCCCGGGCGAAGCTGGCGGTGGCGGCCACTGGCCATTCCCCTCTCGGCTGCTCTCCAGCGCGGGGCGGAGCAGCTCCAGGGGGTGTTCCTAGGCGACGGGGTATCCTAGTGCGGCGCGGGAGATCAGCTGGGCGGCGGCGGCGGCCACTGGCCATTCCCCTCTCGGCTGCTCTCCGGCGCGGGGCGGAGCAGCTCCAGGGGGTGTTCCTAAGCGACGGGGTATCCTGGTGCGGCGCGGAAGATCAGCTGGGCGGCGGCGGCGCCGTTGGCGGCAGGGTGGCACGGCCAAGCAATGCCCGCTCGGCCCAGATTTGGGCCCTTTGGGCCCCATCTGGGTCAGGGCGGGCCGACGGCGGGCGGGTCGGCGTCGTGACCTCCGGGAGACGGGGGAGCGGCGATGGGCGATGGGGTGCTGGCGGCGCTGGCGCCGCCCTGCTGCAGCCTGGCCGGCAGGGCTTAGCGGGCCCGATTCGGGCCAGGCCGGGCCAAGGGTGGCCTGGTATGCCCTGATGCTGCGTCCGGACGGCGACCGCGTCGGCACCGACGGCATGGGGCTCCCTCATGACGGCAGCGGAGGTGGTTCCCTCCAGCGCGGCTTCGGTGCTACTGCTCCTGTTGCTCAGCGCTCCTCTCTTCGTCCTCTTGGCCTCGTGGTGGTGATCTCAGTGAGGCAGCATGGATGGCGTCGCGCCCGCGGTGGCGCATGCTGGTAAGTGGCGAGTTTGCTGGTTGGCTCTGGTCCGGTTGGGCGGTGTGGTTTGGAGTTCGGAAGAAATCCATGCCAGTTCTTCCGGCTCAGACACGGTGACACCTGCAGGTGCCTCCATACCTTCTTGAAGGGTGTCGGTGGTCTCCATCCCCCACTCCCCTCAACGTGACGGGGCCAACCCTAGGACACGTCCGGGCAGCAGCGTCGTCGACGTCGCTTTCCTTCTTGGAGGTGCTGCTTGGTACGCGGAGGACCAGAGCCCTGGATCATGGTGGGTCGACTCCGGAGGGCGCAACGGTTGCGGTTCATTCGCGCTTTGTCGAGCTGCCAGTTTTGGCATTGTTTCTTGTTCTTTTTTCTTTTAGGGTTGATGTGCTGCTCGTCCCAGGGTTTCCTCTGTGATTGGTGTTGGTTGCTTTAGAATACAAAGCGGGGAAACCTTTTTTAGGTAATGTATATTGTTGTTAGCTAAAGCAACCGGCAAGCACCATCTAATTAAGGATAGTAAAACTGCACCTAATCCCTGGACTCTTAGCGTTTTAGATTTTTGGCCGTCCATTTTCAGATCCGGTCGTTTCGAGCCGCGCCATCTTACCTGTGTGACACGTTCAGCGCTTCGTGGCCCGGCTGTGCTAAGGGACGCTGCTCCAGCGGCCGAAACGCAGTGTCCTGGTGGATTGGTCTATTTGGGCCGAGTGCGAGCGTGGGCAGGCGACGTTTGTTTCGGGCGTTCGCCTTGTGGTTGTTGTGATACTCGCCTGCACGCTCGCTCATTCGTCTCCCTTCCGTCTCTTCGCGTAGCACCACCGCCGCCGCCCTCGTTCTATACCCTGCAACCAAGATCCCTTCCTGCCCCGGATTAACTCCTTCCACGTCGCCGCATCAATGTCGCTAACCCCGTCCCACTTCCACGCAGTTGGATCAACGCTTCCGATCTCGTCCAAACCCACCGCCCCCCATGTCGTCCACCCTAACCTATAGAAGTTGCGGCGACTCCTACGTCCTGACTACGGTGAACATCTCGCGGATGCTTGACGGGCGGACCAGGAAGGGTCGCAGCGCCAGGCATAACACTACCAGAATAACAGCTTACGTCCACGGTCGAATCTACGTCGACGGCCGCCGTCGGCATAGAGGGAGGTATGCCGACGGCCTAGGTGAAGCCGTCGGTGCAGAAAAGTCGTCGGCGTACCACGAGATATGCCTACGGTGGCCGTCGGCGTAGCCAGGCCGTCGGCATATCCTAATATACGCCTACAGTGGCCGTCGGCATAGCAGGGCCGTCGGCATAGATGTGGGCCCGGCGAGCCCTCGTCCAACGGGAGTCTGACGCCGTCAAATCTATGCCAACGGCCCTAACGGCAAAACCGTCGGCGTAGGTGTTGTCCACGTCACAGATCCGCGACGCGTGCCACGTCATCGATCCACGACCTGCCGGTCGATCCGTGGGCAAACCTATACCGATGGCTTTGCCGGTGGCATAGCTTTGTTTTGTATTTTAGTTTTTTCTAAATTAAAATTTGATTAACTTAAATGTGCCTTATCTAAACATAAACATACATAATAAATTATATATAGATTTCAGTTGAATTTTTCATATATTAATTATGTATATGAAGTTTGTATTTGTTTTCGAGGATGTTAGTAATGTGACCACATGTTCTTTTGCATATAGGTTCCTATACTTCATTAGAATCACAAATAATTGATAATTATAATTAGTTTGACAAGTTCTATATGTTTTTATAAGCATCTTGAAAGTGCTAGATCCGCCGATCAACTGTGCCATGGTTAGACGGGACGATGTAATTGGGGGGTCTTGGGCTGGCCCCGAACCTTGTTCGGGAGTGTAGCTATGGGTTGGCCTATCACAGCTAGGTGAAAAGGTCCATCGGTCAAA
Organism: Hordeum marinum; assembly: GCA_022496015.1. Classification (NCBI taxonomy): domain Eukaryota; kingdom Viridiplantae; phylum Streptophyta; class Magnoliopsida; order Poales; family Poaceae; genus Hordeum; species Hordeum marinum. Next base: position 43,161,170 of record CM039678.1, read on the forward strand.
CCCCTCCCAACGAAAGTCAAAGACCTAGATCCACCGATCAACTGTGTCAGGATTGGATGGGACGGTGTACTTGGGGGGCTTCCTATGCCGCCAGGTCTTGCGCTGGCCCTCTTACAAGTCTGGAAGTGTGGTGGCAGGTGCAAGCACCCGGCACGCGGCTCCTCGGTGTGACCCCCCTCACGGACGTCGCTACCGCCGTCGCACGAAGGGGGGGAACGGCCACATCGAGCAAATACAAAGGGAATCTTGCGGTGGGTTGTGCCCGGACCGTGTTCGGGGGTGTAGCAATGGGCAGGACTATCACAACCAGGTGAAAAGGTTAGATGGGACGGTGTACTCTGGGGGTAGCTACGCCACCAGGTCTTGCGCTGGGCCCTCTTACAAGTCTAGAAGCATGGTGGCACGTGCAAGCACCCGCCACGCGGCTCCGGAGTGTGACCCCCCCTCACGACGTCGCTGCCACCGTCGGACGGAGGGGGAAATGGCCATGCCAAGGCCTATCACAGCCAGGTGAATATGTCCATCGGTCATACCTCGTCCGGTGAAAGTCCAAGGGGTAGATCCGTCCGATCAATAGTGCGAGAGTTAGACGGGACAGGGTGCTTGGGGGGTAACTATGCCGCCAGGTCTTGCGTTGGGCCCCATTACATGTCTGGAATTGTGGTGGCAGGCGCAAGCACCCGGCACATGGCTCCAGAGTGTGACCCCCTTCACGGACGGCGCTGCCGCCGGCATGTGGAGGGGGGAAATGCTCGTGTCGGGTCGACACGGAGGGAATCTTGTGGTGGGTTGGGCCAGCACCTTGTTCTAAGATGTTGCTATGGGCTAGCATGTCACAACCTCGTGAATATGTCCATCGGTCATACCTCGTCCGGTGAAAGTCAAAGGGGTAGATCCGTCTGGTGAACAGTGTCAGGGTTAAACGGGACGGGGTGCTTGGGGGCTTCGTGGTGGCCTTTCAGGGGTAGCAATGCTACTGAAACACCACTCGGGGGCCTCTTGTATGTGTGAAAATGATGTGGCATGCGTAGGACATTTAAAAAATTCCTTGGGTCATTTAAAAGTAAATTAGAATGGTTGCAAAAAATAAATATAGATATGCCGACGGGCCCGGACCTTGATCCGAAGTCTATCTATGGGCTGCCTATCACAGCCAGGTGAAAATGTTCATCGATCATACCTCGTCCAGTCAACAATGCTATGGTTATATAGGACGGGGGACATGCGGGGGTAGCAATGGCGCCAGGTCTTGCGTCGGGACCTCTTATACGTCTGCAAGTGTGGTGGCAGGTGCAAGCTCTCGACACATGGCTCCGTAGTGTGACCCCCCTCACGAACGTCGCTGTCACCGTCGCACGAAGGGTGGAAACGAACACGTCGGGGAAACACAGAGGCAATCTTGCACTGGGTTGGGCCCGGACCATGATTTGGAGTGTATCTATGGGCTCGCCTATCACACCTCGTCCGGTGAAAGTCAAAGGGGTAGACTCGTGTGCTCAACAGTGCTAGAGTTAGACGGGACGGGGTACGTCGGGGAGACACAGAGGGCACTGATGTATTAAAAAGAACAGAACTAACATCCCTAAAAAATGTAAAGAACTCCCTAAAATGATAAAAAAAATAAAAAGAATGAAAAGAATAAAAAATTAGTATGCCGACGGCTAGGCCGTCGGCGTACATGGCCACGTGGCTCCAGTAAGATATGCCGACGGCTAGGCCATCGGCATATCTATGCCTTATCCACCCGGTGGCCTCCGGTCCACCCATTCTCTCCCTCTCTCTCTCTCTCGCCCTAATCCTCGCCCGCACGCCGCCGCAACCCTCTCGTCGCCCGCGACGCCGCCGCCGCAACCTCGACGAGTGCCGCCGCCCTCACCCAGCCCCGTCCCCGGCCGGCCCCCCGGCCCCGACCCCGTCTTCGCCCGCTCCGCTCGTCCTGCCTGACGTCGTCGTCCTCCCGACACGGGCGGGCCTCCCCTGCCCCGCCCATCCTGCCCTCGACACCGCCCGTCCTCCACGACGCCGGTCGGCCTCCCCGACCCCTTCCGTCCTCCCCCGCACCGGCCGGCCTCCCCCTTCCGGCCTCCTCATCCCTGCTCTGGCCGGCCTCCCTCAACCACCTCCCCGCAGCAGCCTCCCCCCGCATCGTCCGGTAATATTTTCAGTTTTTTACAATTATTTGTGTGCAATATTTAGTAGAAATAGGTGAAAAGATATATATATATATACACACACGGATGTTTGATAGATTAATGTAGATAGATAGATGGATGTAGATAGATGAATGTAGAAAGGTAGATGAATGTAGATAGATGGATGGATGTAGATAGATAGATGGATGAATAGATAGATGGATGTAGATAAATTAGATGTATGTTTTGTTTAAAAACTGAAGTGTCAATGTTGTATGTGATGTGATGACCTAAACTTTTTCGCTCGATGAAATTTACAGGCTTTGTCGTGGTGCATCTCCGTGGAGTGATAGTCGACGTCGTAGCTATTGGTCCCTGATCGTCCCTCTGCTATTCGACTACTTCCTCTACAGCCGAGGATGAGCTACAAATCCACCACCTCCTCATCTGCTTTTTTTATGTCACTAGATTTTCTTTTCACGTCAAGTCCCGTAACCTAGGTGTCTCCCGTCCAAAAGGGTTGCATCGATAAATATGCATTCAATTGCATATTTATCACCGCAACTCTTTTGGATTGTCCAACGTTTTCCACGGACAGCCCGAGGATGTGTAGATTGGGTACGTTCTCCATGCCCTACCCTGTTCCGAGACAAGATTTCGGTGGCGCCTCCCATTGTTCTCCGGAGCACATTCTCTCGGCTATTTGCCAAGACATGTATCTGGAGAACAGCGGGGAGGTGCTGCCGAAATTTTGTTTCGGAACGGGGTAGAGCATGGAGAACGTACTCAATCTAGACATCCTCAGGTGGGATTAGGACCCATATTTACGTATTAGAGATGTTGGATTCACCACAGAAGAAAATAAAAATTTGATGTGATTAATTCAAATGAATCCTTAATTTTGTTGTGTGGCTCCCAATAAAACAGAGTATGGCAGATAATCAGTGGATGTACAGTGGTTTTATCCGTTGGAATCGAGTAACATCAGAGTGGATCGCAACAACCGATGTGTATTTGAAGGATATATTCCGTAGTCCAATGAGAATTATCTCACCATGGCCATGTGCGAGATGTGGCAGACATCACCATAAAAATCAGAAGGACATGACTGACCACCTTCGCACGCACGGATATATGACAAACTTTGAATGAATCCTCCTACTGACGGGAATGAATCCTCCTATTGAGGCGGAGGCACTTACTCTTCTCCGTCATGGAAACCCTGGAAAAAATTTGTTGCTTGGTTCATGGAGAAAGTAATTTTCCACATTCCCCTATTAAATACGTAGTTCAACATTTATTAGTTAACCGAACTAATGCAGCCAACAATTTCAATTATACTTGTAGGGAAAAGATCCGAACATATCCATGCATGATGAATTGAGATGGGTTTCCATGGGTTTTGACCTTGTCGTCATGACATGTAAAAAGTATGATGTGAATGAGTATCGCTTCCATATAGAGAAGCACAAGAACAGCCGGCCTGATCCCAAAACTATAAATACCGGAGAGTACACCCCTGGTCAAAATTCAATAGACTACTATGGAAGGGTCCAAAATATATACGAGATTACATTCCACAAAGGGTGCAAAATCCTAAGTCTACCTGTGTTCAAATGTCGATGGTTCGATCCGCGGGAGGGACCGAGACATACGCCTTCCATTGGTTTGGTCGAAGTTAAACCATCAACCATCTATGATGGAGCTGATCTCTTCATTGCGTCTACCCAAGCTACACAAGTTTATTATTTGTCTTACCCATGCCAGAAAGAGTACCTACAGGGTTGGGAAATTGTGTTCAAGGTGTCACCAAATGGTAAGCTACCGGACCCGAACGAAGATGATTACTACAACATTAACCCCATGACATACGAGGGAGTGTTCTATCAAGAGCAACCCAATGATGATGTGGTAAGAAACGTTGACGCTAGACCATTGAGCGATGATGATGTGGATCCAAACGATGACGGTGCACGGAATGATGGTGAGACCATTGTTAATGAAAATGACATACTTATGCTAGAAAAGTTAAACAAAGATGCTGATGACGAGGAAGAGCCTCCACCTCTGTCAGACAACGAAGATGATATGATTGATACTGATGATGAGACCAAGCGAGAAATCGGTTACAACAGTGATGATTCGTACGGGTTCTAGCAGATGTACGTTTCATGTCTTTTTTCCCTATGGTTTAGGTACATGTCTTTTATGCTTATTTGTAATGTGTTTATTATTATGCTTTTTCCTTCATTATTAATGTACTAATTGTTTATTCTATTTTCAGTGCAGGTTCGTGGAACATGGGCAAGGGGAAGGCCGACGGCACGGGTTTCATACGCAAGGTCGTTGGCATTGCTAGTCAAAGTGGTCGAGCACGTATTGTTACCCCCCGACTACTTGAGGATGACTCCTCACAGGAAGAGAGAGGGAGAGGTGCCCCTAGAGGAGGAGGGGGTGGGAGGAGAGCCCATGGAGGGCGAGGGGGTGGTGGGAGAGCCACTAGAGGGGGTCACGGCCAGAAAGAGCGCACCCTCACCGACATAGGGGTGTTGTCTTTGAGGCCCTCCTCTAGTGAGGTACCCTCTGCCGAGGAGGAGGAGGTGGTTCGCGAGGAGGGGGTGAGGAGGAGGAGGAAGAGGACGAGGAGGAGGAGGAGGAGGTTGGGGAGGGGGCGAGGAGGAGGACGACGAGGAGGAGGCAGGCGGGGATGATGGTGGTGGCGGGGATGATGGTGGTGGTGGGGACGCTGGTGGTGGCGGGAATGACAACAATAAGGGATGGCTGCGTGGTAACGCAAAGGTCCCAAAGCATATTCCTACTACCGAGGAGCAGAAGTGGCTCATTGAGCCAAAGGGGATAGAGTAAGTTCCACTAAATAATTTCAATCATAATTTAATTCTTTTGCTTGTCACAACCTAATATTTTCATTCTTTAAATCTTTTGTAGTGACTGGGTACATCCTAAAGGGGCCCGTGTTCCTAACGGCATCATCACCGTCTTGCTGAAGGAATACTGGCCGGGGCTATACTGTTTGGATCCAGTCAGGCACCCGGATCATTGGGTTTGGCTAAGACCTGGGAGCACTAGGAAGCGGCCCCCCACGTGGAGTATGTGACCCATGCTAAGGCCATGATCACTAATTTTTGGGTGAGTTCTCTTCACAAGCACACGTCCATTCTGGTTTCATTAATGATTTAACTCATGGCTTCTTCCATTCTGGTTTCATGATTGATTGTAGAAATACTATCGAGTTCTCCCGAAGTACAAGGCCGCTGCCGACGAGATCGTGCTACGCCAAGCGAAGAAGAAGGCCTGCCAGATGCAGTATGAGGTGCGGTTGGTGGCCATCACGCAATACTATCACGACTATCTTGGTATGAAGATGACCAAGGAAGGAGCAAAGGCGCGACACATTACCTTGGAGAGGGACGAGTACTTCTTGGGATGTATTAACGATTTTTCATTCTAAAGTTTTTGGTAAATTTCATCGTTTCGTGTTAGACATGCCATTATGCTTCCTATTATGTAGGTGTGTCCAAATTGGTGTTATGGAAAAGACGAGTCCTGGGCGGCATTGGTGGACCTATGGTGTGGTCAGGATGAAGCATGGGCGGCTACTAGCAGCAAAAACAAGGCTAACCGAGGGAAGGAGGGAGTACATGCTCAGGGAAACCGGAACCACTTTCTCCACAAGGCACTTGAGGTATGACTAACCTCATTAAACAATCTTCTTTTATTTACCTTCACTTTTTTATGTATGACTAACATCCGTTTGTTGGTGCAGGAGGAGAAACTCAAGCGGCCGCTCTCACACATGGAGGCGTGGGAGATCGCCCATACTCAGAGGAAGCCCAAGCCTGGGGAAGACAAGTACTACGGCAAGACCGCGGAGAAGAAGAATAACTACTCTGCGACGTATCTAAATCTACATCCTGACACACCTAACCCCATCAAGGCGCCTTTAGACGACAGGGCGGTGGTTGGCATGGGGCCGAAGGCTCATGGTCGGCAGCCGGTTCTGGATGTTGTGGTCACTCCTTATATCTCCTACATACACCTCCGAGCTACCGACCCAAGCCTGAGATAACGCACGCCCACGACCACTGCGCAGTCACAGTCCCTCCTAGCCGAGCGGCACTATGTAAGTATTTTTCCCTCTTATCTTCGTTGCTCACTTTATTTCCGTATTTAGATGTTTAATGAGTTCCATCACGTCATATTGTAGGCCTACATAGAGTACACACGACAGGAGACCATGGGGTGGAGCGCGAGAGTTGCAGCCGTCCAGGACCACAGCACTCGCATGATGACGGTTAGTTTAGCCCCTTTCATTTCATTTCCATATTGAAACTTTCATTTCTTCTGACATTGATGTTCTCTTTGTCAATTAACATGCAGCTCGTGTTTGAGAGCATGAGGAACGACACGATTCCTGAAATGGAACCAGCACCACCAGCTATAGGACCACAACTAGTGTTGCTTACCTTTGAGAAATTTCTAGCATAACAATCGGGGACAACGGTGGTTAGTACATCCCCAAACTATTCAATCAAGGCTTACTGTTTATTCAACACAATATCATTCACTCAACATGTCTTTTCAAACATCGAGGGAACTGGTAGATCATCCGTTGGTGGTGGCGCCAGTGTTCACATCAATCCCGAGTCACAGAGCCCGGTCACTCCAATCCACCGAGGTGGTAGCGCTGCCGCTAGCAGTGAAGACCTGGGCTTTGGAGTACTTGGCGTCGACGACCTTGGAGGTGGACGTACTGGCGCTCCTTAGATGACTTGTGCTCTTTTTACGCTTCTTAGATGACTTGTATTTCGCTACTTATATTTCAGAGCTCCTTATGCTGTTGGTTGTGAGGATGTGATGGTGGTGGTGTTGATGACGTCCGTCTGTTTATGTTACTTATATTTATGATGCTCTTGATGGTGCTGTTGTGCAATTATTTTTCATTGTATATACCCTGGTATTTTGAATTGAAATGAATTTGTAGGAAATAGGAAAAAGGAAAAAAAACAGCACAAAACTATGCCGACGGCTAAGCCGTCGACATAGAGGGCGTTCGAGTTACCAGTGGCTGCCACGTGGCAAGCTATGCCGACGGCTAGGCTGTCGGTGTAGTTTTTAAGCCTATGCCGACGGCCTGAGCCATCGGCGTAGCTATGCCCAGGAACTACCAGCGGCCGCCACCTGTCAGAGTATGTCGACGGCTATGCCTTGTGGAGTATGCCTGTCAGAGTATGCCACCTACGAGCGACACGTGGTCGTCCCTGGATGCGCCGCTCTTGATGGCAGCACTGCCGGACGCCGTTTGCCATGGAACTATGCTGACGGCCGGGACCATCGGCATGGATGTACGGACACCGTCAGCATAGCATCTATACCGACGGCTTTCCTGTGCCGACGGCACCCTAGGGTACGTCGACATATATGGTGCCGACGGTGCTACGCCTACGGGGGCCGTCGGCATAGGCCTTTATCCTGGTAGTGTAAAGTGAAAGAAGAGTTCAGCTATTGCTCAATTCCAGCTCTGGCCATGAAGCGAACAAAGGCATAGCTATCAAAGAGGTAAGCAGGGATGTATATAATTCCTGATGATGCTATGTCAGGAGACTTTGGTTGGTATGTGTTTATTTCTAATAAGGTGCAGCAGCAAAGAGAGGCAGATGAGTGAAGCGATTGGAGGATGGGATGCAGAAGGTGCATCTCCAATTGCAAGCTTCCGAGTAGTATCGGTCAGGGCAGACTGTGAGATGTGTCATCTCAATAATGGTTACAATCCAATCAATTTGTGTTGTCGTAATTCGTGTAGCTTTTGGACTAAGATGATTAGAAACGTTCGATTCAGGGACACGGGTGTGGTGCCATGAACTCATGTCTTCCAAACCTGTTATGTCGAGAACTAATGTATGTGCAAGACCTATATGGGCTATGACGCCCTACTATATGGTGAGTATTTAATAAATTAAGGTTTATGGCAAATGGTGATGAAAACCTGCATTCATTCACTCCTGTACATGTATCTTTTGCCCTCGACATGTTTGTATTACATCATTTGCTACTTTGCAGCATGTTTTACTGAAGATATTCAAAGCACAATTTCATCGACGGATGGAAACCTACGTCTCGACGAGTCATCTTCAGCTGCTGATGGCCATAGGGTTTCCTTGGGTAGCTCCTTAGAAGTTGATATTGTCATATGTCAGGTATGCCCAAAGAATGAACATACTTTGTAGATTTCTTTTATTGTGTTTTGTGTGATGGAAGCTCTAGTGTTGTGTTCTCTCGGTTGGGAAATCTTATCATTGTCTACACAAGAAATAAGCTTAATTTCAAATAATCCATATCATCTTATAGTCGCCTATCTGGGAGTTGATATTACAAAGCATAACATATATTCTAAGAGGTAGCAAATGAATAGCTCTGTATTATGTGGCATAAATAAAAGCAATTTTCAGTAAACTTTTACTAATAACAAGAACTCTTTCTATGTAGGAAAAATAACTGAACATGAAACTTCCTTTTTTTAGAAAAGGAGTGTTACCTCCGGCCTCTGCATCAGTGAGATGCATACGGCCCCTTTATTAATAAAAAGCGAAGTCCAATAGTCTGGTGATACAACTAAGCTCTAAAGGAGCAATCACAAACAGTAGAAAAGAGCAAGGAAACCACAGCCGGCAAAATAAGGCATAGATGCCTACTCATCTATCCTATTACTAGACCGCCATCCAAACCGGTTGTAGATATCCCCCGCTTCCATCTCCCACCAGGCAGACCCAGTAACCAAAGGCTCCCTGGCTTCCGTAGGAGTGAGTAACGACCACGTACGGATCCAAGCCGACGCCCTGAATAGTACCTGCAAGAAATGAATATGTGTCTTTCTGTTAAATGTCAATTCGTTCCTACAGTTCCATATCGCCCAAAGCAGTGCACACACTCCTATGCTTATATGTTTTGCTACGTAACATACACTCCATTTAGCCACGTCAAATAACGTGTAAATACTATTAGGAGGTTTAATATTGAAAGTAATTGTGACTGTTTGCCATAGAAATTTCGCTAGTGGGCAGCGGAAGAACAGGTGTTCGATTGTCTCGTGATAATCACAGAAGCTACATCTCGTGCAGCCCGGCCAATTGCTTTGCGAGGTTATCCTTCGTAAGAATCACTTTCTTGTGAACAAACCACATAAATATTTTGATTCTCAAAGGGACTTTGACCTTCCAGATATGGGTTGCTTTTGTTAGAGCCGTTGTATTGATGAGATCGAGATACACGGATTTAACTGAGAACGTCCCAGCCGTAGAAAGTTGCCAGACAATCTTGTCCGCCTCTTTCGTAAGTTGCACATCCATGAGTCTTCTGACTATATGTAGCCACTCCGCCCATCGATGACCTATCAATGTGCGCCTGAACTGGATGTTGAGGGGAGTGGACTGCAATACCGTAGCCACATATCTCTCCTTGTGTTGCACGATATTGTAAAGGGTTGGATATTGTATGGCCAGAGGCGTGTTTCCCAACCACGTATCCTCCCAAAACCGGGTTGTCTCTCCATTTCCAATGATGAACTTCGTTCTATGGAAGAACTGAGGCTTGACCTTCATCAAACCTCTCCAGAATGGGGAATCAGTCGGCCTAGCCGTGACTTGGGATAAGGTTTTGTTGTGTAGGTATTTATTATGCAGAATTTGTACCCACATACCCTCGGTCTCAACCGATAGTCTAGACAGCCACTTGCTGAGTAAACACCTATTTTTGACCTCAAGGTTTTCGGTTCCAAGTCCTCCCTAGTCTTTGGGTCGATATATAATGTCACATCTAGTCAGTCTATATTTCTTCTTAATCTCATCACTCTGCCAAAAGAACCTAGATCGATAAAAATCCAATCTTTTCCGTACCCCTACTGGTACCTCAAAGAATGACAAGAGGAACATCGGCATGCTCGTGAGTACCGAGTTAATCAAAATTAACCTTCCTCCGTAAGATAACAGCTTGCCCTTCTAGCAGCTTAGTTTCTTCTCAAATCGATCTTCTATCCTTTTCCATTCGTGGTTTGACAATTTTTGATGATGAATTGGTATGCCCAGGTAGCTAAACGGCAAGGATCCCTGTTCACATCCAAACAACTGTCTATAATTCTCTTGTTCCTCTTTGGCTCTCCCAAAGCAGAACAATTCGCTCTTATGGAAATTTATTTTCAAGCCAGATAGTTGTTCAAATAGGCAAAGGACGAGTTTCATATTTCTGGCTTTCGCTATGTCATGCTCCATGAACAAAATGGTGTCGTCCGCATATTGTAAGATTGAGACCCCATCGTCAACTAGATGGGGTACTAATCCACCTATGAGGCCTTCCTGTTTAGTCCTTCCTATCAATACCGCAAGCATATCTGTGACCACATTGAATAGAATAGGGGGCATTGGGTCTCCCTGTCGAAGCCCCTTTTGATTTTGGAAAAAACGACCCATGTCGCCGTTCACTTTAATCCCAACACTCCCTTTCTGTACGAATGTTTCGACTTGCTTTCTCCAAAGCCCCTTCATAAGTAATGCTTGTTGAAGGAAAGGCCATTAACTTTATCATAAGTCTTCTCGAAGTCCACTTTGAAGATAACCCCATCTAGATTCTTCAAATGAATTTCGTGAAGGGTTTCATGGAGCACAACCACCCCCTCCAGAATGTTGCGATCCGGCATAAACCCAAATTGGCTCGGTCGCACTTCCGTGAAGGTTTTAAAACTTACATTCAGTAAGCAAATGGGTCTGAATTGTTCAATACGCACCACCCCTTCCTTCTTTGGCAACAACGTGATCGTCCCAAAGTTAAGATGGCACAACTGCAAGTGCCCATTGAATAAGTCCCGGAACATTGGCAAAAGATCACCTTTGATAATATGCCAACATTTCTGATAGAATTCAGCTGGAAACCCATCCGGACCGGGGGCCTTTTTATTCTTCATCTGCGCAATAGCATCGAACACCTCTTTTTCCGTGAATGGCACAGTTAGTATCTCATTCTCATCCGTACCTAGTTGAGGAATATCACCAACTAATTGTTCATCCATGGTGACTGTACTGTCCTCCGGTGGGCCGAACAATTTCTTGTAATATTCTGAGATGTACAGCTTTAGGTTATCTTGCCCAACGATTGTACCCTTGTCCTGTTCCAGTTGATAAATCCTCTTCTTTCTATGCTTTCCATTGGCAATAAGATGGAAAATTTGCGTATTATCATATCCTTGTGTTACTTGTCGCAATTTTGCTCAAAGGACCCATTTTATCTCCTCTTCTCTAAGCATTTTCTTAAGCTCAAGTTCTGCCTCCGCTTTGGATGCTCTCTCATTATCATCCAACAACACGGATTCAGCCTTGATGTCCAGTCGATCAATAAGTTCCATGAGCTTTTGCTTTTTGAGTTTATAGACTCCATTGTCATTCTTCGCCCAACCTCGAAGAAAATGTCGAATCTTATTCTGCCATCTGTCGATATTGGAACCACCACCGTGGGCCGCCCCCCATTCTCTCGCTATGAGATCTATGAAGCCTTCTCGTTCGAACCATGACAACTCAAAGGAAAACGCATCTTTGTTACCTATATGAGTCGCCCCTCCGGAGTCCACAAATAGTGGTGTGTGATTCGAGATTACCCGTGGCAATGCTCGAACTATCACACGTGGGAATTTCTGCTCCCATTCTACACTGGTAAGAACTCTATCCAACCTCTCGAAGGTTTGGTTGGGTAACAAGTTGTCCCATGTAAATTTTCTGCCTGAAAATTCTATCTCCCTGAGATCCAGGCTTTCGATGATGGTATTAAACATAAATGACCATCTTCCATCAAAATTGTCATTATTTTTTCATCTCTACGCCTAATAATATTAAAGTCACCACCCACTAGGATTGGTAACCTCTCGTTCCCACATATACGAACGAGGTCTGCCAAGAAGTCCATTTTTAACTCGGGCTGCGCCGCCCCATATACGGCCACTAACGCCCATAGAAACCCATCCTCCTTGGACCGTACTCTGAACTTGACAGCAAAGTCCCCTAAAGCCACACTCCGTACCTCCAGGGTCTCACATCGCACCCCAAGTAAGATCCCTCCAGACCTTCCTCTTGGGGGCAAGCAATGCCAGTCAAAATCAGCACCACCCGAAATCGTGTTAAGAAACTGGGAGGTGAAGTTATCTCTGCCCGTTTCCAAAATCGCTATGAAATCGAGCTTGTGTTTGATTGTTGCTTCTGCAAGGAATCTTCTTTTAGCCAAGTCACCAAGACCTCTGTTATTCCAGAATATGGCTGTCATAATTCATCGTGGAATTTCTTTGCAGTCTTAAACCTCCCACTCCGGCGTACTGCCGACACCGGGTAGACTTTCCTCTTCCAAGGTCTTTTAGGTCTCTCAATAACCGCATCCCAGTCCACATAACCAGGAGCTATAAGAGAACTCCCAGCAAGTTCCGGTGGGGCCACATACCCCTCCATACTTATGTTCTCTTCGTCCTCACCTACTAGTGATGTAGGAACAAGATCCTCACAAAGACGTTCCATGCCATTAATACCTAGCTCATTGATCTCAGCATCGTTCAAAGGTTTAACTGATGCAATCTTACGTAGCATTAGCATGGCTCTTTCAGCCTCTAAATCTAAAAGATTGTTTATAGATTTGGACATATCTTTAGCGTTGCTACCCAGAGAAACTCCTAGCACGTTTGCATTTGAGACAATATCATTATCGGAAAAATGTAAAATAGAGGATGCCATATTAACTTTCATACCTGTGGTGACTTCGATGTCGCGCAGCTTAGCCGCCCTCATGGCACGGCCCATCAGCAAGTCATCAGCATCTGGCTGCTCCTGGTGGCGTCAACTAGACCGCCTATCGCCAGTCGCCGGGTCCTGGATGCCCCCGAAGGCAACCACCTCCACGATCGAAGGCTCGATATGCAAGGTACCTCCTGCACCTTGCTGGACCAATTGGTCAGCCGCCAGCACATTCAGCCCAGGTATGATGTCATCCCCCAAAGTAACGGCCCGCGAAGACTACAGCTCTGCTCCGTTAGTCGGGAGGCCGACCTTCGGCTGCCGCGCACCTCCAGCCAAGCCGGCGCTGGTGCTCCCCAGCGTGCCGCGACCTGCGCGACCTCCTGTCGCCGGCTCTGCGCCTGGGTGGGTAGTAGCTGCACGAGTGGAGGATGGCCCAGCCGACACCAGTCGTCCCCTAGTAGCAGGTCCTAAAGCACTGGGACTCACCGGTCCCTCGCTACCCGCGGTCGTGGCGAGTCCAGACCCCGGTCCTACGGAACCTCCGGCTGCAAACCTAACCTGGCTGTGAATAGAACCTGCATCTATCGTCTCACCTGACTAAAACCGAGCCCTTGTGTTCCCCATTTGCGATGGTGGCAAAGGACAAGGGGAAACCGGTGGTGATAAAGGTCCCGAGGGTGAAAGGGGCGGCAACTCATGTTCCAATGGGTTGTCGTTGTCCACTCTGGAACTCCATAGCTTGCTTCGGGCCGAACAAGCACCAAAGGTCCCAAACTGCAGCTGTCACGAGATAAAGGTACCATGGGGTCGGTTGTCACCACCTTCCTTCATGTCTGCCCCGTTGGCTGGCGGAGTAGCATCCGTGTCCTTCGGAGCACTCCTCGGTCCCTCATTATGCGGCTGTCCATTCCCACCGTTTCCGTCATCAGTATCCATATCTACCATCCTTGCCAAGTCTTGGAACTCGACATTCTCCTCGAACTCAATATCCAACGTGTATGACTTACCATCGTACACCCTTCTGACCGAGTCCGATATATGCTCAACACTAATAACACTGACAAAAATACGGGCCACTCCGTTTGCCCGTGTGAAAGGCATGTCCACCTTCTCAGTTTTACAAATCAATGAGCCAAGGCTCCAAGTGATCCGGACGTCATCAAGTGTTGTCTGTGGTGCCCCCGTGATGACCCACAAGTATAGGGGATATATCGTAGTCCTTTCGATAAGTAAGAGTGTTGAACCCAACGAGGAGCAAAAGGAAATGATAAGTGGTTTTCAGCAAGGTATTCTCTGCAAGCACTGAAATAGTCGGTAACAGATAGTTGTATGATAAGATAATTTGTAACGAGTAGCAAGTAACAATAGTAACAAAGGTGCAGCAATATGGCCCAATCCCTTTTGTAGCAAGGGGCAAGCCTGAACGAACTCTTATAAAGTAGAGAGCTCCCGAGGACACATGGGAATTACTGTCAAGCTAATTTTCATCATGTTCATATGATTCGTGTTCGCCACTTTGATAGTTTGATATGTGGGTGGACTGGTGCTTGGGTGATGTCCTTACTTGGACAAACATCCCACTTATGATTAACTCCTCTCGCAAGCATCCACAACTACGAAATAAGAATTAAGACAAAGTCTAACCATTGCATTAAACTAGTGGATCCAAATCAGCCCCTTACGACACAACGCATAAACTAGGGTTTAAGCTTTTGTCACTCTACAACCCATCATCTACTTATTACATCCCAATGCCTTCCTCTAGGCCCAAATAATGGTGAAGTGTGATGTATTCGACGTTCACATAACACCACTAGAGGAGAGACAACATACAACACATCAAAATATCGAACGAATACCAAATTCACATGACTACTATTAACAAGACTTATCCCATGTCCTCAGGCACAAAAGTAACTACTCACAAAGCATGGTTATGTCATGATCCAAGAGATATTGAATATCATTAAGGATCTGAACATATGATCTTCCACCAAACAAACCAACTAGCATCAACTACAATAAGCAATTAACACTACTAGCAACCTTACAAGTACCAATCGGAGTTGCGAGACGGAGATTGAGTATGAGAGATGAACTAGGGTTTGTAGATGAGATGGTGCTGGTGAAGATGTTGATGGAGATGAGTTCCCTCCGATGAGAGGAGTGTTGGTGATGACGATGACGACGATTTCCTCCTCCGAGGGGGAAGTTTCCCCGGCAGAACAGCCCTACCGGAGCTCTAGATTGGTTCTGCTCAAGTTCCGCCTCGTGGCGGCGACGTCTCCTCCCGAAACCTCTGTTCTGATTTTTTCTCGAACAAAACCCTCCACATAGGAGAAGATGGGGGCCAGAGGAGCTACGAGGAGCCCACGAGCCCAGGAGGCGCGGCCGGGGGGGTCGCGCCTGGCGGGCTCGTGACCTCCTAGCTGCCCCCCTCTGGTATTTCTTCGGCCCAGTATTTTTTATATATTCCAAAATAATTCCACGTTTATTTTCATGGCTTTTGAATTTGTGCAGAATTGACATCTCAAACTTGCTCCTTTTCCAGCCCAGAATTCCAACTGCCGGCATTCTCCCTCTTCATGTAAACCTTGTAAAATAAGAGAGAAATGGTATAAGTATTATACCATAATGTGTAATAAAAGCTCATAATGCAATATATATCAATATAAAAGTATGATGCAAAATGGACGTATCAACTCCCCCAAGCTTAGACCTCGCCTGTCCTCAAGCGGAAACCGATATCGATAAATATGCTCACATGTTTAGAGATAGAGGCGTCGATAAAATAAAAATACGGACATGCACGCATCATGATCATATTTAGAATAGAAATATCGTCATATAATCCCTTATGCTAAAGTGACAATTCATTCACAATGTAAAGCATGCATCAAGAATCTTATTGAGAATTAACAACCAATAGTCTTTAGTCATTGAAACAATTGCAATTTGTCATAACATCGGAAAGAGTCAAATAAGAGCTTGCAAGCCAAATCCACATACTCAATCATCTTTTAGCCTTCCACAATTGCTAAAACTCACGTGGTACTCATGAGATCAAAGTTTCAGTTGGACACAGAGGAAAATAGGGGCTTATGGTTTCGCCTCCCAACGATTTACCTTAAGGGTAGTGTAAATAATAATAATTCATGATTACTTACTTCCAAGTTAATATATGAATATAGATCTTTCCCTAGCACATGACGCTTGCCAAGATAATGTCAGAATAAGGAATTGGTGTTAATCACCATGACTCTTTTAAAGATAAAAAGTAAAGGTACAAGATAGGCTCTTCGCAGAGGGAAGCAGAGGTTGTCATGCGCTTTTAAGGTTTGGATGTGTGTTCTCTTAGTGTGAAGGAACATCACTTTATATTGCCTCTTGGATAAAGAACTTTATTATGCAGTCTGTCGCTTTTATGTCTTCCTCATCACAAGTTCGCACAAAGCTTATTTTCCACACACTAATGGATCGTACATATTTAGGGAGCAATTTTTTTTATTGCTTGCACCGATGACAACTTACTTGAAGGATCTTATTCAATCCATAGGTAGGTATGGTGGACTCTTATGGCAAAACTGGGTTAAGGGTTTTATGGATGCACAAGTAGTATCTCTACTTAGCGCAGAAGTTTTGGCTAATATGAGGTGGAAGCAAGCGTCACATGCTAAAGGATCCATAATCATATAATATTGTTCGGAACCAAGCAAATGTTAATTCATTACGCTGCCTTCCTTGTCCAACATCTACTTCTTAGCATGTAATAGTTTAATGAGTGTTCACAATCATAGATGGTGTCAAAGATGATATATTTATATGTGAACCTCTCTTTCTTTATTACTTCCTATTAATTGCAACAATGACCAAGGTCTACGTTTGTCAACCCACAACAAGTTTCAGTCAACATTCTTTTTATATGTGAAGTCATCACTCCCCATAAGGTCATCACATGATCTTTCATGCTTTTGTTCTTTTATTATTATTTTCTTTAGATCATGGTAAGAAGCAAAGCCCTTAACTAAAACACTCTTTATTATATAACTCATGAACTCAATTACATTGGGGGTAACACAAAGCAAAACTCAAACCTAGATCATACTAGAAACTTTATTCTACTAGATAGAGATATTACCAAAAGGATCGAACTAATATAAAGGTAAAGGTAAAAGCAAAAGATGTGATGGTAATACGATACCGGGGAAACTCCCCCAAGCTTGGCACAAGCCAAGGGGAGTGCCCATACCCGTGTTTTTAATTGTCTTCCTTCGGAGGTGATGGTGGTGGAGTTGGGGCAGAATGCTTGATCTTGTTCAGTTTCCTTTTTAACACAAGGTTCTGCTCTTTTAGATTGTTAACTTCCTCTTCAAGCCTCAACACCCTTTGACATAATTCTTGCTTACTCTCCTGCAAAAGACGAGAATGGGTAAACAAAATCTTAGGCTTCTTCCTTGAGTTAGGGAGACTCGACTTCTTGAAATCCACATGCATGTCCCCAGGTTAGGGTAGTGGAACCTCCTCTTCGTCGGAACTGATAGGTCATCGGTGGACAGAGTGGCTGCACTTAGTTACATGCATTATGGAGGTACAATTATCGGAGGAGCCTGATAGGATTTCCTGGAAGCTCACAACTTCAGGTTTATTTACAGTAAAATCCATGTACCTCGACCTTATTGATACAACGGAAATATCCAAGTCAAAACATGTTTGAAAGGTCAAGGTTCCATTGAGAATAAAAGTTTTCATATGGTTTGTTCACAAGAAGGTGATTCTCATTAAGAACAATTTGGCTAAGCACAATTGGCCTGGAAACACTAGATGTTGCTTTTGCCACGAACGGGAAACGATCAAACACCTTTTTCTCCAATGCCCACTAGCAAAACTATTATGGCAAACGGTTTTGGTTACCTTTAATATTGCACCTCCGGATAGCGTTGACACCTTATTTGATACATGGCTTAACGGAGTCGATTCTAATATTGCTGCACATATACACATAGGTGTTTGTGCACTACTATGGGCACCATGGAACTGCAGGAATGATTTGGTTTTTAACAGGGCAACACATGTACATTTCTTGTAGGTACTACACATGGTGTCGGCGTTGATCCGTACGTGGTCCTTACTCACTCCTGCGGAGACCAGGAAGCATTTGGTTACTGGGTGTGTCCGATGGGAGATGGCAGCGCGGGATATATTCAACCGGTTTGGATGGCGGTCCACTAATAGAATAGATGAATAGGAATCTAGGTCTACGTTGGCCGGTTGTGGCTTATCTCGTTATTAAGTTTTTTTATAACCTCGCTGCTTCGGAGTATACTTGGACCCGCACACTATTTGTCTTTCGTACATTTAATAAAATGGCTATATGCATCATGCTGATGCAGAGGCCGGAGGGCATCCTCCTTTTCTAAAAAAAACATTAAGTATGCAGATTATATCATGACCTATCCACAAGAAATTCCTTGATATTTCTTTTGTACTGATGAATGCACAATAATTTAATCTAGATGGCCTGGCCGGGGGCAAGTTCTTATTCCTATACTGTTTTGGGTTTATATGATTATATATCAATCTTATCCACTTCCTTTTGAGGCCGAACACATCATATTTTGCTATGGATCTTGTAAAATTGGAACACCACAAAGAAAAAAAGTAGTTACTTTCTGTCAAGCATCCTACATTTTTATTTTAGAATTTTAGATTAGAGAATGGAGAGATCTACTCTGCAATTTTTCTGGCTTCCAAAATTAAGGAATATAATCAGCCTGACAATGACATGGAAAATCTCTTGACAAAAATACGAGAATCTAATTTGTGAGCTCCCTTCCATGGTTGCACTAAAATTTATGAAACCTTGTGTGAAGCACTAACCAAAAAGGTGCAAGCTAAAATAAATAGGTACCGTAAGGGCATCTTACAAGAAATAATTGGTAAGTATTTTCTTAAACGTGAAAGGGAGGCTACTCCGGTAGAAATCGGTTCACTCTGGTTGATTGTGCCCTTCCACACGTAAGCTCTTATCCTCTTTTGTTGCTAACAAATACATGCCGGATTATGCAAATTTAACTTTCTGTTTCTTGCTTTTATACTAGTATTGTGCCCGTACTTTGCTACGGAACCATAAGACACACAAATTTCAGTTGTAAGAGCAATATAACTACAAGTTTGCCAGCGCAATGAGTAACACTAAATGATTGTTCAAATTATGGTTATATTGTCAATTGTGGTTAATTTTCTCTATATAAAAATTATAGATGAGGAAGAAAGAAAGTCGAAGAGCGTCTTCTCCTTTGTCCTTTTTTCAGTGCAACACATGAAAGCACCCTCTTTTTGTAAATATGTTTAATCGCCAAATGATATTATATGACACACAATATTTTCCTTGGGAACAATCGACACCTGATAAATAGATAAATCATGAAAAACATCTTGTTTCACTGCTCACTCGAAAGGCGTAAACTGATTTGAGATTTGAGATACAATAGACATTAGATACTCCCTGTGTAAATTAATATAAGATTATTAGATACTTCCTCCGTAAATTAATATAAGATCATTTAGATTAGTAATTTAATTATCTAAGAAATCTTACATTGTTTTACAGAGGGGGTACTATAATCTGTATGCGTTTTTTAGTCAACGAGTTGGATCTCTGGTGCCCCGGTCATTTAGGGCCTTAGCATGACATGTTCTAAACTCTTTACTATAATAAAGTTGTCTGGATTAGGTGTCCATGGTTGTAGATGCTCTTACCGTGCCATCCAAGTGAAGATGGTTGTCTCATAATCCTCTTCTCACAAACTCAGTGGTGCAAACTTCACCTATTTCACATCTCTTGGCTAAAGATCACGAATTCCCATGCATTGTGGCTGTGGCTAGCTTGGGCTAGTAAAACATTGTTTTGTTGAAGTCTTTACTTTGTTGGGGAATGTTCCTGAAGTCAAAGTAAGTTTTTTTTATAAAAACTTATTATTTTCCTGTAAAAAATATCCAAACTATATTTGCCACATAGTAGTAAATTTCAAAAGGATGACACTTTCGTTGCAACTGGCAATGAAAAACGTTCCGTCATTGATGCCCTCAGGCCCATGATAAAATGCACTAATTGTCGCGGGTTGTGACAGAAAGGTTATTCTCGCTGTGCCGACAATGATAAAGACGTTTATGTATACACATACACACTCATTACTATGAAAACAAACATCCCTTACCCGTAAGAGCGTCTCGGAAAGACTGATAGAGCATATTCTTTTAAGATTGATGAAGTCATCAAAGACACCTCATAGTCGAGTGTCGATCGAAATGTTTTATATCACTAAATGCTCATTGCCAAAAAAATCAAGAAAAAAAGACGAGCACCAGGCATGATTTTAAATAGCCCGCTATAGCCCCGCTTTGCTATAGCCTTTTCAGTAGGATGCCGCTAAATGGTCTCATGTATAAAATACACGTTATAGCCTGCTATAACCTTTTTGGAGGTCCGGTGTTATTTCCCATAGCCCGCTATTTAAAACATTGATACCATATTTTGAACCTGGTGGGATAGCCGTCTTTCGTTGGATGTACCAACGATACGTTGCATGGTGATATTCCCGTCGGGTACAAGTGCACAACGAAGGTAGCTTGCCATTTATCTCTCGTGTCTTACGTTAGCCTGCATGTGTTTGGCCAAAGAAAAGTCCATCCAGCTGCTTTTAGCTAGCTTCATGCGCCCGTCGTGCCGCTTCCTGTGGCCGGACGGGAGGGCCGAGGCCAGGCTGCACGGAGGACTTGACACGACGGCATAGTGACGGGCACAACGGAGCCGAATGTTGCAAAACGTATAGCCGGGCTCCAGCTGTCGCGTTGGAGTTGTCGTTACCACCAGAATGGACATGTACAAAGGAGCAACGCCTGGGAGTTGGGAGACGATGAGGTTTCAGTTGGGTGGGGGCATAGAGAGCTCGTTTTGCTGCACAACTACATGAGGTGGCGGTGCGGTCAGTAAGCATACCCTTAAGCCAATGACAGGAGCTCATGCACGTCAATACAGGGTTTCCATAATTTAATAGAACTAGAGGGGCATGCGTATAGAGTGGGGTGGTGGGATGGCTTCCGATTTCCAAAATTTCTCTGGATGAACTCACTACCAACTGAAAACTTTATAATATTAAGATTAAAATTAAGATTAAGATTAAGATTAAGATTAAGATATTTGCATAAAGTCATATCATGTTATTGTCAAAATAGACGGGCGCGGCGCGCCACCATGATTTAGTTCTCCGTAAGAACCAGATTGATTAACGTGTTAATTAGTATCTGTGCTCACGGTCAGCATGTCGTCCTGAGCTCACGACGTCCACGTCGGATCGCTGGTTGGCATGGAGTCCTCCGCATCAACAATGGCCTCGCCGAGTATCCGAGGCGAGTGGGCTACCTCCTCACACAACGACATGCTTGCGGCAGCCGTCCTCCGTTTATTCGTCGGAGTGTCTTCATAGGCGCTAGATCATTCTGGCCGCATTGCTTGCCGGCGCGACGTTGCGTATGGTTCAATAAGACGTGTGCATGTGAGCTTATAATCTAAGAGCCTATTTGGATATTGCCCACGCTAACCCTGCCGATGCGTCAGCGAGCCCACAAGGTGTATTCTTTCCAAAGCATACAAACCGAAAATGATACACTTCCGGATTACCTACGCACTTGAGTTACGGACCTCTCCTTCTAACCAATCACTCCACCCCCTGAAGTTAACTTTGGGCTCCCTTCCCTGTTTTTCCTCCAACAAAAAGAGGCCACACAAGCCCGTAAGCTAATTCTGCCCGTCCGTAGGTGTAGCATCGTTGGCGTACAAACACTGCTTTGGATCTAGAGCACGTCGTGATGCACAATGACTTACAAACGTAAGTTAAAGGAACTTTCCAGTTTTTTTTATTTACAAAAGTCATATCTATACGAAATAAAAGGAAAAAGTCATCCTCTTATTTTAAACAAAGCATTGCTAGCTGAGTTGGTTGGTGGGTATGATACACTTCCTTGTGTGCGCGGTTGGACTCTCATGCAGAGCAAAAAATTTGTACATTACGAAACAAAAAAAGGTTAAGGACGTACGACATACGAAAAAATCATTGACTTGGACCAAACAAAACGGAGAAACAATCCTCCCTTTAATATTAGGTAAAGATAAAGATAAAGAGAAAGATGCAGAGTTTCAGTCTCCCGCCCTCCTCCACGCACACGACATGCCTCGGGGTGGACGCCACGAGTGGTCTTTCGGACCGGCTCGTGGCCCGCTCGGTCCGGGCCGGCTCGTGGCCCGCTCGCCAAAAAAAACCAGCCGGTCCGGTCCCTCAAAACAAGCCGCCGCCATCTCGGCCCGGTCCGGTTAAAGCTCGGACTGACCGAATGGTCTATGAGCATGGCGGGGGCATGGCGGGAGCGTGGCAGGGACATGCCGGGGCGGGGCAGGGGCATGGTCGGGGCCATGGCGGCCTAGGCGTAGCTCGTGTAGGCGCCAGTCCTTCCCGCTCTTCGCCCCGTCCGACCGTCTATGTCCGTCGTCGCAGGGGGGGGGCGTCCGCGCCGCCAATGGACTCTATGGCCCCAGAAACCATGTCCGTCCCAAGGATGGATCTATCGTCTCTGTCAAAGAATTCGACGTGGGACGTCCTTCATCGCTGCATCGGACATCATCCCATTCATCTCTGGCCGGCCAAATTCGTCGTCGGTGAGCTTCGTCTGGTGTTCTTTTTGGTCATGTAGCTTCCCCTTATTCTCCTGAAGCTCCCAAACATGAATCCGATGAGATGCGTTTGCTCTAGCACCGCGTCCCCAACGAGCAGCTCTCGTCAGAGCTCCCGTGCACGCTCTGCCTATGTCACCGCCGGTCCTAACAGTCCTCTCGGTCCGGCTCGTGGCCCGCCATTGCCGGTCCGGTCCCTGAAAACAGGACCGCGACGCTGCTCGGTCCGGCCCGGATCGGACCGCAGGCGACAGGTCCAAACGCGGGCTCGGACCGTGTCCAGGCTGAGACATGCCTGTTAAGGGCGATGATGCCGTCGGCGAGGTCCACATGAAATGTGGCATCTTGAGCATCAAGCAGTACGATGTCTTTGTCGTCGTCTGCGCCGGCTGTGCAGGAGATGACAACGTGGATTCCCAAGGTTTTGGGCCACCCTGGGTGACCTCGGCGGAGATGATAGTTTTTTTTAGAAAAGGAGGTTAAACCCCCGGCCTCTGCATGCATGCAGGCATCTTTATTAATTATTCCACTAAGGTGTGACAAGAATGTATATCAAGCCACCCGAAGTCTTCACTCACACCTACAAACTTGATAATGTGGAGTGCTCTCACTCCCCATATCTATAACCGATGTCGTCGTCGATCCATCCATATAACGTATCGGAACGTACACCCGGTGCAATAGAACTAAAACGTATACCACATGCACACGTTTTAGAAGTCGCCATCATCATCGAACTGATGTCCCATCTTCAAGAAAGAAATCCATAACATCCATGCCAGTCCGACCATCCGTCGACGTCACCACGACGCCCAACGACTCCACCGCTCTGCGCTCATCCAGGCAGAGATGACAGTGGCCTCGATCTTCCCGGCGATCCGTGCGGCGGTGACCTCCAGGGAGCAGCGACTGCTGGAACAGGTGGTGCGCGCTAGGGGCTGGTTGCCTGCGCCGGCGAAATCGTCACTGCCGAAATCACGTCCATATGTCAAAACTTTGGAGATCAACTCTTCGTCTTCGCGCTCCGTGGTTCTGCCCTTGAGTTTGAGCTGGACCTCGACGTCGACGGGCCGGCGAACACGACGGCGCGGGACGGCCCGGTCAATTTCAGAAACGGATCCTGCAAGCATCAGTTGCGCTCGTTAATGGATCAGCTAACTGCATCCGCCGGATCACAGTATACCACACCAATGTCAGCTACCGATCATGGTTCAGACTTCACAAACCTGTTGAGTGAGGATTAGAGAGGCGTCCCTCTTGCGCCTGAAGATGACGTTGCGATTATGATCCACCGAGTCTCAGGTGGCGACCAGGCCGTAGACCTCGAGCGGCCACTAGAGGCCCCCGCTGAGCTCAATGACCTCGACGGAGAAGATCTGCAGGCAGGTTTCCGGGCCTGCATGCTTCAATAATCCACACTCACGCTCGCTGCAGCAAAGATCTCAGATCAGCCCGGGATTCAGAAATCTAAGGAAGAATTACTCTACTGGTTGTTGAGGGCTTGATGCCGAGGCGTACGGGAAGGAGGAACAAGACAAACAAATCGAGAAGCCGATGAACGAGCAAATTATACTTACTGTGTCTGTCGCGAAGGCAAAACCGTGCCTCTCGCGAAGTCAAAACTGTGCCTCTCACAAAAACAAAGAAAAAAAAAGCAGAAAATGCGTTTTTTTTCCTTTCGGGGAAGACACGGCCGTGCCTCTTGCGATATCAAAACCGTGCCTCTCGCGGAAGCAAAACAGTGTTTCTCACGAAAAAAAAATGAGAGTAGAAAAGGCGGGGGTTTTTTCCTTTCGGGAGAGGCACGGCCCTGCCTCTTGCGATAGCAAAATTGTGCCTTTCCCGAAACCAAAACCGTGCCTCTCGCGGAAAAAAAAAGAGCAAAAAAACGTGTTTTTTCTCTTTTTGGAGAGGCACGGCCGTGCCTCTCACGATAGTAAAGCCGTGCCTTTCGTGGAAGCAAACCCGTGCCTCTCGTGGAAAAAAATAAAGAGCAAAAAACTTGTTTTTTTCCTTTCCGAGAGGCACGCTCGTGAAGACAAAATCGTGCCTTTCACGGAAGCAAAACCGTGCGAAAACACGTTTTTTCGCGTAAAAAAATAGAAAACACGTTTTGTCACTTTATGAAAATTATTTTTCGTCCAAAAGCTACGAAAGGCCGGTGAAAACCGTAACACCAAAAAAACCAAAAAAAACCATTTTAAAAAGGCGAAAACACGTGAAATTTTTTTTTCGAAAAAAATGTTCAGAGCGTGATACGTGATGACGACTGAAAACGCGTCAAACGACGACGCGTAGAAGCAATTGCTGAAATGCGGGAGTGGTCGCTAACCAATTGCTTCCCATGGCGTCTCGTCGTAGCCTAATAAATTTTCTCTTACAAAAGGCCCTAACCAAGAGGCCTAATAATAGTCTAAAGCTAGAAGCAGATTAGATGACTGGGTCTCGTCGTAGCCTAAGTGAAAGTTGGTTTTTGCCTTAAAAAAAGAGTAAAAGCCGTTTTTGTCTAAAAGAAAGTAAGTAAAAGCCGTCTTGGTTTCTCAAGAAAAAAAGAGTAAAAGTCGGTTTGATCAGCTCTGCGCAGATAAAGACCTCCGGCCGTGTGCCCTTTTCTCGTAACCGATTGATCTCCAGCAGATCTGCGCGATCAACATGGAAGCCCGAACGGATCACCAACAAACATCCGGCGGCGGCGATCCTTTGCCGGGGCGACCTCGCTGGGTGTTGCTCGACAGCAACACGCGCTTTAACGATCCCGATGCCATGCTCTCTGAGGATCCCGACGCCAGAGCAACACCCAGAGCCAACAAGGATCCCGACGCCCAGACCCTGGCTGAAGCTCTGGCCTCCGCAGGCCGGCGCGTCCGCATCTCCTTCGACTTCGCGGCGCCACCGGCAGTGTCACGCCTGCACGTCGACTGCCCCGGCCTGCCGGAGGGCGCCCAGATCTGCTGGCAGATCATCGCGGCCCACGAGGACTCGGTCCTTATACGGATCGACACTACTTCGTCAATTGACCATTGCGAACGCAACTCGTCAGACTACTTCGTCTACAATGCCGGCGACGCCGCCGCCGACCCCTCCCGGCCACCGTCGCTGTCGCTGCTGCCCCCTTGCCACTTCACCCCTCAGACTCAATACGATGGACAACCCAAGCCGAAGCGAGTCATGCCTGCGGAAACCACTGCCCTCCTGCGCCGCGGCGACGAGGACCTGCTGGTGGCAGGGCTGACTCTCTATGGTACGAAAGGAGAGGCGCAGCTCGAGGCCGAGCTCTGCCTGCTCAGATCTGACGCGTGGGAGTGGGAGCTCAAGAGTCTGCCGGTCCTCCAGGACGACAGCAAGCGGCAGGAGTTGTCCTTCTGGGAGACCGACGCCGTCATCCCCGTCGGCGACCGCTTCTTGTACTGGGTGGACTACTACCGCGGCGTCATCTTCTCTGACGCGTGGGAGGAGACGCCCCAGCTGCGGTACGTGTCCCTTCCCGTGGAGCCGTTGCTGAAACGCCGGCCGCGCCACCACGCCCCCGGCTCGCGCTACCGCAGCGTGTGCGCCACGGACGGCGGCGGAGCCGTGAGTTTCGTGGAAGTATGTCCCCGCTGCTGCTGCGGCTGCCCGGGCGCCACCTTCTGCTCGCGCTCCCGCTACGCCTTCAACATAACCACATGGACGTTGAGGATGGACGACATGGCGACGTGGGACATGGTCAGCGTGGTCGACTCAGACGAGCTCTGGTCACTCCCCGGCTATGGCGGGGTCGTGCCGCGCATCAGGCCGGAGTACCCCATCATCAGCGCAGACGACCCGGACGTCCTCTGCTTCATGGTGCACAAGATCGAGTACCATATGGAGGACGTTGACGGCGACCATGCGATACGGATGATCGAGGTCGACACCAAGCGCATGGAGCTGCGGTCCGTCGTCTGTTACAACGACGACGACGACGAAAATTTCTGCTCTCCCCCCGAGTTCATTCCCTGCGCCATCACCCAGTACTTGGACGCCTCTCCTCGCAGCTGCCGTCCGCCCGCAAAGCACAATGAGCAAGCACCGACTACTGCGGCGACAACAGTTTACCTCAACAATTCATCAGATAACAAGGCGGCCATGGCTTCTCCTGCAGAGATGTTGGCGACCCTTCGGGAGATAGGTGACCTGGCGCATTATGACATGCTGAGAACGTATAGGGTTCTTGCGTGTGATGGGAGCCAGTTCAGGTTCAGGTTACTTTTGGCAATTCCCAGGGACATGAGGAAGGATTACTGCCTACTTCTCATGGAAAGTCGTCCTTAGTTTATTTGTTTCAATAAAGCTACATACTCATGATATGATCACCATGCATACATGTGATCTTTCTGAAATAAATACAACGTGAACACCTCAGGGATCACTGTCAGTGGTGCACTCGCAATGACATTCAAATGTTTTGTAGCCTACTTTACTAATTTTTTAGGGAAGTAACTATTTTTTTAGACAGCAGATACCCTATCCTAAAAAAATTGTTTCCCTCATTTTCAAACATACGGAACATACAAATTTAAAACTTGAACAATGAAGTGCAGACAATTCAAAGACATACCAAATTTATTGTTCTCAAATATAAACCATTCAAATTCGCACAACATACGATCCAGATGACCTAACAATTCAAATTATATCCATTTTTAAAAATATTGTTTATATTTTTTTGAAAATATAAAATATATTTGCAACGCCGTCCTCTACCATCACACACACACATTGAAATTCATTGCTCCAAACAAGAAAGCTACAACATGTTTTTTGTGACAAAAAAAGGTTCAAGAATCATGAGATAATAAAAATATGACAACTATGTTTCATGCTCAATAGCTCACCCGGGTGGTGCGAGCACAGCTGACAAACCGTTAGAGCATCTCCAACAGCCGCCCAACGCTCGACGTGTTAAAAATGTGTTTGCCGCGCGCGGTTCGGTCGTTTTAACGCGGCGCGGCGCGTTGGCTCCAGCAGCAGCTGCACATTTTAGCGCGCGCGAGCCACTCCAGCAGGCGCGTTAAAATGCGGTGCGCGCTCCCGCACAAACAACATTTTGGCTCCAACCACAAGCAAATAGATCAAACACAAACAAAATAAATCAATAATAAATAATTTAATTTCGTGATTATAACTCAAACAAATAGTTTATCTTTCAATACAACAAATAGTTCAACAATCCAACAATACAACAATACCACAAATAATTCAACAATCCAACGGTACAACAATACCACAAATAGTTCAACAATACAACAACAAACGCACAAATCATCATGCTCTTTGGCGGCTATTCCATGCCCACCACTCCTCAATGAGATCCTTCTAAAGATCATCATGGGCTTCAGGACGGCGAATGGCATGATAGGAAGCAACAAAACAGGCCACCCTTTCAGCCCTCCGATGCACTCGCACGGGATGTCCCAACAGCTCATAGTGAGAGTAGTCTACATCTTGGTCACGCTCATTCTCGATGATCATATTGTGCATGATCACACAAGCGTGCATGATGTACCAAAGCATCTTTTGATCCCAAAATCTAGTCGGTCCTCTCACAATAGCAAATTGGGATTGCAAAATTCCAAAAGCTCTCTCCACATCTTTTCTAGCCGCCGCCTGAGCATTGTGAAAATCAAGATTTTTCTTACCTTCCGGTTTTTTCAATGGCTTCACAAATATTTGCCACTTGGGGTAGATGCCATCCGCAAGATAGTAGCCATAGTTGTATGTATGGCCATTTGCTACAAACTGCACCGGTTGTAGTTCACCGTCAGCAATCTTATGCATCAGTGGTGACCGGTTGACAACGTTGATGTCATTCGAAGATCCAGGCATTTCAAAAAAAGCATGCCAAATCCAAGTCTCTTGATCGGCCACCGCTTCAAGGATTATTGTGGAACCCTTCTTTTGCCCGTGGAATTGCCCATGCCATGCCCTAGGACAATTCTTCCAACTCCAATGCATGCAATCTATTGAGCCAAGCATACTTGGGAATCCGCGAGCTTTGTTCATCTCCAATAGCCTTGTGACATCTTCAGCAGTAGGAGATCTCAAATACTCCTCGCCAAACACTTGCACAATTCTGACTGTGAAGCGCTTGATACACATGATGGCTTGACTCTCACCCATGGCCAAGTGATCGTCAACTAAATCAGCGGGGATACCATATGCCAACATACGCAAAGCGGTTGTCACTTCTGAAAGGTGCTATGCCCGAGCTCTCCGGTGGCATTCCTCCTTTGCTGAAAAAACCGGTCATGGCTCGCTAGTTTCTCTGCAATGCGCCTGAACAACTCGGTGCCCGTCCTAAACCGGCGACGAAAGTACGACTCCGGGTATGTGGAATTCTCCACAAAATAGTGCCTCATCAATCTGTTGTGGGCATCGATCATATCCCTCCAAATCTTCTGTCGACCCATAACCGAACCACCGTGCTTCGGTTTTTTATTGATGTGCATATCTAGGATCATTGCAAGATCCTCCTCCTCTTCCATATCAAATTCTTCTTCGGAAGAATCGTATGACGAACTCATCTACAATGTTCAATTCAAACTAGGCTACTAAAACTAAAAACAACACGTATCAAATTCACGAAAAAAATGTGAAGTTGAAGCAATACATACCTTGTGGGCGTTTTGTCGAACACCTTGCGAGCGTCGAGCGGCAGCGGGCACCGAGCGGCAGCGGGCGGCCGCGCGCGAGGGGCGCCAGTGACTAGAGGAAGGGAGGGCGTAGCGGCGTCAGTGACTAGAGGAAGGGAGGGCGTAGCGGCGCCACGGGGATTGGCCGGGGAAGCGCCGGAGCAGTCGCTGGAGAAAAAGGGTGGCGCGGGAGGCGGCAGCGCGAGCGCTGGACGGGTGGGTGGAGTCGCGAGCGGGCGCGTGAGAGTGCAGCGCGCGGCAACGAGCGCAGCAAATAAACGGCGCGCGATGACGTTTTTGTCCGCGCACTGAACTCGATTTGCCGCGCGCGCGATTTTTGGGTAGCTGCTGGAGCGCCAGAAACGGTACCGCGCGCGCTAAAAGGACTAATTATTCAGCACGGCGCTAGTATAGCACGCCTGTTGAAGATGCTCTTGCCACATGGAAGATCATGCATGGTAGAGTGGTGATGAGCGAACTTTGCCGTGGTGATACCCTCCGCACAGGCCTAGCTCGAGAATGCATCATTGAGCATGCACACCATTTGAGCATTCTTGAATTGTTTCGTTGAATCATTATCCAATTCGGGTCACAAAATTACTATCCAAGTTGCATATTTTACGGTTTTTTTTCTAATCTTTTCTGGTCAATTGCCTTAATCATGCATGCACCGAGTCTACATGTTGCCATGTCTTGTTCTGTTGTTCACTGTCTATTTCCGAGTTTGTTTGTTTGTTTGTTTGTTTGTTTTTGCCTCAATAGCCATCATGGTGCATACTTGTCTTTGAAGGTATGATTGTATTTATCATATATGTTACGTACATGTCTAACTATATACTCCTTCTGATGGAGAATCCGCGGGTCGTCACAGATACTGGTGCACTTTGTGAACTACCCTATCTGAAGCTTAATTGCAGGGAAAAGACAACGCCTGAAGCTCGGCATCTATCGTTTTCTTTCAGCTTCAGCACAAACCTTTGGAACGACAACAGATTGGCCTACTTAAAGTCTACACAAGTAAAGCCTGGGCTGGATTGCATCATAACAAGTATGTCTACCCATCGTACAACAGTTTTTTCAGAACTTTGGAAATCAAGCTGTAGTTTCTCCTTGTACCTTGACTGTGAATCACGCTTGTAGTTTCCCAAATTCAATCCATGTAACATGCACTAGTTAGTTCATCAATACATAACTCTCTTACCCACTGCTCGATCACTGGAGGTACATACTTGATGACGATCTTCATGGGGTCGTGCGGAGTCGTGCACAAATGAACTGATCAGACCGTCACGCAGCAAAGATAGAGTGCTCCATGCATTCGTGGTCGATCAGACCAAACATACACTCAATAATTACCAATGATATTGTACTTGCTTTTGCACATGGGAGCCTAAACTTTGATATCAGACTGGGCACCGAGTTTCACAGGTACAACCTTGCGAAGATATCAAATTTTAAACCAGCTTTGGATTATTGCCAGTTATATTTAGCGGTAAAGACCGATTGAGGAACTCAAGCATATGTGGAAACTGCAATGAAAATTTTATCACCCCCGATACTAAGTGCATATTTCATGATAATGCATTAGTGCTATCTTATTTTTTTAACTCTAGCACCGATACTTTAATAGGAAGGTGTTATCCAAACTCAACATCAGCTATTGCTAAAAGCACATCAGGCTAGTTATCGGACGATATAAATCTCATGCATCTTTTTGAAATTTATTTTTCGAATTTGGAACGGTCTGTAGTTGTGACATTTATTTGCTTGGTTTTGGTGGTATTTCATATCGTGGACTACTCTCTCTTCATCCACCTTGTCTGTTACTAGACATATTGAACAACGATATGTATTTTTTTGCTTTTCCAATTTTTTTGTAAATGCAAGTTAAGAGTCAATGACAAATCTTCTTTATTTACATGAGCATAAGAAAAAGATCTCTTGGTATCGTCCCTTCACATGCCCACATTAACAATAGATGTTTCATGGCCCACAATAATTTATCGATATAGGTGCAGCATGCAGATGTAGTGCGTGTGTTTATTCATATATGTATTCTACTCACATGATTCATTAAAGTTTACACTTCTATATGTAGGAGCTTTTTTTTGCGGAAATATTAGAATCATACTCCTACATGGTGGGCTAGGAAGATGAAGAAATAGTTTAAGAGCGGTGAGAATAGGGACATGGAGGAAACCTTGAGATATTTGCCCGCCTCTCCAGAAAGAGTGGTGGATATAGGTCTCGGTCTTTCCCTGTGCATCCTATATATTCCTATAGTTCTTAGGTTATCCTTCCCCTATCATGTAAGTACTTCCATGCTGAAAGCTTAAGGAATTTGCCCATCTAAAGTTTAGGTCATGATGCCTTAAAAGTAGAAGGGAAAAGGAAGCCATGAGTACCTTAGAATGGTGGGTGTGGGAACTTGGAGGAAAGCCTAGACTTTCTTGGTCCCTAAATTTAGGAGCCAATGTGGTCTCGTGTTTTCCTGATGCCTCCCATGCCTATTGTTCTTAGGTATTCCTTCCTTTTCCTATTGGCTTGTGCAATTTTCTTAATAAATGTGTACATGTTGGCTTTTATGATGGGGATGTGAAGGTAGACCGGGAAGAGGAAGAAATGAATCTTGGGAAGAGGAAGACATGAACTTCGGGTCGGGAGAGCAAACCCAGACGGCCTGCTAACAGTCAACCCCTTGGT
This sequence comes from Hordeum marinum, assembly GCA_022496015.1. NCBI lineage: Eukaryota > Viridiplantae > Streptophyta > Magnoliopsida > Poales > Poaceae > Hordeum > Hordeum marinum. The sequence continues at coordinate 43,193,163 of CM039678.1, forward strand.
ATTGCCTTCGCGGACCCCTGGGTCCTCGCGTTCCTTGGAGCGGGTCTCGGGTAGTGTAATGCCCCCGGACACACCCGCCGGTGGTCGTTACTCTCGGCGGGATCTAGACTGGCCCCACATATCAATACTAGTCTTTTCTGCGCACTTTGTCCTCACTCATGCGCACCCAGGACCAACTTCTCTATCGGTCACCCATCCTAGAACTACTCCAAGCCAAGCACGCTTAACCTGGGAGTCCTGTTCGAATGGGCTCCCGAAAAAGAAAGAATTCCTTATTGATATGAGTAGTCTATCAACCCTAATAAGCCAGGCTATCACATACACCACCACTCAAAAGAACCGACGTCCTCGTCGGGTCACATGAACGTTCCCTCTTGACACAAGCGTCTGTGCTTCCAGTCCGATACATGTGTCATTCCGTGTGCCACGACAGGTCACAAACTTCATGAACAACATGACCGCGCACCTGTCGGCAAACATCCGTGTAACCGCGAGGGTCGGCTCTGATACCAACTTGTAACGCCCCCGGACACACCCGCCAGTGGTCGTTACACTTGGTGGGATCTAGACTGGCCCCACATAACAATACTAGTCTTTGCTGCGCACTTTGTCCTCACTCATGCGCACCCGGGACCAACTTCCCGATCGGTCACCCATCCTAGAACTACTCCAAGCCAAGCATGCTTAACCTGGAAGTTCTGTTCGAATGGGCTCCCGAAAAAGAAAGAATTCCTTATTGATATGAGTAGTCTATCAACCCTAATAAGCCAGGCTATCACAGGTAGCACTTCCTCGGATGGAGAAGATTCCTCCTCATCCCCCACCTAAGAGTCATCCTCTTCCACTAGTAGAAAACAGGGCTTTGGTCCAGGTAGGGCCATCCCATTAGTCCCGGTTCTATCACGAACCGGGATCAATGGGGGAAACGGTCCCGTTTGTGAGGCCAGGGGCCCGGCCAGGCCACGTGCGGCATTGGTCCCGGTTCCTAGGAACCCTATGGTCCTGGTTCCAGACACGAACCGGGACCAATGTGCCTCGCTCCTGGCCCACAACCATTTGTCCCGGTTCGTGTCAGGAACCGGTACCAAATGGGGTCCTTTAGTCCTGGTTCCACCCACGAACCGGGACCAATGAAATGCCTATATATACCCCCTCGCCAGCGACCAGCGCACTCCACATTGCTCTGTTTTTCTGGCCGGCGAGGGGAGAGCATTGTGCTCTCTAGCTCACCTCCTATCCGCATGAGATGTTTGATGAAATGCCCAAGCCACACTTAAGCTTTCTCCTCTCGAAGCTCCTTGTCCAAGCTCCATTTTCCTCAAAATTTGTCTAGGTTTGGCGGTCTGTCCTGTCCCGTCCCTGTACTCACCTCCGTCGATCGCCCGCGCCCATCTCGGTGCCGACACCACCGTGGTTAGCCTCTTCTTCTTATCTTGTTTCTAAAAGGGAAAAAGGTTTTACTTGTATGATTTAGATAGATACTTGTGTAATTTTCTTACTTTTATTATGGTTTGTTATTATATAGTGCGATGGTTTTCATATCCGCCTCCGTCGGCCCTCGTCCTGTCTATGAATTGGATGTGCTATATATTATCTTTTATAACTATCTGTTTTATTTAGTGTTTATGACAATTATGTTGACCAACGTGACATAGATTTTTTAATCTAGGAGGAGGTAGTTGAACCAGAAATTCCAACCCACATAGCAACTCTTGTCGAGAAGTTAAATTTCGTTGAAAAATAAAACAATGACTTGAAAGAAAAATTACAAAGAGTTGAAGAGGAGAAGATGAAGTTGGAGTTGCATGTTGCCGATGTCGTCGACGATCACAAGCCCAAGATGGATGCAATGTGCTTGAAGATTACAATGATTAGAAAATATATCATTCATACCGAGACTTGGTATCATTAAGCCGTTGGATCAATTGGAATCTTAGTAGCGGTTATGATCGCATTTGTTGTTGCATTTAATTTGTTTACATAGTTTCGACGTATGTTTTAATTAGATGCTCTAGAGAGCTATACGTGTTGGAAATATGCCCTAGAGGCAATAATAAATTAGTTATTATCATATTTCCTTGTTCATGATAATCGTTTATTATCCATGCTATAATTGTGTTGATCGGAAACTCAGATACATTTATGGATACATAGACAACACCATGTCCCTAGTAAGCCTCTAATAAACTAGCTCGTTGATCAAAAGATGGTTAAGGTTTCCTAGCCATGGACATGAGATGTCATTTGATAACGGGATCACATCATTAGGAGAATGATGTGATGGACAAGACCCAAACTACAAACGTAGTATATGATCGTGTCAGTTTATTGCTACTGTTTTCTGCATGTCAAGTATATGTTCCTATGACCATGAGATCATGCAACTCACGGATATCGTAGGAGTGCCTTGTGTGTATCAAACGTCGCAACGTAACTGGGTGACTATAAAGGTGCTCTACAGGTATCTCTGAGGGTGTCTGTTGAGTTGGCATGGATCGAGACTGGGATTTGTTACTCCGTGTGACGGAGAGGTATCTCGCGGCCCACTCGGTAATACAACATCACACTAAGCCTTGCAAGCAATGTGACTAATTGTTAGTTGCGGGATCTTGTATTACGGAACGAGTAAAGAGACTTGTCGGTAACGAGGTTGAACAAGGTATGGAGATACCGACGATCGAATCTCGGGCAAGTAACATACCGAAGAACAAAGGGAACGTTATACGGGATTAACTGTATCCTTGACACAGAGGTTCGACTGATAAAGATCTTCGTAGAATATGTAGGAACCAATGTGGACGTCCAGGTCCCGCCATTGTTTATTGACCGTAGAGGTGTCTCGGTCATGTCTACATAGTTCTCGAACCCGCAGGGTCTGCACACTTAAGGTTCGGTGACGTTTCGGTAGTGTAGAGTTATGTATGGTGGTGACCGAAGGTTGTTCGGAGTCCCGGATGAGATCCCAGACGTCACGAGGAGCTCCGGAATGGTCCGGAGATAAAGATTCATATATAGGAAGTCCCAGTTTGGTCGCCGAAAAAGTTTCGGGCTCATCGGTAGTGTACCGGGAGTGTCGGGAGTGTACCGGGAGACCTCCAGGAGGGGTATTTCGACCCCAAAGGGTCCATGGGCTGTAGTAGAGTGATAACCAGCCCTTAGTGGGCTGGAGAAACAGCCACAACAAGGCCCATGGCGCAGGAGGGAAAAGTCCTAAAGGAAAAGGTGGAAAAAAGGCTAAAAAGGAAGAGTCCTACTCCTACTAGGAGTGGAGGAGGAGTAGGACTCCTCCCCCTCTAGTTCGGCCGACTCCTATAGGGTTTTTTCCCCTACGCCAGCCCTCCTTCTCCTCTCCTCCTATATATACTGGTGGAATAGAAGGGTTTTGCACAGATTTTACGGCCACGTGCTACCCGTTTCATCGGTGCTCCTCTAGATCGGTTTTTCGTAGCGCTTAGGCGAAGCCCTGCCGGAATTGCTCCACCACCATCACCGGAGCGCCGTCACGCTGTCGGTAAACTCTCTCTCCCTCCACCTCCTCTTGCTGGATCAAGACGGTGGAGATCATCAACAAGCTGCAGGTGTGCTGAACGCGGATGTGCCGTCCGTTCGGCGCTAGATCGAAAGGACCATGATCGAGATCGCGAGACAGTTCGTGATGAGATCGCGAAACAGATCGTGATGAGTTCGCGGGACAGATCATGATCAAGATCGTGAGATGGATCGTGATCAGATCGCGGGACGAATCATGATGAGTTCGCGGGACGGATCGTGATTGGATCGCGGGACGGATCGTGATGAGATCGCGGGACGCTCGGCGATTTGGATCACGAAGAAGTACGACTACACCAACCGCGTTTCTTAACGCTTCCCGCTTAGCGATCTACAAGGGTACGTAGATCCACTCTCCTTCTCGTAGATGCTCATCACCGTGGATAGGTTTGCGTGTGCGTAGGAAATTTTTTGTTTCCCCTGCGACGTTCCCCAACAGTGGCATCATGAGCTAGGTTGATGGTTCGATGAGATCTCGAGTAGAACACAAAAGGTTTGTAAGCATTGATGCTTAGATTGCTTCCTTCCTTGGTCGTATTTTGGTTCAGTGGGATTGTGAGATGAAGCAGCCCGGACCAACATTACTCGTACGCTTACGAGAGACCGGTTCCCTCGACGCAACTTGTTGCCTAGATGGCTTGCGGGTGACAGTTTCTCTCACTTTAGTTGGATCGGATTCGACAAAGGCGGTCCTTGAGAAGGTTGAAAAGCAACTAGTGTATCACCGTTGTGGTTTTGCGTAGGTGAGAATTGTTCTTGCTAGATACCCGTAGCAGCCACGTAAAACATGCAACAACAATTCGAGGATGTCTAACTTGTTTTTGCAGGGTATGTTGTGATGTGCTATGGCCAATTACATGATGTGATATATGTGATGTATGAGATGATCATGTGATGTATAGATTATCACGACTTGCATGTCGATGAGTACGGCAACCAGCAGGAGCCATAGGGTTCTCTTTAATTATTGTATGACCCGCGTGTCAATCATTAAGCGCTATGCAATGCTTTACTTTATCGCTAAACGGTAGCAATAGTAGTAGAAGCATGCAGGGTGTGACAACCCCGATGGCGACACATTGATGGAGATCAAGATGATGGAGATCATGGTATCATGCTGGTGACGATGGAGATCATGTCGGTGCTTTGTAGATTGAGATCAAAAGCACAAGTTCATGGCCATATCATGTCACTTATGATTTGCATGTGATGTTAATCCTTTTTATGCACCTTGTTTTTCTTAGGACAACGGTAGCATTATAAGGTGATCCCTCACGTAATTTCAAGATAAATTGTGTTCTCCCCGAGTGTGCACCATTGCGAAAGTTCGTCGTGTTGAGACACCACGTGATGATCGGGTGTGATAGACTCTACGTTCACATACAACGGGTGCAAGCCAGATTTGCACGTGCAGAACACTCGGGTTAAACTTGATGATCCTAGCATGTATATACATGGCCTCGGAATACAAGAGACCGAAAGTTCGAACATGAGTCATATAGTAGATATGATCAACATAATGATGTTCACCATTGAAGCCACCTTAACTCACGTGATGATCGGACTTGAGTTGGTGAATTTGGATCATGTATCACTCGAATGATCGGAGGGATGTCAATTTGAGTGGGAGTTCTTAAGTAATATGATTAATTGAACTCATTATCATGAACATAGTCAATAGTGTCTTTGCAAATTATGTTGTAGATTACTAGCTCGCGCTGTAGCTCCCTTAATTTTTATATGTTCCTAGAGAAATAGAGTTGAAAGATGTTGGTAGCAATATTGCGGACTGGGTCCGTGATCTGAGGATTGTCCTCATTGCTGCACAGAAGGCTTATGTCCTTAAAGCACCGCTCGATGTGCCACCCCATCAAGCGTCGTCTGTAGATGTTGTGAACATCTGACAAGCACGTTTCGATGACTACTTGATAGTTTAGTGCGTCATGCATTACGGATTGGAATTGAGGCTCCAAAACATTTTGAACGTCACGGAACATATGAGATGTTCTAAGAGCTGAGATTGTGATCTCAGGCTCGTGCCCGTGTTGCGGGATATGAGATCTCCAACAAGATTCTTTGCCTGCAAGATGAAAGAGAATAGCTCAATCGTTGAGCATGTGCTCAGACTGTCTGGGTGCTACAATCGCTTGAATCGAGTGCGAGTTGATCTTCTAGATAAGATAGTGATTGACGTAGTTCTCCAAGTCACTGTCACTGAGCTACTAGAACTTGGTGATGAACTATAAAACGCCAGGGATAGAAATATTGATCCCTGAGCTGTTCGCGATGTTTGACACCGCGAAGGTAGAAATCAAGAAGGGGCATCAAGTGTTGATGGTTAGTAAAACCACTAGTTTCGAGAAGGGCAAGAGCAGGGAGGGAAACTTCATGGATAGCAAGTCAGTTGCTGCTCCAGTGAAGCAACCCAAAGTTGAACTCAAACCCGAGACTAAGTGCTTCTGTTATGAGGTGAGCGGTCGCTGAAGCGGAACAACCCTAGATACTTGGTAGATAAGAAGGCTGGCAAACATCGACAGAAGTATATTTGATATACGTGTTATTGATGTGTACCTTGCTAATGCTCCTAGTAGCACCTGGGTATTGGATACCGGTTCGATTGCTAAATGTTAGTAACTCGAAGCTACGGAATAAACGGAAAACTAGCTAAAGGTGAGGTGACGATATGTTTCCAAGGTTGATGTGATCAACATCGCACGATCTCTCTACCTTCAGGATTAGTGACGAACCTAAATAAATGTTGTTTGGTGTTTTGCGTTGAGCATGAACATGATTAGATCATGTTTATTGCAATGCGGTTATTCATTTAAGTTAGAGAATAATGGTTATTCTGTTTACATGAATAATACCTTCAATGGTCATGCACCCAGTGAGAATGGTTTGTTGAAATCTTGATCGTAGTAATACACATGTTCATAAAATTGATGTCAAAAGATACAAAGTTAATAATGATAGTACCACATACTTGTGGCACTGCCGCTATATGTCATATTGGTATAAAGCGCATGAAGAGACTCCATGCTGATGGATTTTTGGACTCATTCGATTTCGAATCGGTTGAGACATGCGAACCATGCCTCTTGGGCAAGATGACTAAAGGACCCCATTGGTTGTAGCGGGCAGGTGATTCATTGGAAATGATACATGTTGATGTATGCAATCTAGTGAGTCTTGTAGCGTGCATTGGATATCGTTATTATTTTACCTTCACTGATGATTTGAGTAGATATAGTGTATATTTACTTAATGAAACACAAGTCTGAATCGTTTGAAGGGTTCAAGCAAATTCAGAGTGAAGTTTAAGATCATCGTGACAAGAAGACAAAATGACTGCGATGTGATCGTGGAGGTGAATATCTGAGTTACGAGTTTGGCATACAACTTAAGACAAATGTGAAATTTGTTTCACAACTAACGCCACCTGGAACACCATAGTGTGATGGTGTGTCCGAACATCATAGTCATGCTCTATTGAATATGGTGCATGCTATGATGTCTCTTATCGTTTTACTACTATAATTTTGGGGTTATGCATTAGAGACAACTACATTCACTTTAAATAGGGCACCATCTAAACTCTTTGAGATGACACCGTGTGAATTATGGTTTGATAGAAACCTAAGCTGTCATTTCTTAATGTTTTGGGTTGCGACACTTGTGTGGAAAATGTTTTCACCTAATGAGGTCGAACCCAAGGCAGACAAATGCATCTTCATAGAATACCCTAAGATCAGTTGGGTGAACCTTCTGTCTCAGATCCAAGTGCAAAGTGTTTGTTGCTTAAACGGATCCTTTCTCGAGAAAAAGTTTCTCTCGAAAGAATTGAGTGGGAGGAAGATAGAACTTGATGAGGTTGTTAAACCTTTGTTCAACCAGAGAGTAGCGCAGCGCAGAAAGATGTTTCTGTGAAGCCTACGTTAGTTGAAGAGGAAGTTAATGATGATGATCATGAAGCTTCAGGATCAAGTTACTATCGAACTTCGTGGGTCGACAAGGATGTGTACTGCTCCTAAGCGGTATGACAACCCTCTCTTGGAAGTCATGTTGTTGGACAACGATGAACCTACGAGCTATGGAGAAGCGATGATGGGCCCGGATTCCGACAAATGGTTGGAGGCCATGAAATCCGAGATAGGATCCATGTATGAAAACCAAGTATAGACTTTGGTAGACTTGCTCGTTGGATGGTAGGTCATTGAGTACAAATGGATCTTTAAAATGAAGACAGACACTGATGGTAAATGTCACCATTTGTAAAGCTCGACTTGTTGCAAAGTTGTTTGTGACAAGTTCAAGGAGTTGACTACGATGAGACTTTCTCACTCGTAGCGGTGCTAAAATCTGTTGGGAATTGTGTTAGCAGTTGCTGCATTTTTCAAATTATGAAATCTGGCAGATGGATGTGAAGACAACGTTTCCTTAACGGTTTACTTGAGGAAAGGTTGTATGTGATACAACCAGAAGGTTTTGTCAGTCCTAAGGATGCTAAAAGGTGTGCAAGCTTCGGTGATCCTTCCATGGACTGAAGCAAGCATCTCGGAGTTGGAATATACACTTTGATGAGGTGATCAAAGTTTTTGAGTCTATACAGATTTTACAAGAAACTTGTATTTGCTATCAAGTGAGTGGGAGCACTACAGAATTTCTGATAAGTATATGTGGATGACATATTGTTGATCGGAAATAATGTAGAATTTCTGGAAAGCATAAATGGTTGTTTGAAAAGTGATTTTCAAAGGAAGACCTAGATAAAACTACCTAATTATTGAGCATCAAGATCTATAGAGATAGATCAAAATGCTTGATGAGACTTTCAATGAGTACATACCTTGACAAGATTTTGAAGGAGTTCAAAATGGATCAGTCAGAGAAAGAGTTCTCGTCAGATTTGTAAGGTGTGAAGTTGAGTGAGACTCAAAGCTCGACAACGGCAGAAGAAAGACAAAGGACAAACGTCGTCCCCTATGCTTTAGCCATAGGCTCTGTACAGTATGCGATGCTGTTACCGCACATGTGTGTGCCTTGGCATGAGTTTCGTCAGGGGGGTACAAGAGTGAACCAGGAGTGGATCATTGGACATCGGTCAAGATTATCCTTAGTAACTAAAAGACTGAGGAGATGTTTCTCGATTATGGAGGTGATAAAGAGTTCATCGTAAAGAGTTACGTCGATGCAAGCTTTAACACCAATCCGGATGACTAGTAGTAGCAATCTGGATACGTATAGTGGAGCTGCCATTTGGAAGTAGTACCAAGTGGAGTGTGGTAGCAGTGTTTACGGTTTGACAAAAAGATTTGCAAAGTACACACGGATCTGAATATCGCAGACCCGTTGACTATAAGACCTCGCTCACATGCAAAGCATGATCGAACCCCAGAACTCATTGGGTGTTAGATTCATAACAATGTGAATCACATGGTGATGTGAACTAGATTATTGACTCTAGTGCAAGTGGGAGACTGTTGGAAATATGCCCTAGAGGCAATAATAAATTAGTTATTATCATATTTCCTTGTTCATGATAATCGTTTATTATCCATGCTATACTTGTGTTGATCGGAAACTCAGATACATGTGTGGATACATAGACAACACCATGTCCCTAGTAAGCCTCTAATAGACTAGCTTGTTGATCAAAAGATGGTTAAGGTTTCCTACCCATGAACATGAGATGTCATTTGATAACGGGATCACATCATTAGGAGAATGATGTGATGGACAAGACCCAAACTACAAACGTACATATGATCGTGTCAGTTTATTGCTACTGTTTTCTGCATGTCAAGTATATGTTCCTATGACCATGAGATCATGCAACTCAAGGATATGTGAGGAGTGCCTTGTGTGTATCAAACGTCGCAGCATAACTGGGTGACTATAAAGGTGCTCTACAGGTATCTCCGAGGGTGTCTGTTGAGTTGTCATGGATCGAGACTGGGATTTGTTACTCCGTGTGACGGAGAGGTATCTCGGGGCCCACTCGATAATACAACATCACACTAAGCCTTGCAAGCAATGTGACTAATTGTTAGTTGCAGGATCTTGCATTACGGAACGAGTAAAGAGACTTGTTGGTAACGAGGTTGAACTAGGTATGGAGATACCGATGATCGAATCTCGGGCAAGTAACATACCGAAGAACAAAGGGAACGTTATACAGGATTAACTGAATCCTTGACATAGAGGTTCGACCGATAAAGATCTTCGTAGAATATGTAGGAACCAATGTGAACGTCCAGGTCCCGCCATTGGTTATTGACCGTAGAGGTGTCTCGGTCATGTCTACATAGTTCTCGAACCCGCAGGGTCTGCACACTTAAGGTTCGGTGACGTTTCGGTAGTGTAGAGTTATGTATGGTGGTTACCAAAGGTTGTTCAGAGTCCCGGATGAGATCCCAGATGTCACGAGGAGCTCCGGAATGGTCCGGAGGTAAATATTCATATATAGGAAGTCCCAGTTTGGTCGCCGGAAAAGTTTCGGGCTCGTCGGTGGTGTACCGGGAGTGCCGGTAGGGTACCGGGAGACCTCCGGGAGGGGTATTTCGACCCGAGAGGGTCCATGGGCTGTAGGAGAGTGATAACCATCCCTTAGTGGGCTGGAGAAACAGCCACAACAAGGCCCATGGCGCAGGAGGGAAAATTCCTAAAGGAAATGGTGGAAAAAAGGCTAAAAAGGAAGAGTCCTACTCCTACTAGGAGTGGAGGAGTAGGACTCCTCCCCCTCTAGTTCGGCCGACTCCTATAGGGTTTTTTCCCCTGTGCCAGCCCTCCTCCTCCTCTCCTCCTATATATACTGGTGGAATAGAAGTGTTTTGCACAGATTTTACGGCCACGTGCTACCCGTTTCACCGGTGCTCCTCTAGATCGGTTTTCCGGAGCGCCTAGGCGAAGCCCTGCCGGAATTGCTCCACCACCATCACCGGAGCGCCGTCATGTTGCCGGTGAACTCTCTCTCCCCTCCACCTCCTCTTGCTGGATCAAGACGGTGGAGATCGTCATCAAGCTGCACGTGTGCTGAACGCGAAGGTGCCGTCCGTTCGGCACTAGATCGGAAGGACCATGATCGAGATCGCGAGACAGTTCCTAATGAGATCGCGGAACAGATCATGATGAGTTCGCGGGACAGATCGTGATCAAGATCGTGAGACAGATCATGATGAGATCGCGGGACGAATCATGATGAGTTCGCGGGACGGATCGTGATTGGATCGCGGGACGGATCGTGATGAGATCACGGGATGCTCGGCGATTTGGATCGCGAAGAAGTACGACTACACCAACCGCGTTTCTTAATGCTTCCCGCTTAGCGATCTACAAGGGTACCTAGATCCACTCTCCCTCTCGTAGATGCTCATCACCGTGGATAGGTTTGCGTGTGCGTAGGAAAATTTTTGTTTCCCATGCGACGTTCCCCAACAATACGTTGTTCAATAATGAGAACTATGTATGAACTGTATGTATTTATTTTGGTCACTACTATACTTTGGCTTTAATGTGATGATGAATTTATATTAATTTGGTCACTTCTTTATTCATGATATGTTGTAATGGTTTTTAGCTCATTAAAACCAATAAGTGCATGAAAAATACCAAATGAAGTCAGAAAGGGTTGAAAATTGATGATGTGGCTTTGAATGGTGCATTTTGAACACACACAAAGTATGGAGTTCAAATAAGTTAAAAAAATGAAATCCCTTTGTAACAGATGAGTTTTCGTTCGAAACCGTGATAATTCGACAGAGATTGTCCATTTTGTACACGAAGTGCATCCATTTTTTGCCGTAACCCTCTATGTGGGTGAAATGATGATACCATGCCAATTTTCAACCTTTTCAGAGTTCATTTGAAGTGCTTTTCAATTTCAGGGTTATTTAACTCAAAAAAAATTAGTAAGTGAATAAAAAATACCAAATGAAGTCAGAAAGGGTTGAAAATTGATGATGTGGCTTTGAATGGTGTATTTTGAACACACACAAAGTATGGAGTTCCAAAAAGTTCAAAAAAATGAAATCCCTTTGTAACAGATGGGTTTTCATCTGAAACCGTGATACTTCGAAAGAGATTGTCCATTATGTACACAAAGTGCATCCAGTTTTTGCCCTAACCCTCTCAACTTTTTAGCACATGCTATGTGGGTGAAATGATGATACCATGCTAACTTTCAACCTTTTCAGAGTTTATTTGAAGTGCTTTTCAATTTTAGGGTTCTTTACCTCAAAAAATCTGTAAGTGCATGAAAAATACCAAATGAAGTCAGAAAGGGTTGAAAATTGATGATGTGGCTTTGAATGGTGCATTTTGAACACACAAAAAGTATAGAGTTCCAAAAAGTTCAAAAAAATAAAATCCCTTTGTAACAGATGAGTTTTCGTCCGAAACCGTAATACTTCGAAAGAGATTGTCCATTTTGTACACGAAGTGCATCCAGTTTTCGCCGTAACCCCTTGGTATTGTACACAAAAACTGGATGCACTTCGTGTACAAATTGGACAATCTCTTTCAAAGTATGAGGGTTTCGGACAAAAACTCAGCTATTACAAAGGAATTTCATTTTTAATAACTTATTTTAACTCCATACTTTTTGTGTGTTCAATATGAACCATTCAAAGGCATATCATCAATTTTCAACCCTTTCTGGCTTCATTTAATATTTCTCATGCATTTAATGATTTATTATGAGCTAAATGACCCTAAATTTGAAAAGCAGTAAAAATGAACTCTGAAAAGGTTGCGACTTGGCATGACATCATAATTTCACCCACATAGCAACTTCTAATGAGTTGAGAGGGTTGTGGCAAAAACTGGATGCACTTCGTGTACAAATTGGATAATCTCTTTCGAAGTATGAGGGTTTCGGACGAAAACTCATCTATTACAAAGGTATTTCATTTCTAATAACTTATTTTAACTCCATACTTTTTGTGTGTTCAATATGCACCATTCAAAGGCACATCATCAATTTTCAACCCTTTATGACTTCATTTGATATTTTCCATGTATTTAATGATTTATTTTGAGCTAAATGACCCTAAATTTGAAAAGCAGTACAAATGAACTATAAAAAGGTTGTAACTTGGCATGACATCATAATTTCACCCACATAGCAACTTCTAAAGAGTTGAGAGGGTTACGGCAAAAACTGGTTGCACTTCGTGTACAAATTAGAAAATCTCTTTCGAAGTATGAGAATTTCGGACGAAAACTCATCTATTAAAAAGGGATTTCATTTTTAATAATGTATTTTAACTCCATACTTTTTTTGTGTTCAATATACACCATTCAAAGGCACATCATCAATTTTCAACTCTTTCGTACTTCATTTGATATTTTTTAGGCATTTAATGATTTATTTTGAGCTAAATGACCCTAAATTTGAAAAGCAGTACAAATGAACTCTGAAAAGGTTGTAACTTGGCATGACATCATAATTTCACCGCCATAGCAACTTCTAAAGAGTTGAGAGGGTTACGGCAGAAACTGGATGCACTTCGTGTACAAATTGGACAATCTCTTTCGAAGTTTGAGGGTTTCGGGCGATAACTCATCTGAAGCCTCTTCTTCAGCTTCCCCCGTCGTTGTATCAGCGAAAGGATAGTTTTCATCATCCTCTTTCTTCGTGTTTGGTCTAACAACTATATAGCCGGACATGAAACCGGACTTCAGCAGGTGGTAGTAAAGGGTTTTTGAGGTAGAGTAATTCCTATCATTCTTACAGTGACGACATGGACAACGCATGAAACCATTCTGCTTTTTATTTCTGCAAATAATAGATACTTATTATAGTTCATACATACATCTCATAAAACAACATACAACTATCTAAAACATGTAAATGCAACAACAAATGTAGGAAGTCTTTAGTACCGGTTGGTGTCACCAACTGGTACAAAAGATGCACACGGGGCCCAAGTCTGACCAAAAGCCTGCCACACCCCCTTTAGTACCGGCTTGTTACACGAACCGGTACTAAAGATCGCTCACGAGCCGTTACTAAAGGTCGCCCTTCTCCTAGCAGTTGGAGCCGGCAAAAACCGGGACTAGTACCATATTTAGTACCGGCTCGTAACCAAACTAGGACTAATGCTCGGGACGAAAGGTCTATTTTCTACTAGTGCAACGACACCGATGGTCTTGAAGGAGAGGAAGGACATGATCATTATAGCTCCAGTGAGCAAATGCCGGAGGATGAAGGAGACCATGGTGACTACTCCGGTGACCGAACGAGGGAGGGAGATGTTGCAAAGTCCGGCAAGGTATATATATTAATTAAGCATGTGCTGACTAGCTAATTGATGCATTAATTATTTTGGTATGTACATATATTAACTCTTATATATTCTTTTATATAGCCCTCTGGATCGAGCCAAACTTCGGTGACGAGACGAGGCCCGAAGAAAAGGTTGAAAAAGGAAGAAAGGTTCACGATCACAACACTCGCGGACGATGGCCTACCGATTGAACCAAAGCGTACCAAGGAGGCATTTGCTGCTCAGTGTGGAGCTATTGTTAGGGACAACATCCCGATCAGCATCAAGCAATGGAATAAGCCAAAGGACGACGCCCATGATGGTGATTATGTCACCGATGGACAGAAATATGATCTTTGGACTGCGCTGAAGGCAAATTTCACCCTACCGCGAGAGAAGGATCCGAATAAGCCAGTTATAGAGCCACTAGTCAAGCCGTGTGCTCTTAGGAAGTTGGCAGATCTATTCAGAAGGTGGAAGAATGAGTTGAAATCAAAGTTTGTCGACAAAGGGAAGACTCCAGAATTCCTCGACCGATTTGAGAAGATAAGAGATCACTGGCCCGCATTTGTGGCCTACAAGACATCGGAGAAGAGTAAGAAAATGTCTAAGACAAACAAGATCAGTGCTGCAAAGAAGCAGTATCCCCATCACACGGGGTCAGGTGGCTACCTCAAAGCCGGGACGTTGTGGGACAAAGCTGAGAATGACCTGCTTGCTAAACTGGTCCAACCAGAGACATTGAACTGGCCAGACCGTTCAAGTACTTGGTTCTTTGGGGTTGGGGGAATTTTGAACCCTGAAGCAGTAAAGTGCCATTGGACGAACGAGCAACTTGCAATACCCATCATAAAGCTTCAGAAGTATATCACCGCAGCACAGGAAGGGACATTCATTCCCGACAGAGAGAAGGACGAGCTGACTGAGGCCATAAGGAATCTTGAGCACCATAGACGAACACGGGGCACACCTGGCTCCGTTCCATGGAAGGTTGGGTTCCCCGACGCAGGCGGTTACAGAAGCTGGCAGAGAAAGAGGAAAGCGGAGCTGAGCGAAATTAAGAAGCTCAATGCAAGACTACAAAAGCTATAGGGAGCTGAGAGCCAGCGAGCTGCCGACCAACCATCTCAGCGGCACGAAGCTACCCGAGAAGGTACCCCGCCATCTCAATAGAGAAGCAGTGTGGCTTCCACGGAGCTCGTTCAACCTGACTTCACGGCTCCTAGCTACCCCATGGATACTATCACGGAGGTTCAAAATTGTGAGCTTTTAACGAAATTCCGGAACCTCACTTTCAAGGCGGCTCTCGGCTCTGCTGCACCTCCTCAACCCAATGGAACTTTTCACTGCCGTCAGATTCCACATGTCTATGCTGTTGTGATGGTGGACGAAGTAATGGAGGGATTTGATGATCTCGAGATTGACCACCTTAATGGTGAAGGGGATAAGAAGCTGGTTAATGCTCTGAGGAGTACATGCCTATGGCCAAAGGAGTACATCAAACTTCCAAACTGGATGCCTTCGTCTCGTCCTCCTCCTCCTCCTGTGCGTGAGGGCACTCCTCCTCCTCCTCCTCCTCCTCCTCCTCCTCTTCCTCCTCCTCCGGCGAGTGATCAAGGCCCTCTGCCTCATTCTTCGTCTCCTCCGACGCGTGATGGCACTCCGCCTCCTCCTTCGCCTACTACGGCGCGTGAGGCCACTCCGCCTCCTCCTCCTCCTCCTCCGACGCGTCAGGCCACTCAGCCACCTCCTCCTCCTCCTCCTCCGATGCATCACGACACTACGCCTAATCCGGCGCGTCGGAGCAGTCCGCCTCCTCCTCCACCTCATCGGCAACGGTGAAAGACAGACGCCATCGCTCCGGCTCCTCCGACGCGTTGGAGCACTCCGCCTTGTTAGCAAGGACGGAAGAGAGACGCTGCCGCTCCGACGACTAGTAGTACAAGTAGAGGTAGGAGACAATTCAGATACGGTCCATCTCTCAAGCCTATGGAAAAGTTACCATATGAGATGACCGAGCAGGAAACGAGGACATATGTCGTGCCCAAGTGAGGAACCATTTTGCAAAGAAAAATCCACCTACAAAGGAGAAGCTAGATCCGGTGAAAGTGAAGCGCACTACCGATGCCCTGAAGTGACCACCACCGCCTCCGCCGGATTCCAACTATGTCCGCTGTCTTAAAAAGACATATCAAGATGTGCGGCGGTCGGGAAGTACTTCGAGCGATGCAAGGTTAGCCAAACAAAAAAGTGGAAAAAAATTGCCCAGCTTGGCAAACAGGAGAACCAATCGTGCCCCCTGCTCAAAGTGTCTAGCGATATCGCCGCTGATCATCCGGGGATGGTGCCCGGTACCAATCCTGCTGATTACATGAGCGGTGATGTATTGTTTGAGCCGTTGGAGGTGGATGATTTCAGATACCGGTATGGGCAACCTCTAGTCAAACCTGATCCTCCTCCTCTAACAATGATGATGCGAAAATTCCATGATTGGTACCTGGAAACATGCCGCTAATCTGGGCCGGGTACTATGACGATGAGAATTAAAGAGGAGCACGACCTCGTTGGAATGATGCAGTTGTCTGTTGAATTTGAAGAGTTATCCCAGTTATACAATCAAAAGGCCATCGACAAAACAATCGTGACTTGCTACTGTCTGTAAGTACTACTTCTGTAATTAAGTATCTATATGTAGCACAGCTCTTTCATTGCATGTATATATAATTATCCTCACTATATTATGCAGAGTGAAGATCGTAGAATGCAGAAAAGCACAAATCTATGATATTGGGTTCATTAACCCAAATATCATACATGAGTATACGGTTCAATAGAATGCCACAGAAACCGAGGACAACTTGCTACAATCGTTGCTTGCAAATCAAAAGAAAGAGACAATACTCTTTGCTTACAACTTCAAGTGATTGTTACTGTCTTGTGCATATTCGGTTTCCCTTATTACTCGAGGTTATAGTAATGTAATTGATGAGTTATGCATGCGTGCGCAGCTTCCACTTTATTCTGGTAGAGATTAAGGTTGAGCGGGGAGTAGTAACCGGCTTAGACTCGAAACGAAAATATCCCTAGGATTATGCGGACATGACTAAAATTCTCCAGAAGTAAGTTCAATCGATCATTATCGCATCATATCGGCAAGTTTGTTCATTTCCTGATATCAAGTAATTATTTTCTTTGCCTGGCAGGGTTTGGAAAGAGTTCACCGCAATTGTTGCGGCACTGCCAAGGGAGCCGCGATTTACACACCCAAAAGTAAGTACTACCAGCTAGTTCCACGCATCTCCCATTGATTCTAGTTTCATCAATACCATTTATCATGCTTAGTTATCAGTTTGATTGAACTCTATTTCTCGTAAAGTGCTTGTGGCAGGAAGCCGGGAATGATTTTTGTGGATACTACGTTTGTGAGTTCATCTACAACGCGACGAACCCTAAGCGGGGCTACTCTGAAAAACAATATGAAGTGCATAAGCAATAATATTCACAATTGTATTTTATTACAATGATTTGTGTTGAGTTTCATTCATATATATGTATTGACCCCTTTCTTCAAATTAGATGTGGCGGATGCAGGATGAACTCCTACCACATGTCGCATACGAGCAATTGAAGAAGAATTGGCGGGATTCTTTCTTGACCACGTCATAAATAAAGCTGGAGAATACCATCTGGAATTTGACATTAGATGTTAGGGATTATAAGAGATCTTATAGTGTATATATGTAGCTAGTAGCATCGGATAGATATATGAAAACTTGTTGTACAACCAGTCTCTCAGAGAAAGAGAGGTCGATCACTTCTCTCTATATATGTTCATGACGATCTTCTATACTTAATGGTTCCTTCATTTGCTTACTAGCTAGCGTGTCGAGTTCTCTCTATAGTATGTAGCATCGACCAAGCACGGAGAAAGAGAGGACACTTCTCTCTATTAATTAGCTTGCTAACACAATATGAAACCCCTAAATTAAACCTCCAAAAAACCCTAAACCCCCCTTTCAAAAAAAACCCCAGCAACTGCCAGATGCTGACGCGTGGATGCATTTTGGTCCCGGTTGGTGTTACCAACCGAGACTAAAGGTCCTCCTGCCTGGGCTCCCCGCAGAGGCCACGTGGAGACCCTTCTGTCCAGGTTCGTAAGCAAACGAGGACTAAAGGTTTAGGGCTTTAGTCCCGACCCTTTAGTCCCTGTTCCAGAACCGGCACTAATGGGCCTCTAGAACCAGGAAAAATGGGCCGTTTTCTACTAGTGTTCCTCGCTGCTCTCATCATCGTCCACATATTCCCCTCCGTCCTCCTAGTCCGCCCGGTGCTCAGTATCACTCACCACATTAACTAACGAATGGTGAACGGCAAGCACCACACTCAACATCTTCGTGAAAGCATGCTGAGTGAAAAGTATACCGATTAAGACAGTTGCAACAAGTATTCAAAGTCACTCCGACGGATATCACTCGAGAGCTGCCACATTCGGCGGATTATGAACCGAGAACGAAGGCACTAGCCTGGTCCCCCTAGGGCTGTCACGGGCCAGAGAGATGGCCATAAGCTTAGCTTCCACTGCATCTGTCTCGAGCTCCTCCGGGTGCGTCCGCATAGGATCACTCGGCCATGCATACATCCACATTGGATAGGCCCTGGCCGGCAGTGGCTGGATCCTCTGCTGAAAGAAGACTTCTAGAATTTTTTGTCAAAACTGACGCATTTTTTATAGAAATTTCGAAAACTAGCAGCACTAACACGTTTGTTTTGCAAAACTAGCACCCCGCCAGTCGTTCATTGGCCGAAAAGGTAGTCTTCGGTCATCAGTTGGCCGAAGAGGCCTGATAACCCACAAGTATAGGGGATCGCAACAGTTTTCGAGGGTATAGTATTCAACTCAAATTTATTGATTCAACACAAGGGGAGCGAAAGAATATCCTCGAGTATTAGCAGTTGAGTTGTCAATTCAACCACACCTGAAAGATTTAGTATCTGCAGCAAAGTTTTAGTAGCAAAGTAGTATGATGGTAACAGTAACAGTAGTGATTTGTGTAGCAAGTGTGACAGCAGTAATGGTAAAGTAACTAAGCAAAGACCAGTATAGGAAAAGCTCGTAGGCATTGGATCGGTGATGGATGATTATGTCGGATGGCATTCATCATGTAACAGTTATAACCTAGGGTGATATGTAACTAGCTCCAGATCGTCAATGTAATGTAGGCATGTATTCCGTATATAGTCATACGTGCTTATGGAAAAGAACTTGCAGGACATCTTTTGCCCATCCCTCATGTGGCAGCGGGGTCCTATTGGAAACTAAGAGATATTAAGGTCTCCTTTTAATAGAGAACCGGAACAAAGCATTAAGATATGGTGAATACATGGAATCCTCATACTATGGTCATCTCCGGGAGTGGTTCCGGCTATTGTGACTCCGGGGTTGCCGGGTCATAACACATAGTAGGTGACTACAACTTGCAAGATAGGATCAAGGACACACATATATTGATGAAAACATAATAGGTTGAGATCTGAAATCATGGCACTCCAGCCCTAGTGACAAGCATTAAGCATAGCAAAGTAGTAGCAACATCAATCTTAGAACATAGTGGATACTAGGGATCAAACCCCGTCAAAACTAACTCGATTACATGATAGATCTCATCCAAACCATCACCGTCCAGCAAGCCTATGATGAGATTACTCACGAATGATGAAGAGCATCATGAAATTGGCGATGGAGGATGGTTGGTTATGAGGATGGCTTCAATTTCCACTCTTCGGAGCCCAAAACGGACTCCAGATCTGCCCTCCGGAGGAAGAACAGGTGGTGGTGGCGGCTCCGTATCGTAAAACGCGATGATTTCTTCTCTTTTAATTTTTTCTGGACGAAAGAGATTATATAGAGCTGGAGATGATGTCAGAGGGGCCACGTGGGCCCCACGAGCCTTCCAGGCTTGGCCTAGGGGGGCGTGGCTCCTAGGCTCATGGCCCACTGGTAGCTCCCCTCCGGTTAATTCTTCTTCTGGTATTTTTTATATATTCCATAAAAAATCCTCGTAAGTTTTCAGGTCATTCCGAGAACTTTTATTTCTACACAAAAACAACACCATGGCAGTTCTGCTGAAAACAGTGTCAGTCCAGGTTAGTTTCATTCAAATCATGCAAATTAGAGTCCAAAAAATGGGCAAAAGAGTTTGGAAAAGTAGATACGTTGGAGACGTATCAACTCCCCCAAGCTTAAAGCCTTGCTTGTCCTCAAGAAATTCAGTTGATAAACTGAAAGAGACAAAGAATAACTTTTACAAACTTTGTTTGATCTTGCTGTTGTAATTATGTCTAACTCATATTCATATTTTCAGCAAGATCATAAGCTAACCACATAAGCAATGACATTAAGGTCTCACGGCATACTCATATCAATGGCCTAATCAACAAGCGAATAATAATAATAAGTTTCAAGCGTCAAAACTTCAATCAAAACAATCATGATATAATATGAAGAGATGGTATCTCGCTAGCCCTTTATGAGACCGCAAAACATAAATGCAGAGCACCTTCAAAGACCAAGGGCCGACTAGAAATTGTAATTCATGGCAAAGAAGATCCAGTCATAGTCATACTCAATATCAATTAATAGAAAAGCATACAAATGGCGGAGGTGCTCTCTAGCTGGTGCTTTTAATAAGAACAGGATGACTCAACAGAAACGTAAATAGATAGGCCCTTAGCAGAGGGAAGCATTGATTCGCAGAGGTGCCAGAGCTCAAGCTTCTTAAAACAGAGATAAATAATTTTTGGGCTGGCATGCTTTCATTATCAACGCGATAACAAAGAGTTTTCACCATCTTCCATGCTACACGTATTATAGGCGGTTCCCAAACAGAATAGTAAAGTTTTGACTCCCCCACCACCGATCAATCACACTCCATGACTAGCCGAATCCTCGGGCGCCATCCATACCAACAAAAATCCAGGGGGACTTTTGTTTGCAATTATATTTTTATTTGATTTGAGCATGGAACTGGGCATTCCGATTACCGGCCCCATTCTCGTGAGTGATAGTGAATAAACACATATCGAGGATAACACGCCTAGCATGGAAGATACTGACCGCCCCTTGTCACAACATGAGCGGTTCGGGCATACAAAACAAATTATTAATTGAAGGTTTAGAGAATGGCACATGCAAATTTACTTGGAACGGCAGGTAAATACCACATATATATAAGTAGGTATGGTGTTCTCATATGGAACAATTTTGGGTTTAGGAAGTGGATGCACAAGCAGTATTCCCGCTTAGTACAAGTGAAGGCTAGCAAAAGACTAGGAAGCGACCAACTAGAGAGCGACAACAGTCATAAACATGCATTGAGATTAACCAACATTGAGTGCAAGTATAAGTAGGATATAAATCACCATGAACACGAATATCGTGGAGGCTATGTTGATTTTGTTTCAACTACATGCGTGAGCATGTGCCAAGTCAAGACACTTGAATCATTCAAAGGAGGATACCATCCTATCATACTACATCACAATCATTTTAAAATTCATGTTGGCATCCAAGACAAACCATTATAAGCTCCTAGATAATTAAGCATGGCATAAGAAACTATGATCTCTAAGTTGTCATTGCAAACATGTTTCTCTCTTAACAATGATGAGTTAAGAATGATGAGCTAGTCATATTTACAAAAACAAAATAGGTCGAGTTCATACCAGCTTTTCCAGGCTCAGTCACGTCATCATATATCGTCATTATTGCCTTTCACTTGCACGACCAAATGATGTGAACAATAATAAGAGTGTTCATGCATTGGACTAAGCTGGAATCTGCAAGCAAACTCAGAGGAGAAGACAAGGTAATATCGCTCTTTGATGGATAAACAATTATGCATATGAGAGCCACTAATCATTTTAATCATCGTCTTCTACCTTGACCCAAAAAAGAAAACTATTTACACGGGAAAGCTCCCAACAAACAAAAGAAAAACAGGAAATCTTTTTGGGTTTTCTTTTTAGTTACTACTAAGCATGCAAGAATATAAAGTTACAACTAATTTTTTTTTTCTCATTTTTATTTATTTTTATTTTCTCAAGTTAAACAAACACACAAGAAGAATGCGAGAAAAGAAACTAAGCTAGCATGGATGATATAATGAAAAAGTGTGAACACCGACTATCAAAGTGAATGTGTGAACATGAATATAAAGTCGGTGAGAAACACGTACTCCCCCAAGCTTAGGCTTTTGGCCTAAGTTGGTCTACTCCCAAGGAGGAAAGTAACCAGCTCCGGGGTACTCCGGAGTGTACTGAGGGTGCCACTGCTGGGAGAGCTCCTCCGGCTCCAACTGATAAACTGGCGTCCGGTACTCCACTGGTGGCTCGGGCTCGGGCGCCTGAGGTGGCGCCATGCCCCAGTGTGCGTAGATGTCCGAGGGCATAATAATGTACCTGCCTAGATGAAGGTTGAACAAAGAAGGGGCAGGCAGGGTAATGACCTCACGAGTACCCTGGCTAAATACCAAGTTATAAATTAGCCTCCCATTATCATTTTTACCAAGAAAGTCATGATGAACCATGCTATCATAATCTAAATATCTCTCTGGAGGAAGCATCTCTCCCTCCTAATGCAGCCTAGCAGGTATCCCAAAATGATTAGCTAGACGGGTAGCATAGATACCTCCATACATTGTGCCCTTGGAACAGTTCGTGTTCAACCGTTGGGCAACAATAGCGCCCAAACTATAAGTTCTATCATTATGTAAAGCTAAGCGTAGGACTGTGAGATCTGGAGAACTAAGACCCCCGGGCTTTCCACGGCAAATCAAACATTTTCCTACAAATAAAGAGAAATAACGAAGCACAGGAAAATGCACGCTGGCAATTCTGGCACCAGACACCCCTCTTTCCTCACCTACGGCAATAGTATCAATGAAAGCCTCCAAGTCCCGTGGGCGAGGTTCATGAATATCCCCATCGTAAGGTAACTTGCAAACATTGCAAAAATCCTTAAGTGACATGCGTTGGGGGATATCATATAACTTGAACTCAACCATAGGAGGACTCTTCCTCGGATAGAAATTAAAGCTTTGCACGAAAGTATTAGTGAGGAGGAGGTATTGTGGACACTTATCTTCGACAAATGCGGTAAGGCCTGCATTGTCCACCAAATAATAAAAATCCTTATGAATACCGGCAGCGTGCAAGAACATATCGCTTGGCCACTCGCATGCTCGAACTTCTACAACTCGGGGGACCGGATACTTGGGTTTCTTCTTTTCATTTTCATCTTCCTTGGGGTTACGGCTCGAAGAGCCCCTTAGAAACCTCCTCATGGTTCCTTTTCTTCCTCTGAAAAATTCTGAAGTTTTTAGTGACTCAAAATAAAAGTGAACAAAACTTAACAAAACTCATAGCAACTACTCCTACAAGTGCCTAGAGGCCATATCTTGCATCAAAACTACTTGGGACCAGATAGAGTTAACATGCAAAGCTCAAGAACAGGGTCACCAAGGCAGCAATAATATGCAATGAATAAAGCACTAGAACAAAAACTAATGGGACCAATGGAGGAGTCACATACCAAGGAAGAATTCCCCAAAACAGTTTGGTGAATGGGGCTTTGAACAAGGAGATCAAAAAATGCAGAAAAATGAGCAA
Source organism: Hordeum marinum (assembly GCA_022496015.1). Classification (NCBI taxonomy): domain Eukaryota; kingdom Viridiplantae; phylum Streptophyta; class Magnoliopsida; order Poales; family Poaceae; genus Hordeum; species Hordeum marinum. The sequence goes on from CM039678.1 coordinate 43,216,643, forward strand.
GAACACGGGTTTGAGCTGTAGGATGATTTTTTCTAGAGGTGGAAGAAGGAGATGGGTGTTGGAATAAGTGGAGGGGGGCAACGTGGGACCCACGAGCCTGTCAGGCGCGCCCGGGGGGTGGCCGCGCCTCCTGGGCTCGTGGCCCACTGGTGCATCCCCCTGACTAGTTATCTATCTCAGAATTTCTTAAATATTCCAAAAAAATCATACTTGAATTTCAAGGCATTTAAAGAACTTTTATTTTCAGGTCATTTTTTATTGGACGGATAATGTAGGAAATAGGAAAATAATAATATTTTTATTAGTTTTCTACTAAGTAACTGAAAGTAAAAGTTGGGAACAGAAGATTGTGACTTCTAGATTCATCCATCTCATGGTCATCAAAATAAATCCATCAATGAGGTTGATCAAGTCTCCTTGACAAACTTTTTCTGAATCACATGAAACTGGAGAATTTTCGAAAAATCACTAGGGTACCTCAATGGGGATATGCATATCCCCAACAATAAGTATATCATATCTCATCTTGACAGTAGGTATAGGAAATTCAAAGCTTCCAATAATAATTGATGAAGATTTTTCAATAGAATTTATGCAATGAACCCAACATTGTTTCTTCGGAAAGTGCACGTGTGCTCATTACCATTAACATGGAAGGTGACATTGCCTTTGTTGCAATCAATAACAGCTCCTGCAGTGTTTAAAAAGGGTCTTCCAAGGATGATTGCCATGGCATCATCCTCGGGAATATCAAGAATAACAAAGTTCGTTAAGATAGTCATGTTCGCAACCACAACAGGCACATCCTCTCAAATGCCAATAGGTAAAGCAGTTGATTTATTGGCCATTTGCAAAGAAATTTCAGTAGGTGTCAACTTATCCAATTCAAGTCTACGATATAAAGAGAGAGGCATAACACTAACACCGGCTCCAAGATCACATAAAGTAGTTCTAACATAATTTCCATTAATGGAGAAAGGTATAGTGGGTACTCCAAGATCACCTAGTTTCTTAGGAGTCCCACCCTTAAAAGTGTAATTAGCAAGCATGGTGGAAATCTCAATATCAGGTATCTTGCTTTTATTTGTCACAATATCTTTCATATATTTAGCATAAGGAGACATTTTAAGCATATCAGTCAAACGCATTTGCAAAAAGATAAGTCTAATCAATTCAACAAAGCGCTCAAAATCCTCATCATCCTTTTTCTTGGATAGCTTAGGAGGAAAGGGCATGGGTTTCTGAACCCATGGTTCTCTTTCTTTACCGTGCTTCCTAGCAATCAAATCACTCTTATCATGTCTTTTGTTCCTAGGTTGTGGGTTATCAGGTTCAATAGGAGGTTCAATCTCCACATCATTATCATTACTAGGTTGAGCATCAATATGAACATCATTATCAACATTATCACTAGGCTCATGTTCATCACCAGATTGTGTCTCAACATCAGAAATAGATATATCATTTAGATTCTCAGGTGTAACAGCAATAGGTTTACTAGCATGCAAGTTCCTATCATCTTTCTATTTCTTCCTATTACAAGGATAACTAGGTGCATCAGTATTTGTTCCTTGAGAATCTTGCTCAATTCTCTTAGGATGGCCCTCAGGATACAAAGGTTCCTGAGTCATTCTACCACCTCTAGTAACAATTTTAACAGAATTATCATTCAATTCATTAAGCAAGTCATTTTGAGCCTTAAGCACTGATAACCCACAAGTATAGGGGATCGCAACAGTTCTCGAGGGTAAAGTATTCAACCCAAATTTATTGATTCGACACAAGGGGAGCCAAAGAATATCCTCGAGTATTAGCAGTTGAGTTGTCAATTCAACCACACCTGAAAGATTTAATATCTGCAGCAAAGTTTTTAGTAGCAAAGTAATATGATAGTAACAGCAACAGTAGCAGCACTAGCAGTAGTGATTTGTGTAGCAAGTGTAACAGCAGTAGCGGTAAAGTAATGTAGCAAAGACCAGTATAGGAAAAGCTCGTAGGCATTGGATCGGTGATGGATGATTATGCCGGATGATATTCATCATGTAAAAGTTATAACATAGGGTGATATGTAATTAGCTCCAGTTCGTCAATGTAATGTAGGCATGTATTCCGTATATAGTCATACGTGCTTATGGAAAAGAACTTGCACGACATCTTTCGTCCGTCCATCCTGTGGCAGCGGGGTCATAATGGAAACTAAGGGATATTAAGGTCTCCTTTTAATAGAGTACCGGAACAAAGCATTAACACATGGCGAATACATGGGATCGTCATACTATGGTCATCTGCGGGAGTGGTTCTGGCTGTTGTCACTCCGGAGTTGCTGGGTCATAACACATAGTAGGTGACTACAACTTGCAAAATAGGATCAAAAACACACATATATTGATGAAAACATAATAGGTTCAGATCTGAAATCATGGCACTCGGGCCCTAGTGACAAGCATTAAGCATAGCAAAGTAGTAGCAACATTAATCTTAGAACATAGTGGATACTAGGGATCAAACCCTATCAAAACTAACTCGATTACATGATGGATCTCATCCAACTCATCACCGTCCAGCAAGCCTACGATAAGATTACTCACGAACGATGAAGAGCATCATGAAATTGGCGATGGAGGATGGTTGATGATGACGAAGTGCATCCAGTTTTTGCCGTAAGCCTCTCAACTTTTTAGCATAACCTATGTGGGTGAAAGGATGATACCATGCCAAGTTTCAACCTTTTCAAAGTTCATTTGTAGTGCTTCTCAGAGCCATGAACGGTACTACCGCTCATTTCAAATCAAAAAATAATAATTTAAAAAAAAATAAAAATTAATTTTAGTTAAAAAAATAAATAAATAATGTCATATTTGGATTCCTCACATTTTTCTGATAATAATGGATATATTATTTGTCGAATTTCGATTTACAGATTTAAAGATATTAATTATTTCATATTAAATGAATAAATGGCAAAAAAAAATTAATAAAATAACATTATTACTTATTTTATTTTCATTGAAATTCAATATTATTAGTACTTATTTTGTTTATTTTAATAATTGTTAAGAATTCAAAAAATTAAATTATGTGACATCAAGACCTAAGGGTTAACAGGATAGATAGTTTAAGATTGTTAAGAAAACAACAAGTGGAGACTTGGAAACTAGGGGAGATAGAACCTGAAAGTTAAGCGTGTTGGGGCTGGAGTAGTGAGAGGATGGGTGACCGGCTGGAAAGTTAGACGATTTGGAATGAGTGCTGATTAGAAAATAGCAATTAAATTGCCTAATAATTCAAACCAAAAAAATTGAAAAAAAATTAATTAACTAAATTGAGCTATGCCGACTGCATAGCTTAAAAAAATTTGAATTTTCCTTTTTTTGGAAAAAAATAATTAATTAAATTGAGCTATGCCGACGACATTGCCGACCCCGTCGGCATAGCTTCAAAAAAAATTGAATTTTCTTTTTTTTTGAAAAAAACATTAATTAAGTAAATTGAACTATGCGGACGGCATAGCTTCATCCTATTTTTTACGGCGACACCGTCGGACGCCATTGGCGCCGAACTATGCCGTCGGCATATTATCTATGTCGACGGCTACCCGGACTACGCCGACGTATATGTTGCCGACGGCCCTATGCTGACGACAGCCGTCGGCATAGGTCTATCCCGATGGGAATCAGGCCTATGCCGACGGCATAGAGGTTTATTCTGGTAGTGCGACGCCCAGACCGTGACGGAAGCTCTGGCCTCCGGGGGCCTTCACGTCCGCGTCTCCTTCGACTTGGCCGCGCCACCGGCAGTGTCACGCCTGCGCGTTGACATCCCCGGCCTGCCTGACGGCGCCCGGATCTGCTCGCAGATAATCGCGGCCCACGAGGACTAGGTCCTGATAAAGATCGACACTAGAACACGCGGTCTGTTTGATAGTTACGAACGCAACTCGTCAGACTACTTCGTCTACAATGCCGATGATGCCGCCGCCGACCCCTCCCGCCCGCCGTCGCTGTCGCTGCTGCCCCCTTGCCACCTCACCCCTCAGACTCCTCAACACGAGGGGGCACCCAAGCCGAAGCGATTGATGCCTGCGGAAACCACTGCCCTCCTGCGCCGCGGCGACGATCATCTGCTGGTGGCGCAGTTGACTCTCTATGGTATGGAAGGAGAGGCGCCGGAGGAGGCCGAGCTCTGCCTGCTCAGATCCGGCGAATGGGAGTGGGAGCTCAAGCGTCTGCCGGTCCTCCACGACGACGGCAAACAGCAGGAGGTGTCCTTCTGGGAGATCGACGCGGTCATCCCTGTCGGTGAGAGGTTCTTGTACTGGGTGGACTACTACCGCGGCGTCATCTTCTCGGACGTGTGGGAGGAGACGCCCCAGCTGCGGTACGTCCGTACGTGTCCCTTCCCGTCGAGCCATTGCTCGAATGCCGGCCAAACTACCATGCACCCGGCTCTATCGACCGCGGCGTGTGCGTCACGGACGGCGGCGGAGCAGTGAATTTCGTGGAAGTACGTTCCCGCTGCTGCTGCGGCTGCCCGGGCGCCACCTTCTGCTCGCGCTCCCGATACGCCTTCAACGTAACCACATGGACGTTGAGGATGGACGACATGGCGACGTGGGACAAGGTCAGCGTGGTCGACTCAGACGAGCTCTGGTCACTCCCCGGCTATGGCGGGGTCGTGCCGCTCATCAGGCCGGCGTACCCCATCGTCAGCGCAGACGACCCGGACGTCCTCTGCTTCATGGTGCACAAGATGGAGTACCATATGGAGGACGTCGACGGCGACCATGCGATACGGATGATCGAGGTTGACACGAAGCGTATGGAGTTGCGGTCCGTCGTCTGCTACGACGACGACGCCGAGGATTTCTGCTCTCCGCCCAAATTCATTCCCTGCGTGATCTCACAGTACTTCGATGACTCCTCCCGCAGCAGCCGTTCTCCGGCAAAGCGCCATGAGCAAGCACCGACGACGCCGGCGGCAACAATTATTAAACTCAACAACTCATCGGATAACAAGGCGGCCATGGCTTCTCCTGGAGAGATGTTGGCGACCCTTCGGGAGATAGGTGACCTGTCGCGTGATGAGATGCTGAGAACGTATAGCGTTCTTGTGTGTGATGGGAGCCAGTTCAAGTTCAGGTCACTTTTGGCGCTTCCCAAGGACATGAGGAAGGATTACTGCCTGCTCCTCATGGAAAATCGTTTCTAATTCATTTGCTTCACTAAATTAAAGCACGTCCTCGTGATATGATTGTAATGTGATCTCATACAACGGGAACACGACCACAAATCATTTACAGTTGTGCACTCGCAACAAAATTCAAATGTTGGTACATGTTTCTTAGCCATATTTGTATTTTGATTGTTCTATTCTAACATATCTAGTTTTGAAACGTACTATATATGTTTTATGTTAGGTCAACGTACAGAATACTGGATACAATCAGATGAGAAATCATAAACACATAGTATAAACCACCCTAAACGAACAGAAGACTATGACTACAACTATGACCTTGTAAGCCACTGATGTGGGTGGCGTAGTCAACTACCAACATTTTGTTGGTGATTTTTGTACAGAAATAATAGCTTTCCTTTTCGTCTTACTCTTTTTTCTTTACTTTTGAGATAGCTCACCAGTCACCACTCTTGTCGAATGGTGTCTTATTCTTATTTCTGAAATACAATAAAGAGTTGGAGAAAAGGGGCCAGTGATACTCATTGTGTGTTGAGGATCAATTAATGACAACAAACTAACGGTATTTTGTTTCCAAGCGTAAATCAAAACCTTGAAAAAAACTTTCACCCGATACATAAATATAAATAGTCTATAAGTTTCAAACCTCGAAAAAAACTTTCACCCAACAGGACCAAAACAGGTGATAGAAACACTAAGTTTCAAAGAATGAATATGCAACGTGACAAGGATAATCAAAACAACAAACAAGGAACACTCCATGCCCCAATATCAATCCACTGCATGCGGGAGAAGAGCAAGATGGAACATGACAAGGAGGGTATTGGAGGAGGGTTTCAAACATTCTAGATCGGGGTGGACGATGATCAATATGCAAAAGGAGTGTAAGTCATGATATTGGTGCCTTCACAATGGTGAGAACCTCGAGAAACATGAGGACAAAGCATCAACTACAGCTGCAGACGCAAGCATCGAAAAAAAAATATACATGGCAAGAGTAAGAGCTTAGCCCTTATATCTAATTGGTATCACCGACGATGGGGACGTGGAGATGCGACCGTTAAAGGGACATGCAATCACATTAACACAGCATGGCATGATTGAATGTGCGGCTAAAATTAACAAAATAACCACTGGGTTTGTAAATTCCAAACAACAGCCATTAAAATGCATGCACCTTTTTCTGTTCAACTTAGTTGGACCGTGTGAGCGTTATATAGAAATTGTAGTTTCTTCCGTCGGACAGTTAGTATTGTACCAGAATTATTAGACTTTTAATGTTTTTACGGGATAGAAATGTTATTAAAAATTCAGCAGTTGTACAAGAATACACGGAAACTCCAAACGCCTTGAAAGCATGCAAGAATACCTCAAAAAATGTGGCTTGTAACCTTAATTACAGGATATGTTGTCATAGAAAAGAATGTGGGGTTTCGATGCTATTATTGTAAACGTTTAATGTCTTACATTACTGTGCTAGAAAAAAGGAAATTTGAGCCGGTCACTGAGATTGCCTGGCTTGCTTTTTCTTTTTTCTTTTTTGATCCTCAGTTACATGAAATAAGTTGTGGACTAGTACAAACCACTAGTGGAAAAAGGCCCATTTGTCCCGGTTCGTAAGCCCCATTTGTCCCGGTTCTGGAACCGGGACTAATGTGTCGGGACTAAAGCCCACGACCTTTAGTCCCGGTTCGTTTACGAACCGGGATAGATGGGGCTACACGTGGCCGCTCCGCCAAGCCCAAGTAGGAGGGCCTTTGGTCCCGGTTGGTAACATCAACCGGATCAAAGAGCGTCCACGCGTCAGTAGCTGAGGAGCTTTTTTTTTTGAAAGAGGGGGGGGGGTTGAGGGTTTTTAAGGGTTAATTTAGGGGTTTCATATATTTTGTTAGATAGCTAATAGAGATAAGTGATCTTTCTTATCTCCGTGCTTGATCACGACGCTTCGTACTATACTTATAGATAGAACATATAACACAATTTAATCATCATTTTCGTCAATGAGAGATCATATAACAAGTTGGTCACTAGTCATAATCACAACTCCTCCTCCACATCATCATCATCAATTCTAACACATTATAGCACATAATAACACATTGTACCTAGGACCTACGTACTCCTATCTCGTAGGACCTACTCTACCCTCTCTTAGGTACAATATCATAAAACAAGATAGCCCTGACTCTTCATTATGGAGAACGGAGATCATCCTGTCTCCCATTCTTGGCCTACGCACAATATTGCTTCCAAGTAGCTCTCTATGATTGAGCATACATTTTTTCCAATCTTTGATTGTCATGACTCCTTCGGTTTAGAAATTCGGTATGGACAGAAGTGATGCGTAGGCTGACCTGGCCATGGTGGCCCTAAGCTCGTAACAACAACGCGACCTCTCGCAAACATCAAATGAGGCACACAATCCTCCGGGATTTTTTGTTGAAAAACATAGTAATAACTTTGTAGTTGGCAATGTAGTTTAGTTTTAGAAGAATTTATGCAAAAGATGCACGGCTGTCGTAATAGTACAATTAAATCTTACCATGCAATCTCCATGAATGTTACCATAGTTCACCACGTGCACTAGTGGCATGTATTGACCATAATGTGTAGGAGTTTGATAATAGCTATTGTAATTCTCAAAATTACTAAGAAATGTGGTAAGATGATCTTTCTCCTTATAAGTTAATTCTGCTTCATCACTGTAGTAGTAGGTTCTGTCGACCATCTTCCGTACATTTCTTGAAGAATGAAAATAAGCTGTCAATGCAAATAAGTTGTCAACTATTTTTAAATAAACAATATAAATTACTTAATAAATATGGTTGAGAAACTCACATAATGGTAGAACAGGAGGCGTCTGCACATCGACCCAGATGTCGATATTGCCTTCAATTTCATCTTCCGGATGAATATCAAAGGTGATAAGCATATTAGGCTCAAATGCATAAGCCTTGCATAGTGTTTGCCAAGTTTTGCATTCAAAATAGCAATAGGTGTCTGCATGGTACAATTTTACCGCAAAAATAAAACAATGTTACCTTCATATCTTTTTTAGTATTGAAACCAATATTTTTTAGTATCGAGAGGAGAAAGCTTAAGTTTGGCTTGGGCATTTCATCAAACACCTCATGTGCATAGGAGGTGAGCTAGAGCACCACAAAGCTCTCCCCCCGCCGGGCTGAAAAGCAAAGCAATGTAGAGTGCTCTACTCGCTGGCGAGGGGGTATATATAGGCATCTCATTGGTCCCAGTTCGTGGCTGGAACCGGGACTAAAGGATCCCCTTTGGTCCCGGATCCAGCCACGAACCGGGACCAATGGTTGTGGGCCAGGAGCGAGGCACATTGGTTCCGGTTCATGTCTGGAACCGGGACCAAAGGTTCCATACGAACCGGGACCAATGCCCCACGTGATCTGCCCGGCCCCCCGGCCTCACGAACCAGAACTGTTGCACCCATTGGTCCCGGTTCGTGACTGAACCGGGACTAATATGCTGACCCGGCCCGAACCAATGTCTTGTTTTCTACTAGTGGACACACGTCATACTCAGGCACACCACTACATACACCTGGCTTGCTGGCTGTTGTAGAAGGGTGCCAAGCCCAGCCTGTTGGAGACCGGCCCAAATTGCACATCCATGAGACGAATATATGGATGTATATCTAACACTAAAGCATGTGTAGACACATCCATATCTAAACAAATTTAACTAATTCAAGATGGAGCGAGTATATAATTCAGTGATGTAACAGTTTAGATCGTAACAACATCCATCAAAAACAGCATAGCAAATTCATCAAGCTGGCCTTCATAAATATACTCACTCCCATCAGAAAAACAAATGTCGCAGCGGTCAACCTTAGTTCAAAGCTGCGACAATTTTTTTCAATCGGAGGGAGTCATTCACAGAATAAAGATATTCAACGCCTGCACAATCTTAGACTGATAAGACGTACATAAATATACTCACTCCCATCAGAAAGACATGTTCATGACAATACAAAGTATAGAGTGAATCCACAGCAATCGCTCAAAACGAATCTTCCGAGAAGTTGACGGCCACGTTCCAGTAGTGTGCAACTTTAGCATCTACAAACACCTTCTTTGCAGCAGCCAAACTCAGGCACTTACGAACACCAAACCACCTGGGAAAGGCGGGCTTCATCACACTACCTTGCCATACTAATGCACAGCTATTCACCGGCTTGTCCGGTTCCTTGTCGCCATCATTATCCTTGTCGACAACTGGAGCAGCCCAGTCAATCCTGTTCAACATCAGGTTATTGTATCTCTTGATCGACTTCACCCCTCCTTCCACAACCACAACACTTATACCATCCGTGGTAACTGCAGCTCCAGTCAACCGGTTGTCTCGGGCATTCACATCCACTTTGAAGCATGTCTGACTGTGCAACAGGTCTCTGATTCTGTACACACAAACAGTAAAATAGAGTAATGTGTCAGGATCATCAAAGAGCTTCCTCTCCTTCTTCTCATGGCGCCCAGATGGCGTGAGTTTGCGGGCAATGTTGCGGTCCACATGAGCCTGCTCGCGCTCTGAAGTAGCCACTCGTATTTCGATCTCCATGCATGTCGGGTCCTGTATAGCTTGTGCACAAGGTACTTTCATAAGGTTGCTCATCTTGACCTTGGGCTTTGGTGGCTCCAAGAGGCCATGCCTAATCATTTCTTGCCTATCTTTTTCCATAGCAAGGCGCCTCTGCGTTCTAAACTTCTTCTGCTCATTGTTAGTAAGCTTAAGTGGCTGAGGCAGTGGTGGTGCAGGCTTAGCCAGTGGTTCCAATGGCTTTGAATGTTCCACATAGATGGTGATCTTATCCATATTAAGCTTTTCCAAGGAGATGTCCTCGTACGTGGCAGATGTCAAAAAAATTGAGTCCCTGGAAAAGAAATAAAATAGGCATTAGTGGCTGTATACTGATAAAGGGGGTCTAGAAAAGATCAACAGAGTGAGGTAGCAGCAAACCATGGCTCAATGTCAGGAATCTCCTCCCTCTGCTTCTGCTTCGGAGGCCTTCCACCAGGAGCAATTTCAATCAGGTTTGGGTTCATGTCAACTTCGACCTTTGCGTTGGCAAGTTGAGCTTGCTTTACTTTAAGCTCTTTGGCTTGTGCTTCACCAAATTGATTCTGCACAGTCAAATCAAACTATTAAGTTTAGGTACCAAAGGTACAATACTAAAACATGACTGTAATCAACTTAATCCTCTGCAATTCAGCCTGCCTAGAAAGTTTCCCTTCCTCAATAAACTGGAATCCTGGCCTTTTAGGACGAAGGAGCTTGGTTTGGTTGATGCCCATAATTTCATCAAAATGAACAGTGGATTTGGCAAGCGACTCCAAGTCTGGTTTGATAATCTGGAATGCATCCTTCTTCTGCTTGTTAATGTTGACCTAGCAAAGTATGAACCAAAAGGAGTGAGTCAATGTACAGAACTATATATCATCCTGAAATATATGTCAAGTTACAGAAGTTTACCTTCAGAGTACTCATGTTGGTTGGCCTGGTCATGCTGATAACGTTTCCATGCTCATCAATTTCCCTGCTTTGAGCATCAAGACGGAGAACAGGGGACTTGGTAGGCCTTTGAGGAACAACAGCAAGATCTTGTGCTCGCTTCACAGAATCCAAATTGGGAATCTGTGTATCAGGAATAGCAGTACCAAGTTAATTAAGCTGTGTGGGGAAGCATGGGCTTAGAATGGTTACAAAAGAACATTGAAGCAAAGGACTAGTAATAGGTTTAATGTCTTACCGCAGATAATCTCTTGAGTTTTTCTGATAATTCCTTCCTCAGTTGCAAAGCTGTTTTAGCTTTCGCTAAAGCATCAAGATTTAAGCAGCTACTTCTGCCAGCGGATGAATTTGCAGTTCCATCTGCACTAGATTTTCCAGTAACATCATCAGATCTAATACTAACTCTCCCGTTTCCATCGGTGGTAGGAATCGAAGATACCTTTGAAGGAACAGGATAAGCAGATGGCACCGCAGCAGCAGGTGCAAAATTGAACGGCTGCCGAGCACCACCCTGCAAAATACAAGATGCAAAGTCAGCATAGGAATGGATCCAATGATGAACCTGGCATCAACGTTTCAATTAAAGAGACAACAAACTGTATATCAAAATTTCTTCTACAGAAAACCTATGAACTAAACGTATGAACCCTCATATATTCACTAAATAAGTATCATATTCACAGGCAATGTAAATATCATATTCATTAGCAATGTGCCCTATGAACTACACAGATGCAGGAGCAGTTTTTAGATAGCAAGAAAGTAGTAGGACGGGTATATCACTAATTATGAGTTCATGACATCAAATTGGTACTCAAGCGTATCAGGAATCACTTGGCCAATTTCAGAAACATAAATCGCATCGCTATGAAGTACGTATGAATAGTACAAGAAAACAGAGCAAGATACTTACATTAGGCGCTGCGCCGCTCTGTGTATCTGCGCGAGCACCTGACTCTAGCTTCTTGCGCTCTCGCCGTCGCCTTTCCCGCTCGGGCTCGCAGCTGTAGTTGTCCTTTCGTTTCCGTGACGGGGCCGAATCGTGTCGGCGTCGGTGGCGTTCCTCGCCACTGTCGTTGGTGGTGTGGCGGTCCTCGTCGCGGTCGCGGTCGCGGCGAGAAGATCGATCGCGATCCATGGATGGGGTTAGGGCTGGTGCCGAGTTGAGACGGGCGGATCCGCGGATGGGAGAACCTCGCCGGAGACGGGCGGATGGGAACAGCTCGCCGGAGACGGGCGGATGGGAGAACCTCGCCGGAGACGGGCGGATGGGAGCAGCTCGCCGGAGATCCGCGGATGGGATTAGCGCGTGGAGCGTTTGCGTCGGGGATGAAACTGTATTTGGAGAGAAAAACCGACCGAACCCAAACTTGAGTGCAGTTTGGATTCGAAACCGACCCGGACAACAAATCTACAAAAAGGACATGTACGGATTGTATATTTGCAAGGAAAGGCCTCTCTAACGCGTTAACACCTAAATTATGGAAAACGTTTAAATTCAGCCGGAAGTTAACTCTCTCCCGTAAGCCTCTCTCTGCACGCCACGTGTCCAGGCCCACCACTTCCCTAATTTTTTTTCAAAACTACGACCAAATTTGTACCAAATTCGAAAATTGTATGCCTGAATTAAAAAAAATCAGAAATGGTACCCCGTCGGCCACTGGCAGGTCGAAGATAGGCCTGTCGGCCACTGGCAAGCCGAAGAGGGGCCTGTCGGCCTTTGGCTGGCCGAAGAGCCCTGATCGGCCTCCAAGCGGCCGATGGGCCACTGGATAAGGCCGACCACTCATTTCTTCCTCCTCTGCTCGCCCGCTCCACCTCCCACTCCCATTGCTCTTTGGTGCTTCCACCCCCGCGCCGATCTCTTCGCTCGTCCATCCATTTTTCTATCCAACCCTCATAAACAATAGATCATAGCATTCTTCACCGGCCTACGGTATTTTTTTTTTTGCTTCCAACATAATCAAATGCCAACTTTCAACTGGTTGTGGATTCAGTTCTTATTGGTCACCGTTTCTTTGCAGGTTATGGATTGCCCCTTTTGTCGAGCTCTAGGTGGCCCTTGTTCTTCCTTTGATTCTGGTGCGTCTGTATTCACTGTGGTGCTGGATCGTCGATGTTCACGGCGTGTTGTAAGATTATATATCTTGTTTATCTGATTGTGGCATGTGGTTGATGTTGTTTTGGTTCGAATGTATTTTAATGCCTTTGTTTATATGTTTATGATGTTTGCTTCCATTCTTGTTATAGTATGTTCCGTGCAGTGTTAGATCACATCTTGCTCGGTACATTGAGGAGTGCAGAGTTTTAGCTATTCGGAGGGGTGACACAAATATTGATCTTGCTCTTCACAACAGTAAGGGGTAACTTATACCATGTTCTGTTTAGACATGGTCGCGTGAGTAGTAAATTCCATGGTTATTCCTGGGAGGAACTTGTGAATGATTATGGTCTCCGTCATCGTGACATGATGACTGTTACGCCTGAGCACTATGAAACTATGATTGGTGTTGATTTTCATCGGGATGGTGTTATGTTGTTCCCTTTACCCTGTGTTGGTACGTTTTTTGTTTGACTGATTTTCAGTTTTGTTTCAGCTTATACGTTTTGCTGTTCTGCTCAATTTGTGAAATTATTTTTTTGTAGCTCTTGAGGATCTGAGTGAAACTCAGAGGGAACTTGTTGACATCTATTTTTATAGTCGTGGTGTCAGTCTGAATTATCAACAAATGTATGTCATGTCGCGATAGCTCTTTGATGATAACTACATATTGTGTACTCCTTTTGTTCAGAGGATGGATTCCATGAATGTTATTTCTTAACATATGGTGAGCTTTGTTTTCGGGTATAGTTTATTTATTTATTCTTTGCTCTAGTATACTGTTTTAAATTTGTAAGCTGAATATCATATAACTTGATGTTTTTTGTCAGGTTATTCCTAGCATGGTTGTGAGGAGTTTGAAGGATTTTTTATCAATTCCTAGGACTAGTTCTTTAACTCTTGAAATTACTTTGGATTCTGAAGATGATGATATATCTGTGAGCATTCCTTGTTCCTACTTTATTGGCTTGGGTGGTAGAATTGTGTTCAATAAGAAAGGTTTTGGTAACAATTTGGTGCTCATAACCTTCAAAGAGCGTGATCAGGAGCTAGCTGTTGTTTTCAGCCATCTGCCACAGCGATCGTACTATCTCGCCCTACTATCCCCCCATTTTCTTCTGCCGCCCTACTATCCCGCCATTTTCTTTCCCGCCATCCTCTCCCGCCAATTTCTTTCCTGCCATTCTCTCCCGCCATTTTCTTTCCCGCCTTTCTCTCCCGCCATTTTATTTCCCGCCTTTCTCTCCCGCCATCTTCTCTTGTGAACCTATATAACCACATATGTAGTAAGGTGGATGAGCAGGCCCTTCTTTCCCCCTTTTTCTCATGCCTTTCGCTCCCGCCATCCTTTTGTGGAGATGTCTCATCCTCATTATCCTTTTGATCATAGTTTTCACTCTGGTATGTCTGGTCGTCTTCTCCGTCTAGCTGCCAGTTTCAAGGTTGATGATAGAGTAGTTCCATGGGAGGAACTCATCAGTAGTGACACCATAATGAATGAGTTGGATCACTCATTATCTAGGAGTGGGTGGCCTCCCAGGACTTTTGAGGAGATACGGAAAGAACTTCTCAGGTTGCATGGTAGATGGCAGAAGCAACTACATAAGGGTGTAGCTTACCTCAGGATTGCTGTAAATAATTCAGATTTATGGTCAGCAAATAGTGAGGACGAAGACGACCTCTTCATGCTGAGCACCAAGGTCAAGACTACCGCATCATTGAAGGGCAAGAGTTTTACATCGACGAAGGGCAAGAGATCTGCATTGAGGGGGGACGAAGAGAACGTCTTCATGCTGAGCACCGAGGTCAAGACTACCGCATCGTCAAAGGGCAAGAGTTCTGCATCGACAAAGGGCAAGAGATCTGCATCGACGGAGGATGATGATGATGCATTCATGTAGTACTGTTTAATTTCAGTTGTAATGTTTAATTCAGTTGTATTGTTTAATCCAGTTGGATGCATTTAGTTTGCAGTACAAGTGATATCTCACTAAACCAATTGACCACTGAAATAGAACCTGAATATGTCTCATACATAAGTAGATAGTAATCTATCCCATACATAAAATAGACATATGTATCATGCATAATTAGATAGTCATGTCTCATACATAGATAACCATATCATTGCTGGGGACGGCGACTAATCTTGGGCTTCCTCGGACGAGGACCGGAAGGCGACAAGTGCTTAGGCGGTGGACGAGTCTCACGATGACCACGACCATAGACCACCTCGTCTGTCAGTGTCTGTGTCTCCTGTGTCCATGGTGGTGGTGGAGTGACAAGAACTGTCTCTGAGAAGTCATAGGTGTTTGCAGCTCGGTCATCATCGTCGCCGTCGCCGTCTAAGAACAAAGCAGGACAAGTAAACATCGATGACTGGACTGAAGTCATGAACGATTGCGACTGGCTGCCGACTGTGGTTAAACATGTAAAATTGATTTATGAGCCTACAATGTTTAAAAGATGTACAAAGTAGTGTTACCTAGGTCCATCTGATTAAGCCAGGAAGAGCCCCCGGGTTGTGAAGGAGGTGGCTGCTGGTAGAAATAGCTCTCTGGTTCTGAAGGAGGTGTCTGCTGCCAGGAGGAGCTCTCTGGTTCTGAAGGAGGTGTCTGCTGCCAGGAGGAGCTCCCTGCTTGTGAAGGAGGTGTCTGCTGCCAAGAGGAGCTCCCTGGTTGTGAAGGTCGAGGTTCCGAATGCTGCATAAAGGGTCAAGGTTCTGAACAGTGCACAGAGGTTCGAGGTTCTGAATGCTGTAGAGAGGGGCGTGGCAGCCGATGTGTTGCACGAGTGTTAGCAACTTCCGAAGATCATCTACATGTAACATCTGCGTAAATCCCGCGTAGCTTCCCTTGAAGAACCTTCAACCATGTGACTTGCTCTCGCGGTGGGATATTATCTCCTCTCTCAAAGCGTTGCATTAAAGCAGAAACCTCCTCTAGCGCCTCAGATGTCAATTCACCCCGTACACGGAGAGTTAACCAATTGTATATGTTCAGGTTAAGGAAAAACTTAACATGTGTGAACCATAGCACATACCGCGCGAGGTGTCTGGTTCCCACAACTGAGGCAGTTGGGAACAGATCGCTGGTTAGAGGGGCTTTGATATGATCGGGAGCTGATGGTGGAACCAAGTAGATCCTCGTGTTATGCCGGTAACGCTGCAGATACAACCCGAACTTGTCCCAGTCAAAGGCCCGAACTTCATCCCAGATATTTGTCGGTGCAGTAGTCCATTTGTCGACGTAAGGGCTAATGTCGCGAAGCCAAGAAACCTAAGACTTGTTTCCTCCTACACGACCATACCTGAGATTGACATGCACATTACACGATTAGTTATATTCTGAATGCAGACATGAGAACTAAAGTAGTATTACTTACTTGTGCACGTGATCTGGTAAGTGTGGAATAACAGGAATGTCAGGCTCTTGGCATAGACCGAACTGTCTCATCACCCTATGAAGATCCATCTCCTCAACCGTCATGTCGAACACCAACTTGGCCTTGGTCATCCAATAATGTCGATCTCTAGTGCACAATCCAGAAATCCCAACTGCACACCTTGAGGAAATAGCACGATCGAAGTATGGCTCCCAGATAACTTGATCCTCGTGTAAACTATCAAACTGCGCCGTGAAGGAGGGGTAGCAGCCCCTCACCTAGCTATGCGCAAACTGTCTCTGTGCATGACAACAAACATTAGTAATACTATTGAATAGCAAGAAATAAACATTAGTAATTCATATTGTTACTAATTATGAAAATACCTCTCTCCGTGCCCAAACATATCCCATAGTAGGCAAGTCGTCGATAGAAGGCACGTAAGTCCCAGCCATGTCCTCATAACCAAAAGGTTTTTGAACGCTGACATAGGGTCGACCAATAGGGAATCTCTCGTATGACCAGAGCTGCAACAATAGTGGGCATCCAACAAGACCTGATTTTCTAGACTTCAACTGGCAAGCTTTGCACATGCCGCTATACATAGCCGCTAACACAGTAGAACCAAAACTCCTCTGCACAATGTCCCCCGGGCAACTTGTGTCAGCTATCTCTCGTGCAATACCGATGAGTCGTGCATCGACAGTGGTCACGTGGTTCTCTGTGAACATCGTCTTGCCGAACAACCACATAATATATGCCTCTAGGGATCGGTCAATCTGTGCCTCTAACAACTGAACATTGGGATATCCTAAGGAGACAATATGAAACTGGCTCAACCACCTAAAAAGAGGCCGTGACGATCGTTGTCTAGCACCGTAGTAGTTGTCACCGCAGCTAGAGAACGGACATGCATAGATGCTAGCCAACCAAGTTCTGCCTCTAAAGGACCTATGGCAGCACCGGCCAGAGGTAATCCCAACAATTAAGACACATCCCATAAAGTAGGCGCCATCTCTCCCCAGGGAAAGTGAAACATGTGTGTCTCTGGTCTCCATCTATCTACTAAGCAGGTAAGGAGTGACTTGTCGTAAGAGAAACGTGTGACTTGCCTCTTGTGTAAATGCATTGGTTCACCTGCCTCATCCAATACCGGATGATCAACCCACTCATCCAATGTACCCTCAACCAGCCATGCCAAGGATAGAAGTCCAGCCCAACTTAACCTACAAAATAAATAGAATGTAGCATATAGTTAGCGGCTATCAAAAGGATGTCAAACATAGTACCGACACATACATATCAACCCATAAAGGGTGTATCATCCAGTTAGACTTTGGGATGCGAGTGATCAACACATCTAAGTTCTTGTCCGCTTCCATAAGTGCGTCCTGGTGCCCTCTATAGATATTACCATTAAGCAACGGACACGAAGCCATATCTGCCATTATAACATAGTCCAGACATATTACAAAATAAAACATAGTCCGACATATTACACATTAAAACATAGTCCGACACATTATATAGCTTGTGAGTTATTTATTCCTCGTCCGCCCCTTCATCCTCGACTACCACAACCACCACGACTGCCACGACCACGTCCGCCTCTTGCTACTGTTGTCGCAGTCGTCGATGTGGAAGCACTGTCTTTGTTCAACCCGAGACAATATTTCATCCTATGCCCATAAGCCGCGCATAGCAAACATTGTCTGATTGCTCCCCCAGCTTCAGATTCGTCCATATCATTTCAGATGTGCTTTACCTTATGTCTGCCCCTGCTTGTTCGCCGAAGTTCTGGATCCGGGATGTACACTCTCTCTGTTTGGGGAACGTTGCATGGGAAACAAAAAATTTCCTACGCACACGCAAACCTATCCATGGTGATGAGCATCTATGAGAGGAAGAGTGGATCTACGTACCCTTATAGATCGCTAAGCGGGAAGCGTTAAGAAACGCGGTTGGTGTAGTCGTACTTCTTCGCGATCCAAATCGCCGAGCGTCCCGCGATCTAATCACGAACCGTCCCACGAACCAATCACGAACCGTCCCGCGATCTCGTCACGATCCGTCCCGCGATCCGATCACGAATGTCCCGTGGCCTTGATCACGATCCTTCCGATCAAGTACCGAACGGACGGCACCTCTGCGTTCAGCACACGTGCAGCTTGATGACGATCTCCACCGTCTTGATCCAGCAAGAGGAGGTGAAGAGGAGAGAGAGTTCACCGGCAGCGTGACGGCGCTCCGTTGATGGTGGTGGTGGAGCAATTCTAGAGGAGCACCGGTGGAACGGGTAGCACCTGGCCGTAATTTTTGGCAAAACCCTAGCTATTCCACTAGTATATATAGGAGGAGAGGAGAGGAGAGGCAGCCAAAACCTCCTTGGTTCGGCCAGCTAGGAGGAGGGTGGAATCCTATTCCACCTCCAATCCTAGTTGGAGTAGGATTGCCTCCTATTGGCTGATTTTTTGCCTTTTTCCTTTAGCCTTTTTCTCTCCTATGCCATGGGCTTTCTAGGCTGATTTTCCAGCCCACTAAGGGCTGGTTAATACTCTCCCACAGCCCATGGTCCCTCTAGGGTCGAAATACCCCTCCCGGAGGCCTCCCAGTACACTACCAGCACTCCCGGTACACTACCGATGAGCCCGAAACTTTTCCGGCGACCAAACTGGGACTTCCTATATATGAATCTTTACCTCCGGGCCATTCCGGAGCTCCTCGTGATGTCCGAGATCTCATCTGGGACTCCGAACAACCTTCGGTCACCACCATACATAACTCTACACTACCGAAATGTCACCGAACCTTAAGTGTGCAGACCCTGCGGGTTCGAGAACTATGTAGACATGACCGAGACACCTCTACGGTCAATAACCAATGGCGGGACCTAGACGTCCACATTGGTTCCTACATATTCTACGAAGATCTTCATCGGTCGAACCTCTATGTCAAGGATTCAGTTAATCCCGTATAATGTTCCCTTTGTTCTTCGGTATGTTACTTGCCCGAGATTCGATCGTCGGTATCTCCATACCTAGTTCAACCTCGTTACCGGCAAGTCTCTTTACTCGTTCTGTAATACAAGATCCCGCAACTAACAATTAGTCACATTGCTTGCAAGGCTTACTGTGATGTTGTATTACCGAGTGGGCCCTGAGATACCTCTCCGTCACACGGAGTAACAAATCCCAGTCTCGATCCATGCCAACTCAACAGACACCATCCGAGATACTTGTAGAGCACCTTTATAGTCACCCAGTTACGTTGCGACATTTTATACACACAAGTCACTCCTCCGATATCCGTGAGTTGCATGATCTCATGGTCATAGGAACATATACTTGACATGCGGAAAACAGTAGCAATAAACTGACATGGTCATATGCTACGTTTGTAGTTTGGGTCTTGTCCATCACATCATTCTCCTAATGATGTGATCCCGTTATCAAATGACATCACATGTCAATGGCTAGGAAACCCTGACCATCTTTGATCAACGAGCTAGTTCACTAGAGGCATACTAGGGACATAGTGTTGTCTATTTACCCACACATGCAATGTGTTTCCAATCAATGCAATTATCGCACGGATAATAAACGATTATCATGAACAAGGAAATATAATAATAAACACTTTATATATTGCCTCTAGAGCATATTTCCAACACTCTCCCCATTGTTTACCTTGTTCAAATTGTCGATGACTCTAAACCCTATCATCTCACTTGTCCATATATTGAGTACTGCCTCTTTTGAATAGTATGGGGACACGAAGGAGATAGCATCCAACTCAATTTGGCCACAGGCAGCCAGCACATGTGAGCAAGGCAGGTGCAACAACTTCGGTTTGTTGCATGTACACTCACAAGTTGGATAAAATTCCATCCCAATTTTAACCTCGTGCGTCTTCACCTCATTTGCAGAACCAAAACCATCAGTAGGAAGCTGAACCTCATACCGCCTTTCCTGATTACCTATGAGTGTGACAGTGTGATTTTTTGCTTTCTTTATCTTCTGAGCCATGTACTCCATGACATGACTACAATAAGGTGTGTTCTGATTACCTACAATATGCTTCTTTGCTAACTCGTTCCTTTCTCTAAAATATCTCAAAGTGCCATGGACTACACCCTCGACAAATAGCTGTGAGTGGAAATGCTATATTCCCTCTGAATACAAAGTTATACACCTTTGCAAGATTGGTTGTCATGTGGCCATACAGCTCCATGGGTGTCATGCAGCAAAGACCAATTCACTGGACGCTCTTTCTCTATCTACTAAGAAAAATTCTTTATTGCCTTGACCTTCTTTCTCTGAGTATTAGGAGGGTGAATTGCTAGCAAGTCACAAAGACCTACTAGCTCCTCTAGCTTCGCCATGAGTGATGCTAATTTAACCTAGTCTTTTTCCAATTTCTTCCTCACAAGGACCCGCTTCTTAGTAAACTCATCTTGTTTTGACCAAATAAATTCGTATTTGCGTTGCTGATTCTGCTTGCATAATATTTTGAACAAGTTCATCAACCGTTTGTTCTTGAAATGTTGGAAAAATTAGCACCAAAATGGCACATGCACCACTGGCTTTGCAAGTCCTTCCAAGGTGTTGGTTCGTCAACTGTTGGATTCCTTAGTGTCTTCACGACCTTCAATATACCAGCATGTCTGTCATGAATGACACACACATTTGGCCGGTCCTTCACGATCGCAGTTTTAACTTGCCGGAAGAACCATACCTAGCTCAAAAAGTTCTCACCCTCCACAAATGCCATGGCTGGTGGGATGATTTGATTGTTCCCATCCACACCAATAGCCATCAGGATTTGCCCTTTCTTTTGACCAGTCAGGAATGTACCATTCACAAACATCACAGGAGGACAATGCCAAAAAGCTTCGATGCACATACCGAAAGAGAAGAATACTCGTTTCAACACCTTTTAATCTGGTATAATCTCCAACCTCGTGTGTTGTAAGTTAACATAAGTGTCGCGATTCCTCTCCTTCAATATGTCAAGGAGACGGACAACATTACCATATGAGTCAAAGAATGTCGCAAACCTTTCCTCCATAGCCTTCTGGTTAGCCCTTCAAGCCTTCCCATATGGAATATCATAATTCCATCTGACCTTCACGGCTTTCTGGATGTGTTTTGCTTCCATATATTTCTTCTCCATTATCTCAGTATAGATGAGTTGCACAATGAGAGTTGAAGTCATGTTTGGGTGACGAACCAACAAGTTTTTCCTCACACAATTATGTGGGACCACATTGGTGACAACCCAGTGGATGTTATACTTCGGCACATGCCCGTGCACCTTCGCAGGACAACCTGTTTCAACACACTTCACGGTATATTTTGTTGGACTCGATATGTGTGTCCGGAAATTCCTCTGCGTAGACATAGCCCACTTTATCACCGCATACTTCAATTTTTTCTTTGTGTCAAACATTGCCCCTATCTAGACTTGGTTCAGATTATATTGCCATGGAGTCTTATGGCCATCATTGATAGTAATGCCGGTGGATATGTCTTGATCCCCTGCAGAAGGAATCGGTACCTCCACTTCATCCTTCGAATTTTCAGAATCCAGATCCTCCGCAAAGCCATCCTCGTCCTCTTCCTCCAATAGCCTCTGCATTTCATCGCCTTCCTCATCCCCATTAGCAACACCAGAACCATCTAATACTATCAACTGAATACTCTACCCAGTATCATGACCACAAACATTGTCTGGCACATAGTCTGACTCTTTCTCGGCTTGGCTAGCATCCAGATCCGGTGGCTATGACCAGGACACATAAATCTCGTTAGCCATTTGACTACCCTGGCCTGGTTCATACCCCCACGCTGAGTTGTATGATATTCTTCTCCTTCGCCACTGGTTGCACTAGGGCATATGAGTGGATTCTTCGGTCTCGGTAACGACTTAACAGTGTCAACCAATGCTGGCTCCTATCTATAGGCATCAACTCCCACTTGATATTTTTACTGGATTTGATCCGCAATGCATGAATACTGATGGAACATACTTCAGGATCCAGCCCAAAACTAGTAGTCAACCAGTGCTTCAACTGTCTAATGTCCAGTCTGTCCGGGTCTGAAAGTGTCATGACGCCTTTTTTAAACTCGCTAAGATCAACCCCCAACTCATTATATCGAACATTACCAGGACCGTAATAAACAGTCAAATTTACTGATTCAGACATTTTCACCTGTCAGACATTGCCACCTTCTCATTAATCGCAACGAACAAAATTATTTCCAGGGCTACATACACTAAATAAACCTACACTAAATAAACATACACTAAAATGACTACACTAAATAAACTAAATAAACGCACACTAAATAAACGTACACTAAAATGACTACACTAAATAAACTAAATAAATGTACACTAAAATGACTACACTAAATAAACTAAATTAACGTACACTAAAATGACTATGTACACTAGAAAATTAGTGACAACAATGGTATACCTTCGACCGTGTGTCCCCTGTTAGAAATATGCCCTAGAGGCAATAATAAATTGGTTATTATCATATTTCCTTGATCATGATAATCGTTTATTATCTATGCTATAATTATATTGATTGGAAACTCAGATACATGTGTGAATACATAGACAACACCATGTCCCTAGTATGCCTCTAATAAACTAGCTCGTTGATCAAAGATGCCTATGGTTTCCTAGTCATGGACATGAGATGTCATTTAATAACGGGATCACGTCATTAGAAGAATGATGTGATGGACAAGACCCAAACTACAAATGTAGCATATGATCGTGTCAGTTTATTGCTACTGTATTCTGCATGTCAAGTATATGTTCCTATGACCATGAGATCATGCAACTCACTGACGCTGGAGGAGGACCTTGTGTGTATCAAACGTCGCAATGTAACTGGGTGACTATAAAGATGCTCTACAAGTATCTCCAAGGGTATCTGTTGGGTTGGTATGGATCAAGACTGGGATTTGTTACTCCGTGTGACGGAGAGGTATCTCAGAGCCCACTCGGTAATGCAACATCACAATGAGCCTTGCAAGCAATGTGACTAAGTGTTACTCATGGGATCTTGTATTGCGAAACGAGTAAAGAGACTTGCCAGTAACGAGGTTGAACTAGGTATGGAGATACCGACGATCGAATCTCGGGCAAGTAACATACCGAAGAACAAAGGGAACATCATACGTGATTGGTTATTGACCGTAGAGGTGCCCTTGACATAGAGGTTCGATCGATAAACATCTTCGTAGAATATGTAGGAACCAATATGGGCATCCAGGTCCCGCTATTGGTTATTGACTGTAGAGGTGTCTCGGTCATGTCTACATAGTTCTCGAACCCGCGGGGTTTGCACACTTAAGGTTTGGTGACGTTTCGATAGTATAGAGTTATGCATGATGGTGACCTAAGGTTGTTCGGAGTCCCGGATGAGATCTCGGACATCACGAGGAGCTCCGGAATGGTCCGGAGGTAAAGATTGATATATAGGAAGTACTATTTTGGTCGCCGGAAAAGTTTCGGGCTCATCGGTAGTGTATCGGGAGTGCCGGTAGTGTACCGGGAGACCATCGGGAGGGGTATTTCGACCAAAGAGGCTACATGGGCTGTGGGAGAGTGAATACCAGCCCTTCGTAGGCTGGTGGAAGTCCCACACAAGGCCCATGAGGCTGGGAAGAAAAGCCCAAAGAGAAAAAGGTGGAAAAAGGCAAAAATAGGGTGAATCCTAGTCCTACTAGGATTGGAGGTGGAGTCCACCTCCCCCACCTGGTTCGGCCGACCCAAGGAGGCTTGGCCCTTGTGCCAAGTCGTCTCCTCCTCTCCTCCTATATATACTAGAGGGTTTTAGGGTTTTAGGGTTTTTGCACTAGATTTTTAGCTACGTGCTGCCCGTTCCTCTAGTGCATGGTTTCTCCTCTAGATCGGTTTTCTCCAGTGCTTAGGCGAAGCCCTGCCGGAATAGCTCCACCACCATCGTCGGAACGCCGTCATGCTACCGGAGAACTCTTCTACATCTCTGCTCTCTCTTGCTAGATCAAGAAGGTGGAGATTGTCATCAAGCTGCACGTGTGCTGAATGCGGAGGTGCCGTCAATTTGGCGCTAGATCGGAAGGACCGTGATCAAGATCGCGAGACGGATCGTGATGAGATCGCGGGACGGATCGTGATGAGTTTGCGGGACGCTCGGCGATTTGGATCGCGAAGACGTTCGACTACACCAATTGCGTTTCTTAACGCTTCCCGCTTAGGGATCTACAAGGGTATGTCGATCCACTCTCCCTCTCGTAGATGCTCATCACCATGGATAGATCTTGCGTGTGCGTAGGAATTTTTTTGTTTCCCATGCAATGTTCCCCAACATCCCCTTCTTCTTCCTCTCCACCTTCTTCTTCCTCTCCACCAAACCACCTCCTCACCAGCCACACCTCCTCCACCCCACCATGCTTCCTCCAAACGCACAAAAACTACCTCATGGCACAAAAAGATACCGTAGGCCGGTGGAGAAGGCTATGATTTATTGTTTCTATGGATTGAACAAAAAATGGGTGGAGGAGGGAGGAGATCGACGCGTGGTGGAAAATGGAAGAGAAAAACGAGAGAGAGAGAGAGAGAGAGAGAGAGAGAGAGAGAGAGAGAGGAACCAGCGACCCGAGGAGGAAGAAGGTCCCGGTCGGCCTTATCTAGGGGCTCTTCGCCCTCCTGGAGGCCGACGGGCCCTATTCAGCCGCCCGCAAGCCGACGAGTCTCTTTTCAGTCGCCTGGCGGGCCGATGGGCCCTCTTCGGTCGCCCACAAGCCGACGGGCACCTCTTCGGCCTCCCGCAGGCCGACAGGACCCTCTTCGGCCTACCAGATACCGACGAGGTACCATTTCTAATTTTGTTTTCAATTTGGGCATACGATATCCGAATTTGGTACAAAATCGGTAGTAGTTTTGAAAAAAATCCACTTCCTTCCCCTCCACTTTATCTTCCTCACGAAGTGTGTCGTCCACTCGTTTTTGTTTCTTTTCCCTTTCTCATTCGTCAAGCAGGGAGAGACAAGCAGCAGCATCACATCGGAGAAGGAAACAACCAGTCGGCCATGCCTGAATCAAAGCTCCGCCGTGGCTGCATTGAAGCTCCGCCGTGCTGCATAGCAGCTCATCCTGTCATCACCGCGCTCCACCGCGAGCATCTGCCATGGCCGTCGCGTGCTCCGTCGTAGCATCCCTGCTCTGCATCGTAGCCCCAGCCATGGCCGCCGCGTGCTACCTTGCAACACACATTCCCGACGACACTGCATCGCAGCATCCGCCGTCATCACCGGCGCTGCATCGTAGCAACCACCGCACCGCATCGACACTTCCGTCGTCGTCTACGGCGCCGCAGCACAGCAACAACCATGCTGCGTTGATGCTTTCGTCGTCGTCGCTGGTGCTTCATCGCCGCAACCACCGCGCCACGTCACCGCTTTCGTCATCATTGTCGACGCTGCATTGCAGCAACCATCGTGCCACGTCGACGCTTCTGTCGTCATCACCATGTGTTGCATCGCAACAACAACCATGGCCGTCGAGCGCTATTTACCGATGTTGCTATTGTCAACAACGAGCGGCAAACTGCTACTTGTGCTCGGGGAAGAAGGGAGCCATGGACCTACACTCGATGAAGGAAAGAAGGAAGCAATAAAGCATCGTTGACCTATCTGACTGCTTAGGCACGATGGATCAGACGGCTAATCAATTGGATGATTTGTAGCAGCCGCCATATAAACTATCCTTAATACTAACGCCCATGTGGCGCGAAGCAACATGGCCCAAACGTCTTCATTACCATCTATTTTGCCATGTCAAAGCAGATAACATCAACGAGAATCTTTTTAGTTTTCAGCTTAAAAATGTTTTATATGCTGATTAAAAAATCCAACTAAAAATCCGTTTTCACCATTAAATCTGCTTTGAAAGAACAACATGATCCCTTGGTGGTTTTGATAATTCATGACAACATACATTGTCTCTTCGACTAACACCTCTATCTAGTGTATTTCAGATAATAGTCCATGGAGAGTTGAGTTGGCAAAAGGAATGTGGAGATTGTGGAATCGACCCCAAGATTCAAGGAAATAGGTTGGCCAAGATTCAAGCAAGAGGACTCTACATTTTACATTTGTGGGAAATCACTTTGAGTCTATAGGAAAGCCAATAGTATTAAAAGGGGGTAATGTTTTGATGGTAAACAATATGCTCACACGTGGAGATGTGAGAGTCACCAAAACATCCACAAACTCTCCCACCAAAGTCTGTCCTAAGCCAAATATGCAAATCGGTGCAACCTACATTCCTATCCCGGTGCCACCGAGTTCAAATCCCTAGACAGACTCAGCCAAACCCTAACACTTCGGTGCAGCCGAAACTGCACTCAGTGCCATCGAGTTAGGTTGCCTCTTTCTGTTACGCAAGTTCTCATTTTTGGTCCGATCAAGAATGGTGAATCGACGTCACCGAGGTTGGTAAATCTGACCATTGGTCACCTTGTCGGTGCAACCGAGAATTGTATATTGGTCCCTCCGAGATTCAAAAGTTGCCACTTTTAGTCACTTCGTTACCACTGAGATTTACACATCGGTGTCACCGAGTCTGACTTATTGTGAGTAATGGTTGTATATTTGGGGATGCCTATATATACCCCTTCACCACCACACACTCGAAAGAGAAGCACTCAGAACTATTCCATACCTATCCTACTCAGTTTTCTGAGAGAGAACCATCTACCCTTGTGTTGAGGTCAAGATCTTCCACTCCAACCATATGGATCTTGATTTCTAGCCTCCCTAGGTTGCTTTCCACCAATCCCATCTCTTCTACCAAGACAAATCTGTGAGAGAGAGATTGTGTGTTGAGGAGTCTATCATCTTGAAGCACAAGAGCAAGGAGTTCATCGTCATTACCGAGCCTATTACCTTTTGGAGGGTGGTGCCTCCTAGATTGGTTAGGTGTCACTTGGGAGCCTCCTAGTTCGTGTTGTGGAGTGAACCAAGAAGTTTGGAAGGGCAAGAAGGTCGCCTACTTCGTGAAGATCTACCCATAGTGAGGCTAATCCTTCGTGGACGGAAGCCGTATGGAATAGTCAAGGTTGCTACTTCGTGGACCCTTATGGGTGGAGCCCTCCATGGACTCTTGCGACCGTTACCCTCCGTGGGTTGAAGACTCCATAAACGTGGACGTACGATAGCACCACCTATTGGAACCACGGGAAAATCTTTGTGTCTTCTATTGTGTTTGATCTTCCTATCCCATCTGTTTACTTACATGTGCAATGTCTTTACTTTCCGCTGCCATATTTGTAGACATGGATGTGTAGGGCTGCTAGACTTGCTAGACTTGTTAAAACTATTAAAATCTGCCAACCAAATAACTTGGGAAAAGGTTAGTTTTAAATCACTGCTAGTAGTCTATCCACCCCCCTCTAGACATGCCTCTCTCGATCCTACAAGTGGTTCAGAGCATTGGTCTCCATTGCTTCAGTTTAATCACCGTGGAGGAAGATGGATGTGTCTAGAGTAGAGAGTTTGAGTTGTAGAGTACCCATTCTTAATGGAGAGTACTATAGTCAGTGGAAGAATGCCATGATTGATATATTCAGTAGATTCCATTTGACTAAATATATTGAAAATCCATATGTTCTCCCCATTGATGAATTGCATCCCACACACGAAGAGGAAATTAACATGCTTGGTAACCTAAGAACTGTCAATCTTATTATTAGAAGTTTACCAAGATTCGTGCTTTCTCAAATGAATAACTTTGCATGTGCTTATACCTTATGGACCGATTTGGAGAAACGATATCCAAATCTTTCCCTAGGAAATCATGATGAAATTCTTCATAAAACTGTTGCCTTTAACAAAATGAAGCCTAGTGATCCAAACTTTGATAAATGCCTATTTGAGCTCCGTGATCTTATGTGTGCTAAAGGAGATGTCACCACTATCAACAACATTATCTTTGAAGCCATTCGCATTCATAAACTTGAGCATTGTCATGATCACTATTCTAACGAATCCCTTGTTCTTTATGACCAGGATTTCCCACTTGATGATTACAATGTGGAACTTGGCCACTATGAAGAAGATGAGTTGTTCAACATCGAGTATGAGAAGATCATGAAGAATCTGAGTCTTATGGCAAACTTTATAGATTACATGTCCGGATGAAAAGAGTGGATTCTTGACGGCGAATGTGCTGATCATATGACCGGTGATAGAGACATGTTACAACAGATCACGCCTAATCAAGGTCCGCGACGGTACGTGACATTTGGAGACAACTCTAAGGGTAAGGTACTTGACCTTGGTAAGGTGGCCATATCCCATGATAGTTCTATTCAAAATCTTATGCTTGTTGAATACCTTGGCTACAATCTTCTTTCCGTATCTAGACTTGTCGACTTCGGTTTCAATGTTGTATTCACGAAAGTCGATTGCCAAGTGTTTCGTCAAGATAATCAGAAAATGGTCTTTACCGGTTTCCGTAGAGGTGATCTATACATTGTTGATTTCACTAAGAGATCCAAGCCTCACACTTGTTTAATTGCAAAATCATCTAAAGGTTGGGTTTGGCATAGAAGACTTGGACATGTAGGCATGCGAAATCTAGAAAATCTAATCAAAGGTGATCATATACTTGGTGTTAAAGATGTTATCCTTGACAAAGATATACTTTCCGGTGCTTCTCAAGCTGGAAAGCAAGTAGGTGGAAGTCATCTAGTTAAGAATATCATGACTACTAGGAGACCACTCGAGTTACTTCACATGGATCTTTTTGGTCCCAATGCTTACAAGAGTCTTGGTGGAAATTCCTATGGTCTAGTTATAGTTGATGATTTTTCCAGATTTACATGGGTATTCTTTCTTGATGATAAGTCGGAGGTTTAAAAGATCTTCAAGAACTTCACTCGCAAAGCGCAAAATCAGTTTGAAGTGAAGATCAAGAAGGTTCGAAGCGATAATGGATCGGAGTTCAAGAACACCCATGTGGATACCTTTCTTGACGAAGAAGGTGTCTCACATGAGTTCTCGGCTACGTACACACCTCAACAAAATGGAGTTATTGAGAGGAACAACTGGACGCTCATTGAGATGGCAAGAACGATGCTTCACGAATACAAGACGCCAAGACACTTTTGGGCAGAAGCCGTTGAAACAACATGTCATGAAACAAACCGATTTTACTTGCACACGTTTCTCGGTAAAACGGCATACGAGCTACTCATCGGTAACAAACCCCAAGTCGGATACTTTCGGGTATTTGGCTCAAAGTGCTACATTCTTGATAAGCATCATCGTACTAAATTTGCTCCTGAATCTTATGAAGGATTCCTACTTGGTTATGGATCAAACTCTCACACTTACCGTGTCTACAACAACTTCACTCGAAAAATTGAAGAGACGGCAGATGGGAAGTTTGATGAATATAATGGTACGCAAGTCGAACAATTGCCAAATGATGTAGGTGATAAGGATCCTTCGTAAGCCATACTAGATCCACCCATTGGCAAAATTCGTCTCATGGAGGTGAAGGAGAGTACTTCATCAACTCAAGTGGAAGCCCCCACTTCACGTCAAGGTGAACCTCAACACGACATGGAGGCATCCACGAGCGGTACACGACAAGATGATGAAGAGGAGGAAGTGCATCATGAGGATCCACCACAACCACCTTCATTACCACCTCAAGGGAATGACACCTTCAACAATAACGAAGATGAATGAGATGATAATGAAGAAGAAGAAGCTCCACCATCCAACAATCGGAAGCTGATCCGTGTTCGAGCTCAATGGACCAAGAACCATCCCCTAAACCAAATCTTTGGTGACATACAAACAGGGAGAATCACTCGCTCTAAAACCCGTCTAGCTAACTTTTGTGAGGATTATTCCTTCATATCTAGCATTGAGCCTTTAAAGGTAGAACAAGCTCTTGAAGACGCGGATTGGGTGAACGCAATGCATGAAGAGCTACACAACTTCGAGAGGAACGAAGTGTGGACACTCGTGGAGAAGCCCGAATATGAGCACAACATCATCGGAACCAAATGGGTGTTTCAGAACAAACAAGACGGAGATGGTCAAGTTGTACTCAACAAGGCTCGTCTCATAGCTCAAGGATATACGCAAGTCGAAGGTATGGACTATGGTGAGACCTATGCCCCCGTTGCTAGACTTGAAGCTATTCGTGTTCTTCTTGCCTATGCTAATCACCATGATATCACACTTGATCAAATGGACATCAAAAGTGTATTTTTAAATGGTGAAATAGAGGAAGAAGTCTATGTTAAGAAACCACCTGGTTTTGTGAATCCTATGAAACCTAATCATGTTTACAAGCTTTGCAAATCTCTTTATGGTCTTAAGCAAGCCCCTCGTGCTTGGTATAAATGCTTAACGAAGTTTCTCATCGAAAAAGGTTTTGAAATTGGTAAAATTGATGCAACCTTGTTCACTAAGAGAGTTAATGGAGAATTATTTGTATTCCAAATTTATGTGGATGATATTATCTTTGCTTCCACTAACCCTCAATGTAGTGAAAGATTTGTAAGGTTGATGTCCGAGAAGTATGATATGTCTATAATGTGTGAGCTGAAATTCTTTCTTGGATTGCAAATCAAGCAATCAAGAGAAGGAACGTTCATCTCTCAAACTAAGTATACCAAGGACTTGATCAAGAAGTTCAACATGCAGGATTGTAAAGGTATTAAAACTCCTATACCCACCAGTGGACATGTTGACCTTACCAGGGAGGATGAACCGGCTGATCAAAAGGTTTATCGGTCTATGATTGGTTCACTATTATATCTGTGTGCATCTCGTCCCAATATTATGCTTAGTGTTTGCATGTGTGCTAGATATCAAGTTGTACCTAAAGAGTGTCATCTTTTGGCTGTGAAACGTATTGTGAGATACTTGATACAAACACCAAACTTTAGCATTTGGTATCCCAAGGGATCTTCTTTTAATCTTGGTGGCTATTCCGATTTGGACTATGCCGGAGACATGGTTGACAGAAAATCCACCTTGGGTACTTGTCAATTTTTAGGTAGATCTCTTGTGTCTTGGTCCTCTAAGAAACAAAACTCGGTATCTCTATCTACTGCCGAAGCTGAGTATATTGTTGCTGGATCTTGTTGTGTGCAATTACGATGGATGACACAAATGCTTAAGGATTATGGCATTCATGTTAAAAATGTTCCATTACTTTGCGACAATGAAAGTGCTGTTAAAATTGGACATAATCCTGTGCAACATTCTCGGACCAAGCATATTCAAGTTCGACATCATTTCATTCATGATCATGTTGCCAAAGGAGATATCAATCTTAAGCATGTTTGCACTAACAAACAATTGGCCGATATCTTCACCAAGCCACTTGATGAGAAAACATTTTGTCATTTGAGGAGTGAGTTGAACATCATTGATGCTTCAAATTTGAGCTAGACTCACTCGATTGCAAGCAAGGGCATGAGCTTTATTATTATCTCCATGTTCCCGTAACTCATTAACATATGCCATGGAATTCTATGCTCCCTTGTATTGCATCTAACCTTTTGTAGGTACTTGGAAAAACTTCATTCCACAAGATTTCCATCAACTCCAATCATAAGAAATCTTGTCATTACCAAGTATCCACAACCTCTCTGGATGATGGAAGGAAGAAGACAACAAAAGCATATACTTGACATATACTTCATCGTAGTTGCAAAATCTATAAGTGGTATCACGTCAATAGGATATATCCATTGTTCTTACTTGCATGGCAAACCTTTGTAGGTGATGAGTGTACTAGAACGAGAAGGATTGCTTCAAATTCAAGATGATCTTCATCAACCTCGAGCATCCTCAACAAGTTCACCTACGAGCAACGTCATCAACATCATTCAAGGTATGTACTCATATCCTTGAAAAGGCTTTACTCCAAGACATGGGCTAAAGCAACTCAAGTGATATGAAGAAATCAAAATGCTTAATTGAAAAATGGTAACCCCATTTCGAGCTTAAACGATGAGTATGACCTACGATCAAGCATTCTTGTTTGGCTCATAAGTCAATATACTCTAATATAGGTGACCTAGCCACCGCCCATCATTTAGTTAAGAATCTTGCATGGTTTGCTCTCTATTTGTATGATTTCTCGTAACCACTCAAATCTTATCTATTTGATGTCCTTTGTAAATCTTTCGTTTGTTTTTCTTTTTGAAAGATTTTCGTTTGTCTCTCTGAAAACAGAATCTTGGTTAATCTTTTAGAGACACAGATATAGATAACTCGGTCCTACCGAACCTGCAGATGAGCTGCACTACACAATCTCGGTACTATCAATTTATTTATCCCGGTGTCACCAATTTTCTTTTTCTTTCAAAATCTGAGTTTCTTTGATATTGCTTCTTTGTTTCTGTTTCTGAGATCTTCTTATTCTTTCGATGACCCCTTCTTAAAAAAATTATATATATATATATATATATATATTTAGGGGGAGAAGAACACACAATACTTTGGGGAAGAAATTCTTTATTCAAGGATCCCTAGCTCCAAGGAGAAGAAACCTTAAATTTGCCAAAGGGAGAGAAGTTACATTCAATGATTCCCTTAGTCTTTTAAATGGACCCTACTTTCAATGACCCTTGATCTCTAGGATTCCTTCCTTATCAATGATCCCTATCACTCGATGAAGGGAGGAAGCAACGAAGCAGCGTTGACCTATCTGACTGCTTAGGCACGATGGATCAGACGGCTACCGACCCGACTAATCTCTCCAGAAAATCAATCGGATGGTTTGTAGCAGCCGTTGTGTAAACTATCCTAAATACTAACGCCCAAACGTGTGGCGCGAAGCAACATGGCCCAGACATGTTCATTACCATCTAATTTGCCACGCCAAAGCAGATGAGATCAACGAGAATCTTTTTGGTTTTTGGCTTAAAAATGTTTTATCTCCTGATTAAAAAATCCAACTAAAAATCCGTTTTCACCGTTAAATCCATCTCGACGAGATCTTCATAACTAGATCCCATGTTGATATGTTTCGATGAAAAAAAATGGGAAAAGTTGCCATGATGTTTACACTGTAGTTGCCATAGTGTTTACACTAAAATTGCCATGACATGTTCTATCTATTTTTTCTTCTAGATTTAAAACTATTGCTATATTTTCAACTACTTTTTACGACAATTTTTATTAATTGGCCATGGAAATTTTTAGTAAAAGTAATTCACCATGGCAATTTTAGTTTATGGTTCATGGCAAGTCTAGTTTCTTAATTCCCCGTATTATAATATGTCAAATTTTACATTTAAAGTAGAAGAAAAACTAGCTGAAACATATCATGACCACTTCAGTGTAAACAGCATGGCAATTCATGTGCAATAGACATGACAACTTTTAACCAAAAAAAGTCATCGAAATATATAAACATGGGATCTAGCACTACTAGGAGAAAGCCTAGCATTAGCGATTGTTTTCCCCTTATTAGTAGCGCTGGTCGCAGCGCTACAGCAAATTGCTTAGCAGTAGCGCTGAAAAACCAGCGCTACTGTTAAGTACTGTTAGCAGTAGCGCTGTTGTACAACAAGCACTACTGCTAAACCAGCGCCACTGCTACAACTCACCAGCGCTACTTCTAAGCCAACATTGCTAAGATTTAGTTCCCCTCTACTTATTTGTGCATGCTCTATGCGGTAGTTTCATATCACAATAAACATACATTATTCTTATCATATCATACACATATAGGAGACTTGTCATACCACCACCATCATCATCCAACACAAATATCATCACAACTCAAAAATAGTGATAAACATAAAATAATTAAGGAAGTTCCTCATACCCAAACTAATTAACTAGAGCGATTGATGATTATCCCTACTATTAATATTAATACAATACTATTAAACCTTAAACCAAAGCTTAATATTACTACAACACTATTAATGAGCAGAATCTAGTGGTGGTGGGGGCATTCTCGCCGGAAGTATCCTGACCACACTTCCCCATCAGTCTCTCTGAGCTGGGCACGATGATTTTACTTGACTTAGCGCCCATTCCATAACCAAGTGGGGACTACTCTAAGGCGGCATCTGAGCATGCTCTACATCGTTGGCCTCCTTGAAGATGATGTCTACCGTCCATTTTAGTTGTGTTTCGACATTAGCCTTGCATAGATTGACCCAGTGCTCCCATTTAGTACACTGAGTATCTCGAAACATATTCTCTGCCTCTTTCATCTCCCGTATAATTTCTCTCCATCCGAATGCTGCATCGTCAATCCTTTTTCCTCGTGCCAACAACTCCCTCCACCACTCCAACTCCTGTTCACGAGAACGTCTAGGAGACATGGGAATCCCTATAAATTTGGCATCACATTTGCTTAAAAATGGACATATTAAGTAGGCATCACATAGAACAAATCTCATGAAGAAATCAGATCCATCCATCCATCTTAGTAGACATCACATATTAAGTAGACATCACATAGAGCAAATCTCATGAAGAAATCAGATCCATCCATCCATCTAAGAAGACATCACATATTAAGTAGACACCACATATTAAGTAGACATCACATATCATGAAGAAATCATATTAATCCATCTAACCATCTAAATGCATCCATTCACGTCATCCATCCATATAACCATATAAATTTCATCCATCCATCCATCTAACCATCTAAATTTCATCCATCCATTCATCTAACCATCTAAATTTCATCCATCCATATGGGAGAGAGGAGGTAGAGGGAGAGATACCGCTGCGTGGATGGCCGGGATGGGGAGAACGGACGCATGGGGATGACCGGGAGGGGAGCCGACACGTGAGGATGACCGGGAGGGGAGCCGCCGTGTGGGGGAGAGCCCGAACGAGGAGCCACCGAGTGGAGATGATCACGACGGGGAGCCGCCGCGTGGGAGCTACCGCATGGGGAGGGCTGGGATGGGGAGGCCGCCACGTCGGAGCGCCGGCGCGAGGATATGGTGCGACGGTGCAAGGATGAGATCGATCTGAGAGTGAGGAGCGAGGGGCGCGTTGGGGAAGATGATAAATAGAGGGACCCAGTTAGCAGCAACGCTGGACGGGAACAGCGCTACCGTTACACTATTAGTTGTAGCGTTGCCCCCTGACAGTCGCTACTACTACCATTCGCCCCCCGTCGGTCGATATGGGACCGGTTAGTAGTAGCGCTGGTTAATAATACAGCGCTACTGCAAATTAGCAGCAGTGGTTTTATTTTGCCAGCGCTACTAGTAGGCTCCTGTCTATACGGTTTCTCCTACTAGTGTAGTTTCGAAGATCACGTCGCGATGGATTTAATGGTGAAAACGGATCTTCAAGCGGATTTTTCATTTATGAGATAAACCATTTTAAAAAGGGAAAAGATAACGCCCACACGTGTGGCCGTTTGCATCTTGCCCACACGCATGGATCAAACTTTATGCCAAAGGGGGAGAATATCAAAGCTTCATGCTAAAGGGAGAGTTACATGCTTATGCAAAGGGGGAGATATGATTTAGGTGGAGAGGAAAATATCAAAAGTTCACACTTATATAATAAAGGAGAGAAACAACAATGCAGGGGAAGAAAACTACATTTGGAGAAAAGTCTCAAGTGAACAAAGGATTGCTTTTCTCACCCTATCCGATCCCAATATCTACATGCTAAGATTCACGGGGAGAGGATGTACTACCATATTTATATCAAAGGGGAGAAAAGATGTAATAGATTAATGCTAAAGGTGGAGACATATCAATCTTAATGATTGTCATATTTTATATGTTCTCTACATCTTGGTACTTGTTGAGTTCTATTGTTTTTGTTTAGTAGAATTCTCTTGTGTTACCTAACATTGTTTTCTCAAGTGTGTCTATACTACTAGAATGCTCAAGAACTCAAGGTAAGTATATGCATCATATCTTTGATCAACATGATCTCCTGCTTCTTGCACATATTGTTTGCAAGAGTGAAGTCTTGATCAAGGATATACATTTCATTCACATATATTGATGCATATAGCCAAGATACACATGACTCTTATATCCCTTCCATTCATATGCGTGTCCATGCATTCCAAAGCAACTATCCTTTAAAGGACTGCACACATTTAGGGGGAGGAAATCTAAGTCATGTGTTTCTCAAGCCTTCATTTTATTCATGCATATCTTTAATTGAAGCTTTGATTGTATGTTGTCATCAATTACCAAAAAGGGGAGATTGAAAGCACAACATGCTCCCTTTGTGGTTTTGATAATTCATGACAACATACATTATCTCTTTGACTAACACCTCTATCTAGTGTATTTTAGATAATAGTCCATGGAGAGTTGAGTTGGCAAAAGGATTGTGGAGATTGTGGAATCATCCCAAGATTCAAGGAAATAGGTTGGCCAAGCTTCAAGCAGGAGGACTCCACATTTTACATTTGTGAGAAATCACTTTGAGCATATAGGAAAGCAAATACTATTAAAGGGGGTAAAGTTTTGATGGTCAACAATATGCTTATACGTGCACAAGTGACAGTCACCAAAACATCCACAAACTCTCCCACAAAAGTCTGTCCTAAGCCAAACATGCAAATCGGTGCAACCAACATTCCTATCCCGGTGCCACAGAGTTCCAAACCCTAGACAGACTCAACCAAACCCTAACACTTCGGTGTAGCCGACACTGTACTCGGTGCCATTGTGTTGGGTTGCCAACTTTCTGTTACGCAAGTTCTCATTTTTGGTCCGACCGAGAATGGTGAATCGGCATCATCGAGATTGGTAAATCTGACCGTTGGTCACCTTGTCGGGGCAACCGAGAATTGTATACCGGTCCCTTCGAGATTCAAAAGTTGCCACTTTTAGTCACTTCGGTACCACCTAGATTTACACATCGGTGTCACCGAGTCTGACTTATTGTGTGTAACGGTTGGATTTTTGGGGATGCCTATGTATACCCCTTCATCACCATCCACTCGAAAGAGAAGCACTCAGAACTATTCCATAACTATCATACTCAGTTTTCTCAAAGAGAACCACCTACCCTTGTGTTGAGGTCAAGATCTTTCACTCCAACCATATGGATCTTGATTTCTAGCCTCCCCAAGTTGCTTTCCACCAATCCCATCTCTTCTACCAAGCCAAATCTGTGTGAGAGAGATTGTGTGTTGAGGAGTCTATCATCTTGAAGCACAAAAGCAAGGAGTTCATCGTCATTACCGAGCCTATTACCTTTTGGAGGGTGGTGCCTCCTAGATTGGTTAGGTGTCGCTTGGGAGCCTCCTACTTCGTGTTGTGGAGTGAACCAAGAAGTTTGTAAGGGCAAGGAGATCGCCTAATTCGTGAAGATCTACCCATAGTGAGGCTAATCCTTTGTGGACGAAAGTCATATGGAATAGTCAAGGTTGCTACTTCGTGGACCCTTATGGGTGCAGCCCTCCGTGGACTCTCACGACCGTTACCCTCCGTGGGTTGAAGACTCCATAAACGTGGACGTACGATAGCACCACCTATCGGAACCACAGGAAAAATCTTTGCATCTCCTATTGCGTTTGATCTTCCTATCCCATATGTTTACTTACATGTGCAATGTCTTTACTTTTCGCTGCCATATTTGTAGACATGGATGTGTAGGGCTGCTAGACTTGCTAGACTTGTTAAAACTATTAAAATCTGCCAACCAAATAACTTGGGAAAAGGTTAGTTTTAAATTACTGCTAGTAGTCTATTCACCCCCCCCCCCCCCGCTCTAGACACGCCTCTCTTGATCCTACAACACGCCCGTTTCCTTTCCCACACCCAAAGTTGTCACTTGCCATGTGTTTTAAAGGGTACATGGCAACTGCCCCTAGTGTGCTTGTAAACAGATGGCAACTCTCTCTTTATCCGAACATGTTATTTTGCCATGTCTTTTTGTAGTGTTACATGGCAAGTGTATAGTGTTAGTAGGTGGTAACTCCTAAATGTTTTAAATCATGTCATGGCAACAGCTACAGCTGTCCAGAAATGTCATCTGGCACTTGACCTGACATGGCAATTGCAGTTGAGCAACCTTGACAACTGTAGTTGTTAGACATGGCAACTGTAGTTCAACAACATGGCAACTATAGTTAAATGAACATGGAAGAGGGTCCGGAGCATGGCAACTACGGGAAGGCACGCTCACTGTCATGCGGGCGTGCAGGACCATGAGGTAGAAGGCCAGACGTGCGGGCGTGTGGGTGTTACCAGTTTTGCCCACACGTACCGTCTGGACAGGACCGCAAGACAGGGAGACTGAGCATGTGGGCATTACTTGTTTTGCTCACACACACGCGTGTGGGCTGGTTCTCTTACATACCACACAAAACGTGTGGCCAGACTCCTTATCGCCCACATGTGTGGGTGTTATTGGGACCCTTTAAAAAGTAGAAATCCAAAAAGATTCTCACATGCATGTATTAGGTGACATGAACACAATTTTTGTGTTATAGATGTGTGGGCGGATGTTGCTCCCACCACACGTGTGGGCATTATCGCGAATCTAAACTGTTCATATCCGTTGGGAGCCTATGTCTTTGCACACTCTGTTCCTCCTCATGCACTCTAGGAGTCTACCGCTACCATCGCAACCCCCCGAACCCCACCTGGTACTTGCCCGGCCTCTGTCGCTCCATCCAGTCGCCTCACCATCAAGAAATATAGGATAGTTGAGCATGGCGGACGGCTGGATGCATGGCTTGGCTTTGGTGTCCCGACGTGCAACTACAGCTCCTAGCTGCGTGCTTAGGCGGTCAACGGCTGGCGCGTGGAGTGGTTGCTCCGTTAAGCACGGCAACGCGATGTTGTTGCACCGCTTCAAGATATTCCTGTTGCCGCTCTCCTGCAGCACGTGCTTAAGAGGAGAGGGAGGTTGTGATTCAGAGGTGGACAAGACGACGGAGATCGACAATGCATACCAGAGGAGGGGAGAGGCGAGGAAGAGGAGCCCGCAAGAGAGAGGATAAGGTTGCAGGAGCGCTACGAAAGAGACCGGTTCCGCATCGTCCAGTCAATTTGGAGGTTTCACCCCATTCCGGATCTGGGCTGAATATTCAGTTCGTGGGAACGAAGTGATGACCGCTCCACTAGGAACATGTTGGATCCATGACATTCCAGCCCATAACTACAGCCAAACACACCCAAAGTGAGCTGCGTGTGCACCCCCCTCTTTGCTACCTTGTCATTCTTTGGCCTGTTTTTGGTACGATCATCGTCCTGCTCACTTCTCACGATCATTATCCGGCTACGCCCCTGGACTTGACAAGTGACAACTCTATATATGACCATCTGAGCATGCATGGGTCACTTGTATCAATCAAGCAAATCAGGGTTGGTCACAAATACCACTACATATGAATCCTGGAGCAGAAGTGGGCAGAGGCACTCCAGTAGAAGTTTCTAAAACTGTTTGTATGTAAATGGAACTATGAATAATAAGGCGCTTGAGACTATGACAGTTGCAGAAATAGAAGTCGCTACATCGTACAGGCTGCAACCACGAAAAAATCATACAATCCTCTTTAAGTTTTTTTAGAAAAGGAGGCATCAGAGCGATGCATGCGACCACTTTATTAAAAAGCAAATAGTTTCACAAAGTCTCCAAAGTCACAAAAAGTAAAAAATGCTCACAATGAGCTAAGACTAAGGAATCAGGACAGCCACAACCAGCGGCAAAAATAGATAGGAAACTAAACACCTATCCTATTACATGACCTCCATCCAAACCGGTTGAAGATATCCTCTGCTATCGTCTCCCAGCGGACATACCTAATAACCATACACTCCCTGGCATCCATCGGAGTGAGTAACGACCACATATGGATTAACGTAGTGTCCCGAAAGATAACCTGCAAGAGATGAAAATTTGATATTCTGTTAAAAACCAAATCGTTCCTGCAGTTCCATATAGCCCATAATAACGCACATACGGCCACATGGATGTGTCTCGCTGTTTCTATGTCTACTCCATTAAGCCACGTCCCAAATAACGTGTGAATGCTAGACGGAGAAACAATGTTAAACGCTATATGGATAGACCGCCATAAAATTTTGGCTAAAGGGCACTCAAGAAATAGGTGTTTGATAGATTCATACTGATCAAAGAAGCTACACCTTCTATATCCTGACCAGTTTCGTTTTGCCAAGTTGTCCTTAGTGAAAATGACTTGTTCATGGACAAACCACATGAACACTTTAATTATTAAAGGCACTTTGACTTTCCAGATATGCACCGGTCAAGGGATAGAGACCGAGTTAATAATATCCAGATACATGGTCTTTACCGAAAGCACTCCATTCTTGGTTAGTTTCCAGTGCAACTGATCTGGCTGTTGAGAGAGGTGGACATCCATCAATCTTCTCATAAGATGGATCCAAGCTTCCCAATGGTTTCCCTCTAGGGTCCCTTTGAATTGAATATTTAGAGGATTGGACTGTAATATTGTTGCAACATAGGCATCTTTACGCTGAACAATATTATAGAGAGAAGGATATTGGATAGCTAGCGGCGTCTCCCCTAGCCACGTATCCTTCCAGAATCTCGTCGAAATACCATTACCAACGATAAATTTCGTCCTGTGGAAGAAGGCTGATTTAACTCTCATCAATACTTTCCAAAAGGGCGAATCGGTTGGCCTGATCGTCACCTGTGATAAGGTCTTAGAATGAAGGTATTTACTTCGCAGAATCTGGGCCCATGTGGCACTGGTCTATACAGATAACTTGTACATCCATTTGCTGAGTAAGCACCTGTTCTTCATCTCTAAATTTTCAATGCCAAGACACCTTGGTATTTCGGCCTACAAATAATATCCCATTTAGCAAGTCCGTATTTCCGTTTTAACTCGTCAATCTGCCAGAGAAAATGCGATCGATAGAAGTCCAATCTTTTCTGTAGCCCTACTGGTACCTCAAAGAAGGACAAGAGAAACATTGGCATACTCGTGAGCACCGAATTAATGAGAATTAGTTGGCCTCCATACGACATAAGTTTGCCCTTCCAGCAACTTAGTTTCTTTTCAAATCGGTCTTCAATACACTTCCATTCCATGTTAGAGAGCTTGCGATGGTGAATCGGTATGCCGAGATATGTGAAAGGCAGCGAGCCCAACCCACAAGCAAACAGTTGTTTGTAAGCTTATTGTTCATATTTAGATCGTCCAAAGCAGAACAATTCACTCTTATGGAAGTTAATCTTTAACCCTGACAACTGCTCGAATAAGCATAATACAAGCTTCATATTTCTTGCTTTCGCCAGATCATGCTCCATGAAGATGATAGTATCATCTGCATACTATAGAATGGATACTCCACCATCCACGAGATGCGGGACAAGACCACCTACTTGGCCATTTTCTTTATCTCTTCCTATGAGAACTGTCAACATGTCTACCACAATGTTGAACAAGATAGGTGACATCGGGTCTCCCTGTCTTAGACCCTTGTGTTTCTAAAAATAATGACCTATGTCATCATTGACTTTTATTTCAACACTGCCTTGTTGTGTGAAAGACTCTACCTGCTTTCTCCAGGATTGATCGAATCCTTTCATCCGCAATGCCTACTGAACAAATGGCCACTTATCCTTATCATACGCTTTCTCAAAATCCACCTTAAAAACCACTCCATCTAGTTTTTTCATGTGGATCTCATGGAGTGTCTCATGAAGGACCACAACCCCTTATAGGATGTTTCTGTCCGGCATGAAGGCTATTTGAGATGGTTGCACCACAGTATGTGCAATCTGCGTCGGACTGTTAGTCCCCA
Organism: Hordeum marinum; assembly: GCA_022496015.1. Taxonomy (NCBI): domain Eukaryota; kingdom Viridiplantae; phylum Streptophyta; class Magnoliopsida; order Poales; family Poaceae; genus Hordeum; species Hordeum marinum. The sequence goes on from CM039678.1 coordinate 43,258,672, forward strand.
CCTTGGTGAAGATTTTAAAACTTAAGTTAAGAAAACATATCGGCCGGAACTGCTCAATTCGCACCGTCTCTGTCTTCTTAGGGAGCAAAGTAACCATTCCAAAATTTAAGTGAAATAGCTGCAAATGCCCAAAAACAAATCATGGAACATTGGAAGCAAATCACCCTTAATAATGTGCCAACACTTTTTATAAAACTCTGTCGGAAAGCCATCTGGCCCAGGCGCTTTATTATTCTTCATCTGTGAAATTTCCTCAAACACCTCTTTCTCCGAAAATGGTCCATATAAGATCTCATTCTCATCTGTCACAAGTTGAGGAATATCCTCAACCCTGGATTCATATAGGGACACAAAACTATCCTCAGGTGCCCCGAACAACTGCTTGTAATAATCAGTAATGCATAGTTTTAAGTTCTCCTGACCCAAGATCGTCCCCTCATCTTGCTCGAGCTGAAATTTTTTCTTCTTGCGATGCTTGCCATTTGCAATCATATGAAATAATTGCGTTTTATCATCCCCTTGGACGATTTTTTGCACTTTAGCTCTAAGCGCCCATTTCAATTCTTCCTCTCGCAGTAATTCTTTCAGTCTCAGTTCCGCCTCCACTTTAGCCTCCAAGTCTCTGGTATTTAAAATGAAGGACTCGGCCTTTATATCTAAGTCATCTATAATATTAAGGAGCCTTTCCTTTTTGACCTTATATACGCCACTCAAATGTTTGGCCCAACCTCGAAGGAACTGTCTTAAGTGTCTAATCTTATTGTACCATTTTTCTAGATTCGATCTCCCACCTGAATCTTTTGCCCACTCACGTGCAACCAGATCCAAGAAACCTTCTGTCCCAAACCATGCTAATTCAAAGGAGAAGATATTTTTATTCCTCACATGAGTCGCCTCCCCAGAGTCAACAAGAAGTGGGGTATGATCCGAGATCGCTCGCGTCAACACCTGGACCGTTACCAGGGGAAACTTCTCCTCCCAATCCACACTGGTAAGAACACGATCCAACTTCTCATAAGTCGGACTTGGTAGTGTGTTGGCCCACGTATATTTTCTGCCAGAAAGCTCGATCTGCCGTCAAAGTTATCATTGTTCTTTTCATCCCGCCTTTTAATAATGTTCAAATCACCCCCAACCAGAATTGGGAGCCGTTCATCTCCGCAAATATCAACTAGGTCAGATAGAAAATCTGGCTTTCGCTCAGGTTGCGCAGCTCCATACACTGCCACAAGTGCCCATCGGAACCCATCAACCTTTGACCTAACCCGAAATTTAACCGCAAATTCTCCCAAAATAACGCTGCTAACCTCCAAGGTTTTGCACTTGACCCCAAGTAAAATACCATCGCATCTTCCTCTTGGGGGTAAGCAATGCCAATCAAAATCAACACCTCCCGATAGGGTGCCAAGAAACTGAGATGTAAAATTATCTCTACCATTTTCGGAGAGGGCTACGAAATCTAAGTTGTGCTCTATATATGCATTCGCCAGGAACCTTCATTTAGCGAAGTCCATCAGACCTCTGCTATTCCAAAAGATCCCTTTCATATTTCACCATAGAATTTTTTAGCAGTCCGGATTCTAGCGCTTCTGCGTACAGCTGAATCCGAAGAAATCTTCCGGTTCCACTTGCGCTTGGGCTTGTTTTGCTCATCAACTCCGTCTATACCTCCGAGCTCAGTGAGTTTACATGCCTCTGGGTCGACGGGAGCTGAAACCTCTTGAGATTCAAAACTCTCATCTCTCTCATACTGGGCGAGAGATGGCACAAGGTCCTCACAGAAAGTGTCAAGTACCCTAACACCCAATGCATCAATCTACGAATCACTTAAAGGTTTAACGACCACTAAGTTTCTAATCACCTCCTAGCTTTTTCCGCCTCAAGATCAAGTAAGTCATTAACATATTTGGGAGTTTCTTTTCCATTACTACCTAAAGAGATACCCAACTGATTTGCATTATTCATAATCTCTTCCTCCGAAAAATGCAAAATAGAATTGATAGCATTGACTGACATACCTGTGGTGACCTCAATATCACGAAGCTTAGCTGCCCGCATAGCGTGCCCTAGCTGCAGGTCGTTAATGTCTGGCTGATCCTGTAGGCAGCCGCTCATGCGTCTACCTTCAGATCTGGGGTCCGGGATCCCTCCAAAGGCAACAATGTCGTTGTGAGTAGGCCCAACCGGGTTAAGGCCACCTGCCTGCATCCCCGCTGGGTGAACTCCCACCACTGTTGTAGTTCCAAGAACGGCCACCAAGCTCCTCTGAGCAATACGCACACTTGTCGGCATGGGAGCCTCTGTCCGTGGCAACCCCGAGACCGCCGAGCATCGGAGGTATCCCGAGCCTAGCGACCCCACGCCAGAAGGAGAGCCGCGATGGAGAACATCAATCACTAGGGCCACCTCAACCCCCGGACCCCCGGTCGTAGTCGGGATGGTGAGCTAGGGATGGACTGCCCTCGAGCGTTGGAGTGAAGCCGACCGCGACAACCCCGTGACGGCCTTGGAGCCGCCATCAACTGTCCCATGCGCCGGGCCTGACTCCACCACCAGACCACTAGGCGTAGTTGGGCTAGCGAGCCAAGAAGGGACCACCGTTGGGCTGTAGGGGGAAGCCACTGTCAGCCGCCCCTCACCGAAGATTTGACCTTCATCAGGTGGCACCTGCACCTGCGCAGTCTGGCGCCCGAGCATCGCAACCTCAACGGGTGTCGCGTCTAGCTGGCCCGCTGACACGACACCGCCGCTAGGCTTGGTCATTGGCAACCGAGAAGATGTCAACAACGACACAGATGTCAACAACGACACAACCATCCGTTCCGCTGATGCGGCACCCCCATTGGGCATGGTCAACACCGACCGACAAGAGGCCGACCACGCAGTAATACCGCCGGTCGCCGGTCTGTGAGTGTAGGCAGCGCCGACACCAAATCGTACAGGAGTATCAAGCGGCGAGGGAGTCTTCAAATTCCTGTCTAACGTCGGTGAATTGATCGAACTCGGCGCTATGTTTGACAAAGGTGGTAAAAGAGACTCGCGTGGATCCTCCGAATCTACCCTGTGGCTCCATAAGCGGCAAGGTGCCGAAGAAACTCCGAACGACCCAAAACTCAACGAGTTCAATGGCACCACATCGTTAACACAAGTATTTGTTGCATCTGCTTTCCGTGAGGCTGCAGGCTCCTTGGGTGTCTCCTGTGACCCATCCTGTGGATCCTTACTCTTTTCCCCAATTTTACCATCCTCATCCGTTGTATCCATGCCCTGATGACCATCCTCACCCTGAACCATTGGTACATCCTCAAATTGCACCTCAAGCTCGTAAGCGATCCCCGCATGAGTCCACTTTACCACGCCTGGCACAAGCTCAACATTAACTACACTGACAAGAAGCCGCGCTACACCGTTCGCGCGAGTAAAAGGCATATCAACCTTCTCCATTTTGCCAATGAGAGATCCCAAACTCCAACTCACAAAAAATTATGAAGAGGTATGGGAGGTGCCCTAGAGAATCGGACCCAAGCCTAGTCGGAGGTGTACCCTGCAGTTCCTTTTGCTTCCACTCATCGAATTCTAGGAAGATGCTAGTACTAGGCACTCTGCACATGCCGAATTTTAGTATACGAGTTTGATCCTCCTTTGAAGGAAAGTCCAGCTTATAAGTTTGTCCCTCAATTCTAATCAAGATCCAACAAAATTTACCCGGAGCCAGGTCTTGTAACTGTTGCACAATCCGTGCCTCAGTCATGGTACCATTCATGACCTTCACGATGCCCGGAAAAGATGTGTCTAAGATATTCGATGTCTGCTCGACTTCAAGTGATTCAAAAAACATCAATTCTTCACAACAAACTCCATACATCGAGACCACCGGCTTGGGCCCCAACAATAGAGGGAATTCTCCAGAGCTATGATTTGGCTTGAGACAAACATCGCAGAGCTCCATCGTGCACTCTGCAACGAAGTGTCCCTAAAGGCCACAACGATGACACGTCAGTTTATCCTTTTTACGCGCCCACTTGGATATTCTCTCGCCATCACACTTGTCCGATCCTTTATCAGATACAGTGTCCCACGGCTTAGTTGTTGCCTGCTTGGGAGCGGGAACCTTCACGGAAGCCAGGGCGGAGACTGCGTCCATCGCAGCCTCTAAGAGCACCGGCTTAGGTGACGCATCATTGACCTCCGGCATCGCAGTCTTCTGGGCGGACGTATCCTCAGCCAGTGGTAGCGGATGTCTAGGCGGCTGCGGCCGTCTGCCTCCCCCTCCCTCCATGATAATGGCGATAGTTTCCACGATGCCGATAATTTGGCCCGGATGGTCCTAGCCAGCGGGTGCCCTTGAGGCGCATCCGGAGGCACCCTCTAAGGCTGGGGCGGCCCAGACCCGCGGCTGGCCATGCCCGCCGCTTCGGTTGAGAGCGTCGATGTTGATCCCGCAGCGGCCGCCGGCGGCACCCTCGTAGCGCGGCTAGAACCCAGCTTAGGGAACCCTGGTTTAGCAATGAGTCTAACCCTAGAATGCGTGCGTGCATGTACCGACTCGCAGCCCAAGACAGTCTCATGCAACGTTTCGAGGGAGTGGATCATTGACTCGATAGGTTGGGTCGCTACCTGGGCCACATACCCCGCTAGTGATGTGCCCAAACCCACACTCACCAAGTCAGGCCCAACATGGCCCAACAAGGATTTCAAACGCTCATCCCTGACTGCTCGGATCTTGCCATGATTAACCGCCGGCAACGGCGAGCGATCCGGCACCAACCGATTCTTATTTCGGCGTCCTTTTACAACCTTCCAAGAACCCAAGAAATCACCTAGAGTAAGTGAAGGAGGACTTACCTTGGGCAATGGACCCTTCCAAGGACGGATCACCGTCGGAGCCGTCCGACGATGCACTACTCGCTGGAGTACCTCCACCGCATCTGCCTTGCCAAGCCCGTCCCAAGCACGGTCGCTCGCCCGAACGATGTCGTGGAGGAAGCCTTCCACCTCTTCTTCAGAGTATCCATCCCGGATCGACTCGCACACGTAGTCACTTGGCATTGGGGAAGACACCGCCGCACCAGATCCGTCGCCGTCCCGGTCCTCATCATCGGAGCCGTCAGTGTCCGAGCCGGCGATGGCCCAGAACCTGTTGCCGCGGCGATGTGCGATGTGCGACATCGGCAGGAACGTCACCCCGCGGTCACCCCCGCGATCTCCCCTCATCTCCTAGGAAGAGAGAGAGGGGGGTGGTGGAAAAGGTGTACAATCCTCTTTACGTGGAGTGCCAAAATCTGTCAAGAGCAACTCCTTTGCAATTGCAAGAAAGAGAGAAAAATGCACCCGTAGAAGTCGCTCGATGTGAAGTTTGGAACTTCTTACCGAATAAACCAGCATCCGTAGGATCAAATTTCTGGTTATCCCCTCTATGTTTCACCAATGGTCAGATGAACATTTTGCCCTATGAGTCGTCGCTCACATTCTAATTTTGCTTAACCAAAATTAAGATTGAAAATAACCAAGCAGAATGACTATTTTGCACCATGTTAAGAGCCAAATTAATCCATCAACACACTACACATAGTTGTTTACAATATGATATATATAAATCCTAACATAATCATGTACTCCCTCCATTCCTAAATATAAGTCTTTTTAAAAATTACACTAAAAAAATTACATTCGTATGTATATAGACATCTTTTAGAGAAAAGGTCCATTCATGTTGCTTCGTATTTTTTTTGTTTTCGAAAAAGAGAAACGGAGCCTTCGGCATCTGCATCAATCGACGCATGCATCCATCTTATTAAACAAAACGAAACAAGGTCTTAGATCCACAAAGCGCTCAAGCATTGAAGAAAAGCATGAAAAGTTGATAAATAAATTGCCACATCCAGCGTGACTAAATGTAGACTACGATGCCTATACATATAGCCTATTATTAGCATGTCATCCAAACCAGTTGAAGATAACCCGTGCGACCATCTCTCACCGGCTGCACCCAATAGCCATAAGCTTCCTGGATTCCGCATGGCAGAGTAACGACCACGTACGGATCCAAGACGTTTCTCTGAAGATAATCTGCAAAAAGTTATTGACATTCTTGCCATTAAAAATCATATCATTCCTAGTATTTCATATAGCCTAAAATAAAGCAAAAATACCAATTTGGATAAGGTTCGCTATAGTAACATCTACTCCGTCGAACCATGTTCCAAATGACGACCTAACGCCTTTTGGTGGACTAACATTAAAGGCTATATGAACAGTTCGTCATAATAGTTTTGCAAGAGGACACTCAAGAAAGAGGTGTCTTATTGTTTCATTTTGATCACAATAGCAACAATTTGGCCTGCCTACCCATCTTCGTTTTGTCAAATTATCTTTGGTTAATACCATACCCTTGTGTAAAAACCACATGAAAATTTTAATTCTAAGTGACACCTTGATTCTCCAAATGTGTAATGATCTAGAAAGTGGTCCAATGTTTATCAGATCTGTGTACATGGACTTTATTGAAAATATACCATTCGTAGCTAACGTCCAACGAACACTATCTGGCTGGTCAAACAATTGAACATGCATCAGTTGCCTGACCAGGTGTAACCATGAATCCCAGCATGCTGCCACTAGAGCTTGCCTGAATTGCATATTTAGAGGTACCGATTGGAGTACCGTGGCCACATAGTCCTCCTTACGTTGTGCAATATTATAAAGAGAAGGGTATTGAAGTGCTAATGGAGCATCCCAAGCCATGTGTCTTCCCAAAATCTTGTAGTGGAGCCATCACCAACTACAAATTACACCTTCATCTTCATTAACCCCTTCCAAAAAGGTGAGTCATTTGGTCTAGCTGTTACCTTGGCTAATGTTTTCGATTGTAGGTATTTATTCTTCATTATTTGAACCCACATCCAATTGGTCTCCGTAGATAGCCTGTATAACCATTTGCTAAGGAGGCATCTGTTCTTTACTTCTAGATTTTCAATGCCAAGACCCCCTTGGTCTTTGGGTCTGCATATAATATCCCACCGTGACAATCTGTATTTCTTCTTAGCCTAATCACTTTGCCAAAAGAAACGAGACCAGTAAAAGTCTAATCTTTGTCGTACCCCTACCGGTACTTCAAAGAAAGACAAAAGGAACATCGGCAGGCTTGTTAACACCAAGTTTATTAACACTAGCCTACCTCCATAAGACATTAACTTGCCCTTCCAGCAACTTAATCTTTTTCCAAATCGTTCCTCGATACATTTCCATTCCTTATTCGTCAATCGTCTATGATGAATAGGAATCCCAAGGTAGTGGTAATGATCCCATTTTAAATCCAAATAGCTGCATGTAAGCATCTTGCTCCTCCCTTGCCTTCCCAAAGCAGAACAATTAGCTTTTGTGAAAATTAATTTTTAGCCTAGATAACTGTTCAAATAAACAGAGAACAAGTTTCATATTTCTTGATTTTGCCATATCGTGTTCCATGAAGATGATCGTATCATCAGCATATTGTAGTATGGACACTCCCCCCTCTACCAGGTGTGGAACAAGTCCTCCTACTTGGCCCTTTTCTTTAGCCCTATCAATGAGTATTGCCAACATATCTGCCACTATGTTGAACTACACCGGAGACATGAAGTCACCCTGTCTCAAGCCCTTATAAGTTTTAAAGAAATGACCTATGTCATCATTAACTTTAACCCCCAAACTACCTTTCTGAATGAAAGCGTCCACCTAATCTCTCCAAGATTCGTTGAACCCCTTCATACGTAAGGCCCGTTGAAGAAATGGCATTTTACTTTATCATAAGCTTTCTTGAAATCCACTTTAAAGATAACCTTCTCAAGTTTCTTTGTATGAATTTCGTGCAGGGTTTCATCCAGGACCACAATCCCCTCTAAGATGCGTCTCCCAGGCATGAACGTTGTCTTTGTCGGTTGGACTAGTGAATGAGCTATCTGCGTCAATCTATTCGTGCCAACCTTTTTAAAGATTTTGAAGCTGACATTGAGCAAACAAATCAGCCTGAACTGCTCAATGCGAACAACCTCCACCTTCTTTGGCAACAGCGTTATTGTTCCAAAGTTGAGGTGGAAGAGCTGTAGCTGACCGTTAAATAAGTTATGGAACATAGGCAAAAGATCACCCTTAATAATATGCCAGCATCGTTTGTAAAATTCGTCCAGAAACCCATCCGACCCCGACGCCTTATTTTGTTTCATTTGTGCTATTGCGTGAAACACCTCTTTCTCAGTGAATGGAGCTGATAAAACCTCATACTCGTCGGAATTGAGCTAGGTATGTCGTGTGTTATGTTCTCATCCGAAGAGGCAAAATTCTCTTCGAGTGCACCAAATAATTTCTTATAATATTCAGAAATGTACAATTTTAGGTTTTCATGTTGCTCCGTATGTGGTCTATAGTACAATCTCTAGGCAGACATATATTTAGGAATGGAGGCAGTACTAATCAATCTACCATTACGCGTTAGGAAAATGCAAATGCTTGATAATTCGTCAAATAAAGTATATAATGCAAAGAAGCTGGTTTATTTAGGTATAATCGTTGTGGCCTTGGATCGAACCTTTACCGTTAGCTTTAGGGCCTCATTTTAAGGCCATGCGACAACCTTCTTTCTAAGAAAAATAGAATCATGCTGTCAAAGTAGAACTGACTACATAAGACAAATTTACAAGTTCTGAATAAAAATCATGCACTAAGCAATCACAATAGATGAATGCATGGCATACTGATTCCATAATCTCTCTCTAAAACAAAGTATTACAAAAGCAAAAACAAAAATAATCACTCCCTCATCTTATATTATAAGATGTACTCATATATAGGTTGTAATAACTCTCTCAAAAAAATATAGGTTGTAAGAACATGCTATATTGTGGGACGGATGGAGTACTTACCAATTGATCAAAAGCATGTCCAGGCAGACACAATTATTCAGCTTATTTGAGAACTAAGAGTATAAATATCCAGGAGAGGTCCAAGTCTGAATCCTAATCTTAATCTTTCTTGAAAACAAAGTAGAGAATTTGATGATATCTCCCAACGTAGACAAAAACAAGGATCCAAAGATTATTTGATACTGCGTCCAGCTGGGCGAGCTAAAAATAATCATAAACAAAACCAAGGACCCCAAGACTAGTGTTCCGATATTTAGACTATTTCCAGCCTGAGTGTACTACTCTCTAAAGTGTTTTAGAAGATGCCCAGTCATGCAAAAGGTGTATGGAGATGATCTTTGGATGGAAGCGTCACGTGAGTAATCTACTAGTTGTGGTCTGCCCAGGTACTGAAATTTTGAGCTGTTCAAATGATAAGCCTCTGCAACTGGTCGTTTGTATGATGCCAACGCCAAGAAAACAACTTTGTAGGGGTGAAACCCAAGAAAGGAGACATAGGTGCGGGAATATTCAGAATCATACTCTTCAATATTCACAATGTTATCATCATCGGAGTCCCAGTCCAAAATTTCCATCCTTATGTTTGTACTGTTGCTATTCTCATCATCGTCATCGTCCAAAATCCAAGTGTTTCCAGTTCCCTCCGTATTATCTTGCTGGCACAATGGTAGAGTTGCCGTTGCCAGGTCAATATTTTTTTTGAAAAGGAGGAATCGTGCCCCCAGTCTCTGTATCAATCGATGCATGCAGCCATCTTATTAAAATAAGTTCGAAACAAAGTCTTAGATCCATCAAACGCTCAAGCGCAAAACAAAAAAGGTATAAAAGATAAAAACTTGCCACATCCGGCAAAGCTAACAGTAGACTACGATGCCTATATACCTAGCCTATTATTAGCATGTCACCCAAACTGGTTAAAGATAATCTGTGCGACCATCTCCCATCGGTTGCACCCAATATCCATAAGATCCCTGGATTCCGCATGACCGAGTAATGACCACGTACGGATCCAAGATGTTGCTCTGAAGATGACCTGCAAAAAGTTGTTGAAATTCTTGGCATTAAAAATCATGTCGTTCCTGGTATTCCATATAGCCCAGAATAGAGTATATATCCCAATTCTAATAAGCTTCGATATTTGAACGTCTATTCCATCGAGCCACGTTCCAAATAGCGAAGTAATACATGTTGGTGGGTTAACATTCAAAGCTATATGAATAGTGCGCCATAAGAGTTTTGCAAGAGGACAATCTAGAAAGAGGTGTCTTATCGTTTCATTCTGATCGCAATAGCAACAGTTAGGTCTGCCTCCCCAATTTCGTTTTGCCAAGTTATCTTTGGTTAATACCACATCCTTGTGTATGAACCACATGAAAATTTTAATCCTAAGAGGCGCTTTGATTTTCCAAATATGTAATGATCTCGTGAGTGGTCCAGTATTTACCAGATCCGTGTACATGGACTTTACTGAAAATACACCATTCGTAACTAAAGTCCAACGAACACTATCTGTCTGGTCACACAGTTGCACTTGCATAAGTCTGCTGACCAAATGTAACCATGCATTCCAGCATTCTCCCAGTAAAGCTCGCCTGAATTGCATATTAAGAGGTACCGATTGTAATACCGTGGACACATACTCTTCTTTACGTTGCGCAATATTATAAAGTGAAGGATATTGAAGTACTAATGGGATGTCTCCAAGCCAAGTGTCTTCCCAAAATCTTGTTGAGGCCCCATCACCAACTACAAATTTCCCCCTCTGAAAAAAGGTCACTTTTATCTTCATTAACCCTTTCCAGAAAGGTGAGTTATTTGGTCTCGCTGTAACCTGCGCTAATGTTTTGGAATGTAGGTATTTATTCTTCAAAATTTGGACCCACACTCCCTCGGTTTCTGTGGATAGCCTGTACAGCCATTTGCTAAGCAGGCATATGTTCTTTAGTTCTAAATTTTCAATGCCAAGTCCCCCTTGGTCTTTTGGTCTACAGATTATATCCCAGCGAGCCAATCCGTATTTCTTCTTGGCTTCGTCACTTTGCCAGAAGAAACGAGATATGTAAAAGTCTAATTTTTTCGTACCCCTACCGGTACTTCAAAGAAAGACTAGAAAAACATCGGTAAACTTGTTAAAACCGAGTTTATTAAAACTAGGCTCCCTTCATATGACATAAGCTTGCCTTCCAGCAACTTAGTTTCTTTTCAAATCTATCCTCAATACATTTCCATTCCTTATTCATGAGTCTTCGATGATGAATAGGAATCCCCAGATAGCTGAATGGTAGTGATCCCATTTCACATCCAAATAGCTGTCTGTAAGCATCTTGCTCTTATTTTGCCTTCCCAAAGAAAAATAATTCGCTTTTGTTAAAGTTATTTTTGAGCCCAGACAGTTATTCAAATAAGCATAAAACTAGTTTCATATTCCTTGCTTTTGTCATATCATGTTCCATGAAAATAATCTTACCATTCGCGTATTGTAGTATGGACACCCCCTCTACCAGATGTGGAACGAGTCCTCCTACATGGCCCTTTTCTTTAGCTCTATCAATGAGTGTAGCCAACATATCCGCTACAATGTTGAACAATACCGGAGACATAGAGTCTCCCTGTCTCAATATGTTTCTTCAACACCCAATCTACATGTTCACTTGATTCCATGAGAGTCCAACATCATGAAGATTGGTCCCTATCAGTCGAAATTTGAATCCAATAAAACTATATTTGATACTTTCTGTATCAGTATCCGACTAAGCTCTGTAATCTAGTTATGGTCATCCTCTAGTTTTGATTCCAGTAAAGCGAACTTCGTACTTCCTGTTTGACTATACATGTCCCCCTTCACAATGTATATGAACAATAAAGTGTAAAAATAACCACAAAAAATTCTAAAATTAAATTAATATGCCAAATTTGCACATGTATCTCATGATCAACGGTTGAGTTTATTGTGTGTGCAAAATTGGAACCAGCTATAAATTTTTACTATGTTTCCAAGATCTTGGTTTGGTTCCACAACTTTGCAAGAACATTTTTTTTTCATAAATGAGTTGCAGGGAGATCTATATAACAATATACACATCTTAACCTTAGACATAAGAGTGTGGATTTGCTACCACGGGGGATAGCTGCCTCCCGGCCATCTGCTATATGTTTCTTTGGGAGATATGTGCTGTCTATTTACATCATACGGCGTCCGCCTGGGTGGCAGCTATCCCATGCATTTCACGTGAATCAATATGTGGTTGTTTGGTTAGAAGGAAACTGATATCCTTAGCACAACAGGTTTCAAGTTCTACACTTGACACCGATGCTTGCATTTTCTTGTTTTTGCTTCAAGTTTTTCGGCGATGTGTGTTCACCGTTTACTGAAAGAAGACGTTTACGTCGAGTACAAAAACGTCCGTGACGATTTCGTTAGTGTCAAGTTGATGTGTTGGTGGATGTGTTTATTTATAGAAATAAATGTATGTACGTACGTATATATGTATGTATGTATGAGCATCTGTGTCAGTATTATGTTAAAGAAAAGGTGCATTGCACGTGCATTTTATACTATTTTGATTAAAGTGAAAAATGCCGGATGTTAATTTCAGAGAAAAGGAAGAAGAAAAAAGCCGGATGTCAGACACATTACGGCTCATCGATACACCTCTCCGGCCGGCGCTGCTGTCCTGGGGCGTTTTGATTTTCGGCCGAAAAAACTAAATTTCGGCCGAATTTCGGCCATCTCGCCTGGGCCCGGCATATGGGCCTTTCGGCCGAATTATTTGGCCCAGTTTGGATTTATTTGCCCGGCCCAGCTTCCAGGGCCTTCATGTTACGCTTCTGCTCATATAAAAGCACGACCTTAAATGTCCTAACCCTAGAATCGCTGTTTTTCCTCTCGCTCCTCCTGTGTGCGGCGCCGTCGCTGCGCACAGAACACATCCTCGCCAGCGCGGCTTCTCCGGCGTTCGGCCAACGCGCTCGCTAGCCTCCTGCCTTCCTCCACATCTCCTCGCCTCCACCCCATCCAGTTCGTGCCATTCGCTGCTCCAAAACAAGGGCATGGCGCTCGGCGACTGCGGCAACGAAGCTGATGGTGCAATAGCACGGGGCAGCGACAGCAGCTTGGAGAGCGTCCTCTTGTTTGGGAAGGTACAAGCTTTCTTGATGCCTATATACATCTCAGTCAAGTACGTGGATGCAGTTTCAGTTTCAGTACGTAGATGTAGTTTCAGTACTTGTGCTTCTTTAGATGAATGAGAGGGTGCATATATCATACAGGGGTAAGAAAAACTCAGTCTTGATGATTTGAACAAAGTAGTGACATCATTAATCTGAAATACACATGCATCTTGTAGTCACCAAGGATTCTGACAATGTTTTGACTTGGTATATAATCTGAAACGTACATGCATTTGGTAGTCAGAAAGGTTGCCCACGATCTGGTAATAGAAAAGTGGTTACAACCAGTGGCTTGTGCACAATATTAAAGCTTTTATTATCACATCCAACCACTGGCTTATATATTTGCAGAAACATCCCATGTTTGAATCGATCATTTATTTAGATCTACAACGCGTCCAATATAAACTTCAGTTGTGTTTATGTATTTAACTAAGTAGTTGTTGACCACCGATTAATTTAATGTCCAGCGGTACTAGAGCATCAGCTTGTATATAAGTTATTTATTCCTTAGTATCTAAACTAGATAGTCTGGCCGTACTGTTTTTGTTCCTCATTCATATCAGGACACCCTAGTAAGAAAGGTTTGCTTCCTTAGCTGTCTACTCTTTATAACTGACCGTCGTTCTTTTGTCATGTGATTTTCAGGTAATGGACTGCAAATAGGAGTGGTGACCAGGATGCAAATGGAAGTGGTTCCCAAAGACCTTGGAAAGGTATTACTATGCTTTGCTTGGTCACACGATGCAATTGGAACCATGATCTTTATTTGCTAGGTTCAATTAAACTGATGTTTGTAACCTTGCAAAGCAGGACTTAAAGATCTAGCTTGATGTATATGTTCAAAGCGGCTGATCTGGACGACTTATTAGGAAGAAGACCAAGAACGTCAATAGCCTCTACTCGTAAATTTGGTAAGTCTCTTCTTTTTGGTGTTTCTGATTTAGGTTTATTACTTAGAAAAATCTAGCTTGATGTATATGTTCAAAGCGGCTGATCTTTAAATAGCGTGATTTATATTGCTTTCTTTAAGTAGGTTGATCTTTAATTGTTCTCGTGCTCTAATGTTTATGCTCACTGTGTATGATTAGTACTGCTGTTCTAATTGCTCACCTACTAGTGTTGTTGTAATTGATACTTATCTTCTTGTATTGTTGCTATAATTGCTACTTATCACGTACCAGTGATGTTCTAGTTGCTACCAATCACTTAGTAGTGTTGTTCTAATTGCTACTTAGCACTCTATTTTAGTTGCTACTTGGAACGGCTAGTTACTTAGATGTATGCACTCTGTATCGTGACCCTTCCTCTATTTTCTCCAAACCAGAAATGGCACGTGAGCAAAAGATATCAAGAAGCTTTTGGATGTTGGGAAGCCTAGAGCTGATGTTTCAAATAAGCTGATGGCTGTCTTTTGGAGATGTTGTTTCTATGTTTAATGCTTTAAAGTCTTTTGGCTGTACCAGACTATTTAAACTTTGAACTACTCTGTGATGGTTAAACTGATGTTGCACTGTTAAAAGGTTTATGTTGGAGGCAACTTTATAACTAATGTGTGCCTATTATGTTGGACTGTTAATGGTTATGTTGGAGGCAATTTTACAACTAATGAGTGTCTGCTATGTTGGATTATTAACTGTTTTGTCGGAGGCAACATTATAGCTAATGTGTGCCTGTTATGTTGGGCAGATTCAATTTTCTTAATCCCTACAGCTTATTTGCTAAAGTTTATAAGATATCTCCTGATGGTTGTTGTGCTGAAATGTTTTGCTCTATTTTATTTAAAGTTTTGTTCAAATTTCGGCCGAATTTCGGTCAAATTTTGGCCAAATTTTCAAATTTTGATTTTGTTATTTCGTCTGAGATTTTGCCTATTTTTTTGAAATTCCTGAAATTCGGCCATTTCGGCCAAGGACGAAAAAAAACCACAAACCGAAAATCAAAATAGGTCCTGGGTTTGCATCGGATGCCATATATTTACGTACCTTGGGCTGACTACCAATATATCTCCACAGGCCATACACAAATCGGCAAGAGTCCTCTTCCCTCGTCAAACAGAACCCTAAACTAGCGTACTCCATCGATCGATCCCCTGCACAACCTCTCGTGCCTCTGGTCCGCGCTCAAAGCGCCGGCCACGCGAGGGAGCCATGGACGAGACGTAAGCCCTGCCGGACGACGCGCTCGCGGGCATCCTCGGCCGCCTCCCGCCGCGCGACCTCGCCGTGAGCCGCTGCGTCCGTAAGGGCGTGGCGTGCCATCGTCGACGCCCTCGGCCTGCTGCTCTGCCATGTGGTCCCGCTCACACTGCGCGGCCTCTTCCTCAACTATGGCAACCGCGCGTGCCCGCGCTTCTTCGCCCATCCGGCCGCGGTTGCCTGCGCTTCTTCGCCCATCCGGCCGCCTCCACGCAGCAGCCGTCGGTCGACGGCGATCTTGGGTTCCTGCCTCACTACGGCAGCGGCTCCAGACGGATCGTCGACCACTGCAACGGCCTCCTGCTGTATCGTGACCGGAGGAGACTCTCTCTTGTCAACCCCGCTACGAGGCGTTGGGATGACCTTTCCTGGGAGGACGATGACGGCTGCCATGACGCGTGTCTCGTGTTTGACCCTGCCGTGTCTATGCACTACGAGGTCTTCTCGGTCCGGCTCGAGCCCGGGAAGGTTATGGAGAACCCACCGGAACATGATTTGATGGAATGCCCACCATCCTCATGGACGTTAAACGTATTCTCATCCAGCACAAGGCAGTGGCAGAAGAGGTGCTTTGTCCGTGAAGCCGAGGCTCCAGAGAGACTGACTAATCTGCAACTAGATCCAGCAGAGCCAAGATCAATGTGGTGCTCTGGCAGTGTGTATTGGCGAGGATCACTCTACCTACATTGCTGTGGTGTCTTTGTTGTGAGGTATACACACATGATCACGTAACTGCAAGATCATCTTTTCTACTCGTATACTATATATTAGTCCTCAATGTCATGGACAATTTTCTGATCATATTTTGACAATTAATTACCATGTTTGCAGGTTATCTTTATCAGACGAGAAATGCCGAGTAATAAAAACCCCAATAAATTTCGAGGAATGCAAACAAGCACGACCTTACATTGGGAAATCGGAAAAAGGGGTGTACTTTGCATCAATGCATGATAGTTTTCGACTTCAGGTTTGGACACTCATGGAATCAAGTGAACGGGTATACTGGGTGCCGAAGAACCATATCGATCTTGAGGCATGTGCAACTATAAAGTCGCATGGATCGCACAATATGGAGGGAACCATAAAAACTTGGGTTTTAGATGATGATGTAGATGGCAACAACGCAAGGACAATGAGAGAAATTTTGGATTGGGACTCGGATGATGATAACATTGTGAATATTGAAGATGCTTATGAAGGTATCTGCAATGATATCCGCTTTCTCGGGTTTCACCCCTACAAAGAAGTTATTTTCTTGGGGTTAACATCATCCAAAGGAGGAGTAGGAGTGGCTTGTCATTTGAATAGCTCAAAATTTCAGTATCTAGGCATACTAAGCCAACATACTTACTGTCTTGGCATACAAGGATCATTCCCGTACACCCCTTGCATTACGGGGCATCTTCTAAAACGCTTCAGAGAGTAGCCAGTGTAAAGAATGGCACCCTGGCCTGTGGGTCCTTTTTTGTTTATGATCATTTCAGTAAAGAATACCCTGCCTGCTAGTATGTCACTCTAACATATTTGGATCACTTTCCAGCTGTTGTTTTTTCTATTTTAGTATCTGTATACAAAAACCTCTCTCTTGACTGAACTGCACATGTGTATGGTGTCGTATGAAAGTTAACTCTGTCCAACTGTTTTTATCCCAACGATTCCAAATCTAAAAAGGTTAGCTACATATCACAATGACGCCATAAACCGAGGTACATAAGTCTCAAATATTTTCTGTACCCGACATATACACCTATAAAATGCGTGTTTCGAATAAACCTTTAAGATGCACCGTATTAATGTCTAAGATTAAGATGTGTATATTGTTGTATATATCTTCCTTATAACTCATTTATGGAAAAAGAAGCAAAGTTGTGGAACCAAACCGAGTTATTCTTAGAAACATCGTTAATACTTTGTTTCTAATAAACCTTTAAGATGCACCTTGTAAATGTCTAAGATTAAGATGTGTATATTGTTAAATATATCTTGCTTAACTCATTTATGGACAAAAAATAAAGCAAAGTTGTGAACCAAACCAGTTATTCTTAGAAACATCGCTAATACTTATAGTTGGTTCCAATTTTGCATACACAATAAACTTACCCATTTTTTATTTTAGAGTTTTTTATTGGTTAATTTTAGACCTCATTGTTCAAATACATTGTGAAGTAAGGACATATATAGTCAATCAGAAAGTATCAAGTCTGACTTTTTTGGACTCAGAATTTGAGGGTGACCACAACGAGATCATAGAGCTCGGTCAGATAGCGATACAGAAAGTATCGAATCTAAATTTATTGTATTCGACTATACACTTATGGGGACCAAGATTCTGAATTCCGGATGCCAAAATATATGGTCAGGGCATCGAGATTTCTGTTTACACTGTAACTGAAAAGTACCGGGCGGTTAACAGTTCATTCGAATGAATTTTGAATACCAAGCAGTAAATTGAATTTTCCGCCCGGTAACCAAATGCCCCGTATGACATTACAAAGTAGTCGTTGGGTCAATTTTTCATATACAAACGATCTAGAACATAGCAATGAAGCCAATGGTATTCGAATTGAACATAATAATTCAAAATTATAAGGTCCACTTTGCTAATAGAGGATGACTGTAACTATATACATGTGAAGTACTATACTGAAGTGAGACATCTTTATGACAATAATAGAAGATGAAGGACCTACTAAACTATTGCCACTTGGTGGCTGGTTGGAGGTCCTGATGTGAAAGGTGGTAAAGTTAGTATCTCTAGTACTCACCTGTCACGCCCAAGATGCGGTCCTATCCTTATTTGGGCACGAGGGCCTCGTCAGGGATAGAAGCGCATCTCGATGCGTTCGCAAGAATGGATATCATTACAAGTACATGTACAGAAGAGATGAGTATATGGAATTGGCTTACACTCTCCACAAGTTACATCAGAGTCACATCAATACAATAACATCTCAAACATCATACATAAGAGCAGGGTCCGACTACGGACGAAATCAAACGATAAAATGATATCCACCCTTGCTATCCCAGGCTGCCGCCTGGAACCCACCGAAGATTGAAGAAGAAGAAGAAGAAGAAGAACTCCAAGTCAAATCAAGCAACGTGCTCACGTCAATTCATCGCATTATCTGTACCTGCAACTGTTGTTGTAGTAATCTGGGAGCCACAGGGACTCAACAATCTCATTTCCAAGGGTATCAAGACTATTAAAGCTTAATAGGTAAGGTATGGTTAACTGGTGAGGCTGCAGCAAGCGACTAAGCATTTATTTGAGTGGCTAACTTACGAATACAGAAATTAAAGTATGGTGGACTACGCATAACGGACGTGAACTAGTAATGATCACTAACTGATCCTGAACACCTACTTACGTCAAACATAACCCCACCGTGTTCTCTTTCGGATAAGAACTCACGAGAAGAGACAGTCACGGCTACGCATATAGTTGGTGTATTTTATTAGGGTTTACTTCAAGTTTGCTATGACCGGGTGTTAAACAACGTATCCAAGTTTGCCACATAACCGCGGGCACGGCTTCTCAAAAAGATTTAACCCTGCAGGGGTGCTCCTACTCATCCATCACAAAGTAACCACACTCAGCGGGAATAACCTCAACCACGGATCTCGTGATCTTCCTAGGCAATTCCAAAGGAAATCCGACACCTCGAGATAGCCCTAAGAGAATCAGAGTTCCTCACTCAAGACGTTCGAAAAAGGTAAAACAAGTCCAGCAAGGCCTCCCGACGTGTCGGCGATCCCGATAGGAGCCGCGTATCTCGTTCTCAGGACACAACGGATAAGCTACGCGTACAGTAACTGACGTCCCGAGTTGCCCCAGGTAGCCCGCACGGTGCTCTAGTTTGGACCAGCACCAACAGCACTAGCCCCCCTGTATTATGTTAAATGAATCCACAAGGGGGCGACCCTCTATGCTTTAATAAGGTGATCAGTTTTATTATGATGGGCAAATGTAGTACCAATGTTGGGCCTTGCCAGACAAGTTTTAATCTAACCCGAAAATCAAGGGGGTCCCCATAACAACCCCGAGCATGTTAGGAGCGCTCATTTATGGAACATAACACCGGTTCACAAGTAACTAGGGGCGGCAAGAGTGGAACAAAACACCAAGCAAAAGGCCAAGCCTTCCACCTTTACCAAGTATATATGTGCATTAAATTAAATAGCAGCAATATTGTGATAGAACAAAGAAGGTCCATGTTGACACATGGAAGCAATTGCACCTGCAACTAGCAACGCTATAAGAAGGGCTGAGCAAGCGGTAACATAGCCAAACAAAGGTTTGCTAGGATATGGAAGGGTTAGAGGCTTTTCATGGCAATGTTGGGAGGCTTATCAAACAAGTGGTAGGTAGCGAGACATAACGATAAAAGACGAAACAACTAACATGGCAATGATAGTAATGGTATCCAGGGAAATGTGTCATCTTGCCTGAGATCCCGCTCGGAAGAAGACCATGTCCATGAAGAAGACGAACCAACGTAGTCGAACGAATCCTCACACTCTGAACGCTTTCGAAACTCTATCGAGAAGAAGCAATCCGAAACAAACAATCAACACTAGATACACCACAACATATGCAGAACACGATGCACAAACAAATATGATGCATGTCCGGTTAAATATGCAATGAATGACAATTCACATCAAACAACTTCTACACATTAAAGTGAAGCTCAATATGCAACGAGTTGCATATTGACGAAACTCCACGTTCGAATTATTTAGTTCACTCTTGTTAGGTACACGACAATATTAAATTTTGTTAAACATGGCAAGAGGTTAAGCATAAGTAAACTATCTATCCAGGCAACTTAAATGAGGTCGGAAACAACTTATAGCATTTCCGAAATGACCCCATATGTATATTATGAATTTGGTCCAGATCTGACCTAAACATGTTTTATGTATGTTAAACAGCAGAATAAAGCATATCATGTTATTCTACACGATATTCTAGTCGATTTACATATATAGAACATCTCAAACGGAGCTACGGTCTAAAAGATACGAGCAAAACAAGATGCACATGTCATGAATGCAAATGCATGGAAAATGCAATCACAAACATTTCAAATCATGAATGCAACATGTTATTATGAAACTACATGAGATTCTAAGCAAGCTTCATATATGGAATGACCAAAACGGAGCTACGGTTCAACCACAATCATCAAAACAAGTTTTAGTTGAAATCTGCCAAAAACAACAACTTAGTATTTTGCACACATGAAAATAACAAGCTACAATATCCTAAAATACACAAACTAAGCATCGGGCAATAGCATGCAACATCCAATTTATTTCATCTTCACAAATCAAAATCAAAACAAGCATGGATCACATGATGGGAAGCTCACAAGAAGGCTACTTAATAACAGTTTCAGACTTAGTGAAAATAGCAGTTTTTGACGGTGCAGTTTTCTCACGAAGGCATATTGACAGCAGTGAAACTATATGCTACAAGTCGTATTATGACATGAAACTAAACAGCATGCTAGAGGACAATATCAACAACAAATAACTCCATTACACCTACCAGAAAAGAATTTTAGATCACTCGCAAATCACATGGCAAGACAACAACAAAATATAGCAGATTACAGACTTAGAAATATTTTGGACCCTAAAAATAGCAGATTTTTATAGCAAGTTGACAACCACAAAACAACACCTACACATGCATATCTACGACAAGCAAAATATCCATGGGCTAGGACACATATCCAAAAGCAACTTTCATGTTGAAACTTAATTCATATCATGCCCGGATTAAATCACACGAAAATAACAAAAGGGCATCACGGCATAAATGACATGCATGCAAACATGCTCAAATGGCAAAACTAAATGCACAGATAAATCACAAGGATTTTTCTATCCCGAAAACATATATAATATGCTTAGGTTCATGTACAAAAATTAATCACGATTAATTATGCAGGTATTATGCCTAATCACCGAAAAGCAATTCGATAATGCAAATAATATGCAAATATCATGCCAACAATTTTATCATGCACGAAAATGCCGTGCGAATGAGATGAACATTTTTAGTATACGATTTTATTAATTTTGATGCACGGATAATTAAATATGGCAATGCAATAATATGACAAATGATGCAAAATGACATGTTAATTATTTAGTCATGGATGCAAATGACATATTTTTAATCTACATATTATTCTAAGCATATTTCATGTTTAAATTATTTTAATTCGACTAACGGTTAATTAGATATTGACATATTGAATTATGCAAAAACGTGTAATTAAAAAAATGCAATGCCCTAACAGGAAAAAAACGCAGAGGGGAGTTGGGCTCACCAGGTCACATGGGCCGGTGGGCGGCAGGCAGGCGCTGGGAGCCGGTCGGCGCAGGCTGGGCCCGACCCACGCAGGGGCGAGGACAGGTCAACGCGCTCGGGCGCCTGCTTGTCCTCCTCGCTCTCGAGCGGAGCGGAGGCAGGGCATGCGGCGGCGCACACCGGCAGGCCATGGCGCGGGGCGGCGCTTGGGGGACCGGGACCTGGCAGATCCGGCGGCGGCGATGCGGACGGCCGGAGGGAGGCCCGACGGTGAGTTGCGGCGGCGGCGGAGCGAGCTCTCCATGGCGGCAGCGGCGACCTGCGGGACAACGCGGCGAGGTGAGAGGGAGAGGAGGAGAAAGGGAGGAAGGGAGAGGAGGAGAGGAGCTGGAGGTCCGACGGTCCGGCGACGGCTCCGGCGAGCAGCTCTAGCGAGACCGGCCGGCTGGCTGCGGGCAGGGAGGAGCTCGGGCACGGGAAGCGGGTGCTGCCATGGGAGGAGGTTGACCCGGGCCCAGATGGGCTCGGACAGGCTCAGATCTGGGTTTTCGCGGGCCCTGGCTAGAGGAGGAAGAAGGGGCAGGCTAGGGTTTGCACGCGGAACGATGTGGAGCTAGGGGCTATATATAGGTTTAGGGCTAGGGTTAGCTGCGCTGTCCGTTTCTGGATTGTCGGGTGTCGGTCCGACGTCCGAAAGCTGAGGGGGGTACGGTGACTGTGCAAAGGGGCAAAGTGGGGAAGATAGAGAGAATGGTGACCCATGACAAAGGGTTTCAAATTACCGAAAACGTCCGACGATAACCGATAACCGCACTGCTACGACTGACCGACGGGGCATCAAACGAACTCAGCACGCGACGAAATTCGACGGGCGGTCTAGCTACGACATAACAAGACCACACGACAAGTTTCGACCCAATCCGAGAATATTTTTGCACGCGCTTGAAAATGGTTTTATTTACGGTGCCGCGGGCGCGTGCGTGTGTGGCTGGTCTCGAAATGGGCAACGGCAAGAACGCAGAGAACCGGCGACTACGAACGGATGCAAGTTTTCGAAAACGGGAGATGATGCAATGCAGATGATGCGATGATGCGATGATGAATGCGACAACCAGACGAACACAGACGAAAACGGAAATAAAAAGGGAATCTTCTGGAATTTTCTGGAACGTTGGTGTCGGGCTGTCACATCACCTCATTATATCATGATATCCATAGTCGAGAGATGAGGAAAATCTAATAACTATAGACGCAAAAAAGAACAATTTGTTCTCGGGGCCATAAAGGAAGAGGAAAAACTTTGGTGCATCGCAGGCTCTAAGAGCTTATGGCAAATCTTATCGTGATATTAATGAATTTGTATTATCTAGCCTTTTGTAACAGAACTTTCTAAAATTCCTCTTAATTAATGGATAAGGCAAAGCTTATGCCTTCATTAAAAAAAGAGTAATTTACTACTTTTGTTGTTTGTGGAGTTATATGAAGCTAAAGATGTATTTTTGAGCTAGTATGATTCTTAAACCTACTGCGCGCGATACAATCTTTAGTTTTTCTTATTTGAAAAAGGGCTCAAACAATAATACAAATAATACAACATTTCAATTTATAACAAAATCATAATAAAACTAAAGTAGTAAAACATAAGAAAAAGAAAAGGAAAAGCCCCAACTACACATCACAGGGCCAACCATATAAGTGGTAAGACACCAAGAACTCAAACAATAAGCTATTGTCTTAAAAAACATAACATATATTTTTAACTTTGGAAACATATTAGTAGGCATCATGAGACAAGAGGAACACCTCATCAAGAATTTTCAAAATATTCATGTTCAGGTTCCCTCTAGCATTTTTTCTCATTGGCGCCAACCCATGTCTGCAATACAAAAAACTCCTTATTCATCTTCCTGATCACTTTGACCCCATCATCAAGACCTTTTCGTCCACGGTCCTTATGCAATTTTCCCAAGGTTTTAAATGATTACGTGTAGTAAAAATAATCCCAGCGGGATCATAAGGGAATACCACAATCTTTAGCGCATGTCACAGGCCTTGAAATATGAAATATGTGTGGCAATGAAGGAGATAAGATGGGGTGTCATCGATCTACTTCCGTATTTACCACATAGTAATTGACTATTATCCCTTGAATGGTAATGGATGAACATTGCGTCCTTCCTATGAGATAATATGGATGTGAACACTTAGATCATGTCAAATTGATGGTCCACAGCTGTCGAAGAGCACGTTAATTTTCTATTTTTGATAAGATCAGAAATGTAATTGTGTGGATAAGTTGTGTTCTCATGAACATGTTTATGCTTGAAACAGGCTTTCACCCAACTTTATATATAAAGCCTAAATGGCCAAATCGACACGAAGTGGTGAGAATCATCATACAAGCAAGTCAAGATGTTTTACTAAAAAATAGGTAAAAAGAGAGAAAGAAATCAGAGAGGATGGTGAGAAGGCCACCAACTCAAAGCTAAGCATTAAAACATGAGTAGACAAATAATAAGTGGTGACATAGATTCCATGCCACCTTTAAAACCCACCGAATGCCAATGCACCGAACGCACCAAGCTATCGCAGGAGAAGGTTGATTGTCCTCTGGCTCTAGGTTGTGGAGCACTGATATATCTCAAATGTATCTAATTTTTGTTGTTGTTTCATTCTATTATATTGTAATTTTTGTATGCTTTTTATACGAATTTATATTCTTCTTCTAGACTAACCTATTAATTTAGTGCCCAACGACAATTCTTGTTTTCTGCATATTTTTTGTTTTCCAGGAAATCAATATCTATGAAGGTTAAAATAATTTGTCGATTTAATACGTTTTTTCGGTAAAGGACCCAGGAAGATTCAGAGCAGTGCAAAAGGAGGCAAGGTGGCGCCACACCCCCACCTAACATGGCCAGGCCATAGGGCGCGTCGTCAGGGGGTGTGAGGCCATATGCACCGCCTTACGTCCATTGCATCGTCATAAATTCCTATAAACACTGAAATCCTATCAAATTTTTAGAAGAATTTTTTTCATCGACACAAGTTTCTGTTTCACAGAGATCTAATCTAGAGGCCCGTTTCGGAGATCTACCGGATGGGGAATCCATTGCCGGAGGCTTCTTCATCGACCTTGTTGCTTCCATGAGTATGTGTGAGTGGTTCCATCAAGACCTTATGGTCCATAGTACTAGTTAGATGACTCTCTCTCTCTCTCTCCCTCCCTCCCTCTCTCCCTCCCTCCCTCCCTCCCTCCCCGATCTACCATATTGCCGTGAGCCACCTCACACGGTCAAGATCAACGTGGTGTGTTAATGGGATATGATGAATTGCCACTTTGTGGCATGTTTATTGGGATATGATGAATTGCCACTTTATGATCAAGTTGTTCACTTAAATCACTTAAAACTTTTGAAATTTTCTTCCTGTATAATTAAATAGCTTTGCATGTTGTCCGATCTATCTATCTTCTCTGGACAAGTTTGATGGAGTTTTTTTTCATAGGGAGTGGTGCTTTTTAGTGGGTTCAGACTTTTGATGGTCTAACCAGTGACAATAAGGGCCAAAACATGTATTGTATTGTTGCCACTAAGGATAAAATGATGGTGTCCTGTCATATTGATTGATGTTTTATTTTTTACATTATGTCACCTTATTGCAATGAGCTGTTTATTGTAACCTTAATACCTCGAGATGCCTGCTGGATAACGGCTTCGGGGTGGATTATTACTAGTAGATGGAGCTGGACTAACGGTCTACTTATCACAGATAGATGATGAACGGAATAACATGGTTCACATACAAGTATATTAATATTCAATTTTACAGGTAAAAGGATTCTCTAAAACAATATTGCTACAAACATAAATGTTAAGTACAAGGAGTAGATTAGTGAAAGTTGGAAATCACATCCAGATCTTCATAAAGAATGTCATACAAATAATGTTATTTGTACCTCGCATATCCCAAGTTTAACCAGGTTATCTAAAAATGCGCATTTTGGAAACTCCTTTATAGAAATATTAATATAGTGGCAAATCAGAAAATGAAAACATGTAGATATTTATTTGAATATAAGGTAAACTAGTTGCGCAAATGCACGGGTCACTCCGCTAGTTCATCATACAACATAATCTTATTATTTGTTACATCACACAGCCAAACATACTTGCAGCATGATTTTTATTCAACATTCTTTTTGGCAAAAACAAATTATTATAAGAGCGTAAGGGTAGTAGAACCCTTGAGTAAACCCCTCCTTGTGGCAGGACTCAACACATGGATCCACCTTGCATAATATAGACTAGTAGGTCCTGCTATGTACAATGCAGGCCTTGGCTTCCGTGCCTATGAAACAAAAACACGATATGGTGCAGACACCAAATTAGATGCTACAATCTTCCATGAAGAAACAAGAAAAAAATAAGTAGTGAATTTCAATGAACAGTGCCCGTTGCTACCACACAGCGTGATACGAGACATTGCATTGATCGATCCCCTTGCGCGAAACATGGTGAATTGAGCTAGCCGGTTGGCTGGATGTGCATAAACAGTTCCCGTTGCTACTAGTAAGATGTTTGAAAATTAATGTGTATTATTTTGTAAAATCTCCATATGCACTACTATTAAACAAATAAGTTATGGCAAAACATTCAATATCAGCCCTTCCATATCTTTGATCTGATGGCCTACATTGCTTGAATGACGATATAACAATTAAAGCACCATAATTAGCATTCAAAAAAGAAACAACCTATCAAAACCTATCGACCGGAGCGAGTATGATGTGCAAGCGGATGTGCTCTGTGCTGCCGGTGACAAGGGCCACGTGCATGGTGCCTGCCATTCGACCCCCGTCAAGGTGGTCTTGGCATGCGTCAGCGTCGGCATCGCACGAGCCTGTGTCTACTCGTCAGAGATGGGAGCCTAGGGCGATCCCATCTCAACCTTGGTTCCACTTGATATGATACCTTCTCTTGGCAGTCGAAGCATCCTGGTTGGGAATTCTCTGTGCTGGTTTAAGTTTGGCACTCAGGTGTGTATCTTTGAGCTTAATGTCGATAGACAGAGCCTAGCCATGATTGAGGTGCCAACAAATGCCCACGCCACCCATTATGGACTCTACTTGAGTACTCTCAGTGGCGCGCTTGGTCTCATCGTCGTGTCGGAATCCTATAGAGCTCAACTATGGGAGAGGATGGCTGATTTGGACGGTGTTGCCGGGTGGATACCGGGGGGAAATATCGAGTTACTCAAGATTCTCCCTCTGAAATCAGGGGAATGGATCAAAAGAGTAACGGTTATTGCCGGGGATGATAATGTGGTATTTCTGTCAACATCTACTAGGGCAATCTTCTTGATCCGTCTCGACTCATTCCAGTTTGAGGACATCTTTAAAAGCAACCATGATAAGCGGCTGTCCACTATCTATACATATCCATTCAAAAGTTTCTTTGCTGCAGGTAATAACATGCATTTACAATTCATTGTAACAAAAATATAGTTATTTCTGACGGTTTAATTCGGCAAGTGTTGGACTACCAATTTAAATTCCACCATCTAAATTTTTTCTTTGGCTGTTTGATGAAGTATCATTGTTTATTCGATATAATTATTTGGAAAATAACATAACATATTATATTATTGCTAACTCACTTGCCTATCACCTCTGTTTGAAACTTGTCTGATGTGAACACAGATTTGAGTGGGTATATAGATAATTTTGGCATCTCCATGAAATTGCAGCGATAACCATCTGGAGTTGGTATTATTATGTTGTTTCTCTATCAATTGCGGTCCTTGAATACGTAGTTACACACAATAGGTTTTGCAGCATCCCTAACCCTACTCCTATCAGCAATTGGTGGAACAAATAAGATCAGAACATAAGGCTCTGTTGGGCTTAATTCAGAACTGCTGATTTTTAACTATCTAACTTATTGCAAATGAATGCACTGCAACATCATGAATGAATGCTAAACTTACATGAATGAGCATCCATCGAGGGGTTCTGGTTCTGGGTGGCAGTGCCTTGAGTCTGAAATCTCGGGGTAAGGTCATTGTTTCCCAGGTAGTTTGCTATCAACCACCGGTGATCATCATCGGGACCTTGCTCTGTGGAAATCAATGCACTTCTAGCTCAATGGACTTCATTGAAGTAGTAGTAATTTTTGCTATAACTGTGCCATTGGTGATCATCACCGGGACCTTGCTCTTTGGAACTCAATGCACTTAGAGCTTAATGGACTATATTGAAGTAGTAGAAATATTCGCTATAAACTATGCAAGATACAACAGTTGGGACTTTATTTTCGGGAAGTATTAATGGTCGTTTTTGAGAAAGAATATTTTAATATAGAACATAAACTAGCCATTAAACATTTAAATCATGAGCTAGCTGTCACATTGGTTGGTATAGGACATTGGAACTTTTTGAAGATTATCTAGGGCAACGGTTTTTAGGTTTGGAGGTATTGTGCACTCTCTATGGAATATCATAAATTAAATGGCTACTGTAAACAAACTTGTTTGTCACCCTAGCGATCACTGAAAGTCAGTTGATGCTTTTGTAAACCATTTCATTCTTCATGCAGGAGCGAGTGACCTTGGCGGGCGGGGACAATGTGAAGGTGGAGCAGGGGGCACAACACATCAATGAGAATACTGATCTTTGTTGTTAATTTATATGCACTTTCTAGATTTCGTCTCTACTCTCTCAAGCGGGGACAAGGTGATGTCATGGTTTGCAGAAACTTTCTGCAAGTTTTCTCTTATCTATAATAACACATCATTTATGCTTCCAGAATTTGTAAGCTGGAACCATGTACTATTTTTTCCTTTTAAGAAAATAAATTGGGTGGTCTAAAACCCTTCTTCTGAATATGCCATGGATAAACTTGATTTTTCTTTCCAATTACTCCCTCTATCCCAAAATAATTGTCTTAACTTTGTACTTGCTCTAGTACAAAGTTATACTAAGCTTGAGACAGTTATTTTGGGACGGAGGGAGTATATCATACTATATCCTTGGAAGAAATGTTTCTAATGTGTTCTATAGTCTTGGTATTTATTCATACATTGTTCGGATGCATTCTAAGTAATGCGTTATTTGTATAGGTTGCTCATGCAAATAAAATGAGAGGGTCTCTTTTGCTCTTGATCGTACAACCGACAAATTCGGAATTTTTGCAAGTTAATTGTCGTTGTTTTCTTGCGGTCAACTGCTTCAGTGTATATCGCAAAGGCATATTTCACAATTCCATTATCCAGAAATGAGGAACATGTTGCTCAGGAAACAAACTGTTATGTCTTTCCTACTTTGCTAGACTGATATCTGGAAGTAGAACGAAGCAACAACAAAAGAGGACCAAGTGTGCTGAAACAGTTGCATATAGAGGCTTATAACCTGCCTCACGCACGGTATCCTCAGTAGACCATCTGCCAAGCACGTCACAAATGAATAAACTCACACCACGATCGGGCCCAGTTGCCAGGTAATGGCTAGCCCATGCAGCTTATACTACTTTTCCCCTGTCTCACTTCCTGTTGTCGTGGCCGCACCATAGCTGGTCATGACATTGCTACGCCTTTCAACTTGGTATATGTATCAAAGATTTTGATAAAACATTTGATATCATCTATGAATCTTTATTTCTCTGTGTCTCCCATGCCTACGTATGCTTGAGGTTGTTTTCCTTTGAAAACAAACAAAGTGAGAATGTCGTGACACCAACTTTCTGCATAGTTTTAGGGGTAGATCCTATTGGGTGATAGAGAATTTTTTCAAAAAATAAATAAAGAGATCGAGCAATAGAGGAAGGTCTGTCTCAAGGATGAATGAAAAGTTCAAGATGGATGTAAGTAGCCCTTGGTGTTTCTTATACAATGATGCAGTGCATTCAAACCCCTAGTACGATTACTAGGATTGCTAGGTCAGGTGAATGCCAGAGCTAATTTCATTGGTAGGTACTATGGGTACCATCTCTCCAAAAGTGCCTGCAGAGGCCGAGCGGCATTGAGCTCTTCATTTTTTTAGAAAAAACCTTATTCCACACCTCAAAAAAATATGAAATAAGTATACATGTAGACATATATTTCTAGTATATGTGTACAAAATTTCATGAAGATATACATTCATATGTGATGTACACAGAAAAGACAAATACACATAGTAAAATGGTATTTTTCTTGTTGTATTTGGGCCAGATATTTGTCTCTTGTGTATAGCATGCACATAATCAAATTAGTTAATGGAATTTTATACATACCTGAAGAATATGCATATGTATTTGTAGAAATACTTTTCACATTCCTTGAAACTTTCAAGTAGTTTTCTTTTTTCTTTAAGAAACGAGCTCCATGGAGCTCGGTCTTTGTAATGCTGTTCTCTCTCTCTCTCACACACACACATTCTATCTCTCTCTCTCTCACACACATTCTCTCTCTCTCTCTCTCTTTGAAATTCATTGCTCCAAACAAGAAAGCTTCAACATGTTTTTTTAAGACAAAAAGGTTCAAGAATCATGAGATAATAAAAAAAATCGACCACTATGTTGCTAGCTCAATAGCTCACATGGGCGGTTGGCGTCCAGCTAAAAAACCTTTACCACATAGAAGATCAAGATAGACTTAGTGGTGATCACCGAAGTTGCCGTAGTCATATCCTACAGACAGGCCTAGGTAGAGAATGGCAACACTGAGCATGCAAACCATTTGAGCATTCTTGAATTAGTTCATTTGAATAATTATCTAATTCGGGTCACAAAATGCACTATCCAAGTTGTATGTTTTACAATTTTTCTATCTTTTCTGACCAATTGCCTTAATCAAGCATGCACTGTATCTATATGTTGCCTTGTCTTGTTGACTGCTTATTTCTTAGTATTTTTGCCTGATTAGCCATCATATAGCATGCTTTTTTGAAGGTATGATCATACTTATCATATGCTATGTACATATCTAACTATATACTCCTGGTGATAGAGAATTTGCAGGTCATCTCAGATACGGGTGCACTTTGTGCATTCCTCATCTGGAGCTTGCTTGCAGGGGAAGGACAACATCTGGAGCTTTCCATCTATCATTTTCTTTCAGCTTCCGCACAAACCTCTGGAACGACAACACCTTGGCCTACTTAGAATCTACGCAAGTAAAGCCTGTGTTGGAGTGCATCATTACAAGTGTTTCTACCCATCGTACGACATTTTTTCTCAGCTTCGAAAATCAAGCTGTAGTTTTTCCTCAATCAAAAGTATTAAGCATAAATTTGTACCATGGCCATGAATCACACTTGTAGTTTCATCAATTCAGTCTAACTAACAAGCACTAGTTAGTTTACTTGGTCCTTGCGTTCATCAACACATAACTCTCTTACCCACTCCTCGACCAATGGAGGTGCCTACTTGATGACGATATTCATGGGGTGATACAGAGGCGTGCACAAATGAACTGATTAGATCGGTCGTGCAGCGAGGATGGAGTATTCCATGCATTCTCGTTCGATCAGACAAAACACGCACTCAATGATTAGCAATGATATTGTACTTGTTTTTTTAACATGCGAGCCTAGACTTTGATTTCAGACTGTACGAGCTTGCGTAGTAAGAAGATATCAAATTTTAACCAGCTTTGGATTATTGCCAATTATATTTGACGGTAAAAATCGATTGATGAACTCAAGCATATGTGGAAACATGTAATAAGAATGTTATCACCGCCAACGCTAAGTGCATATTTCATGATCATGCACTAGTGCCATCTTATTATTATTTTTAACTCTAGGATGGTAGTTTAATATGAAGGTGTTATCCAAACTCAGCATCAGATTTGCCACATAACCGCGGGCACGGCTTCTCAAAAAGATTTAACCCTGCAGGGGTGCTCCTACTCATCCATCACAAAGTAACCACACTCAGCGGGAATAACCTCAACCACGGATCTCGTGATCTTCCTAGGCAATTCCAAAGGAAATCCGACACCTCGAGATAGCCCTAAGAGAATCAGAGTTCCTCACTCAAGACGTTCGAAAAAGGTAAAACAAGTCCAGCAAGGCCTCCCGACGTGTCGGCGATCCCGATAGGAGCCGCGTATCTCGTTCTCAGGACACAACGGATAAGCTACGCGTACAGTAACTGACGTCCCGAGTTGCCCCAGGTAGCCCGCACGGTGCTCTAGTTTGGACCAGCACCAACAGCACTAGCCCCCCTGTATTATGTTAAATGAATCCACAAGGGGGCGACCCTCTATGCTTTAATAAGGTGATCAGTTTTATTATGATGGGCAAATGTAGTACCAATGTTGGGCCTTGCCAGACAAGTTTTAATCTAACCCGAAAATCAAGGGGGTCCCCATAACAACCCCGAGCATGTTAGGAGCGCTCATTTATGGAACATAACACCGGTTCACAAGTAACTAGGGGCGGCAAGAGTGGAACAAAACACCAAGCAAAAGGCCAAGCCTTCCACCTTTACCAAGTATATATGTGCATTAAATTAAATAGCAGCAATATTGTGATAGAACAAAGAAGGTCCATGTTGACACATGGAAGCAATTGCACCTGCAACTAGCAACGCTATAAGAAGGGCTGAGCAAGCGGTAACATAGCCAAACAAAGGTTTGCTAGGATATGGAAGGGTTAGAGGCTTTTCATGGCAATGTTGGGAGGCTTATCAAACAAGTGGTAGGTAGCGAGACATAACGATAAAAGACGAAACAACTAACATGGCAATGATAGTAATGGTATCCAGGGAAATGTGTCATCTTGCCTGAGATCCCGCTCGGAAGAAGACCATGTCCATGAAGAAGACGAACCAACGTAGTCGAACGAATCCTCACACTCTGAACGCTTTCGAAACTCTATCGAGAAGAAGCAATCCGAAACAAACAATCAACACTAGATACACCACAACATATGCAGAACACGATGCACAAACAAATATGATGCATGTCCGGTTAAATATGCAATGAATGACAATTCACATCAAACAACTTCTACACATTAAAGTGAAGCTCAATATGCAACGAGTTGCATATTGACGAAACTCCACGTTCGAATTATTTAGTTCACTCTTGTTAGGTACACGACAATATTAAATTTTGTTAAACATGGCAAGAGGTTAAGCATAAGTAAACTATCTATCCAGGCAACTTAAATGAGGTCGGAAACAACTTATAGCATTTCCGAAATGACCCCATATGTATATTATGAATTTGGTCCAGATCTGACCTAAACATGTTTTATGTATGTTAAACAGCAGAATAAAGCATATCATGTTATTCTACACGATATTCTAGTCGATTTACATATATAGAACATCTCAAACGGAGCTACGGTCTAAAAGATACGAGCAAAACAAGATGCACATGTCATGAATGCAAATGCATGGAAAATGCAATCACAAACATTTCAAATCATGAATGCAACATGTTATTATGAAACTACATGAGATTCTAAGCAAGCTTCATATATGGAATGACCAAAACGGAGCTACGGTTCAACCACAATCATCAAAACAAGTTTTAGTTGAAATCTGCCAAAAACAACAACTTAGTATTTTGCACACATGAAAATAACAAGCTACAATATCCTAAAATACACAAACTAAGCATCGGGCAATAGCATGCAACATCCAATTTATTTCATCTTCACAAATCAAAATCAAAACAAGCATGGATCACATGATGGGAAGCTCACAAGAAGGCTACTTAATAACAGTTTCAGACTTAGTGAAAATAGCAGTTTTTGACGGTGCAGTTTTCTCACGAAGGCATATTGACAGCAGTGAAACTATATGCTACAAGTCGTATTATGACATGAAACTAAACAGCATGCTAGAGGACAATATCAACAACAAATAACTCCATTACACCTACCAGAAAAGAATTTTAGATCACTCGCAAATCACATGGCAAGACAACAACAAAATATAGCAGATTACAGACTTAGAAATATTTTGGACCCTAAAAATAGCAGATTTTTATAGCAAGTTGACAACCACAAAACAACACCTACACATGCATATCTACGACAAGCAAAATATCCATGGGCTAGGACACATATCCAAAAGCAACTTTCATGTTGAAACTTAATTCATATCATGCCCGGATTAAATCACACGAAAATAACAAAAGGGCATCACGGCATAAATGACATGCATGCAAACATGCTCAAATGGCAAAACTAAATGCACAGATAAATCACAAGGATTTTTCTATCCCGAAAACATATATAATATGCTTAGGTTCATGTACAAAAATTAATCACGATTAATTATGCAGGTATTATGCCTAATCACCGAAAAGCAATTCGATAATGCAAATAATATGCAAATATCATGCCAACAATTTTATCATGCACGAAAATGCCGTGCGAATGAGATGAACATTTTTAGTATACGATTTTATTAATTTTGATGCACGGATAATTAAATATGGCAATGCAATAATATGACAAATGATGCAAAATGACATGTTAATTATTTAGTCATGGATGCAAATGACATATTTTTAATCTACATATTATTCTAAGCATATTTCATGTTTAAATTATTTTAATTCGACTAACGGTTAATTAGATATTGACATATTGAATTATGCAAAAACGTGTAATTAAAAAAATGCAATGCCCTAACAGGAAAAAAACGCAGAGGGGAGTTGGGCTCACCAGGTCACATGGGCCGGTGGGCGGCAGGCAGGCGCTGGGAGCCGGTCGGCGCAGGCTGGGCCCGACCCACGCAGGGGCGAGGACAGGTCAACGCGCTCGGGCGCCTGCTTGTCCTCCTCGCTCTCGAGCGGAGCGGAGGCAGGGCATGCGGCGGCGCACACCGGCAGGCCATGGCGCGGGGCGGCGCTTGGGGGACCGGGACCTGGCAGATCCGGCGGCGGCGATGCGGACGGCCGGAGGGAGGCCCGACGGTGAGTTGCGGCGGCGGCGGAGCGAGCTCTCCATGGCGGCAGCGGCGACCTGCGGGACAACGCGGCGAGGTGAGAGGGAGAGGAGGAGAAAGGGAGGAAGGGAGAGGAGGAGAGGAGCTGGAGGTCCGACGGTCCGGCGACGGCTCCGGCGAGCAGCTCTAGCGAGACCGGCCGGCTGGCTGCGGGCAGGGAGGAGCTCGGGCACGGGAAGCGGGTGCTGCCATGGGAGGAGGTTGACCCGGGCCCAGATGGGCTCGGACAGGCTCAGATCTGGGTTTTCGCGGGCCCTGGCTAGAGGAGGAAGAAGGGGCAGGCTAGGGTTTGCACGCGGAACGATGTGGAGCTAGGGGCTATATATAGGTTTAGGGCTAGGGTTAGCTGCGCTGTCCGTTTCTGGATTGTCGGGTGTCGGTCCGACGTCCGAAAGCTGAGGGGGGTACGGTGACTGTGCAAAGGGGCAAAGTGGGGAAGATAGAGAGAATGGTGACCCATGACAAAGGGTTTCAAATTACCGAAAACGTCCGACGATAACCGATAACCGCACTGCTACGACTGACCGACGGGGCATCAAACGAACTCAGCACGCGACGAAATTCGACGGGCGGTCTAGCTACGACATAACAAGACCACACGACAAGTTTCGACCCAATCCGAGAATATTTTTGCACGCGCTTGAAAATGGTTTTATTTACGGTGCCGCGGGCGCGTGCGTGTGTGGCTGGTCTCGAAATGGGCAACGGCAAGAACGCAGAGAACCGGCGACTACGAACGGATGCAAGTTTTCGAAAACGGGAGATGATGCAATGCAGATGATGCGATGATGCGATGATGAATGCGACAACCAGACGAACACAGACGAAAACGGAAATAAAAAGGGAATCTTCTGGAATTTTCTGGAACGTTGGTGTCGGGCTGTCACATCACCTCATTATATCATGATATCCATAGTCGAGAGATGAGGAAAATCTAATAACTATAGACGCAAAAAAGAACAATTTGTTCTCGGGGCCATAAAGGAAGAGGAAAAACTTTGGTGCATCGCAGGCTCTAAGAGCTTATGGCAAATCTTATCGTGATATTAATGAATTTGTATTATCTAGCCTTTTGTAACAGAACTTTCTAAAATTCCTCTTAATTAATGGATAAGGCAAAGCTTATGCCTTCATTAAAAAAAGAGTAATTTACTACTTTTGTTGTTTGTGGAGTTATATGAAGCTAAAGATGTATTTTTGAGCTAGTATGATTCTTAAACCTACTGCGCGCGATACAATCTTTAGTTTTTCTTATTTGAAAAAGGGCTCAAACAATAATACAAATAATACAACATTTCAATTTATAACAAAATCATAATAAAACTAAAGTAGTAAAACATAAGAAAAAGAAAAGGAAAAGCCCCAACTACACATCACAGGGCCAACCATATAAGTGGTAAGACACCAAGAACTCAAACAATAAGCTATTGTCTTAAAAAACATAACATATATTTTTAACTTTGGAAACATATTAGTAGGCATCATGAGACAAGAGGAACACCTCATCAAGAATTTTCAAAATATTCATGTTCAGGTTCCCTCTAGCATTTTTTCTCATTGGCGCCAACCCATGTCTGCAATACAAAAAACTCCTTATTCATCTTCCTGATCACTTTGACCCCATCATCAAGACCTTTTCGTCCACGGTCCTTATGCAATTTTCCCAAGGTTTTAAATGATTACGTGTAGTAAAAATAATCCCAGCGGGATCATAAGGGAATACCACAATCTTTAGCGCATGTCACAGGCCTTGAAATATGAAATATGTGTGGCAATGAAGGAGATAAGATGGGGTGTCATCGATCTACTTCCGTATTTACCACATAGTAATTGACTATTATCCCTTGAATGGTAATGGATGAACATTGCGTCCTTCCTATGAGATAATATGGATGTGAACACTTAGATCATGTCAAATTGATGGTCCACAGCTGTCGAAGAGCACGTTAATTTTCTATTTTTGATAAGATCAGAAATGTAATTGTGTGGATAAGTTGTGTTCTCATGAACATGTTTATGCTTGAAACAGGCTTTCACCCAACTTTATATATAAAGCCTAAATGGCCAAATCGACACGAAGTGGTGAGAATCATCATACAAGCAAGTCAAGATGTTTTACTAAAAAATAGGTAAAAAGAGAGAAAGAAATCAGAGAGGATGGTGAGAAGGCCACCAACTCAAAGCTAAGCATTAAAACATGAGTAGACAAATAATAAGTGGTGACATAGATTCCATGCCACCTTTAAAACCCACCGAATGCCAATGCACCGAACGCACCAAGCTATCGCAGGAGAAGGTTGATTGTCCTCTGGCTCTAGGTTGTGGAGCACTGATATATCTCAAATGTATCTAATTTTTGTTGTTGTTTCATTCTATTATATTGTAATTTTTGTATGCTTTTTATACGAATTTATATTCTTCTTCTAGACTAACCTATTAATTTAGTGCCCAACGACAATTCTTGTTTTCTGCATATTTTTTGTTTTCCAGGAAATCAATATCTATGAAGGTTAAAATAATTTGTCGATTTAATACGTTTTTTCGGTAAAGGACCCAGGAAGATTCAGAGCAGTGCAAAAGGAGGCAAGGTGGCGCCACACCCCCACCTAACATGGCCAGGCCATAGGGCGCGTCGTCAGGGGGTGTGAGGCCATATGCACCGCCTTACGTCCATTGCATCGTCATAAATTCCTATAAACACTGAAATCCTATCAAATTTTTAGAAGAATTTTTTTCATCGACACAAGTTTCTGTTCACAGAGATCTAATCTAGAGGCCCGTTTCGGAGATCTACCGGATGGGGAATCCATTGCCGGAGGCTTCTTCATCGACCTTGTTGCTTCCATGAGTATGTGTGAGTGGTTCCATCAAGACCTTATGGTCCATAGTACTAGTTAGATGACTCTCTCTCTCTCTCTCCCTCCCTCCCTCTCTCCCTCCCTCCCTCCCTCCCTCCCCGATCTACCATATTGCCGTGAGCCACCTCACACGGTCAAGATCAACGTGGTGTGTTAATGGGATATGATGAATTGCCACTTTGTGGCATGTTTATTGGGATATGATGAATTGCCACTTTATGATCAAGTTGTTCACTTAAATCACTTAAACTTTTGAAATTTTCTTCCTGTATAATTAAATAGCTTTGCATGTTGTCCGATCTATCTATCTTCTCTGGACAAGTTTGATGGAGTTTTTTTTTCATAGGGAGTGGTGCTTTTTAGTGGGTTCAGACTTTTGATGGTCTAACCAGTGACAATAAGGGCCAAAACATGTATTGTATTGTTGCCACTAAGGATAAAATGATGGTGTCCTGTCATATTGATTGATGTTTTATTTTTTACATTATGTCACCTTATTGCAATGAGCTGTTTATTGTAACCTTAATACCTCGAGATGCCTGCTGGATAACGGCTTCGGGTGGATTATTACTAGTAGATGGAGCTGGACTAACGGTCTACTTATCACAGATAGATGATGAACGGAATAACATGGTTCACATACAAGTATATTAATATTCAATTTTACAGGTAAAAGGATTCTCTAAAACAATATTGCTACAAACATAAATGTTAAGTACAAGGAGTAGATTAGTGAAAGTTGGAAATCACATCCAGATCTTCATAAAGAATGTCATACAAATAATGTTATTTGTACCTCGCATATCCCAAGTTTAACCAGGTTATCTAAAAATGCGCATTTTGGAAACTCCTTTATAGAAATATTAATATAGTGGCAAATCAGAAAATGAAAACATGTAGATATTTATTTGAATATAAGGTAAACTAGTTGCGCAAATGCACGGGTCACTCCGCTAGTTCATCATACAACATAATCTTATTATTTGTTACATCACACAGCCAAACATACTTGCAGCATGATTTTTATTCAACATTCTTTTTGGCAAAAACAAATTATTATAAGAGCGTAAGGGTAGTAGAACCCTTGAGTAAACCCCTCCTTGTGGCAGGACTCAACACATGGATCCACCTTGCATAATATAGACTAGTAGGTCCTGCTATGTACAATGCAGGCCTTGGCTTCCGTGCCTATGAAACAAAAACACGATATGGTGCAGACACCAAATTAGATGCTACAATCTTCCATGAAGAAACAAGAAAAAAATAAGTAGTGAATTTCAATGAACAGTGCCCGTTGCTACCACACAGCGTGATACGAGACATTGCATTGATCGATCCCCTTGCGCGAAACATGGTGAATTGAGCTAGCCGGTTGGCTGGATGTGCATAAACAGTTCCCGTTGCTACTAGTAAGATGTTTGAAAATTAATGTGTATTATTTTGTAAAATCTCCATATGCACTACTATTAAACAAATAAGTTATGGCAAAACATTCAATATCAGCCCTTCCATATCTTTGATCTGATGGCCTACATTGCTTGAATGACGATATAACAATTAAAGCACCATAATTAGCATTCAAAAAAGAAACAACCTATCAAAACCTATCGACCGGAGCGAGTATGATGTGCAAGCGGATGTGCTCTGTGCTGCCGGTGACAAGGGCCACGTGCATGGTGCCTGCCATTCGACCCCCGTCAAGGTGGTCTTGGCATGCGTCAGCGTCGGCATCGCACGAGCCTGTGTCTACTCGTCAGAGATGGGAGCCTAGGGCGATCCCATCTCAACCTTGGTTCCACTTGATATGATACCTTCTCTTGGCAGTCGAAGCATCCTGGTTGGGAATTCTCTGTGCTGGTTTAAGTTTGGCACTCAGGTGTGTATCTTTGAGCTTAATGTCGATAGACAGAGCCTAGCCATGATTGAGGTGCCAACAAATGCCCACGCCACCCATTATGGACTCTACTTGAGTACTCTCAGTGGCGCGCTTGGTCTCATCGTCGTGTCGGAATCCTATAGAGCTCAACTATGGGAGAGGATGGCTGATTTGGACGGTGTTGCCGGGTGGATACCGGGGGGAAATATCGAGTTACTCAAGATTCTCCCTCTGAAATCAGGGGAATGGATCAAAAGAGTAACGGTTATTGCCGGGGATGATAATGTGGTATTTCTGTCAACATCTACTAGGGCAATCTTCTTGATCCGTCTCGACTCATTCCAGTTTGAGGACATCTTTAAAAGCAACCATGATAAGCGGCTGTCCACTATCTATACATATCCATTCAAAAGTTTCTTTGCTGCAGGTAATAACATGCATTTACAATTCATTGTAACAAAAATATAGTTATTTCTGACGGTTTAATTCGGCAAGTGTTGGACTACCAATTTAAATTCCACCATCTAAATTTTTTCTTTGGCTGTTTGATGAAGTATCATTGTTTATTCGATATAATTATTTGGAAAATAACATAACATATTATATTATTGCTAACTCACTTGCCTATCACCTCTGTTTGAAACTTGTCTGATGTGAACACAGATTTGAGTGGGTATATAGATAATTTTGGCATCTCCATGAAATTGCAGCGATAACCATCTGGAGTTGGTATTATTATGTTGTTTCTCTATCAATTGCGGTCCTTGAATACGTAGTTACACACAATAGGTTTTGCAGCATCCCTAACCCTACTCCTATCAGCAATTGGTGGAACAAATAAGATCAGAACATAAGGCTCTGTTGGGCTTAATTCAGAACTGCTGATTTTTAACTATCTAACTTATTGCAAATGAATGCACTGCAACATCATGAATGAATGCTAAACTTACATGAATGAGCATCCATCGAGGGGTTCTGGTTCTGGGTGGCAGTGCCTTGAGTCTGAAATCTCGGGGTAAGGTCATTGTTTCCCAGGTAGTTTGCTATCAACCACCGGTGATCATCATCGGGACCTTGCTCTGTGGAAATCAATGCACTTCTAGCTCAATGGACTTCATTGAAGTAGTAGTAATTTTTGCTATAACTGTGCCATTGGTGATCATCACCGGGACCTTGCTCTTTGGAACTCAATGCACTTAGAGCTTAATGGACTATATTGAAGTAGTAGAAATATTCGCTATAAACTATGCAAGATACAACAGTTGGGACTTTATTTTCGGGAAGTATTAATGGTCGTTTTTGAGAAAGAATATTTTAATATAGAACATAAACTAGCCATTAAACATTTAAATCATGAGCTAGCTGTCACATTGGTTGGTATAGGACATTGGAACTTTTTGAAGATTATCTAGGGCAACGGTTTTTAGGTTTGGAGGTATTGTGCACTCTCTATGGAATATCATAAATTAAATGGCTACTGTAAACAAACTTGTTTGTCACCCTAGCGATCACTGAAAGTCAGTTGATGCTTTTGTAAACCATTTCATTCTTCATGCAGGAGCGAGTGACCTTGGCGGGCGGGGACAATGTGAAGGTGGAGCAGGGGGCACAACACATCAATGAGAATACTGATCTTTGTTGTTAATTTATATGCACTTTCTAGATTTCGTCTCTACTCTCTCAAGCGGGGACAAGGTGATGTCATGGTTTGCAGAAACTTTCTGCAAGTTTTCTCTTATCTATAATAACACATCATTTATGCTTCCAGAATTTGTAAGCTGGAACCATGTACTATTTTTTCCTTTTAAGAAAATAAATTGGGTGGTCTAAAACCCTTCTTCTGAATATGCCATGGATAAACTTGATTTTTCTTTCCAATTACTCCCTCTATCCCAAAATAATTGTCTTAACTTTGTACTTGCTCTAGTACAAAGTTATACTAAGCTTGAGACAGTTATTTTGGGACGGAGGGAGTATATCATACTATATCCTTGGAAGAAATGTTTCTAATGTGTTCTATAGTCTTGGTATTTATTCATACATTGTTCGGATGCATTCTAAGTAATGCGTTATTTGTATAGGTTGCTCATGCAAATAAAATGAGAGGGTCTCTTTTGCTCTTGATCGTACAACCGACAAATTCGGAATTTTTGCAAGTTAATTGTCGTTGTTTTCTTGCGGTCAACTGCTTCAGTGTATATCGCAAAGGCATATTTCACAATTCCATTATCCAGAAATGAGGAACATGTTGCTCAGGAAACAAACTGTTATGTCTTTCCTACTTTGCTAGACTGATATCTGGAAGTAGAACGAAGCAACAACAAAAGAGGACCAAGTGTGCTGAAACAGTTGCATATAGAGGCTTATAACCTGCCTCACGCACGGTATCCTCAGTAGACCATCTGCCAAGCACGTCACAAATGAATAAACTCACACCACGATCGGGCCCAGTTGCCAGGTAATGGCTAGCCCATGCAGCTTATACTACTTTTCCCCTGTCTCACTTCCTGTTGTCGTGGCCGCACCATAGCTGGTCATGACATTGCTACGCCTTTCAACTTGGTATATGTATCAAAGATTTTGATAAAACATTTGATATCATCTATGAATCTTTATTTCTCTGTGTCTCCCATGCCTACGTATGCTTGAGGTTGTTTTCCTTTGAAAACAAACAAAGTGAGAATGTCGTGACACCAACTTTCTGCATAGTTTTAGGGGTAGATCCTATTGGGTGATAGAGAATTTTTTCAAAAAATAAATAAAGAGATCGAGCAATAGAGGAAGGTCTGTCTCAAGGATGAATGAAAAGTTCAAGATGGATGTAAGTAGCCCTTGGTGTTTCTTATACAATGATGCAGTGCATTCAAACCCCTAGTACGATTACTAGGATTGCTAGGTCAGGTGAATGCCAGAGCTAATTTCATTGGTAGGTACTATGGGTACCATCTCTCCAAAAGTGCCTGCAGAGGCCGAGCGGCATTGAGCTCTTCATTTTTTTAGAAAAAACCTTATTCCACACCTCAAAAAAATATGAAATAAGTATACATGTAGACATATATTTCTAGTATATGTGTACAAAATTTCATGAAGATATACATTCATATGTGATGTACACAGAAAAGACAAATACACATAGTAAAATGGTATTTTTCTTGTTGTATTTGGGCCAGATATTTGTCTCTTGTGTATAGCATGCACATAATCAAATTAGTTAATGGAATTTTATACATACCTGAAGAATATGCATATGTATTTGTAGAAATACTTTTCACATTCCTTGAAACTTTCAAGTAGTTTTCTTTTTTCTTTAAGAAACGAGCTCCATGGAGCTCGGTCTTTGTAATGCTGTTCTCTCTCTCTCTCACACACACACATTCTATCTCTCTCTCTCTCACACACATTCTCTCTCTCTCTCTCTCTCTTTGAAATTCATTGCTCCAAACAAGAAAGCTTCAACATGTTTTTTTAAGACAAAAAGGTTCAAGAATCATGAGATAATAAAAAAAATCGACCACTATGTTGCTAGCTCAATAGCTCACATGGGCGGTTGGCGTCCAGCTAAAAAACCTTTACCACATAGAAGATCAAGATAGACTTAGTGGTGATCACCGAAGTTGCCGTAGTCATATCCTACAGACAGGCCTAGGTAGAGAATGGCAACACTGAGCATGCAAACCATTTGAGCATTCTTGAATTAGTTCATTTGAATAATTATCTAATTCGGGTCACAAAATGCACTATCCAAGTTGTATGTTTTACAATTTTTCTATCTTTTCTGACCAATTGCCTTAATCAAGCATGCACTGTATCTATATGTTGCCTTGTCTTGTTGACTGCTTATTTCTTAGTATTTTTGCCTGATTAGCCATCATATAGCATGCTTTTTGAAGGTATGATCATACTTATCATATGCTATGTACATATCTAACTATATACTCCTGGTGATAGAGAATTTGCAGGTCATCTCAGATACGGGTGCACTTTGTGCATTCCTCATCTGGAGCTTGCTTGCAGGGGAAGGACAACATCTGGAGCTTTCCATCTATCATTTTCTTTCAGCTTCCGCACAAACCTCTGGAACGACAACACCTTGGCCTACTTAGAATCTACGCAAGTAAAGCCTGTGTTGGAGTGCATCATTACAAGTGTTTCTACCCATCGTACGACATTTTTTCTCAGCTTCGAAATCAAGCTGTAGTTTTTCCTCAATCAAAAGTATTAAGCATAAATTTGTACCATGGCCATGAATCACACTTGTAGTTTCATCAATTCAGTCTAACTAACAAGCACTAGTTAGTTTACTTGGTCCTTGCGTTCATCAACACATAACTCTCTTACCCACTCCTCGACCAATGGAGGTGCCTACTTGATGACGATATTCATGGGGTGATACAGAGGCGTGCACAAATGAACTGATTAGATCGGTCGTGCAGCGAGGATGGAGTATTCCATGCATTCTCGTTCGATCAGACAAAACACGCACTCAATGATTAGCAATGATATTGTACTTGTTTTTTTAACATGCGAGCCTAGACTTTGATTTCAGACTGTACGAGCTTGCGTAGTAAGAAGATATCAAATTTTAACCAGCTTTGGATTATTGCCAATTATATTTGACGGTAAAAATCGATTGATGAACTCAAGCATATGTGGAAACATGTAATAAGAATGTTATCACCGCCAACGCTAAGTGCATATTTCATGATCATGCACTAGTGCCATCTTATTATTATTTTTAACTCTAGGATGGTAGTTTAATATGAAGGTGTTATCCAAACTCAGCATCAGATTTGCCACATAACCGCGGGCACGGCTTCTCAAAAAGATTTAACCCTGCAGGGGTGCTCCTAC
Organism: Hordeum marinum; assembly: GCA_022496015.1. Lineage (NCBI taxonomy): Eukaryota > Viridiplantae > Streptophyta > Magnoliopsida > Poales > Poaceae > Hordeum > Hordeum marinum. The sequence continues at coordinate 43,302,803 of CM039678.1, forward strand.
TCATCCATCACAAAGTAACCACACTCAGCGGGAATAACCTCAACCACGGATCTCGTGATCTTCCTAGGCAATTCCAAAGGAAATCCGACACCTCGAGATAGCCCTAAGAGAATCAGAGTTCCTCACTCAAGACGTTCGAAAAAGGTAAAACAAGTCCAGCAAGGCCTCCCGACGTGTCGGCGATCCCGATAGGAGCCGCGTATCTCGTTCTCAGGACACAACGGATAAGCTACGCGTACAGTAACTGACGTCCCGAGTTGCCCCAGGTAGCCCGCACGGTGCTCTAGTTTGGACCAGCACCAACAGCACTAGCCCCCCTGTATTATGTTAAATGAATCCACAAGGGGGCGACCCTCTATGCTTTAATAAGGTGATCAGTTTTATTATGATGGGCAAATGTAGTACCAATGTTGGGCCTTGCCAGACAAGTTTTAATCTAACCCGAAAATCAAGGGGGTCCCCATAACAACCCCGAGCATGTTAGGAGCGCTCATTTATGGAACATAACACCGGTTCACAAGTAACTAGGGGCGGCAAGAGTGGAACAAAACACCAAGCAAAAGGCCAAGCCTTCCACCTTTACCAAGTATATATGTGCATTAAATTAAATAGCAGCAATATTGTGATAGAACAAAGAAGGTCCATGTTGACACATGGAAGCAATTGCACCTGCAACTAGCAACGCTATAAGAAGGGCTGAGCAAGCGGTAACATAGCCAAACAAAGGTTTGCTAGGATATGGAAGGGTTAGAGGCTTTTCATGGCAATGTTGGGAGGCTTATCAAACAAGTGGTAGGTAGCGAGACATAACGATAAAAGACGAAACAACTAACATGGCAATGATAGTAATGGTATCCAGGGAAATGTGTCATCTTGCCTGAGATCCCGCTCGGAAGAAGACCATGTCCATGAAGAAGACGAACCAACGTAGTCGAACGAATCCTCACACTCTGAACGCTTTCGAAACTCTATCGAGAAGAAGCAATCCGAAACAAACAATCAACACTAGATACACCACAACATATGCAGAACACGATGCACAAACAAATATGATGCATGTCCGGTTAAATATGCAATGAATGACAATTCACATCAAACAACTTCTACACATTAAAGTGAAGCTCAATATGCAACGAGTTGCATATTGACGAAACTCCACGTTCGAATTATTTAGTTCACTCTTGTTAGGTACACGACAATATTAAATTTTGTTAAACATGGCAAGAGGTTAAGCATAAGTAAACTATCTATCCAGGCAACTTAAATGAGGTCGGAAACAACTTATAGCATTTCCGAAATGACCCCATATGTATATTATGAATTTGGTCCAGATCTGACCTAAACATGTTTTATGTATGTTAAACAGCAGAATAAAGCATATCATGTTATTCTACACGATATTCTAGTCGATTTACATATATAGAACATCTCAAACGGAGCTACGGTCTAAAAGATACGAGCAAAACAAGATGCACATGTCATGAATGCAAATGCATGGAAAATGCAATCACAAACATTTCAAATCATGAATGCAACATGTTATTATGAAACTACATGAGATTCTAAGCAAGCTTCATATATGGAATGACCAAAACGGAGCTACGGTTCAACCACAATCATCAAAACAAGTTTTAGTTGAAATCTGCCAAAAACAACAACTTAGTATTTTGCACACATGAAAATAACAAGCTACAATATCCTAAAATACACAAACTAAGCATCGGGCAATAGCATGCAACATCCAATTTATTTCATCTTCACAAATCAAAATCAAAACAAGCATGGATCACATGATGGGAAGCTCACAAGAAGGCTACTTAATAACAGTTTCAGACTTAGTGAAAATAGCAGTTTTTGACGGTGCAGTTTTCTCACGAAGGCATATTGACAGCAGTGAAACTATATGCTACAAGTCGTATTATGACATGAAACTAAACAGCATGCTAGAGGACAATATCAACAACAAATAACTCCATTACACCTACCAGAAAAGAATTTTAGATCACTCGCAAATCACATGGCAAGACAACAACAAAATATAGCAGATTACAGACTTAGAAATATTTTGGACCCTAAAAATAGCAGATTTTTATAGCAAGTTGACAACCACAAAACAACACCTACACATGCATATCTACGACAAGCAAAATATCCATGGGCTAGGACACATATCCAAAAGCAACTTTCATGTTGAAACTTAATTCATATCATGCCCGGATTAAATCACACGAAAATAACAAAAGGGCATCACGGCATAAATGACATGCATGCAAACATGCTCAAATGGCAAAACTAAATGCACAGATAAATCACAAGGATTTTTCTATCCCGAAAACATATATAATATGCTTAGGTTCATGTACAAAAATTAATCACGATTAATTATGCAGGTATTATGCCTAATCACCGAAAAGCAATTCGATAATGCAAATAATATGCAAATATCATGCCAACAATTTTATCATGCACGAAAATGCCGTGCGAATGAGATGAACATTTTTAGTATACGATTTTATTAATTTTGATGCACGGATAATTAAATATGGCAATGCAATAATATGACAAATGATGCAAAATGACATGTTAATTATTTAGTCATGGATGCAAATGACATATTTTTAATCTACATATTATTCTAAGCATATTTCATGTTTAAATTATTTTAATTCGACTAACGGTTAATTAGATATTGACATATTGAATTATGCAAAAACGTGTAATTAAAAAAATGCAATGCCCTAACAGGAAAAAAACGCAGAGGGGAGTTGGGCTCACCAGGTCACATGGGCCGGTGGGCGGCAGGCAGGCGCTGGGAGCCGGTCGGCGCAGGCTGGGCCCGACCCACGCAGGGGCGAGGACAGGTCAACGCGCTCGGGCGCCTGCTTGTCCTCCTCGCTCTCGAGCGGAGCGGAGGCAGGGCATGCGGCGGCGCACACCGGCAGGCCATGGCGCGGGGCGGCGCTTGGGGGACCGGGACCTGGCAGATCCGGCGGCGGCGATGCGGACGGCCGGAGGGAGGCCCGACGGTGAGTTGCGGCGGCGGCGGAGCGAGCTCTCCATGGCGGCAGCGGCGACCTGCGGGACAACGCGGCGAGGTGAGAGGGAGAGGAGGAGAAAGGGAGGAAGGGAGAGGAGGAGAGGAGCTGGAGGTCCGACGGTCCGGCGACGGCTCCGGCGAGCAGCTCTAGCGAGACCGGCCGGCTGGCTGCGGGCAGGGAGGAGCTCGGGCACGGGAAGCGGGTGCTGCCATGGGAGGAGGTTGACCCGGGCCCAGATGGGCTCGGACAGGCTCAGATCTGGGTTTTCGCGGGCCCTGGCTAGAGGAGGAAGAAGGGGCAGGCTAGGGTTTGCACGCGGAACGATGTGGAGCTAGGGGCTATATATAGGTTTAGGGCTAGGGTTAGCTGCGCTGTCCGTTTCTGGATTGTCGGGTGTCGGTCCGACGTCCGAAAGCTGAGGGGGGTACGGTGACTGTGCAAAGGGGCAAAGTGGGGAAGATAGAGAGAATGGTGACCCATGACAAAGGGTTTCAAATTACCGAAAACGTCCGACGATAACCGATAACCGCACTGCTACGACTGACCGACGGGGCATCAAACGAACTCAGCACGCGACGAAATTCGACGGGCGGTCTAGCTACGACATAACAAGACCACACGACAAGTTTCGACCCAATCCGAGAATATTTTTGCACGCGCTTGAAAATGGTTTTATTTACGGTGCCGCGGGCGCGTGCGTGTGTGGCTGGTCTCGAAATGGGCAACGGCAAGAACGCAGAGAACCGGCGACTACGAACGGATGCAAGTTTTCGAAAACGGGAGATGATGCAATGCAGATGATGCGATGATGCGATGATGAATGCGACAACCAGACGAACACAGACGAAAACGGAAATAAAAAGGGAATCTTCTGGAATTTTCTGGAACGTTGGTGTCGGGCTGTCACATCACCTCATTATATCATGATATCCATAGTCGAGAGATGAGGAAAATCTAATAACTATAGACGCAAAAAGAACAATTTGTTCTCGGGGCCATAAAGGAAGAGGAAAAACTTTGGTGCATCGCAGGCTCTAAGAGCTTATGGCAAATCTTATCGTGATATTAATGAATTTGTATTATCTAGCCTTTTGTAACAGAACTTTCTAAAATTCCTCTTAATTAATGGATAAGGCAAAGCTTATGCCTTCATTAAAAAAAGAGTAATTTACTACTTTTGTTGTTTGTGGAGTTATATGAAGCTAAAGATGTATTTTTGAGCTAGTATGATTCTTAAACCTACTGCGCGCGATACAATCTTTAGTTTTTCTTATTTGAAAAAGGGCTCAAACAATAATACAAATAATACAACATTTCAATTTATAACAAAATCATAATAAAACTAAAGTAGTAAAACATAAGAAAAAGAAAAGGAAAAGCCCCAACTACACATCACAGGGCCAACCATATAAGTGGTAAGACACCAAGAACTCAAACAATAAGCTATTGTCTTAAAAAACATAACATATATTTTTAACTTTGGAAACATATTAGTAGGCATCATGAGACAAGAGGAACACCTCATCAAGAATTTTCAAAATATTCATGTTCAGGTTCCCTCTAGCATTTTTTCTCATTGGCGCCAACCCATGTCTGCAATACAAAAAACTCCTTATTCATCTTCCTGATCACTTTGACCCCATCATCAAGACCTTTTCGTCCACGGTCCTTATGCAATTTTCCCAAGGTTTTAAATGATTACGTGTAGTAAAAATAATCCCAGCGGGATCATAAGGGAATACCACAATCTTTAGCGCATGTCACAGGCCTTGAAATATGAAATATGTGTGGCAATGAAGGAGATAAGATGGGGTGTCATCGATCTACTTCCGTATTTACCACATAGTAATTGACTATTATCCCTTGAATGGTAATGGATGAACATTGCGTCCTTCCTATGAGATAATATGGATGTGAACACTTAGATCATGTCAAATTGATGGTCCACAGCTGTCGAAGAGCACGTTAATTTTCTATTTTTGATAAGATCAGAAATGTAATTGTGTGGATAAGTTGTGTTCTCATGAACATGTTTATGCTTGAAACAGGCTTTCACCCAACTTTATATATAAAGCCTAAATGGCCAAATCGACACGAAGTGGTGAGAATCATCATACAAGCAAGTCAAGATGTTTTACTAAAAAATAGGTAAAAAGAGAGAAAGAAATCAGAGAGGATGGTGAGAAGGCCACCAACTCAAAGCTAAGCATTAAAACATGAGTAGACAAATAATAAGTGGTGACATAGATTCCATGCCACCTTTAAAACCCACCGAATGCCAATGCACCGAACGCACCAAGCTATCGCAGGAGAAGGTTGATTGTCCTCTGGCTCTAGGTTGTGGAGCACTGATATATCTCAAATGTATCTAATTTTTGTTGTTGTTTCATTCTATTATATTGTAATTTTTGTATGCTTTTTATACGAATTTATATTCTTCTTCTAGACTAACCTATTAATTTAGTGCCCAACGACAATTCTTGTTTTCTGCATATTTTTTGTTTTCCAGGAAATCAATATCTATGAAGGTTAAAATAATTTGTCGATTTAATACGTTTTTTCGGTAAAGGACCCAGGAAGATTCAGAGCAGTGCAAAAGGAGGCAAGGTGGCGCCACACCCCCACCTAACATGGCCAGGCCATAGGGCGCGTCGTCAGGGGGTGTGAGGCCATATGCACCGCCTTACGTCCATTGCATCGTCATAAATTCCTATAAACACTGAAATCCTATCAAATTTTTAGAAGAATTTTTTTCATCGACACAAGTTTCTGTTTCACAGAGATCTAATCTAGAGGCCCGTTTCGGAGATCTACCGGATGGGGAATCCATTGCCGGAGGCTTCTTCATCGACCTTGTTGCTTCCATGAGTATGTGTGAGTGGTTCCATCAAGACCTTATGGTCCATAGTACTAGTTAGATGACTCTCTCTCTCTCTCTCCCTCCCTCCCTCTCTCCCTCCCTCCCTCCCTCCCTCCCCGATCTACCATATTGCCGTGAGCCACCTCACACGGTCAAGATCAACGTGGTGTGTTAATGGGATATGATGAATTGCCACTTTGTGGCATGTTTATTGGGATATGATGAATTGCCACTTTATGATCAAGTTGTTCACTTAAATCACTTAAAACTTTTGAAATTTTCTTCCTGTATAATTAAATAGCTTTGCATGTTGTCCGATCTATCTATCTTCTCTGGACAAGTTTGATGGAGTTTTTTTTCATAGGGAGTGGTGCTTTTTAGTGGGTTCAGACTTTTGATGGTCTAACCAGTGACAATAAGGGCCAAAACATGTATTGTATTGTTGCCACTAAGGATAAAATGATGGTGTCCTGTCATATTGATTGATGTTTTATTTTTTACATTATGTCACCTTATTGCAATGAGCTGTTTATTGTAACCTTAATACCTCGAGATGCCTGCTGGATAACGGCTTCGGGGTGGATTATTACTAGTAGATGGAGCTGGACTAACGGTCTACTTATCACAGATAGATGATGAACGGAATAACATGGTTCACATACAAGTATATTAATATTCAATTTTACAGGTAAAAGGATTCTCTAAAACAATATTGCTACAAACATAAATGTTAAGTACAAGGAGTAGATTAGTGAAAGTTGGAAATCACATCCAGATCTTCATAAAGAATGTCATACAAATAATGTTATTTGTACCTCGCATATCCCAAGTTTAACCAGGTTATCTAAAAATGCGCATTTTGGAAACTCCTTTATAGAAATATTAATATAGTGGCAAATCAGAAAATGAAAACATGTAGATATTTATTTGAATATAAGGTAAACTAGTTGCGCAAATGCACGGGTCACTCCGCTAGTTCATCATACAACATAATCTTATTATTTGTTACATCACACAGCCAAACATACTTGCAGCATGATTTTTATTCAACATTCTTTTTGGCAAAAACAAATTATTATAAGAGCGTAAGGGTAGTAGAACCCTTGAGTAAACCCCTCCTTGTGGCAGGACTCAACACATGGATCCACCTTGCATAATATAGACTAGTAGGTCCTGCTATGTACAATGCAGGCCTTGGCTTCCGTGCCTATGAAACAAAAACACGATATGGTGCAGACACCAAATTAGATGCTACAATCTTCCATGAAGAAACAAGAAAAAAATAAGTAGTGAATTTCAATGAACAGTGCCCGTTGCTACCACACAGCGTGATACGAGACATTGCATTGATCGATCCCCTTGCGCGAAACATGGTGAATTGAGCTAGCCGGTTGGCTGGATGTGCATAAACAGTTCCCGTTGCTACTAGTAAGATGTTTGAAAATTAATGTGTATTATTTTGTAAAATCTCCATATGCACTACTATTAAACAAATAAGTTATGGCAAAACATTCAATATCAGCCCTTCCATATCTTTGATCTGATGGCCTACATTGCTTGAATGACGATATAACAATTAAAGCACCATAATTAGCATTCAAAAAAGAAACAACCTATCAAAACCTATCGACCGGAGCGAGTATGATGTGCAAGCGGATGTGCTCTGTGCTGCCGGTGACAAGGGCCACGTGCATGGTGCCTGCCATTCGACCCCCGTCAAGGTGGTCTTGGCATGCGTCAGCGTCGGCATCGCACGAGCCTGTGTCTACTCGTCAGAGATGGGAGCCTAGGGCGATCCCATCTCAACCTTGGTTCCACTTGATATGATACCTTCTCTTGGCAGTCGAAGCATCCTGGTTGGGAATTCTCTGTGCTGGTTTAAGTTTGGCACTCAGGTGTGTATCTTTGAGCTTAATGTCGATAGACAGAGCCTAGCCATGATTGAGGTGCCAACAAATGCCCACGCCACCCATTATGGACTCTACTTGAGTACTCTCAGTGGCGCGCTTGGTCTCATCGTCGTGTCGGAATCCTATAGAGCTCAACTATGGGAGAGGATGGCTGATTTGGACGGTGTTGCCGGGTGGATACCGGGGGGAAATATCGAGTTACTCAAGATTCTCCCTCTGAAATCAGGGGAATGGATCAAAAGAGTAACGGTTATTGCCGGGGATGATAATGTGGTATTTCTGTCAACATCTACTAGGGCAATCTTCTTGATCCGTCTCGACTCATTCCAGTTTGAGGACATCTTTAAAAGCAACCATGATAAGCGGCTGTCCACTATCTATACATATCCATTCAAAAGTTTCTTTGCTGCAGGTAATAACATGCATTTACAATTCATTGTAACAAAAATATAGTTATTTCTGACGGTTTAATTCGGCAAGTGTTGGACTACCAATTTAAATTCCACCATCTAAATTTTTTCTTTGGCTGTTTGATGAAGTATCATTGTTTATTCGATATAATTATTTGGAAAATAACATAACATATTATATTATTGCTAACTCACTTGCCTATCACCTCTGTTTGAAACTTGTCTGATGTGAACACAGATTTGAGTGGGTATATAGATAATTTTGGCATCTCCATGAAATTGCAGCGATAACCATCTGGAGTTGGTATTATTATGTTGTTTCTCTATCAATTGCGGTCCTTGAATACGTAGTTACACACAATAGGTTTTGCAGCATCCCTAACCCTACTCCTATCAGCAATTGGTGGAACAAATAAGATCAGAACATAAGGCTCTGTTGGGCTTAATTCAGAACTGCTGATTTTTAACTATCTAACTTATTGCAAATGAATGCACTGCAACATCATGAATGAATGCTAAACTTACATGAATGAGCATCCATCGAGGGGTTCTGGTTCTGGGTGGCAGTGCCTTGAGTCTGAAATCTCGGGGTAAGGTCATTGTTTCCCAGGTAGTTTGCTATCAACCACCGGTGATCATCATCGGGACCTTGCTCTGTGGAAATCAATGCACTTCTAGCTCAATGGACTTCATTGAAGTAGTAGTAATTTTTGCTATAACTGTGCCATTGGTGATCATCACCGGGACCTTGCTCTTTGGAACTCAATGCACTTAGAGCTTAATGGACTATATTGAAGTAGTAGAAATATTCGCTATAAACTATGCAAGATACAACAGTTGGGACTTTATTTTCGGGAAGTATTAATGGTCGTTTTTGAGAAAGAATATTTTAATATAGAACATAAACTAGCCATTAAACATTTAAATCATGAGCTAGCTGTCACATTGGTTGGTATAGGACATTGGAACTTTTTGAAGATTATCTAGGGCAACGGTTTTTTAGGTTTGGAGGTATTGTGCACTCTCTATGGAATATCATAAATTAAATGGCTACTGTAAACAAACTTGTTTGTCACCCTAGCGATCACTGAAAGTCAGTTGATGCTTTTGTAAACCATTTCATTCTTCATGCAGGAGCGAGTGACCTTGGCGGGCGGGGACAATGTGAAGGTGGAGCAGGGGGCACAACACATCAATGAGAATACTGATCTTTGTTGTTAATTTATATGCACTTTCTAGATTTCGTCTCTACTCTCTCAAGCGGGGACAAGGTGATGTCATGGTTTGCAGAAACTTTCTGCAAGTTTTCTCTTATCTATAATAACACATCATTTATGCTTCCAGAATTTGTAAGCTGGAACCATGTACTATTTTTTCCTTTTAAGAAAATAAATTGGGTGGTCTAAAACCCTTCTTCTGAATATGCCATGGATAAACTTGATTTTTCTTTCCAATTACTCCCTCTATCCCAAAATAATTGTCTTAACTTTGTACTTGCTCTAGTACAAAGTTATACTAAGCTTGAGACAGTTATTTTGGGACGGAGGGAGTATATCATACTATATCCTTGGAAGAAATGTTTCTAATGTGTTCTATAGTCTTGGTATTTATTCATACATTGTTCGGATGCATTCTAAGTAATGCGTTATTTGTATAGGTTGCTCATGCAAATAAAATGAGAGGGTCTCTTTTGCTCTTGATCGTACAACCGACAAATTCGGAATTTTTGCAAGTTAATTGTCGTTGTTTTCTTGCGGTCAACTGCTTCAGTGTATATCGCAAAGGCATATTTCACAATTCCATTATCCAGAAATGAGGAACATGTTGCTCAGGAAACAAACTGTTATGTCTTTCCTACTTTGCTAGACTGATATCTGGAAGTAGAACGAAGCAACAACAAAAGAGGACCAAGTGTGCTGAAACAGTTGCATATAGAGGCTTATAACCTGCCTCACGCACGGTATCCTCAGTAGACCATCTGCCAAGCACGTCACAAATGAATAAACTCACACCACGATCGGGCCCAGTTGCCAGGTAATGGCTAGCCCATGCAGCTTATACTACTTTTCCCCTGTCTCACTTCCTGTTGTCGTGGCCGCACCATAGCTGGTCATGACATTGCTACGCCTTTCAACTTGGTATATGTATCAAAGATTTTGATAAAACATTTGATATCATCTATGAATCTTTATTTCTCTGTGTCTCCCATGCCTACGTATGCTTGAGGTTGTTTTCCTTTGAAAACAAACAAAGTGAGAATGTCGTGACACCAACTTTCTGCATAGTTTTAGGGGTAGATCCTATTGGGTGATAGAGAATTTTTTCAAAAAATAAATAAAGAGATCGAGCAATAGAGGAAGGTCTGTCTCAAGGATGAATGAAAAGTTCAAGATGGATGTAAGTAGCCCTTGGTGTTTCTTATACAATGATGCAGTGCATTCAAACCCCTAGTACGATTACTAGGATTGCTAGGTCAGGTGAATGCCAGAGCTAATTTCATTGGTAGGTACTATGGGTACCATCTCTCCAAAAGTGCCTGCAGAGGCCGAGCGGCATTGAGCTCTTCATTTTTTTAGAAAAAACCTTATTCCACACCTCAAAAAAATATGAAATAAGTATACATGTAGACATATATTTCTAGTATATGTGTACAAAATTTCATGAAGATATACATTCATATGTGATGTACACAGAAAAGACAAATACACATAGTAAAATGGTATTTTTCTTGTTGTATTTGGGCCAGATATTTGTCTCTTGTGTATAGCATGCACATAATCAAATTAGTTAATGGAATTTTATACATACCTGAAGAATATGCATATGTATTTGTAGAAATACTTTTCACATTCCTTGAAACTTTCAAGTAGTTTTCTTTTTTCTTTAAGAAACGAGCTCCATGGAGCTCGGTCTTTGTAATGCTGTTCTCTCTCTCTCTCACACACACACATTCTATCTCTCTCTCTCTCACACACATTCTCTCTCTCTCTCTCTCTCTTTGAAATTCATTGCTCCAAACAAGAAAGCTTCAACATGTTTTTTTAAGACAAAAAGGTTCAAGAATCATGAGATAATAAAAAAAATCGACCACTATGTTGCTAGCTCAATAGCTCACATGGGCGGTTGGCGTCCAGCTAAAAAACCTTTACCACATAGAAGATCAAGATAGACTTAGTGGTGATCACCGAAGTTGCCGTAGTCATATCCTACAGACAGGCCTAGGTAGAGAATGGCAACACTGAGCATGCAAACCATTTGAGCATTCTTGAATTAGTTCATTTGAATAATTATCTAATTCGGGTCACAAAATGCACTATCCAAGTTGTATGTTTTACAATTTTTCTATCTTTTCTGACCAATTGCCTTAATCAAGCATGCACTGTATCTATATGTTGCCTTGTCTTGTTGACTGCTTATTTCTTAGTATTTTTGCCTGATTAGCCATCATATAGCATGCTTTTTTGAAGGTATGATCATACTTATCATATGCTATGTACATATCTAACTATATACTCCTGGTGATAGAGAATTTGCAGGTCATCTCAGATACGGGTGCACTTTGTGCATTCCTCATCTGGAGCTTGCTTGCAGGGGAAGGACAACATCTGGAGCTTTCCATCTATCATTTTCTTTCAGCTTCCGCACAAACCTCTGGAACGACAACACCTTGGCCTACTTAGAATCTACGCAAGTAAAGCCTGTGTTGGAGTGCATCATTACAAGTGTTTCTACCCATCGTACGACATTTTTTCTCAGCTTCGAAAATCAAGCTGTAGTTTTTCCTCAATCAAAAGTATTAAGCATAAATTTGTACCATGGCCATGAATCACACTTGTAGTTTCATCAATTCAGTCTAACTAACAAGCACTAGTTAGTTTACTTGGTCCTTGCGTTCATCAACACATAACTCTCTTACCCACTCCTCGACCAATGGAGGTGCCTACTTGATGACGATATTCATGGGGTGATACAGAGGCGTGCACAAATGAACTGATTAGATCGGTCGTGCAGCGAGGATGGAGTATTCCATGCATTCTCGTTCGATCAGACAAAACACGCACTCAATGATTAGCAATGATATTGTACTTGTTTTTTTAACATGCGAGCCTAGACTTTGATTTCAGACTGTACGAGCTTGCGTAGTAAGAAGATATCAAATTTTAACCAGCTTTGGATTATTGCCAATTATATTTGACGGTAAAAATCGATTGATGAACTCAAGCATATGTGGAAACATGTAATAAGAATGTTATCACCGCCAACGCTAAGTGCATATTTCATGATCATGCACTAGTGCCATCTTATTATTATTTTTAACTCTAGGATGGTAGTTTAATATGAAGGTGTTATCCAAACTCAGCATCAGATGTTGCTCAAGGCACACCAGGCTAGTTATCCGACGATAGAAACCTCATGCAACTTTTTGAGATTTATTTTTGGAATCTAGAACAATCTGTAATTGCGACATTTATTTTCTTAGTTATGGTGGTCTTCCATCTCCTGGACTATTCACTCTTCATCCACCTTGTCTGTTGTTAAACATATCGAATAATTATATGTTTTTTTTGCTTTTCCAATTGTTGTAAATGCAAGTTAAGAGAAAAGGACAAATCTTCTTTCTTTAGATGATCATAAGAAAAAGATCTCTTTGTATTGTCTCTCCATGTGCTCATATTACTAATATATGTTTCATGGCCCACTGTCATTTATTGATATAGGTGCAACATGCATATGCAGGGCGTATGTTCATTGATTTATGTATTCCCCTCACATGACTCGTTAAAGTTTACACTTCTAGATCACTTCATGTGAGGCCTATATATACCTCACAGGTTCGAACTTCTTTCTATGGAAATATTAGAATCATACTCCTACATGGTGAATTGGGAAGATGAAGAGATAATTTACGAGAAATGAGAATAGGGACGTGGAGGAAACCTTGAGCTATTTGTCCGCCTCTCCAGAATGAGTGATGGACATATGTCTCGGTGTTTGCCTCCTATTCCTATAGTTCTTAGGTTCTCCTTCTCTTCCTACATCATGGAAGTATTTCCATGATGAGAGCATAAGAGATGTGCCCGTCTAAAGTTTAGTTTATGAGGCCTTGAGAATAGCAGGGAAAAGAAAGTCATGAGTACCTCCGAATGGTGGGTGTGGGAACATGAAGGAAAGCCTAGACTTTCCTGGTCTCCAAATTTAGGAGCCAAGGTGTTCTTGTGCTTTCCTGATGCCTCCCATGCCTATTGTTCTTAGGTATTCCTTACTTTTCCTATTGGCTTGTAAAATTTGCTTAACAAATGTGCACACGTAGGCTTTTATGATGGGGATGTGAAGGCAAACCGGGAAGAGGAAGAAATGAACATCTAAGAGCATTGGGCATGGGTGCATGGAGGAAGGCCTAAATTTGTGTTTCCCTCTAGTAGGTTCCAACATTTGTTTCGGAACTTTCCCGATGCCTCTCATGCCTATTGTTCTTAGGTTCTCCTTCCTCTTCCTTTGGATTTGCAAAACTTAGAGGGTCAAAAATAGACAATTATACATCTTCATGACTTGTGTTGTTTCTGGTTCTCGCTTCTGTTTTCTTTTTCTTTTTTGAGTAACATATTTTAGCTCATATTGTTTTGTTCATTCCATCATTTCTTATATTTATCATATTTCAATTTTTATTTGGATGGCCTGGGCCTTTGTATACTTTGAATCATCTTGGTGCATTTCTTCGATAGAAAACAAGAAGCACCAACAGTCCTCGAAGAAAAGCTCCCACCATAAGCCGAGGACACAAAGACGGAGGCAGGGCACACACATCGAACAAGAAAAATGTAATCCAAATCCACTAGTTCGCCCACAGTTGCTTATTCATTCTGCATGGCTACCACCTAGGATCTAGACTAGCCTCAAAAACCCACACAAATCTTTTTTGCGCACTTTATCCTCAGTAGTGCGCATACGGGATTCTTACATTGAGCATTGCATCGCTATGGAGTCGAATTTCGGACGGTCGGATGGGAGCGGACCGCCGGAGATTGGGGTGTCGCGAAGCTAGGGTCAGGGGGTGGGGCGTGGGCGACTATCGGGCAGCGCTAATAGGCTATGTGCACGAGCCTCCATCGCACTTGTATCGGTCTATAGATGAATTGTGAGGACCATCTGTAGACGGAAACCACTGATTTGAATGTGCGACTAAACCTAGCAAAATTTTCAAGCAACAACAATTAAAATGCATGCTCCTTCTTTCTGTTCAACTTAGTTGGACCGTGTGAGCATTATATAGAGAATTGTTGTTTCCTCCGTCGGGCAGTTAGTATTGTACCAGGACTATTGGACCTATAAATGTTTTTATGGGATAGAAACATTAGTAAATTCAGTAGTTGTACTAGAATACGCGAAAACTCCAAACGCCTTGAAAAGACGTAAGAATGCCCCAAAAAATGTTAAGAGGGCTTGTACCTTAATTACTGGATACGCGTTGTAGAAAATAATGTGCAGTTTCGATGCTATTATTGTAAACATTATTGTGCTAGAGAAAAGACAATTTGAGCCGGTCACTGACCTTGCCTGGCTTGCTTTTTTCTCCCGACACACACCACACCCACACTCACCACTACATAGAACACACACCATAATCATGTTGTGGTGGATATCATGTCCTCTCAGGAAGGATTCGGGAGCTCGACTTCCGTGAGCCGGCCAGTGTCACATATCCTACTCTACCTCACAGTGACCGAACCGACACTATCAGGAACGCAGCCGGCCGGCGGACATGGACACGACGGAGCTGGATGAGCTCTGCTTGTATTAGGTTTACGTTGCATGTAATAATATGGATTTGAGGTTTTTGATTTGAGGTGTCCAGTTGTAGAATGAATTATTTGAGACGTGACCGGTCAGTGTCCGTGGATATGCCCGGGCATGTCCGCGGGCGTTTGAGGGGTCGGATTTGTCAAGTCCGG
The DNA here is from genome assembly GCA_022496015.1 of Hordeum marinum. Taxonomy (NCBI): domain Eukaryota; kingdom Viridiplantae; phylum Streptophyta; class Magnoliopsida; order Poales; family Poaceae; genus Hordeum; species Hordeum marinum. Next base: position 43,317,971 of record CM039678.1, read on the forward strand.
CTGTAGATGCTCTAAGTCTTGCACGTGTATCTAGGTCGTTAATTTGACTTATATAAAACAATTTTTTTAACATAAAAGTATATCAGTAGAAATAGAACATTCAAGTTTATAATGATATATTTTTTGTAATAGATGTCTCTTATTAACTTGGTCAAATTGACAATGATACACGTGGAAAAATTGTAAACTGAGATGAAGAGAGTCGTATGATATTGATTGCGCGCTAAACATGTTGAACGCTTATCACTGCAGCAACCTAGGTTGTTGGATGCACGCAGTTTGATGTCCGAGATTAGTTAATCTGCATCTTTGGATCTTTTAATAGTGGTACAGATATAGATATAAATAGAGGTATGGAATAAGAATGTCAAGACGGGCTCGGTTTAAAGCACGAGTTGTTAATGCCCACGCCCACGACACTCCAGCACCAAAGAAGTCAAGCAAATGAAAGAGAGTTATTTTGTTGAGAGATCTTGATCATGGTAGTTAAAAGAAAGAAACACAACACCGTCCACCTCGCTGAAACGAACTTCCTTGTCATGGCCACACCATATTACATGCACATACATCCCACAGACACCTGAGCATAGAGGGGAAGCTAAAAGGGAAAATCTAATATGAGTAGAACCGTAGGGATATCAAAATAGAATGAGGCACTAACCAAACAACCATACAAGAGATGCCATCATCCGTGGCATACGCAAGTCGAAACCACCCAGGGTCACGGGGCCAAAGCGCCGGGACACAGACACAAAGGCCAGAACCAGAGGAGACACCATAAGGAAATGCAAGAGCTTACTAGACCATCCAACCTTGTCAACACCACCGCACTCCCTACAACCATTATTCTCCCATCAACCGCAACACCACTCACCTAAGAACCCAGTTTTCTCCAAATGTTGACTCGCTCGAAAAAGTACTTGATGCGCATGGTGTCGGTGTCAAAACCGGCGGATCTCGGGTAGGGGGTCCCGAATTGTGAGACTAAAATTGACTATAACAGGAGACGAAGGGGAAACAGATTTATCCAGGTTTGGGCCCTCCTATGGAGGTAATACCCTACGTCCTGCTTGATTGTATTGATGACATGGGGGGTTACAGAGTTGATCTACCTCGAGATCGAATAGCTAATCCTAGATGAGTTGCCCCCCTATACCCCTAAACCCTCCGGCTTATATAGACACCAAGAGTGCTCTGGGTTTACACATGGTCGGTTACATGCAAAAGAGATAAACATGCCTAACTACAACTAATAACTTGGAAAATACGTCAGGGCTTCTCATAACTTCCATCTGGTGTAGGTGGTCTTTGATCGTCCGATGCTCCCTTTGCGGCCCACACTGTCCGGCCCATAAACAACAGGTCGGCTATCCGAGGACCCCCTAATCCAGGACTCCCTTAGTAGCCCCCGGACTAGCCTTCAACGCCGATATATATCCGGTCAATCTCCACATATCGTCATCTTCGCATAGCGAGGCGAGTCCTTCATCCCTCCTTGTCCGGTAACCGGCCAGTCTTCGGTAAGATCCTAGGTGTCGCGGGTGCAGGTTCATTATAATAACTACGCATGTTCCTCGATTTTCGCGCGTCGTGGGGAGGCGAGTGGCCAGTGATTTTTACAATCCTACTCCTCTGTAATAGAGGCATGACTCATTTAATCAAACAAAATTGTGGCTCAGACCACATTCTCTTCCTCCTCATCGAAAGAAACTCCTAGCGGAAGCTCCATGCAAAACATGGCTAACGCGCCCAGCTCCTCCGCACGTCCCTACGGCTCATGCCCAGGGGACTGGACCAGCTTTTCTGTTACACTCCTGCTGCTCTGCAATCTGGAGACCCAGGGGTATCTTCCTTCTTCAGATCTGGTGGCGACCCGGGCAAGCCTGCTTTCTTATGGCGACGAAGTTTTCGACGAGTGTTTCCCCAATCCTAACAAGGGGGAACGCTTATGCTTCGTCCCCTTCCTCCTCCAAGGCCTTGGGTTTTCAATCCATCCATTCCTAAGGGGGTTGATGGAGTTCTACGGGATCCAAGTCCACCACTTTACTCCATGGTCCATTTTACACATCTCGGGCTTCGTCGCTCTCTACGAGATGTTCTTGGGGTGCGAAGCACATTTGATTTGTGGAGGAAATACTTCTGTCTCGTCCCCCGAACTTGGGACAAGACAATTTGGATGTCGGCGGAGCCGAAGTGTGTCGTTGTGACATCCCAAGTGATGTCCCTACCATATTTGCCATGTAACCCATTGTATGACCTTGAGACATGAGATATGTTGGAGTGAACCTTGTCATTCATGTGTTGTTGGCATTCATGCATCATATCATTCATCATCATCATGCATCATTCCCATTTCTTCCATGTTGCCATGATTGGTCTTGTGCTGGCTTGATGGGTGGTTGTGACCTTGTGAGTGTAGTGTTGGTGTGACATGCTTGTATGTGTGGTGGAACTAGGTGGGCAAAACCCTCTTCCTTTCCTATCTCTTCTTCCTTCATCTTCACCTCCCATCTTCCCCTCTCTTCTTTTAAATTAATGACCAGATTTTAATTGTTTAAAAACACTGTTAAAAATGTTCAAGTAGTGGCCCAATTATTGCTATGAATTATGGGCATGGTGTTGTGGGTGTTTGAACATTTGAGTTTTAATTTCTTTTAAAAACCAGGGGCTGTTTTATTAATGAATAATAAAATTACTTGTCCTAAAATCCTTTTCATAATTTTATTAATTAGAGCTTTTTATTGTCACTGCAAAACTAATTTTGTTTCTCCCTAAAAATCTATAAATGCTTTGGGGGTTATTGTTTTTAGAGTGTCTGTTTTTTTAAAGGGAAATTCCCTTTCCCTATTTTTTTCGAATGAGAGAGGAGGAGTAGGTGGGCCGAGGCCCGGCCCAAAGCCACAGTAGACGGCTACCTACTCCCCCGTCTCCCTCCATCAGCAGCGTGTGTGGGTGCGAGCAGAGCAGCAGCAGAGCGTCGCCGTTCGTCGCCGTTAGCAACGCACACACGTCGAGGCCCTATTTAATCCTTGGGGTTCGTGCGCCGTGCTAGGGTTCCCTTCCTTCTCCTCCGCCGTCGCCGCTCTTCCTCCTCCCTTTCCCCTTCTCCTTCTCTGTCGGAGAGCTGCAGAGAAGTTCAGTGAGGATAAGCTCGTCGTCGCCGCGTCTCCGGTGTGTCCCGTCGCCGTCAGAGATGGCAGGGAGGTTCCCGCTGCCGTCCGCGTCCCGATTCCGGCGCTAGGAGCGCCTCGGAGGCCCTCTTCTCCCTCCCCGTCGCCGGAGCGGAATCGGACTCCTTCCTCTTCGTCGCCGCTGCGTCCCCGGGTCGCTCCTTCCCCTTCGTCACTGTCGATCGTGCCCCCGCACCTTCGGAGTCCCCCTTCGGTGAGAAACCGATCCTCCGCCGTCCCCCTCTCCTCGCTTTAGCTTGTAGCTCGCCGCCGTAGCCAGGTCACCGCCGGTGGATCCGCGAGCACCTTCTGCTCGCCCCTTCCTCCTCACCGCGAGGTGAGCCCGGGAATGGATCCCCCGTGCATCCCGTAGTCCCCGCCGCGTCTTGCCTTCGCTGGAGGTGCTCTGTAGCCGTCATGAGGTCGCCGGAGTTGCCGCCCCATTGCTCGGTCGCGCATGCTCGGTTGGGGTTCAGTTTCGTCAGGTTATGTGCTCGTGTGTGTATAAGAGGGCCGAGGCGCCTATATCAGTTAAGGATCAAGCCGGTAGCAGAGTGGTAGTGTGCGCGCGTGTAAGCAGGGAGGTCGTGGGTTCGATTCCCCCCCTTCTCCCTTTTCTTTTCTTTTGCATTTCCTTTCTTTTCTTTCTTTTTCTTTTCTGCATTGTTGAGAGTGTATGTATGTATGTATAGATCAGGGTTTTATATTTGTTTTCCCTGCCATGTATGTGTGTGTGTACACCACTAGTGTTTACATATCTACATGTGTGTGTGTGTGAGTGTGTCATGAGCACATACACATGTGGGTGTGCATCCTAGTGTGTGTGTTTCTATTTTGTTCTTCTCATGATGTGGTGTGTGAGTGTGTGTATGTTTTGAACACACACATGGGGTTGTTTCATATGTATGTATGTATGTATTTGTGTGTGTGAGCCATGGGCACATACATGTGTATGTGTGTGTTAGTGTGTATATGCACCATGTGCATATACACATATGAGTGTGTGTGTGTATGTGTATGCCCTTTGTGCATACATACCCATGCATGTGTGTGCCTTGGGCATTCACTTGAGTGTGTGTGTGTTGTGTTGCTTTTCTTTAACACACTTGGGTTGTAGTGCAAGTATGTAGATTTGTATGTATGTGTGGTGTAGGTATAGTGGCCTAGGTGTGTGTATGTATGTATGCCTACACACCCTTGTGGTGTGTGTCTAGAGTTATGTATGTCTTGTGTGTGGGTGTGCTTAGGCATACCCGCATGGGTGTTTTGTTTGTGTATGTGCATATGTATACCTAGGTACATATATATACAAACATATGTTGGAGCGGTATGTATGGATTCTTGTTTGTGTATGTGTTTCTAATGATATGAGTGCATGGAGTGAGAGTGATGTGAGTAAGATCCACATACACCCATCCAATGTGCTTGAGTAGCTCCATGTGTAGGTTCCTTCCTATATGGTCATAAGGGCATGAAATCCTCTCTAAGTTAGTTTCATTCTTGTTTTAGGTGCTAGACTATGTTATCATGTCCCTAAAATGTTAATTAAACACTTCTAACTTGTATCTATGGAGAAAAAGTCCATTTGGGGCATTTTCATTAAGTTTCATAAGTGTCATAAGTCCCCATGCCTAGCTAAGGTAGAATTTCGACCTAGTTTTTCTCTCTCATGTTCCATGCAATCATATAGGTATGAGTAATGATTTTGGTGTGTTTTCAACCCCTCTATGCATCTGTGAAGTCAGATTTGACTTTGGGGCAACTTGACAAAAGTGCATTTTTATGCTGTGATGCCCTTTTGTCTTTTTCATATGAATTAATCTATGCATGCTTTGGAGTTGTTGTCAACATGAGTTTGCTAGTCAAAGTTGCTTCGAACCTCCATGTATTTTTGTTTTTTGTGCAAAGTCTCCAAATCAGTGGGAACCATGCTGTTTATCTAGCTACTTTCTGTTTCTGTCCAGCTAGTCTGAAAATGACTAAGTCTGGAGAATCTGCTGTTATTGTTTTGCCATGAAGATCAGGATGCAGCTAGTGTTGTGTTTGGTTTTTGACCATGCTCAGTGTTAGGTTTTTGTAGTAGATATTGCCATATACCAGCCTGTTCATTTTCATGACATTTTGAGCTTCCTAGCATATTTAACCAGTGCTGTTAACTTGCTACTTTATTAACCCAGATTCCAGAAAACTGGAATTTTCAGTCCCTAAAAATTTGTTTCATCATGCTAATTTACCAGCTCCATGCATAGTGATGTGTTGCTATTTTGTTGATTATATAATTGGATGAATTGATGTGTGTGTTGAGTAGAAGCTGTCCATATCTTGTTTGTGACTGCAGAGTTCCTGTAGCAAGAGTTGTGAGCTTGTCAAAATGCTATGTTGCTGTTTTGTGGCAGATTGAGTGTTATGTTGTTTTGTGTGTTGTGGGATCTATGCTCCATGCAATTGAGTGATTCTTGAGTCTATTGTGATTGGTTTTTCATCACCTATCCAGTGGCTACCTTGGAATGCCAATAATTAGCCCAGATATTTGGTGGTCTTGTGTTTTGGCCTCCGTACCTTGTCGTGAGCGTATCTCGAGAACCGTAGCTCCGTTTCTCATGATCTTTATATGCATTTCTATCGATTTTTCATGATGCATCCATATTTTCCATATTCATGCATGTCTAAATAACTTAACATGAGGTTCTGTCCAGATTCATTAATCCACCCCCTTTGCATGTAAAACTTGACTAGATTTGGATTGCCATGTTAAATCCCTCATTAAAATGATCATGCATCATCTTGGTTGTGCATTGCACCTTGATTGGGTATTTATTTGCTGTTTCTCTTGGGTAGACGCGAGTGTGGAATCTGAGTTCGATGAACCTGGAGAGTACCACTACGAGGATCCCACTACTTGTTCCGCTGAAGAACCAACAGGCAAGATGATCGTACCCGGATCCCAATACTATCTTTGCTTGCTATTTTATCGTTCTTATCGTTACAATTGCGCTACCTACCACATGATATCAGCCTCCTTATTGCCATGACAGCCTCTAACCTCCACATCCCAGCAAACCGTTGTTTGGCTAGGTTACGGCTGCTCAGCCCCTCTTATAGCGTTATTAGTTGCAGGTGCAGGTTGTTCCATGTGATAACATGGATTGGATATCACAATAAATTCTGTTATTTGAATTAATGCACCTATATATCTGGTATTGGTGGAAGTCTTGGCCTTTTGCTAAGTGATTTGTTCCGCTCGTACCGCCACTAGATTCTTGTTACCGGTGTTATGTTTTCCATATTTTGCGCTCCTAACACGCTTGGGGTTGTTATGGGGACCCCCTTGTTTATTCGGTTGAGATTAAAACTTGTCCGGCAAGACCCAACATTGGTACTACATTTGCTAATAACTAATGAACCTGCATAGGGCTTTGCAACCCCGTGGATAATATAATCAACCCCCGGGCCAGTGCTCCGCAGGAGTGTTGGTACAACCCAGAGCAGCTTATTAACGCCGCCCGGGGCAACTCGGTGATTGGCGTGGTAACCATCACTCATTCGTCGTGTCTTGAGACTGAGATACGCGGCTCTTATCGGGTACGTCGACACGTCGGGTGGTCTTGCTGGATTTGTTTTACCTTTAGAGAATGTCTTGCGTGAGGACTCTGACTTTCTTCGGGTTTACTCGAGGTGTTGGAAATCCTTTGGAATTACCGATGAAGATCACGAGATCCGTGGTCGAGGAATTTCCGCGGAGTGTGGTTATTTGTGATGGACTAGTTGGAGCACCCCTGCAGGGTTAAATCTTTTGGAAAGCCGTGCTCGCGGTTACGTGGCAACTTGGATATTTGTTTAACACCCGGTTCTAGTTAACTTAAAGTAAACTCTAATTAAAATACACCAACTAAGTGAGTAACCGTGACTGTCTCTGCTCGTGGACATGATCCGAGAGAGAACACGGTGGGGTTATGATTGACGTAAGCAGGTGTTCAGGATCTCTTAGAGATCATGTTAGAAATCGACTGATTGTCGTAGTCCACTCACTTTACATTCTTGCTTCGTAAGTTAGCCACCATACATGCTTAGAGCTGCTGCAAACTTAAACATCACCCATCCCATCCTAAAGCTTATATAGAATTGGCACCCGGGATTACATGATTGCTGAGTCCTCTGTGGCTCACAGTTTACTACAACAATTCAGGTACAGGTTCAGATGATTGTGTTCAGGATGACCTTACGCAGCTGCAATGGGAGTATGATGAAGAGAGAGGACGCATGTATGTGACATACCCCGACGAGTAGAGGACCTGGTCGTGATCTTGGGCAGCATGATAGTATCATCGCATTGTTGTTTTATCGTTTGTTTTCGTCCGTAGCCGGACCCTGTGTTCTCCTTGATGTATGAACCGAGTGAAATTGTAATTTAGCATGTGGCGAGTGTAAGCCAACTCATATACTCTTCTCTTCAGTACATGTATGATGTGATGATGCTTATCTTGCTAACGGCAAGATGCGCTTCTATCCTTTGCGAGGACCTCGTGCCTCAAAACGGATAGGCGCGCATCTTGGGCGTGACAAGTTAGTATCAGAGCCATACGACCATAGGAGCCTTTGCTTGTTCGAACTTGGCCGAGTTGTGTCTAGTAAAACTATTTTGAGTCTAGTTATATCGGAGAGTAGGATTCTTTTTACTCCTCTTCTATGCTCTGGTGAGGTTTCCGACTTAGGAATTTTAACTCTACTCCTCTTCTCGCTCAAATTTTTTTTTAGGATCACGCGGGTATTTTGGAATCTATATGATGCCGATGTGACAGGGTTCTGTCTTGGTGCCTCCTGTCTGACTTGATTTCTTCTGGGGAGTTGAGCTCCGAGGAATGTTAGCACATCATTATCATTCAGTTTCCTTGATATCTCAGGACGGAGAATGTTCGGAATTGCTTCAATACTTATCGTGGTGAGATAAGGTCGGAGTCACCCAGTACTGGGGAGGCGTCCGGGGTACCACCATGGGGTTAGTATCGTTGTGAGTTCGAGGATTCGGGATTACATGAGTTTGCGAGATGTCTTGAATTATGGTGTGGAAGGTTGCGGATGCAGTCGTAGCTGATTGCCTAGGGTAGGTTCCTGATTCCGCAACCCGAATCGCATAAACAAGAAAGTTTTCGGAAGTTCATAGGTGCGAAATCTTGTAGTTATCTAGGATCATCTACGGCCCAAGACTTTGTTCGGCGTGCAACCAAGGAAGGATATTCGGCCCACAATCCCATCGAATGGGTAAGCCTTTCTCTTTCAAACATGAAAATAGTTCGGGGTCTGCGTTCCGCATTTTATTTGACCGAAGCCTGGCATGAATAGGAATGGAGGAGTTTCATCGAGATAGTCAACTGTCCGGCTCCTCAGCCCGAGAACTATTCACGCGACAATGATCCGGGTTTCAACGAGGACTCGGATCTTCTACTTGACTTCAAAAATAGAGTCTATTTCCAAGACAGCATCCTCCAATCCCCGAAGGCTATCATAGTTGATTACCCTGGTTATTCTCCATCCGTGCAGCGGGAAAGAAGAAAATCTCCTTCCGCAAGAGGCCAGATACCAAGAGCGCCCCGGACGTGCCGGTCCCGACTCCCAAACGCCGCCGCTCCACGCGCCATACACCGGCAGCCGGAGCTGCGGCCGAGTCGGAGGCCAACAGTGATCATGTGAAGGAGCTAGTTATGGGGGCGAATCCACCTGCCCGCTCATCCCGAAGGTACATTGTTTGGTTATCCGCTTATTGTTGCGATCAATAGAGTCTTACAACATTTTGTTTCGTTGAAACACTTAGGCGAAACGCCCAATCCTCTCCTACCGAAGGGGTTACCCGGGTGTCTGGAGACGCCCGAAGTTCCCGAGCCACGGCCCATGCGGGTTCTGCTACAGAAGCCCCCATGGCCAATCCGGCGCCCACCAATTCTGGTGATGGTGTATTCATCACCAAATCGGAGGTGGACAGTGCCATGCATCATCGGCAACGATGGGAAGCCATGCAACACCCAATTTTCTGTGAATAGGAGTTCGGCGCCCTACGCACCGCAGATGCGCAACTTGGTGCCGCCCGAGCTGCATTCGGCGAAGCTATGAAGTTGATAACAACCAGCATACAGGTAAGTGATTGTTTTTTATAGAATCCGAACATTTGTGTAAGCCCAGTATCCCCCGAGCCTTAATTTGGTTTGAAACAAATGAATTAAGAATCTCCACACTGTTTGGACTGCTAACGCAGGCCTCAAAGCAACAATCTGACCAAAGTTGGCCAAGGAGCATGAGGAGAGCCACACGGAAGTACAAACCGTGAAGGCTGAACTAGCACAAGTAAAGGGTTTCATGCAGGAGGCTCATGATGAGTGTCCATTTACTCCTAATCTTAATGTATCATTGTGCCTGACACACGGATTCTGTGTAGCAGCCGAATCAATAGGGCACATGGAAAGTCAGTTGGAAGAAGCCCGAGACTCTCAGAGGTATGCCGAGTCCTAGCACCAGGCTGGCTGCCTTGTTGTGCTAAAGCAGGCCGAAGAAATTAGGAGTTTGAAGATTCAATTGGCACAAGCTCAAGAAGAAAACCGAAAGCTTCAGAGCGGCATGTTCGGTAAGTACAATTCTATTATCAGCAAATATATACGATGTAGGGAATAATAGTAAGCGCGTTGTTGCCTTATGTACAGGCCTCCTGTCCGGGAATCCTGAAGAGAAGATCGAATCATACCAGGGGGACCTACTGAAGGAGCTGATCTCTCTCCATGGGCGCGTGAGGAAAGCAATGAAAGGAATGGTGAAGGCAGTATCGCCTGCCGAACAGCCACCTGAAGTGCTGGCCGCACTCGTGGATCGATTCAAGGGGGCTCGAAATAGGTTCGAACTATGGAAGACTTCGGCTTGCCGTGAGGGAGCACAGGAAGCATGGGCAATGATCAAGACCCGTTTCACCGGACTTAACCCCGAGCATATGACGCGGGTTGGACCCATGGGATTGGATGGAAAAGAAGTTCCACTCCACCTAGTGTATGACAAGGTGATGCCTGTCGCCCGTCTTTTGCAAGCACACTGCCCCCCTTAACACCATAATCGATAATGTCGATTAGTAGCCGCACATGTAATTTATATGTACGTGTGTATAGACAATCTGTGTTGTAAATTTTGTCTTTACCGGCCATCGGCTTCTCCCCCCTGCAAAGAGCTCGGGGGTGTTCCTTCTTATTTGTCCCTCTAAAAGAGCGAACTATATTCATGGAACCAAGCAATCCAACCATGCGGTGCGAACAGACAAAAAGCACACAAAAAGATATGTTATATTCTTACTTAGCGTAAGAAACATCTTTCGAGGAAAATAATACCTTTATCGATATCTTTCGTCGGGGCTCTACGAAGATCGTAGATAGAGGTCCGCATACTTTCAGATGCGCCTGATTGTTCTTTGTGAAGAAAAGACCCCAACAATGGTGATAACGACCGGAGCCATATAAGGTGTTTCCGTCATAGCCAACCAATTTTCTAAATAAGATAGCTAGCTTTTGGCTTACCCGTCTAAGGTACGTGTCCAGATGGCCTGGTCATAACAATCGCAGAGGTACTCCCTTTACTCTCTATCCGAACAATCGAGAATGTAGAGAGTAATCACAGGAGCGAGGCAACCCAACTTGGCAAAGTCTTAGTTCAAATTGATGCATACAATGGCTTGAACATTACAAAAGAAACATGTGCGCACGGTAAGTGTGAGCAAATACTTGTAATAAAAAAGGTTGGCTACTAGAAGAAGCCCCCACGTGTTGTGTTCGGATTTAACACTTTATGGTGTATGCCGATAATCTTTAGTACAAGATTGGTTCAGCTGAACATAGGGTAAGAAAAGAAATTGACCCTGTCAAACAACAAAATGGGAAGGGAAGAAGAAAAAAAAGGAAAAAATAACAAGGTGAAAAAGGAAAAACTATGGGGGAGTGAGACGACGCCGGTTTATTCGTAGAAGCGCCGAAGACGAGTTGCGTTCCATGGGTTTGGTTCATGGCGGTTATTTTATGCTTCTGTTTCTCCGGGAGTCGTAAGACGAGTTTGCCTACATTGTATGCTTTTGCCCTGGCCTCCCTACTTTGGTAACGTCGAGTTTGTTGTTGGTAAAGAGTGAAGCGAGCCAAAGCTATGTCATGCTCTCGCTTCAAGGCGTCTAAGTCATCATGTCGATGCAACTCGGCCTCCTTTTCCTCGTACATGCGCACTCTTGGTGCATCGTCGATAATATCGCAAGGGAGGACTGCCTCTGTCCCAGAGACCATAAAGAACGGTCTGTAACCCGTTGATCTGTTCGGGGTGGTATGCAGGCCCCATAGAATGGAGTCGAATTCCTCCACCCAATGACAGTTGGACTCGTGAAGAGATCGGACCAACGTGGCTTAATGCCCCTCATAATGAGACCGTTTGCTCGCTCGACTTGTCCATTGGTCTGCGGATGATAGACCGACACATAATCAAGCTTTATGGCCGTTTTTGCGCACCAGTCTTTGAACTCTTGGGCCATGAAGTTGAATCCATTATCCGTTATTATACTATGCGGGACACCGTAACGGTGTACTATGATGGATATAAAGTCGATCACTGGACCAGATTTAGCTGACTTGACGGTCTTTGCTTCTATCCATTTGGTGAACTTGTCAACCATGACCAGTAGGTATTTATTTTTCTTGGTTCCCCCTTTAAGGGGTCCGACCATGTTCAGTCCCCAGACCACGAAAGTCCAGGCGATCGGAATAGTCCGAAGAGCTGTTGGTGGCATGTGACTTTGATTTGCGAAGAGTTGATACCCTACGCAATGTTGAACAAGTGACTAGGCGTCCGTCCGAGCTGTAGGCCAGAAGAAACCAGCTTGGAAGGCCTTGCTGACAAAGGATCTTGCCGCGGCGTGATGCCCGCTCATGCCTGCGTGGATTTCGGTGAGGAGCTCTCGTCCTTATTCCTTGGATATATACCGATGTAATATTCTGGTTATGCTTTTCTTGTATAACTCACCTTCATGTACTTTGTAGGCCTTGGATCGCCGAACTATGCGTCGTGCCTCGGTATGATCGCCGGGGAGTTCCTTGTGAAGGAGCTAAGCGAGGAAGGGCTCTGTCCATGGCGCTATTACTTCCATTACCTCATGAGCCAAGGGCATTTCATTCATCGCGGAACCGCTGATAATGACATCGTCTGGCTCGTTTATGGTGGGAACAACTTCGTCCGCTGTATTCAGACCAGTGCCATTGTCGTCATCCTGCCACACTACGAATGGTTCGAAGAGCTGCTCCAGGAAGGTGTTTCTCGGGACGGGATCGCGCTTGGCTCCCATACGGGCCAGTATGTCGGCGGCTTGGTTGTTGTCGCGAGCGACGTGATGGAATTCCAACCCCACGAACCGAGCAGATATCGTGAGGACGTCGTTTCTATATGCCACCAACTTCGGATTTTTGGCATCAAACTCGCCGTTAATTTGGGTTATGGCCAAGTTTGAGTCTCTCTGTACCTCTAGCCGTCGTATGCCCATTGATACCTCCATCCGAAGACCATGAAGGAGAGCTTCGTATTCGGCTGCATTGTTGGAGTCAGCATACAGGATTTGCAACACGTATCACACGTTGTCACCTATGGGAGATGTGAGAATAACACCAGCCCCCAGTCCGGCCAAGGTCTTGAATCCATCAAAGTACATTGTCCAATGGGAGTATGCATTGTATTCCTTGGGGAGCTCAGCCTTTGTCCATTAAGCCAGGAAGTCCGTCAGTACCTGAGATTTAATGGCACGGCGTGGCTTGTAGGTTATTTCAAAGGGAAGGAGCTCAATGGTCCATTTCTCTATGCGGTCGGTGGCATCCTTGTTGTTGATTATACCATTCAGGGGGACCTCAGATGCCACTGTTACCGCACACTTCTGGAAGTAGTGTCTAAGCTTCCTCGACGCCATGAATACTGTATAGGCTATTTTTTGTAATGTGGGTATCTGGACTTGCACTGCGTTAGCACTTCTGACACGTAATATAACGGTTTCTGAGTCCGGACTTTATGTCCCTCCTCAGCTCGTTCAACGACGAGCACCGTGCTGACAACTTTGTTGGTGTCCGATATGTATAATAACATGGGCTCACCGGCTCCCGCTGCTGGGAGTATGGATTGGTTGCTAGTAGTGTTTTGATTTCTTCTAACGCAGCCGCTGCCTCATCGGTCAATTCAAACTTGTTGGTCCGCTTCAGTAGCTTATAGAGCGACAAAGCCTTTTCTTTGAGGCGGGAGATAAAACGGCTTAACAGTTGCATATAGACTGATAAAGTTGGTCCTTTCCTACTTTGCTAGACTGATATTTGGAAGTAGAATTGAGCAACAACAGAAAAGGACCAGGTGTGCTAAAACAGTTGCATATAGAGGCTTATAACCTGCCTCACACACAGTATCCGCACTGGGCCATCTACCAAGCACGTCACACATGAATAAAATCACACCACGATCGGGCCCAGTTGCCAGGAAATGGCTAGCCCATGCAGCTTACACCAGTTTTTCCCTGTCCTACTTCCTGTTGTCGTGGCCGCACTGTAGCTGGTCATGAGATTGCTACCTCTTCCAGCTTGGTATATGTATCAAAGATTTTGGTAAAACATTCGATTTCATCTATGACTCTTTATTTCCCTGTGTCTCCCATGCCTACGTATGCTTAAAATTGTTCCCCTTTGAAAACAAACAAAGAGAGAATGTCGTGCCACCAACTTTCTGCATAGTTTTAGGGGTAGATCTTATTGGGTGATAGAGAATTTTTTTAACAAATAATTAGATGGAGCCATAGAGGAAGGTCCGTCTCAAGGATGAATGAAAAGTTCAAGATGGATATAAGTAGCACTTGGTGTTTCTTATACAGTAGATGCAGTGCATTCAAACTCCTAGTACGATTACTAGTCTAGTTTCTAGGTCACATGAATGCCAACGCTAATTTCATTGGTAGCTACTATGGGTACCATCTCTCCAAAAGTGCATGCAGAGGCCGAGCTCCATTGAGCTCTTTATTTTTTTCAGAAAAAACTTTATTCCACACATCAAAAAATTCTGAAATAAGTATACATGTAACATATATTTCTAGTATATGTGTACCAAATGTCATGAACATATACATTCATATGTGATGTACACATAAAGGACAAATAAACATAGTAAAATGGTCTTTTTCTTTGTTGTATTGGGGCCAGATATTTGTCATTTGTGTATATCATGCACATGATCAAATTAGTCAATGAAATTTTATGCATACCTGAAGAATATGCATATGTATTTGTAGAAATACTTTTGACATTCCTTGAAACTTTCAACATAATTTTATTTTTTCTTTTAAAAACGAGCTCCATGGAGCTCGGTCTTTGCAATGCCATTCTCTCTCATTCTCTCTCTCCCTCTCTCTCTTTGAAATTTATTGCTCCAAACAAGAAAGCTTCCACATGTTTTTTATAACAAAAAATTTCAATAATCATGAGTAATATAAACATCGACCACTATGTTGCTACCTCAATAGCTCACATGGGCGGTTGGCGCCCAGCTGAAAAACCTTTACCACATGGAAGATCAAGGTAGACTTAGTGGTGATCACCGAAGTTTTCGTGCTCATATCCTACGGATAGGCCTAGCTAGAGAACAGCATCACTGAGCTTGCACACCATTTGAGCATTCTTGAATCACTTCATTTGAATCATTATCTAATTCGGGTCACAAAATGCACTATCCAAGTTGTATGTTTTACAATTTTTTCTATCTTTTCTGGTCAATTGCCTGAATCACGCATGCACCGAATCTATATGTTGCCTTGTCTTGTTCACTGCTTATTTATGAGTATTTTTGCATGATTTGCCATCATAGTGCATGCTTTTCTTTGAAGGTATGATCATACTTGACATATGCTATGTACATATCTAACTATATACTCCTGGTGATGGAGAATCTGCAGGTCATCTCAGATACTAGTGCACTTTGTGCATTCCTCATCTGAAGCTTGCTTGTAGGGGAAGGACAACATCTGGATCTTTGCTTTCTTTCAGCTTCAGCACAAACCTCTGGAATGACAACACCTTGGCCTACTTACAATCTACTCAAGTAAAGAGTGGGCTGGATTGCATCATTACGAGTGTGTCTACCCATCATACGACATTTTTCTCAGCTTCGAAAATCAAGCCGTAGTTTTTTCTCACTGCAAAAATATCAAGTATAAATTTGTACCATGGCTGTGAATCGCACTTGTAGTTTTGTCAGTTCAGTCTAACTAACAAGCACTAGTTAGTTTACTTGCTACTTGAGTTCATCAACACATAACTATCTTACCCACTCCTCGAGTAGTGGAGGTGCCTACTTGATGATGATATTCATGGGGTCATGCAGACGCATGCACAAATGAACTGATTAGATCGGTCGTGCAGCGAGGATGGAGTGTTCCGTTCATTCTCATTCGATCGAACAAAACACACACTCAATGATTAGCAATGATATTGTACTTGTTTTTTTACATGTGAGCATAAACTTTCATTTCAGATTGTACGACCTTGCGCAGTAAGAATTTAAGATATCAAATTTTTACCAGCTTTGGATTATTGCCAATTATATTTGCCGGTAAAAATCAATTGAGGAACTCAAGCGTATGTGGAAACATGTAATAACAATTTTATCACCGCCAATGCTAAGTACATATTCCATGATAATGCATTAGTGCTGTCTTATTATTATTAACTCTAGCACCGGTACTTTAATAAGAAGGTGGTATCCAAAGTCAGCATCCGATGTTGCTCAAAGCCCATCAGGCTAATTATCGGACGATAGAAATCTCATGCAACTTTTTTACAATTATATTGGGAATCTAGAACATCATGTAATTGTGATATTTAATTGCTTAGTTATGGTGGTCTTCCATCTCGTGGACTATTCACTCTTCATGCACCTTGTCTGTTATTAGACATACCGAACAACTTTATGTTTTCTTTTGCTTTTCCAATTCTGGCAAATGCAAGTTAAGAGTCAAGGAGAAATCTTCTTTCTTTAGATGATCATAATAAAAAGATCTCTTTTGTATCGTACCTCCATGTGCCCATATTACTAATAGATGTTTCATGGCCCACTGTCATTTATTGATATAGGTTCAACATGCATAAGCTGCGTGTATGCTCAATGGACTATATTGAAGTAGTAGTAATTTTTGCTATAAACTATGCAAGATACAACGGTTTGGGACTTTATTTTTGGGAAGTTTTAATGGTTGTTTCTGAGAAAGAATATTCTAATTTAGAAGATAAACTAGCCATTAAACATTTAAATCACGAGCTAGCCGTCACCTTGGCTGGTATAGGAGATTGAAACTTTTTGAAGATTATCTAGGACAACTTTTTGTTCAAGCATCATGACATAATAAAAAATATTGACCACTATGTTGCTAGCTCAATAGCTCACATGCGTGGTTGGTGCCCAACTGAAAAACCTTAACCACATGGAAGATCAAGGTAGACTTAGTGGTGATCACCGAAGTTGCCGTGGTCATATCCTACAGACAGGCCTAGCTAGAGAACGGCATCACTGAGCATGCACACCATTTGAGCATTCTTGAATCAGTTCATTTGAATGATTATCTATTTCGGGTCACAAAATGCACTATCCAAGTTGTATGTTTTACAAAAAATTTATATCTTTTCTGGTCAATTGCCTTAATCATGCATGCACCGAATCTATATGTTGCCTTGTCTTGTTCACTGCTTATTTCTGAGTCCTTTTCCCTGATTAGCCATCACGATGCATGCTTTTCTTTGAAGGTATGATCATACTTATCATATTCTATATATGTACATATCTAACTATATACTCCTAGTGATGGAGAATCTGCAGGTCACCTTAGATACTGGTGCACTCTGTGCATTCCTCATCTGAAGCTTTCTTGCAGGGGGAGGACAACATCTAGAGCTTTGCATCTATCATTTTCTTTCAGCTTCAGCACAAGCCTCTGGAACGACAACACCTTGGCCGACTTACAATCTACACAAGTAAAGGCTGGGATGCATTGCATCATTACGAGTGTGTCTACCCATCGTACAACAATTTTTCTCAGATTCGAAAATCAAGCCGTTGTTTTCCCTCACTGCAGAAATATCAAGCATCAATTTGTACTGTCGCTGTGAATCAGGCTTGTAGTTTCATCGATTCAGTCTAACTAATAAGCACTTGTTAGTTTACTTGTTGCTTGAGTTCATCAACACATACTCTCTTACGCACTACTCGTTCAGTGGATGTGCGTAATTGATGATGATATTCATGGGGTCATGTGTCGTGTGGCCAGGATGGAGTCATCCATGCATTCTTGTTCGATCAGACAAAACACACACTCAATGATTAGCAATTACGATATTGTACTTGTTTTTTTTACATGCAAACCTAAACTTAGTTTCAGAATGGGCACTGAATTTCACGGTACGACCTTGCACAGTAAGAATTTACGATATCAAATTTTAAGCAGCTTTGGATTATTGCGAGTTATATTTGTCGGTGAAGATCCATTGAGGAACTCAAGCGTATGTGGAAACATGTAGTAACAATTTTATCACCGCTGATGCTAACTACATATTTCATGAGAATGCACTAGTGCCATCTTATTATTATTTTTAACTCTAGCACGGTACTTTAATATGAAGGTGTTATCCAAAGTCAGCATCAGATGTTGCTCAAGGCACCACAGGCTAGTTATCAGACGATAGAAACCTCCTGCAACTTTTTGACCATTATTTTTGGAAACTATAATAGTGTGTAATTGTGACATTTATTTGCTTAGGTATGGTGGTCTGCCATCTTGTGGACTATTCACTCTTCATCCACCTTGTCTGTTATTAAACATATCAAAATTATAATTTTTTTTCTTTTCCAATAGTTGTAAATGCAAGTTAAGAGTCAAGGACAAATCTTCTTTCTTTAGATGATCATAAGAAAAAGATCTCTTTGTATCGTCCCTCCATGTGCCCATATTACTAACATATGTTTCATGGCCCACTGTCATTTGTTGATATAGGTGCAACATGCATATGCAGCGTGTATGTTCATTCATTTATGTATGGGCCCTTTATGTATTACACTCACATGACTCGTTAAGATTACACTTCCAGATCACTTCATGTGAGGTCTATATATACCTCACAGGTTTGAGCTTCTTTCTGGGGAAATATTAGAATCATACTCTTATAAGGTGAGTTGGGAAGACGAAGAAATAGTTTACGAGTAGTGAGAATAGGGACGTGGAGGAAACCTTGAGCTCTTTGTCCGCCTCTCCAGAATGAGTGATGGACATATGTCTCGGTGTTTGCCTCATATTCCTATAGTTCTTAGGTTCTCCTTCCCTTCCTATATCATGGAAGTATTTCCATGATGAAAGCATAAGAGATGTGCTCGTCTAAAGTTTAGTTTATGAGGCTTTGAGAATATCAGGGAAAAGGAAGCCATGAGTACCTCAGAATGGTGGGTGTGGGAACATGAAGGAAAGCCCAGACTTTCTTGGGCTCCAAATTTAGGACCCAAGTTGTTCTTGTGTTTTCCTGATGCCTCCCATGCCTATTGTTCTTAGGTATTCCTTCCTTTTCCTATTGGCTTGTAAAATTTGCTTAACAAATGTCCACACGTAGGCTTTTATGATGGGGATGTGAAGGCGAACCGGGAAGAGGAAGAAATGAACATCTAAGAGCATCGGGCATGGGTGCATGGAGGAAGGCCTAAACTTGTGTTTCCCTCTAGTAGGGTCCAACATTTGTTTCGGAACTTTCCCGATGCCTCTCATGCCTATTGTTCTTAGGTTCTCCTTCCTGTTCCTCTGGATTTGCAAAACTTAAAGGGTCAAAAATAGACAATTATACATCTTCATGACTTGTGTTGTTTCTGGTTCTCGTTTCTGTTTTCTTTTTCATTTTTGAGTAACATATTTTAGCTCATATTGTTTTGTTCATTCCATCATTTCTTATATTTATCATATTTCAATTTTTATTTGGATGGCCTGGGCCTTTGTATACTTTGAATCATCTTGGTGCATTTCTTCGATAGAAAACAAGAAGCACCAACAGTCGTCAAAGAAAAGCTCCCACCATAAGCCGAGGACACAAAGACGGAGGCAGGGCACACACATCGAACAAGAAAAATGTAATCCAAATCCACGGGTTCGCCCACCGTTGCTTATTCATTTTTTATGGCTACCACCTAGGACTTACAGTGGCCTCACAAACCAACACAAATCTTTTCTACACACTTTGTCCTCAGTAGTGCGCACACGGGATTCTTACATTAAGCATTGTGTATCGCTATGGAGTCGAATTTTGGACGTCCGGACGGGAGCGGCCCGCTGGAGATTGGGGTGTCACGATGCTAGGGTTAGGGCATGGGGCGTGGGCGACTATCGGGTAACGCTAATAGGCTATGTGGACGAGCCTCGATCGCACTTGTATCGGTCTATAGACAAATGGTGAGGACCATCTCGAGACGGAAACCACTGGATTTGAATGTTCGACTAAAACTAACAAAATTTTCAAACAACAACAATTATAATGCATGCACCTTCTTTCTATTCAACTTAGTTGGACCGTGTGAGCATTATATAGAAAATTGTTGTTTCTTCCGTCAGGCAGTTAGAACTGTACCAGAACTATTGGACTTATAAATGTTTTTATGGGATAGAAACATTAGTAAATTCAATAGGTGTACGAGAATACACGAAAACTCCAAGCCTTGAAAAGACGCAAGAATGCCTCAAAAAATGTTAAGAGGGCTTGTACCGTAATTACTGCATACGCGTTGTATGGAGATAATAATATGCAGTTTCCATGGTATTATTTGTAAACATTATTGTGCTAGAGAAAAGTCAATTTGAGCCGGTCACTGACCTTGCCTGGCTTGGTTCTTTTCAGACACACACCACGCCCACACTCATCACTACATAGAACACACACCATAATGGCGCTGTGGTGGATATCATGTTTAACCAGGAAGGATTCGTCATCGACCAAATGTTCACTGGCATCGTCCGGGTTACGGGCTCCGACGAGGAAGAGTAGGGCATGGGAGATGGCGGGAGCTCGACTTCCGTGAGCCGTCTAGTGTCTCATGTCTAACTCTACCTCGCTAGTGACCGAACCGACATTATGAAGGGTGCAGCCGGCCATCGGACATGAACATGGCGGAGCTGGACGAGCTCCGCTTGTATTAGGTTTACGTTGCATGTAATAATATGGATTTGAGGTTTTTAATTTGAGGCGTTCAATTGTAAAATGAATTATTTGAGGCGTGACCTGTCAGCGTCCGTGGAGATGCCCGGGCGCGTCCGCGGGCATTTGAGGGGTCGGATTTGCCAAGTCTTGCACGTATATCTAGATTGCCAATTTGACTTATATAAAACAATTTTTTTAACATGAAAATTATATCAGTGGAAAAAAGAACATCAAAGTTTATAATGATATATTTTTTGTACTAGATGCCTCGTATTAAGTTGGTCAAATTGACAACCTAGGTATACGTGCAAGACTTGTAAACTGAGATAAAGAGAGTAGTACGATGTTGATTGTGCACTAAACATGTTGAATGCTTATCACTGCAGCAACCTAGGTCGTTGGATGCACGCAGTTTGATGTGCAAGATTAGTTAATTTGCATCTTTGGATCTTTTAATAATGATTCAGATATAGATATAAATAAAGAGGTATTTATAATCTATAATATCTTAATAGTTCATCCCCACTAACCTATTTAACTAAGCAACTAAGCATGCAGCCTATCCACATCAGCATCCATTTTCCTATAGCCAAATCAGCACTAACCCTCCACTTGGCTAATCACTCCATGTCAGCACTAACTAAGCATACAACCTATCAACGTCATGGCATTTTTTTCCTCCCTGCTTTTGCTGTACGTTCGCAACGCATTGATCATCCCGTTTCATCTTCCACCGTACCACCAATTTATTCTAAATAAATTTCACAAGGTAGTCGAGCGGCCGGCTGGATTGACAGTGCATAATTTCACAAGTTATGAATATCCAATATGTTCTTAATTTTTTGGCACATCAGTCTATAGTATATTTCATATGGAACTGCATCTTAATGTTCAACACCGCTTATATATCAACATTCTATCAGAAAAGTGTCTACAATCCCGCAGCAACGTGCAGGAAAGATTCTCATAATTCTAGATGTTTTCAGCGGTACAAGAGTACAAATATCATCATACTGGAGTACAAGTATTTGTGTCAACTGTTGATATATGATATCATCCGTGTATTTTCTGCAAACATCCACGGTGAGGCATGTGTTGGCCTATTGACTTTACCTCAATGTATATCCAATGTGCAAGTCATTTTGTTAATCAATTTGGATCCTGACTTTCCTCAAATAAATTATAAAAAAATCCCACAACAACGCACGGGCATCATCTAGTGGAATAAGAATGTCAAGACGAACTCGGTGTAAAGCACGAGTTGTTAATGCCCACGCCCACGACATTCCAGCACCAAGGAAGTCAAGCAAATGAAAGAGAGATCCATTCTATTGAGAGATCTTGATCATGGTAGTTAAAAGAAAGAAACACAACACCGTCCACCTCGTTGAAACGAACTGGCTCGTCATGGCCACACCATATTAAATGCACATACATCCCACAGACACCTGAGCATAGAGGGGAAGCTAAAAGGGAAAATCTAATATGAGTAGAACGGTAGGGATATCAAAATACAATGAGGCATTAACCAAACAACCATACAAGAGATGCCATCATCCGTGGCATACGCAAGTCGAAACCACCCAGGGTCACGGGGCCAAAGCGCCGGGACACAGACACAAAGGCCAGAACCAGAGGAGACACCATAAGGAAATGCAAGAGCTTACTAGACCATCCAACCTTGTCAACACCACCGCACTCCCTACAACCATTATTCTCCCATCAACCGCAACACCACTCACCTAAGAACCCAGTTTTCTCCAAATGTTGACTCGCTCGAAAAAGTACTTGATGCGCATGGTGTCGGTGTCAAAACCGGCGGATCTCGGGTAGGGGGTCCCGAATTGTGATACTAGAATTAACTGTAACAGGAGACGAAGGGGAAACAGATTTATCCAGGTTTGGGCCCTCCTATGGAGGTAATACCCTACGTCCTGCTTGATTGTATTGATGATATGGGGGGTTACAGAGTTGATCTACCTCGAGATCGAATAGCTAATCCTAGATGAGTTGCCCCCCTATACCCCTAAACCATCCGGCTTATATAGACGCCAAGAGTGCTCTGGGTTTACACATGGTCGGTTACATGCGAAAGAGATAAACATGCCTAACTACAACTAATAACTTGGAAAATACGTCAGGGCTTCTCATAACTTCCATCTGGTGTAGGTGGTCTTTGATCGTCCGATGCTTCCTTTGCGGCCCACACTGTCCGGCCCATAACCAACAGGTCGGCTATCCAAGGATCCCCTAATCCAGAACTCCCTTAGTAGCCCCCGGACTAGCCTTCAACGCCGATATATATCCGGTCAATCTCCACATATCGTCATCTTAGGCTTGCGAGGCGAGTCCTTCATCCCTCCTTGTCCGGTAACCGACCAGTCTTCGGTAAGATCCTAGGTGTCGCGGGTGCAAGTTCATTATAATAACTACGCGTGTTCCTCGATTTTTGCGCGTCGTGGGGAGGCGAGTGGTTAGTGATTTTTACAATCCTACTCCTCTGTAATAGAGGCATGACTCATTTAATCAAACAAAATTGTGGCTCGGACCACATTCTCTACCTCCTCATCGAAAGAAACTCCTAGTGGAAGCTCCACGCAAAACATGGCTAATGCCCCCAGCTCCGCCGCACGTCCCTACGGCTCATGCCCAGGGGACTGGACCAGCTCTTCCGTTACACTCCTGCTGCTCCGCAATCTGGAGACCCAGGGGTATATTCCTTCTTCAGATCTGGTGGCGACCCGGGCAGGCCTGCTTTCTTATGGCGACGAAGTTTTCGACGAGCGTTTCCCCAATCCTAACAAGGGGGAACGCGTATGCTTCGTCCCCTTCCTCCTCCATGGCCTTGGGTTTTCAATCCATCCGTTCCTCACGGGGTTGATGGAGTTCTACGGGATCCAAGTCCACCACTTTACTCCATGGTCCATTTTACACATCTCGGGCTTCGTCGCTCTCTGCGAGATGTTCTTGGGATGCGAAGCACATTTTGATTTGTGGAGGAAATACTTCTGTCTCGTCCCCCGAACTCGGGACAAGACAATTTTGGAGGTCGACGGAGCTGAAGTGTGTCGTATAGCAGGGTCGGGGTATCCGGTGGGCACATGGAAGAAATCCGAAGAATGGACTTCGAAATGGTTTTATATTGAAGATGTACCCATGTTCAAGCCAACTTTGACAGGTCTTCCCGAATACTCTGACGTCCTCCCGAAGAAGAGGTACAACTGGCAGCCAACGAGCTCGTCCCAGGAGGGAAGAGACGAAGTGCGGCGCCTAGCCACGCATGTGCGGATGCTCGTCCACCACCAACTGACCACGATCGATGTCATGGCCGCCGCCATTTCCTTGTGTGTGCAGCCCTCCAACTGAGGGTACACCCCTGATGGCAATACAACGGGACAAGCGACACCATGCTCTCCCAAAAGCAAGAACCCGCCAATCCGACGATGCTGGCCACTGCACTTGCCTACCTGTACAAAGGAGAGCAAGAAGACTAGGTGTGTGTATGTATGTATGCCTACACACCCTTGTGGTGTGTGTCTAGAGTTATGTATGTCTTGTGTGTGGGTGTGCTTAGGCATACCCGCATGGGTGTTTTGTTTGTGTATGTGCATATGTATACCTAGGTACATATATATACAAACATATGTTGGAGCGGTATGTATGGATTCTTGTTTGTGTATGTGTTTCTAATGATATGAGTGCATGGAGTGAGAGTGATGTGAGTAAGATCCACATACACCCATCCAATGTGCTTGAGTAGCTCCATGTGTAGGTTCCTTCCTATATGGTCATAAGGGCATGAAATCCTCTCTAAGTTAGTTTCATTCTTGTTTTAGGTGCTAGACTATGTTATCATGTCCCTAAAATGTTAATTAAACACTTCTAACTTGTATCTATGGAGAAAAAGTCCATTTGGGGCATTTTCATTAAGTTTCATAAGTGTCATAAGTCCCCATGCCTAGCTAAGGTAGAATTTCGACCTAGTTTTTCTCTATCATGTTCCATGCAATCATATAGGTATGAGTAATGATTTTGGTGTGTTTTCAACCCCTCTATGCATCTGTGAAGTCATATTTGACTTTGGGGCAACTTGACAAAAGTGCATTTTTATGCTGTGATGCCCTTTTGTCTTTTTCATATGAATTAACCTATGCATGCTTTGGAGTTGTTGTCAACATGAGTTTGCTAGTCAAAGTTGCTTTGAACCTCCATGTATTTTTGTTTTTTGTGCAAAGTCTCCAAATCAGTGGGAACCATGCTGTTTATCTAGCTACTTTCTGTTTCTGTCCAGCTAGTCTGAAAATGACTAAGTCTGGAGAATCTGCTGTTATTGTTTTGCCATGAAGATCAGGATGCAGCTAGTGTTGTGTTTGGTTTTTGAACATGCTCAGTGTTAGGTTTTTGTAGTAGATATTGCCATATACCAGCCTGTTCATTTTCATGACATTTGGAGCTTCCTAGCATATTTAACCAGTGCTGTTAACTTGCTACTTTATTAACCCAGATTCCAGAAAACTGGAATTTTCAGTCCCTAAAAATTTGTTTCATCATGCTAATTTACCAGCTCCATGCATAGTGATGTGTTGCTCTTTTGTTGATTATATAATTGGATGAATTGATGTGTGTGTTGAGTAGAAGCTGTCCATATCTTGTTTGTGACTGCAGAGTTCCTGTAGCAAGAGTTGTGAGCTTGTCAAAATGCTATGTTGCTGTTTTGTGGCAGATTGAGTGTTATGTTGTTTTGTGTGTTGTGGGAGCTATGCTCCATGGAATTGAGTGATTCTTGAGTCTATTGTGATTGGTTTTTCATCACCTATCCAGTGGCTACCTTGGAATGCCAATAATTAGCCCAGATATTTGGTGGTCTTGTGTTTTGGCCTCCGTACCTTGTCGTGAGCGTATCTCGAGAACCGTAGCTCCGTTTCTCATGATCTTTATATGCATTTCCATCGATTTTTCATGATGCATCCATATTTTCCATATTCATGCATGTCTAAATAACTTAACATGAGGTTCTGTCCAGATTCATTAATCCACCCCCTTTGCATGTAAAACTTGACTAGATTTGGATTGCCATGTTAAATCCCTCATTAAAATGATCATGCATCATCTTGGTTGTGCATTGCACCTTGATTGGGTATTTATTTGCTGTTTCTCTTGGGTAGACGCGAGTGTGGAATCTGAGTTCGATGAACCTGGAGAGTACCACTACGAGGATCCCACTACTTGTTCCGCTGAAGAACCAACAGGCAAGATGATCGTACCCGGATCCCAATACTATCTTTGCTTGCTATTTTATCGTTCTTATCGTTACAATTGCGCTACCTACCACATGATATCAGCCTCCTTATTGCCATGACAGCCTCTAACCTCCACATCCCAGCAAACCGTTGTTTGGCTAGGTTACGGCTGCTCAGCCCCTCTTATAGCGTTATTAGTTGCAGGTGCAGGTTGTTCCATGTGATAACATGGATTGGATATCACAATAAATTCTGTTATTTGAATTAATGCACCTATATATCTGGTATTGGTGGAAGTCTTGGCCTTTTGCTAAGTGATTTGTTCCGCTCGTACCGCCACTAGATTCTTGTTACCCGGTGTTATGTTTTCCATATTTTGCGCTCCTAACACGCTTGGGGTTGTTATGGGGACCCCCTTGTTTATTCGGTTGAGATTAAAACTTGTCCGGCAAGACCCAACATTGGTACTACATTTGCTAATAACTAATGAACCTGCATAGGGCTTTGCAACCCCGTGGATAATATAATCAACCCCCGGGCCAGTGCTCCGCAGGAGTGTTGGTACAACCCAGAGCAGCTTATTAATGCCGCCCGGGGCAACTCGGTGATTGGCGTGGTAACCATCACTCATTCGTCGTGTCTTGAGACTGAGATACGCGGCTCTTATCGGGTACGTCGACACGTCGGGTGGTCTTGCTGGATTTGTTTTACCTTTAGAGAATGTCTTGCGTGAGGACTCTGACTTTCTTCGGGTTTACTCGAGGTGTTGGAAATCCTTTGGAATTACCGATGAAGATCACGAGATCCGTGGTCGAGGAATTTCCGCGGAGTGTGGTTATTTGTGATGGACTAGTTGGAGCACCCCTGCAGGGTTAAATCTTTTGGAAAGCCGTGCTCGCGGTTACGTGGCAACTTGGATATTTGTTTAACACCCGGTTCTAGTTAACTTAAAGTAAACTCTAATTAAAATACACCAACTAAGTGAGTAACCGTGACTGTCTCTGCTCGTGGACATGATCCGAGAGAGAACACGGTGGGGTTATGATTGACGTAAGCAGGTGTTCAGGATCTCTTAGAGATCATGTTAGAAATCGACTGATTGTCGTAGTCCACTCACTTTACATTCTTGCTTCGTAAGTTAGCCACCATACATGCTTAGAGCTGCTGCAAACTTAAACATCACCCATCCCATCCTAAAGCTTATATAGAATTGGCACCCGGGATTACATGATTGCTGAGTCCTCTGTGGCTCACAGTTTACTACAACAATTCAGGTACAGGTTCAGATGATTGTGTTCAGGATGACCTTACGCAGCTGCAATGGGAGTATGATGAAGAGAGAGGACGCATGTATGTGACATACCCCGACGAGTAGAGGACCTGGTCGTGATCTTGGGCAGCATGATAGTATCATCGCATTGTTGTTTTATCGTTTGTTTTCGTCCGTAGCCGGACCCTGTGTTCTCCTTGATGTATGAAACGAGTGAAATTGTAATTTAGCATGTGGCGAGTGTAAGCCAACTCATATACTCTTCTCTTCAGTACATGTATGATGTGATGATGCTTATCTTGCTAACGGCAAGATGCGCTTCTATCCTTTGCGAGGACCTCGTGCCTCAAAACGGATAGGCGCGCATCTTGGGCGTGACAAGTTAGTATCAGAGCCATACGACCATAGGAGCCTTTGCTTGTTCGAACTTGGCCGAGTTGTGTCTAGTAAAACTATTTTGAGTCTAGTTATATCGGAGAGTAGGATTCTTTTTACTCCTCTTCTATGCTCTGGTGAGGTTTCCGACTTAGGAATTTTAACTCTACTCCTCTTCTCGCTCAAATTTTTTTTTAGGATCACGCGGGTATTTTGGAATCTATATGATGCTGATGTGACAGGGTTCTGTCTTGGTGCCTCCTGTCTGACTTGATTTCTTCTGGGGAGTTGAGCTCCGAGGAATGTTAGCACATCGTTATCATTCAGTTTCCTTGATATCTCAGGACGGAGAATGTTCGGAATTGCTTCAATACTTATCGTGGTGAGATAAGGTCAGAGTCACCCAGTACTGGGGAGGCGTCCGGGGTACCACCATGGGGTTAGTATCGTTGTGAGTTCGAGGATTCAGGATTACATGAGTTTGCGAGATGTCTTGAATTATGGTGTGGAAGGTTGCGGATGCAGTCGTAGCTGATTGCCTAGGGTAGGTTCCTGATTCCGCAACCCGAATCGCATAAACAAGAAAGTTTTCGGAAGTTCATAGGTGGGAAATCTTGTAGTTATCTAGGATCATCTTCGGCCCAAGACTTTGTTCGGCGTCCAACCAAGGAAGGATATTCGGCCCAGAATCCCATCGAATGGGTAAGCCTTTCTCTTTCAAACATGAAAATAGTTCGGGGTCTGTGTTCCGCATTTTATTTGACCGAAGCCTGGCATGAATAGGAATGGAGGAGTTTCATCGAGATAGTCAACTGTCCGGCTCCTCAGCCCGAGAACCATTCACGCGACAATGATCCGGGTTTCAACGAGGACTCGGATCTTCTACTTGACTTCAAAAATAGAGTCTATTTCCAAGACAGCATCCTCCAATCCCCGAAGGCTATCATAGTTGATTACCCTGGTTATTCTCCATCCGTGCAGCGGGAAAGAAGAAAATCTCCTTCCGCAAGAGGCCAGATACCAAGAGCGCCCCGGACGTGCCGGTCCCGACTCCCAAACGCCGCCGCTCCACGCGCCATACACCGGCAGCCGGAGCTGCGGCCGAGTCGGAGGCCAACAGTGATCATGTGAAGGAGCTAGTTATGGGGGCGAATCCACCTGCCCGCTCATCCCGAAGGTACATTGTTTGGTTATCCGCTTATTGTTGCGATCAATAGAGTCTTACAACATATTGTTTTGTTGAAACACTTAGGCGAAACGCCCAATCCTCTCCTACCGAAGGAGTTACCCGGGTGTCTGGAGACGCCCGAAGTTCCCGAGCCACGGCCCATGCGGGTTCTGCTACAGAAGCCCCCATGGCTAATCCGGTGCCCACCAATTCTGGTGATGGTGTATTCATCACCAAATCGGAGGTGGACAGTGCCATGCATCATCGGCAACGATGGGAAGCCATGCAACACCCAATTTTCTGTGAATAGGAGTTCGGCGCCCTACGCACCGCAGATGCGCAACTTGGTGCCGCCCGAGCTGCATTCGGCGAAGCTATGAAGTTGATAACAACCAGCATACAGGTAAGTGATTGTTTTTTATAGAATCCGAACATTTGTGTAAGCCCAGTATCCCCCGAGCCTTAATTTGGTTTGAAACAAATGAATTAAGAATCTCCACACTGTTTGGACTGCTAACGCAGGCCTCAAAGCAACAATCTGACCAAAGTTGGCCAAGGAGCATGAGGAGAGCCACACGGAAGTACAAACCGTGAAGGCCGAACTAGCACAAGTAAAGGGTTTCATGCAGGAGGCTCATGATGAGTGTCCATTTACTCCTAATCTTAATGTATCATTGTGCCTGACACACGGATTCTGTGTAGCAGCCGAATCAATAGGGCACATGGAAAGTCAGTTGGAAGAAGCCCGAGACTCTCAGAGGTATGCCGAGTCCTAGCACCAGGCTGGCTGCCTTGTTGTGCTAAAGCAGGCCGAAGAAATTAGGAGTTTGAAGATTCAATTGGCACAAGCTCAAGAAGAAAACCGAAAGCTTCAGAGCGGCATGTTCGGTAAGTACAATTCTATTATCAGCAAATATATACGATGTAGGGAATAATAGTAAGCGCGTTGTTGCCTTATGTACAGGCCTCCTGTCCGGGAATCCTGAAGAGAAGATCGAATCATACCAGGGGGACCTACTGAAGGAGCTGATCTCTCTCCACGGGCGCGTGAGGAAAGCAATGAAAGGAATGGTGAAGGCAGTATCGCCTGCCGAACAGCCACCTGAAGTGCTGGCCGCACTCGTGGATCGATTCAAGGGGGCTCGAAATAGGTTCGAACTATGGAAGACTTCGGCTTGCCGTGAGGGAGCACAGGAAGCATGGGCAATGATCAAGACCCGTTTCACCGGACTTAACCCCAAGCATATGACGCGGGTTGGACCCATGGGATCGGATGGAAAAGAAGTTCCACTCCACCTAGTGTATGACAAGGTGATGCCTGTCGCCCGTCTTTTGCAAGCACACTGCCCCCCTTAACACCATAATCGATAATGTCGATTAGTAGCTGCACATGTAATTTATATGTACGTGTGTATAGACAATCTGTGTTGTAAATTTTGTCTTTACCGGCCATCGGCTTCTCCCCCCTGCAAAGAGCTCGGGGGTGTTCCTCCTTATTTGTCCCTCTAAAGAGCGAACTATATTCATGGAACCAAGCAATCCAACCATGCGGTGCGAACAGACAAAAAGCACACAAAAAGATATGTTATATTCTTACTTAGCGTAAGAAACATCTTTCGAGGAAAATAATACCTTTATCGATATCTTTCGTCGGGGCTCTACGAAGATCATAGATAGAGGTCCGCATACTTTCAGATGCGCCTGATTGTTCTTTGTGAAGAAAAGACCCCAACAATGGTGATAACGACCGGAACCATCTAAGGTGTTTCCGTCATAGCCAACCAATTTTCTAAATAAGATAGCTAGCTTTCGGCTTACCCGTCTAAGGTACGTGTCCAGATGGCCCGGTCATAACAATCGCAGAGGTACTCCCTTTACTCTCTATCCGAACAATCGAGAATGTAGAGAGTAATCACAGGAGCGAGGCAACCCAACTTGGCAAAGTCTTAGTTCAAATTGATGCATACAATGGCTTGAACATTACAAAAGAAACATGTGCGCACGGTAAGTGTGAGCAAATACTTGTAATAAAAAAGGTTGGCTACTAGAAGAAGCCCCCACGTGTTGTGTTCGGATTTAACACTTTATGGTGTATGCCGATAATCTTTAGTACAAGATTGGTTCAGCTGAACATAGGGTAAGAAAGAAATTGACCCTGTCAAACAACAAAATGGGAAGGGAAGAAGAAAAAAAAGGAAAAAATAACAAGGTGAAAATGGAAAAACTATGGGGGAGTGAGACGACGCCGGTTTATTCGTAGAAGCGCCGAAGACGAGTTGCGTTCCATGGGTTTGGTTCACGGCGGTTATTTTATGCTTCTGTTTCTCCGGGAGTCGTAAGACGAGTTTGCCTACATTGTATGCTTTTGCCCTGGCCTCCCTACTTTGGTAACGTCGAGTTTGTTGTTGGTAAAGAGTGAAGCGAGCCAAAGCTATGTCATGCTCTCGCTTCAAGGCGTCTAAGTCATCATGTCGATGCAACTCGGCCTCCTTTTCCTCGTACATGCGCACTCTTGGTGCATCGTCGATAATATCGCAAGGGAGGACTGCCTCTGTCCCAGAGACCATAAAGAACGGTCTGTAACCCGTTGATCTGTTCGGGGTGGTATGCAGGCCCCATAGAATGGAGTCGAATTCCTCCACCCAATGACAGTCGGACTCGTGAAGAGATCGAACCAACGTGGCTTAATGCCCCTCATAATGAGACCGTTTGCTCGCTCGACTTGTCCATTGGTCTGCGGATGATAGACCGACACATAATCAAGCTTTATGGCCGTTTTTTGCGCACCAGTCTTTGACCTCTTGGGCCATGAAGTTGAATCCATTATCCGTTATTATACTATGCGGGACACCGTAACGGTGTACTATGATGGATATAAAGTCGATCACTGGACCAGATTTAGCCGACTTGACGGTCTTTGCTTCTATCCATTTGGTGAACTTGTCAACCATGACCAGTAGGTATTTATTTTTCTTGTTCCCCCTTTAAGGGTCCGACCATGTTCAGTCCCCAGACCACGAAAGTCCAGGCGATCGGAATAGTCCGAAGAGCTGTTGGTGGCATGTGACTTTGATTTGCGAAGAGTTGATACCCTACGCAATGTTGAACAAGTGACTAGGCGTCCGTCCGAGCTGTAGGCCAGAAGAAACCAGCTTGGAAGGCCTTGCTGACAAAGGATCTTGCCGCGGCGTGATGCCCGCTCATGCCTGCGTGGATTTCGGTGAGGAGCTCTCGTCCTTATTCCTTGGATATATACCGATGTAATATTCTGGTTATGCTTTTCTTGTATAACTCACCTTCATGTACTTTGTAGGCCTTGGATCGCCGAACTATGCGTCGTGCCTCGGTATGATCGCCGGGGAGTTCCTTGTGAAGGAGCTAAGCGAGGAAGGGCTCTGTCCATGGCGCTATTACTTACTTCCATTACCTCATGAGCCAAGGGCATTTCATTCATCGCGGAACCGCTGATAATGACATCGTCTGGCTCGTTTATGGTGGGAACAACTTCGTCCGCTGTATTCAGACCAGTGCCATTGTCGTCATCCTGCCACACTACGAATGGTTCGAAGAGCTGCTCCAGGAAGGTGTTTTCTCGGGACGGGATCGCGCTTGGCTCCCATACGGGCCAGTATGTCGGCGGCTTGGTTGTTGTCGCGAGCGACGTGATGGAATTCCAACCCCACGAACCGAGCAGATATCGTGAGGACCGTCGTTTCTATATGCCACCAACTTCGGATTTTTGGCATCAAACTCGCCGTTAATTTGGGTTATGGCCAAGTTTGAGTCTCTCTGTACCTCTAGCCGTCGTATGCCCATTGATACCTCCATCCGAAGACCATGAAGGAGAGCTTCGTATTCGGCTGCATTGTTGGAGTCAGCATACAGGATTTGCAACACGTATCACACGTTGTCACCTATGGGAGATGTGAGAATAACACCAGCCCCAGTCCGGCCAAGGTCTTGAATCCATCAAAGTACATTGTCCAATGGGAGTATGCATTGTATTCCTTGGGGAGCTCAGCCTTTGTCCATTAAGCCAGGAAGTCCGTCAGTACCTGAGATTTAATGGCACGGCGTGGCTTGTAGGTTATTTCAAAGGGAAGGAGCTCAATGGTCCATTTCTCTATGCGGTCGGTGGCATCCTTGTTGTTGATTATACCATTCAGGGGGACCTCAGATGCCACTGTTACCAGCACACTTCTGGAAGTAGTGTCTAAGCTTCCTCGACGCCATGAATACTGTATAGGGCTATTTTTTGTAATGTGGGGTATCTGGACTTGCACGGCGTTAGCACTTCTGACACGTAATATAACGGTTTTTCTGAGTCCGGACTTTATGTCCCTCCTCAGCTCGTTCAACGACGAGCACCGTGCTGACAACTTTGTTGGTGTCCGTATGTATAATAACATGGGCTCACCGGCTCCTGCTGCTGGGAGTATGGATTGGTTGCTAGTAGTGTTTTGATTTCTTCTAACGCAGCCGCTGCCTCATCGTCCATTCAAACTTGTTGGTCCGCTTCAGTAGCTTATAGAGCGACAAAGCCTTTTCTTTGAGGCGGGAGATAAAACGGCTTAACAGTTGCATATAGACTGATAAAAGTTGGTCCTTTCCTACTTTGCTAGACTGATATTTGGAAGTAGAACTGAGCAACAACAGAAAAGGACCAGGTGTGCTAAAACAGTTGCATATAGAGGCTTATAACCTGCCTCACACACAGTATCCGCACTGGGCCATCTACCAAGCACGTCACACATGAATAAAATCACACCACGATCGGGCCCAGTTGCCAGGAAATGGCTAGCCCATGCAGCTTACACCAGTTTTTCCCTGTCCTACTTCCTGTTGTCGTGGCCGCACTGTAGCTGGTCATGAGATTGGCTACCTCTTCCAGCTTGGTATATGTATCAAAGATTTTGGTAAAACATTCGATTTCATCTATGACTCTTTATTTCCCTGTGTCTCCCATGCCTACGTATGCTTAAAATTGTTCCCCTTTGAAAACAAACAAAGAGAGAATGTCGTGCCACCAACTTTCTGCATAGTTTTAGGGGTAGATCTTATTGGGTGATAGAGAATTTTTTTAACAAATAATTAGATGGAGCCATAGAGGAAGGTCCGTCTCAAGGATGAATGAAAGTTCAAGATGGATATAAGTAGGCACTTGGTGTTTCTTATACAGTAGATGCAGTGCATTCAAAACTCCTAGTACGATTACTAGTCTAGTTTCTAGGTCACATGAATGCCAACGCTAATTTCATTGGTAGCTACTATGGGTACCATCTCTCCAAAAGTGCATGCAGAGGCCCGAGCTCCATTGAGCTCTTTATTTTTTTCAGAAAAAACTTTATTCCACACATCAAAAAATTCTGAAATAAGTATACATGTAACATATATTTCTAGTATATGTGTACCAAATGTCATGAACATATACATTCATATGTGATGTACACATAAAGGACCAAATAAACATAGTAAAATGGTCTTTTTCTTTGTTGTATTGGGGCCAGATATTTGTCATTTGTGTATATCATGCACATGATCAAATTAGTCAATGAAATTTTATGCATACCTGAAGAATATGCATATGTATTTGTAGAAATACTTTTGACATTCCTTGAAACTTTCAACATAATTTATTTTTTCTTTTAAAAACGAGCTCCATGGAGCTCGGTCTTTGCAATGCCATTCTCTCTCATTCTCTCTCTCCCTCTCTCTCTTTGAAATTTATTGCTCCAAACAAGAAAGCTTCCACATGTTTTTTATAACAAAAAATTTCAATAATCATGAGTAATATAAACATCGACCACTATGTTGCTACCTCAATAGCTCACATGGGCGGTTAGCGCCCAGCTGAAAAACCTTTACCACATGGAAGATCAAGGTAGACTTAGTGGTGATCACCGAAGTTTTCGTGCTCATATCCTACGGATAGGCCTAGCTAGAGAACAGCATCACTGAGCTTGCACACCATTTGAGCATTCTTGAATCACTTCATTTGAATCATTATCTAATTCGGGTCACAAAATGCACTATCCAAGTTGTATGTTTTACAATTTTTTCTATCTTTTCTGGTCAATTGCCTGAATCACGCATGCACCGAATCTATATGTTGCCTTGTCTTGTTCACTGCTTATTTATGAGTATTTTTGCATGATTTGCCATCATACTGCATGCTTTTCTTTGAAGGTATGATCATACTTGACATATGCTATGTACATATCTAACTATATACTCCTGGTGATGGAGAATCTGCAGGTCATCTCAGATACTAGTGCACTTTGTGCATTCCTCATCTGAAGCTTGCTTGTAGGGGAAGGACAACATCTGGATCTTTGCTTTCTTTCAGCTTCAGCACAAACCTCTGGAATGACAACACCTTGGCCTACTTACAATCTACACAAGTAAAGAGTGGGCTGGATTGCATCATTACGAGTGTGTCTACCCATCATACGACATTTTTTCTCAGCTTCGAAAATCAAGCCGTAGTTTTTTCTCACTGCAAAAATATCAAGTATAAATTTGTACCATGGCTGTGAATCGCACTTGTAGTTTTGTCAGTTCAGTCTAACTAACAAGCACTAGTTAGTTTACTTGCTACTTGAGTTCATCAACACATAACTATCTTACCCACTCCTTGAGTAGTGGAGGTGCCTACTTGATGATGATATTCATGGGGTCATGCAGACGCATGCACAAATGAACTGATTAGATCGGTCGTGCAGCGAGGATGGAGTGTTCCGTTCATTCTCATTCGATCGAACAAAACACACACTCAATGATTAGCAATGATATTGTACTTGTTTTTTACATGTGAGCATAAACTTTCATTTCAGATTGTACGACCTTGCGCAGTAAGAATTTAAGATATCAAATTTTTACCAGCTTTGGATTATTGCCAATTATATTTGCCGGTAAAAATCAATTGAGGAACTCAAGCGTATGTGGAAACATGTAATAACAATTTTATCACCGCCAATGCTAAGTACATATTTCATGATAATGCATTAGTGCTGTCTTATTATTATTAACTCTAGCACCGGTACTTTAATAAGAAGGTGGTATCCAAAGTCAGCATCCGATGTTGCTCAAAGCCCATCAGGCTAATTATCGGACGATAGAAATCTCATGCAACTTTTTTACAATTATATTGGGAATCTAGAACATCATGTAATTGTGATATTTAATTGCTTAGTTATGGTGGTCTTGCATCTCGTGGACTATTCACTCTTCATGCACCTTGTCTGTTATTAGACATACCGAACAACTTTATGTTTTCTTTTGCTTTTCCAATTCTGGCAAATGCAAGTTAAGAGTCAAGGAGAAATCTTCTTTCTTTAGATGATCATAATAAAAAGATCTCTTTTGTATCGTACCTCCATGTGCCCATATTACTAATAGATGTTTCATGGCCCACTGTCATTTATTGATATAGGTTCAACATGCATAAGCTGCGTGTATGCTCAATGGACTATATTGAAGTAGTAGTAATTTTTGCTATAAACTATGCAAGATACAACGGTTTGGGACTTTATTTTTGGGAAGTTTTAATGGTTGTTTCTGAGAAAGAATATTCTAATTTAGAAGATAAACTAGCCATTAAACATTTAAATCACGAGCTAGCCGTCACCTTGGCTGGTATAGGAGATTGAAACTTTTTGAAGATTATCTAGGACAACTTTTTGTTCAAGCATCATGACATAATAAAAAATATCGACCACTATGTTGCTAGCTCAATAGCTCACATGCGTGGTTGGTGCCCAACTGAAAAACCTTAACCACATGGAAGATCAAGGTAGACTTAGTGGTGATCACCGAAGTTGCCGTGGTCATATCCTACAGACAGGCCTAGCTAGAGAACGGCATCACTGAGCATGCACACCATTTGAGCATTCTTGAATCAGTTCATTTGAATGATTATCTATTTCGGGTCACAAAATGCACTATCCAAGTTGTATGTTTTACAAAAAATTTATATCTTTTCTGGTCAATTGCCTTAATCATGCATGCACCGAATCTATATGTTGCCTTGTCTTGTTCACTGCTTATTTCTGAGTCTTTTTCCCTGATTAGCCATCACGATGCATGCTTTTCTTTGAAGGTATGATCATACTTATCATATTCTATATATGTACATATCTAACTATATACTCCTAGTGATGGAGAATCTGCAGGTCACCTTAGATACTGGTGCACTCTGTGCATTCCTCATCTGAAGCTTTCTTGAAGGGGGAGGACAACATCTAGAGCTTTGCATCTATCATTTTCTTTCAGCTTCAGCACAAGCCTCTGGAACGACAACACCTTGGCCGACTTACAATCTACACAAGTAAGGCTGGGATGCATTGCATCATTACGAGTGTGTCTACCCATCGTACAGCAATTTTTCTCAGATTCGAAAATCAAGCCATTGTTTTCCCTCACTGCAGAAATATCAAGCATCAATTTGTACTGTCGCTGTGAATGAGGCTTGTAGTTTCATCGATTCAGTCTAACTAATAAGCACTTGTTAGTTTACTTGTTGCTTGAGTTCATCAACACATACTCTCTTACGCACTACTCGTTCAGAGGATGTGCGTAATTGATGATGATATTCATGGGGTCATGTGTCGTGTGGCCAGGATGGAGTCATCCATGCATTCTTGTTCGATCAGACAAAACACACACTCAATGATTAGCAATTACGATATTGTACTTGTTTTTTTTACATGCAAACCTAAACTTAGTTTCAGAATGGGCACTGAATTTCACGGTACGACCTTGCACAGTAAGAATTTACGATATCAAATTTTAAGCAGCTTTGGATTATTGCGAGTTATATTTGTCGGTGAAGATCCATTGAGGAACTCAAGCGTATGTGGAAACATGTAGTAACAATTTTATCACCGCTGATGCTAACTACATATTTCATGAGAATGCACTAGTGCCATCTTATTATTATTTTTAACTCTAGCACGGTACTTTAATATGAAGGTGTTATCCAAAGTCAGCATCAGATGTTGCTCAAGGCACCACAGGCTAGTTATCAGACGATAGAAACCTCCTGCAACTTTTTGACCATTATTTTTGGAAACTATAATAGTGTGTAATTGTGACATTTATTTGCTTAGGTATGGTGGTCTGCCATCTTGTGGACTATTCACTCTTCATCCACCTTGTCTGTTATTAAACATATCAAAATTATAATTTTTTTTCTTTTCCAATAGTTGTAAATGCAAGTTAAGAGTCAAGGACAAATCTTCTTTCTTTAGATGATCATAAGAAAAAGATCTCTTTGTATGGTCCCTCCATGTGCCCATATTACTAACATATGTTTCATGGCCCACTGTCATTTGTTGATATAGGTGCAACATGCATATGCTATGTACATATCTAACTATATACTCCTGGTGATGGAGAATCTGCAGGTCATCTCAGATACTAGTGCACTTTGTGCATTCCTCATCTGAAGCTTGCTTGTAGGGGAAGGACAACATCTGGATCTTTGCTTTCTTTCAGCTTCAGCACAACCTCTGGAATGACAACACCTTGGCCTACTTACAATCTACACAAGTAAAGAGTGGGCTGGATTGCATCATTACGAGTGTGTCTACCCATCATACGACATTTTTTCTCAGCTTCGAAAATCAAGCCGTAGTTTTTTCTCACTGCAAAAATATCAAGTATAAATTTGTACCATGGCTGTGAATCGCACTTGTAGTTTTGTCAGTTCAGTCTAACTAACAAGCACTAGTTAGTTTACTTGCTACTTGAGTTCATCAACACATAACTATCTTACCCACTCCTCGAGTAGTGGAGGTGCCTACTTGATGATGATATTCATGGGGTCATGCAGACGCATGCACAAATGAACTGATTAGATCGGTCGTGCAGCGAGGATGGAGTGTTCCGTTCATTCTCATTCGATCGAACAAAACACACACTCAATGATTAGCAATGATATTGTACTTGTTTTTTTACATGTGAGCATAAACTTTCATTTCAGATTGTACGACATTGCGCAGTAAGAATTTAAGATATCAAATTTTTACCAGCTTTGGATTATTGCCAATTATATTTGCCGGTAAAAATCAATTGAGGAACTCAAGCGTATGTGGAAACATGTAATAACAATTTTATCACCGCCAATGCTAAGTACATATTTCATGATAATGCATTAGTGTTGTCTTATTATTATTAACTCTAGCACCGGTACTTTAATAAGAAGGTGGTATCCAAAGTCAGCATCCGATGTTGCTCAAAGCCCATCAGGCTAATTATCGGACGATAGAAATCTCATGCAACTTTTTTACAATTATATTGGGAATCTAGAACATCATGTAATTGTGATATTTAATTGCTTAGTTATGGTGGTCTTCCATCTCGTGGACTATTCACTCTTCATGCACCTTGTCTGTTATTAGACATACCGAACAACTTTATGTTTTCTTTTGCTTTTCCAATTCTGGCAAATTCAAGTTAAGAGTCAAGGAGAAATCTTCTTTCTTTAGATGATCATAATAAAAAGATCTCTTTTGTATCGTACCTCCATGTGCCCATATTACTAATAGATGTTTCATGGCCCACTGTCATTTATTGATATAGGTTCAACATGCATAAGCTGCGTGTATGCTCAATGGACTATATTGAAGTAGTAGTAATTTTTGCTATAAACTATGCAAGATACAATAGTTTGGGACTTTATTTTTGGGAAGTTTTAATGGTTGTTTCTGAGAAACAATATTCTAATTTAGAAGATAAACTAGCCATTAAACATTTAAATCACGAGCTAGCCGTCACCTTGGCTGGTATAGGAGATTGAAACTTTTTGAAGATTATCTAGGACAACTTTTTGTTCAAGCATCATGACATAATAAAAAATATCGACCACTATGTTGCTAGCTCAATAGCTCACATGCGTGGTTGGTGCCCAACTGAAAAAACCTTAACCACATGGAAGATCAAGGTAGACTTAGTGGTGATCACCGAAGTTGCCGTGGTCATATCCTACAGACAGGCCTAGCTAGAGAACGGCATCACTGAGCATGCACACCATTTGAGCATTCTTGAATCAGTTCATTTGAATGATTATCTATTTCGGGTCACAAAATGCACTATCCAAGTTGTATGTTTTACAAAAAATTTATATCTTTTCTGGTCAATTGCCTTAATCATGCATGCACCGAATCTATATGTTGCCTTGTCTTGTTCACTGCTTATTTCTGAGTCTTTTTCCCTGATTAGCCATCACGATGCATGCTTTTCTTTGAAGGTATGATCATACTTATCATATTCTATATATGTACATATCTAACTATATACTCCTAGTGATGGAGAATCTGCAGGTCACCTTAGATACTGGTGCACTCTGTGCATTCCTCATCTGAAGCTTTCTTGCAGGGGGAGGACAACATCTAGAGCTTTGCATCTATCATTTTCTTTCAGCTTCAGCACAAGCCTCTGGAACGACAACACCTTGGCCGACTTACAATCTACACAAGTAAAGGCTGGGATGCATTGCATCATTACGAGTGTGTCTACCCATCGTACAGCAATTTTTCTCAGATTCGAAAATCAAGCCGTTGTTTTCCCTCACTGCAGAAATATCAAGCATCAATTTGTACTGTCGCTGTGAATCAGGCTTGTAGTTTCATCGATTCAGTCTAACTAATAAGCACTTGTTAGTTTACTTGTTGCTTGAGTTCATCAACACATACTCTCTTACGCACTACTCGTTCAGTGGATGTGCGTAATTGATGATGATATTCATGGGGTCATGTGTCGTGTGGCCAGGATGGAGTCATCCATGCATTCTTGTTCGATCAGACAAACACACACTCAATGATTAGCAATTACGATATTGTACTTGTTTTTTTTACATGCAAACCTAAACTTAGTTTCAGAATGGGCACTGAATTTCACGGTACGACCTTGCACAGTAAGAATTTACGATATCAAATTTTAAGCAGCTTTGGATTATTGCGAGTTATATTTGTCGGTGAAGATCCATTGAGGAACTCAAGCGTATGTGGAAACATGTAGTAACAATTTTATCACCGCTGATGCTAACTACATATTTCATGAGAATGCACTAGTGCCATCTTATTATTATTTTTAACTCTAGCACGGTACTTTAATATGAAGGTGTTATCCAAAGTCAGCATCAGATGTTGCTCAAGGCACCACAGGCTAGTTATCAGACGATAGAAACCTCCTGCAACTTTTTGACCATTATTTTTGGAAACTATAATAGTGTGTAATTGTGACATTTATTTGCTTAGGTATGGTGGTCTGCCATCTTGTGGACTATTCACTCTTCATCCACCTTGTCTGTTATTAAACATATCAAAATTATAATTTTTTTCTTTTCCAATAGTTGTAAATGCAAGTTAAGAGTCAAGGACAAATCTTCTTTCTTTAGATGATCATAAGAAAAAGATCTCTTTGTATCGTCCCTCCATGTGCCCATATTACTAACATATGTTTCATGGCCCACTGTCATTTGTTGATATAGGTGCAACATGCATATGCAGCGTGTATGTTCATTCATTTATGTATGGGCCCTTTATGTATTACACTCACATGACTCGTTAAGATTACACTTCCAGATCACTTCATGTGAGGTCTATATATACCTCACAGGTTTGAGCTTCTTTCTGGGGAAATATTAGAATCATACTCTTATAAGGTGAGTTGGGAAGACGAAGAAATAGTTTACGAGTAGTGAGAATAGGGACGTGGAGGAAACCTT
Organism: Hordeum marinum; assembly: GCA_022496015.1. Taxonomy (NCBI): domain Eukaryota; kingdom Viridiplantae; phylum Streptophyta; class Magnoliopsida; order Poales; family Poaceae; genus Hordeum; species Hordeum marinum. The sequence goes on from CM039678.1 coordinate 43,359,155, forward strand.
GAGCTCTTTGTCCGCCTCTCCAGAATGAGTGATGGACATATGTCTCGGTGTTTGCCTCATATTCCTATAGTTCTTAGGTTCTCCTTCCCTTCCTATATCATGGAAGTATTTCCATGATGAAAGCATAAGAGATGTGCTCGTCTAAAGTTTAGTTTATGAGGCTTTGAGAATATCAGGGAAAAGGAAGCCATGAGTACCTCAGAATGGTGGGTGTGGGAACATGAAGGAAAGCCCAGACTTTCTTGGGCTCCAAATTTAGGACCCAAGTTGTTCTTGTGTTTTCCTGATGCCTCCCATGCCTATTGTTCTTAGGTATTCCTTCCTTTTCCTATTGGCTTGTAAAATTTGCTTAACAAATGTCCACACGTAGGCTTTTATGATGGGGATGTGAAGGCGAACCGGGAAGAGGAAGAAATGAACATCTAAGAGCATCGGGCATGGGTGCATGGAGGAAGGCCTAAACTTGTGTTTCCCTCTAGTAGGGTCCAACATTTGTTTCGGAACTTTCCCGATGCCTCTCATGCCTATTGTTCTTAGGTTCTCCTTCCTGTTCCTCTGGATTTGCAAAAACTTAAAGGGTCAAAAATAGACAATTATACATCTTCATGACTTGTGTTGTTTCTGGTTCTCGTTTTCTGTTTCTTTTTCATTTTTGAGTAACATATTTTAGCTCATATTGTTTTGTTCATTCCATCATTTCTTATATTTATCATATTTCAATTTTTATTTGGATGGCCTGGGCCTTTGTATACTTTGAATCATCTTGGTGCATTTCTTCGATAGAAAACAAGAAGCACCAACAGTCGTCAAAGAAAAGCTCCCACCATAAGCCGAGGACACAAAGACGGAGGCAGGGCACACACAATCGAACAAGAAAAATGTAATCCAAATCCACGGGTTCGCCCACCGTTGCTTATTCATTTTTTATGGCTACCACCTAGGACTTACAGTGGCCTCACAAACCAACACAAATCTTTTCTACACACTTTGTCCTCAGTAGTGCGCACACGGGATTCTTACATTAAGCATTGTGTATCGCTATGGAGTCGAATTTTGGACGTCCGGACGGGAGCGGCCCGCTGGAGATTGGGGTGTCACGATGCTAGGGTTAGGGCATGGGGCGTGGGCGACTATCGGGTAACGCTAATAGGCTATGTGGACGAGCCTCGATCGCACTTGTATCGGTCTATAGACAAATGGTGAGGACCATCTCGAGACGGAAACCACTGGATTTGAATGTTCGACTAAAACTAACAAAATTTTCAAACAACAACAATTATAATGCATGCACCTTCTTTCTATTCAACTTAGTTGGACCGTGTGAGCATTATATAGAAAATTGTTGTTTCTTCCGTCAGGCAGTTAGAACTGTACCAGAACTATTGGACTTATAAATGTTTTTATGGGATAGAAACATTAGTAAATTCAATAGGTGTACGAGAATACACGAAAACTCCAAGCCTTGAAAAGACGCAAGAATGCCTCAAAAAATGTTAAGAGGGCTTGTACCGTAATTACTGCATACGCGTTGTATGGAGATAATAATATGCAGTTTCCATGGTATTATTTGTAAACATTATTGTGCTAGAGAAAAGTCAATTTGAGCCGGTCACTGACCTTGCCTGGCTTGGTTCTTTTCAGACACACACCACGCCCACACTCATCACTACATAGAACACACACCATAATGGCGCTGTGGTGGATATCATGTTTAACCAGGAAGGATTCGTCATCGACCAAATGTTCACTGGCATCGTCCGGGTTACGGGCTCCGACGAGGAAGAGTAGGGCATGGGAGATGGCGGGAGCTCGACTTCCGTGAGCCGTCTAGTGTCTCATGTCTAACTCTACCTCGCTAGTGACCGAACCGACATTATGAAGGGTGCAGCCGGCCATCGGACATGAACATGGCGGAGCTGGACGAGCTCCGCTTGTATTAGGTTTACGTTGCATGTAATAATATGGATTTGAGGTTTTTAATTTGAGGCGTTCAATTGTAAAATGAATTATTTGAGGCGTGACCTGTCAGCGTCCGTGGAGATGCCCGGGCGCGTCCGCGGGCATTTGAGGGGTCGGATTTGCCAAGTCTTGCACGTATATCTAGATTGCCAATTTGACTTATATAAAACAATTTTTTTAACATGAAAATTATATCAGTGGAAAAAAGAACATCAAAGTTTATAATGATATATTTTTTGTACTAGATGCCTCGTATTAAGTTGGTCAAATTGACAACCTAGGTATACGTGCAAGACTTGTAAACTGAGATAAGAGAGTAGTACGATGTTGATTGTGCACTAAACATGTTGAATGCTTATCACTGCAGCAACCTAGGTCGTTGGATGCACGCAGTTTGATGTGCAAGATTAGTTAATTTGCATCTTTGGATCTTTTAATAATGATTCAGATATAGATATAAATAAAGAGGTATTTATAATCTATAATATCTTAATAGTTCATCCCCACTAACCTATTTAACTAAGCAACTAAGCATGCAGCCTATCCACATCAGCATCCATTTTCCTATAGCCAAATCAGCACTAACCCTCCACTTGGCTAATCACTCCATGTCAGCACTAACTAAGCATACAACCTATCAACGTCATGGCATTTTTTTCCTCCCTGCTTTTGCTGTACGTTCGCAACGCATTGATCATCCCGTTTCATCTTCCACCGTACCACCAATTTATTCTAAATAAATTTCACAAGGTAGTCGAGCGGCCGGCTGGATTGACAGTGCATAATTTCACAAGTTATGAATATCCAATATGTTCTTAATTTTTTGGCACATCAGTCTATAGTATATTTCATATGGAACTGCATCTTAATGTTCAACACCGCTTATATATCAACATTCTATCAGAAAAGTGTCTACAATCCCGCAGCAACGTGCAGGAAAGATTCTCATAATTCTAGATGTTTTCAGCGGTACAAGAGTACAAATATCATCATACTGGAGTACAAGTATTTGTGTCAACTGTTGATATATGATATCATCCGTGTATTTTCTGCAAACATCCACGGTGAGGCATGTGTTGGCCTATTGACTTTACCTCAATGTATATCCAATGTGCAAGTCATTTTGTTAATCAATTTGGATCCTGACTTTCCTCAAATAAATTATAAAAAAATCCCACAACAACGCACGGGCATCATCTAGTGGAATAAGAATGTCAAGACGAACTCGGTGTAAAGCACGAGTTGTTAATGCCCACGCCCACGACATTCCAGCACCAAGGAAGTCAAGCAAATGAAAGAGAGATCCATTCTATTGAGAGATCTTGATCATGGTAGTTAAAAGAAAGAAACACAACACCGTCCACCTCGTTGAAACGAACTGGCTCGTCATGGCCACACCATATTAAATGCACATACATCCCACAGACACCTGAGCATAGAGGGGAAGCTAAAAGGGAAAATCTAATATGAGTAGAACGGTAGGGATATCAAAATACAATGAGGCATTAACCAAACAACCATACAAGAGATGCCATCATCCGTGGCATACGCAAGTCGAAACCACCCAGGGTCACGGGGCCAAAGCGCCGGGACACAGACACAAAGGCCAGAACCAGAGGAGACACCATAAGGAAATGCAAGAGCTTACTAGACCATCCAACCTTGTCAACACCACCGCACTCCCTACAACCATTATTCTCCCATCAACCGCAACACCACTCACCTAAGAACCCAGTTTTCTCCAAATGTTGACTCGCTCGAAAAAGTACTTGATGCGCATGGTGTCGGTGTCAAAACCGGCGGATCTCGGGTAGGGGGTCCCGAATTGTGATACTAGAATTAACTGTAACAGGAGACGAAGGGGAAACAGATTTATCCAGGTTTGGGCCCTCCTATGGAGGTAATACCCTACGTCCTGCTTGATTGTATTGATGATATGGGGGGTTACAGAGTTGATCTACCTCGAGATCGAATAGCTAATCCTAGATGAGTTGCCCCCCTATACCCCTAAACCATCCGGCTTATATAGACGCCAAGAGTGCTCTGGGTTTACACATGGTCGGTTACATGCGAAAGAGATAAACATGCCTAACTACAACTAATAACTTGGAAAATACGTCAGGGCTTCTCATAACTTCCATCTGGTGTAGGTGGTCTTTGATCGTCCGATGCTTCCTTTGCGGCCCACACTGTCCGGCCCATAACCAACAGGTCGGCTATCCAAGGATCCCCTAATCCAGAACTCCCTTAGTAGCCCCCGGACTAGCCTTCAACGCCGATATATATCCGGTCAATCTCCACATATCGTCATCTTAGGCTTGCGAGGCGAGTCCTTCATCCCTCCTTGTCCGGTAACCGACCAGTCTTCGGTAAGATCCTAGGTGTCGCGGGTGCAAGTTCATTATAATAACTACGCGTGTTCCTCGATTTTTGCGCGTCGTGGGGAGGCGAGTGGTTAGTGATTTTTACAATCCTACTCCTCTGTAATAGAGGCATGACTCATTTAATCAAACAAAATTGTGGCTCGGACCACATTCTCTACCTCCTCATCGAAAGAAACTCCTAGTGGAAGCTCCACGCAAAACATGGCTAATGCCCCCAGCTCCGCCGCACGTCCCTACGGCTCATGCCCAGGGGACTGGACCAGCTCTTCCGTTACACTCCTGCTGCTCCGCAATCTGGAGACCCAGGGGTATATTCCTTCTTCAGATCTGGTGGCGACCCGGGCAGGCCTGCTTTCTTATGGCGACGAAGTTTTCGACGAGCGTTTCCCCAATCCTAACAAGGGGGAACGCGTATGCTTCGTCCCCTTCCTCCTCCATGGCCTTGGGTTTTCAATCCATCCGTTCCTCACGGGGTTGATGGAGTTCTACGGGATCCAAGTCCACCACTTTACTCCATGGTCCATTTTACACATCTCGGGCTTCGTCGCTCTCTGCGAGATGTTCTTGGGATGCGAAGCACATTTTGATTTGTGGAGGAAATACTTCTGTCTCGTCCCCCGAACTCGGGACAAGACAATTTTGGAGGTCGACGGAGCTGAAGTGTGTCGTATAGCAGGGTCGGGGTATCCGGTGGGCACATGGAAGAAATCCGAAGAATGGACTTCGAAATGGTTTTATATTGAAGATGTACCCATGTTCAAGCCAACTTTGACAGGTCTTCCCGAATACTCTGACGTCCTCCCGAAGAAGAGGTACAACTGGCAGCCAACGAGCTCGTCCCAGGAGGGAAGAGACGAAGTGCGGCGCCTAGCCACGCATGTGCGGATGCTCGTCCACCACCAACTGACCACGATCGATGTCATGGCCGCCGCCATTTCCTTGTGTGTGCAGCCCTCCAACTGAGGGTACACCCCTGATGGCAATACAACGGGACAAGCGACACCATGCTCTCCCAAAAGCAAGAACCCGCCAATCCGACGATGCTGGCCACTGCACTTGCCTACCTGTACAAAGGAGAGCAAGAAGACTAGGTGTGTGTATGTATGTATGCCTACACACCCTTGTGGTGTGTGTCTAGAGTTATGTATGTCTTGTGTGTGGGTGTGCTTAGGCATACCCGCATGGGTGTTTTGTTTGTGTATGTGCATATGTATACCTAGGTACATATATATACAAACATATGTTGGAGCGGTATGTATGGATTCTTGTTTGTGTATGTGTTTCTAATGATATGAGTGCATGGAGTGAGAGTGATGTGAGTAAGATCCACATACACCCATCCAATGTGCTTGAGTAGCTCCATGTGTAGGTTCCTTCCTATATGGTCATAAGGGCATGAAATCCTCTCTAAGTTAGTTTCATTCTTGTTTTAGGTGCTAGACTATGTTATCATGTCCCTAAAATGTTAATTAAACACTTCTAACTTGTATCTATGGAGAAAAAGTCCATTTGGGGCATTTTCATTAAGTTTCATAAGTGTCATAAGTCCCCATGCCTAGCTAAGGTAGAATTTCGACCTAGTTTTTCTCTATCATGTTCCATGCAATCATATAGGTATGAGTAATGATTTTGGTGTGTTTTCAACCCCTCTATGCATCTGTGAAGTCATATTTGACTTTGGGGCAACTTGACAAAAGTGCATTTTTATGCTGTGATGCCCTTTTGTCTTTTTCATATGAATTAACCTATGCATGCTTTGGAGTTGTTGTCAACATGAGTTTGCTAGTCAAAGTTGCTTTGAACCTCCATGTATTTTTGTTTTTTGTGCAAAGTCTCCAAATCAGTGGGAACCATGCTGTTTATCTAGCTACTTTCTGTTTCTGTCCAGCTAGTCTGAAAATGACTAAGTCTGGAGAATCTGCTGTTATTGTTTTGCCATGAAGATCAGGATGCAGCTAGTGTTGTGTTTGGTTTTTGAACATGCTCAGTGTTAGGTTTTTGTAGTAGATATTGCCATATACCAGCCTGTTCATTTTCATGACATTTGGAGCTTCCTAGCATATTTAACCAGTGCTGTTAACTTGCTACTTTATTAACCCAGATTCCAGAAAACTGGAATTTTCAGTCCCTAAAAATTTGTTTCATCATGCTAATTTACCAGCTCCATGCATAGTGATGTGTTGCTCTTTTGTTGATTATATAATTGGATGAATTGATGTGTGTGTTGAGTAGAAGCTGTCCATATCTTGTTTGTGACTGCAGAGTTCCTGTAGCAAGAGTTGTGAGCTTGTCAAAATGCTATGTTGCTGTTTTGTGGCAGATTGAGTGTTATGTTGTTTTGTGTGTTGTGGGAGCTATGCTCCATGGAATTGAGTGATTCTTGAGTCTATTGTGATTGGTTTTTCATCACCTATCCAGTGGCTACCTTGGAATGCCAATAATTAGCCCAGATATTTGGTGGTCTTGTGTTTTGGCCTCCGTACCTTGTCGTGAGCGTATCTCGAGAACCGTAGCTCCGTTTCTCATGATCTTTATATGCATTTCCATCGATTTTTCATGATGCATCCATATTTTCCATATTCATGCATGTCTAAATAACTTAACATGAGGTTCTGTCCAGATTCATTAATCCACCCCCTTTGCATGTAAAACTTGACTAGATTTGGATTGCCATGTTAAATCCCTCATTAAAATGATCATGCATCATCTTGGTTGTGCATTGCACCTTGATTGGGTATTTATTTGCTGTTTCTCTTGGGTAGACGCGAGTGTGGAATCTGAGTTCGATGAACCTGGAGAGTACCACTACGAGGATCCCACTACTTGTTCCGCTGAAGAACCAACAGGCAAGATGATCGTACCCGGATCCCAATACTATCTTTGCTTGCTATTTTATCGTTCTTATCGTTACAATTGCGCTACCTACCACATGATATCAGCCTCCTTATTGCCATGACAGCCTCTAACCTCCACATCCCAGCAAACCGTTGTTTGGCTAGGTTACGGCTGCTCAGCCCCTCTTATAGCGTTATTAGTTGCAGGTGCAGGTTGTTCCATGTGATAACATGGATTGGATATCACAATAAATTCTGTTATTTGAATTAATGCACCTATATATCTGGTATTGGTGGAAGTCTTGGCCTTTTGCTAAGTGATTTGTTCCGCTCGTACCGCCACTAGATTCTTGTTACCGGTGTTATGTTTTCCATATTTTGCGCTCCTAACACGCTTGGGGTTGTTATGGGGACCCCCTTGTTTATTCGGTTGAGATTAAAACTTGTCCGGCAAGACCCAACATTGGTACTACATTTGCTAATAACTAATGAACCTGCATAGGGCTTTGCAACCCCGTGGATAATATAATCAACCCCCGGGCCAGTGCTCCGCAGGAGTGTTGGTACAACCCAGAGCAGCTTATTAATGCCGCCCGGGGCAACTCGGTGATTGGCGTGGTAACCATCACTCATTCGTCGTGTCTTGAGACTGAGATACGCGGCTCTTATCGGGTACGTCGACACGTCGGGTGGTCTTGCTGGATTTGTTTTACCTTTAGAGAATGTCTTGCGTGAGGACTCTGACTTTCTTCGGGTTTACTCGAGGTGTTGGAAATCCTTTGGAATTACCGATGAAGATCACGAGATCCGTGGTCGAGGAATTTCCGCGGAGTGTGGTTATTTGTGATGGACTAGTTGGAGCACCCCTGCAGGGTTAAATCTTTTGGAAAGCCGTGCTCGCGGTTACGTGGCAACTTGGATATTTGTTTAACACCCGGTTCTAGTTAACTTAAAGTAAACTCTAATTAAAATACACCAACTAAGTGAGTAACCGTGACTGTCTCTGCTCGTGGACATGATCCGAGAGAGAACACGGTGGGGTTATGATTGACGTAAGCAGGTGTTCAGGATCTCTTAGAGATCATGTTAGAAATCGACTGATTGTCGTAGTCCACTCACTTTACATTCTTGCTTCGTAAGTTAGCCACCATACATGCTTAGAGCTGCTGCAAACTTAAACATCACCCATCCCATCCTAAAGCTTATATAGAATTGGCACCCGGGATTACATGATTGCTGAGTCCTCTGTGGCTCACAGTTTACTACAACAATTCAGGTACAGGTTCAGATGATTGTGTTCAGGATGACCTTACGCAGCTGCAATGGGAGTATGATGAAGAGAGAGGACGCATGTATGTGACATACCCCGACGAGTAGAGGACCTGGTCGTGATCTTGGGCAGCATGATAGTATCATCGCATTGTTGTTTTATCGTTTGTTTTCGTCCGTAGCCGGACCCTGTGTTCTCCTTGATGTATGAAACGAGTGAAATTGTAATTTAGCATGTGGCGAGTGTAAGCCAACTCATATACTCTTCTCTTCAGTACATGTATGATGTGATGATGCTTATCTTGCTAACGGCAAGATGCGCTTCTATCCTTTGCGAGGACCTCGTGCCTCAAAACGGATAGGCGCGCATCTTGGGCGTGACAAGTTAGTATCAGAGCCATACGACCATAGGAGCCTTTGCTTGTTCGAACTTGGCCGAGTTGTGTCTAGTAAAACTATTTTGAGTCTAGTTATATCGGAGAGTAGGATTCTTTTTACTCCTCTTCTATGCTCTGGTGAGGTTTCCGACTTAGGAATTTTAACTCTACTCCTCTTCTCGCTCAAATTTTTTTTTAGGATCACGCGGGTATTTTGGAATCTATATGATGCTGATGTGACAGGGTTCTGTCTTGGTGCCTCCTGTCTGACTTGATTTCTTCTGGGGAGTTGAGCTCCGAGGAATGTTAGCACATCGTTATCATTCAGTTTCCTTGATATCTCAGGACGGAGAATGTTCGGAATTGCTTCAATACTTATCGTGGTGAGATAAGGTCAGAGTCACCCAGTACTGGGGAGGCGTCCGGGGTACCACCATGGGGTTAGTATCGTTGTGAGTTCGAGGATTCAGGATTACATGAGTTTGCGAGATGTCTTGAATTATGGTGTGGAAGGTTGCGGATGCAGTCGTAGCTGATTGCCTAGGGTAGGTTCCTGATTCCGCAACCCGAATCGCATAAACAAGAAAGTTTTCGGAAGTTCATAGGTGGGAAATCTTGTAGTTATCTAGGATCATCTTCGGCCCAAGACTTTGTTCGGCGTCCAACCAAGGAAGGATATTCGGCCCAGAATCCCATCGAATGGGTAAGCCTTTCTCTTTCAAACATGAAAATAGTTCGGGGTCTGTGTTCCGCATTTTATTTGACCGAAGCCTGGCATGAATAGGAATGGAGGAGTTTCATCGAGATAGTCAACTGTCCGGCTCCTCAGCCCGAGAACCATTCACGCGACAATGATCCGGGTTTCAACGAGGACTCGGATCTTCTACTTGACTTCAAAAATAGAGTCTATTTCCAAGACAGCATCCTCCAATCCCCGAAGGCTATCATAGTTGATTACCCTGGTTATTCTCCATCCGTGCAGCGGGAAAGAAGAAAATCTCCTTCCGCAAGAGGCCAGATACCAAGAGCGCCCCGGACGTGCCGGTCCCGACTCCCAAACGCCGCCGCTCCACGCGCCATACACCGGCAGCCGGAGCTGCGGCCGAGTCGGAGGCCAACAGTGATCATGTGAAGGAGCTAGTTATGGGGGCGAATCCACCTGCCCGCTCATCCCGAAGGTACATTGTTTGGTTATCCGCTTATTGTTGCGATCAATAGAGTCTTACAACATATTGTTTTGTTGAAACACTTAGGCGAAACGCCCAATCCTCTCCTACCGAAGGAGTTACCCGGGTGTCTGGAGACGCCCGAAGTTCCCGAGCCACGGCCCATGCGGGTTCTGCTACAGAAGCCCCCATGGCTAATCCGGTGCCCACCAATTCTGGTGATGGTGTATTCATCACCAAATCGGAGGTGGACAGTGCCATGCATCATCGGCAACGATGGGAAGCCATGCAACACCCAATTTTCTGTGAATAGGAGTTCGGCGCCCTACGCACCGCAGATGCGCAACTTGGTGCCGCCCGAGCTGCATTCGGCGAAGCTATGAAGTTGATAACAACCAGCATACAGGTAAGTGATTGTTTTTTATAGAATCCGAACATTTGTGTAAGCCCAGTATCCCCCGAGCCTTAATTTGGTTTGAAACAAATGAATTAAGAATCTCCACACTGTTTGGACTGCTAACGCAGGCCTCAAAGCAACAATCTGACCAAAGTTGGCCAAGGAGCATGAGGAGAGCCACACGGAAGTACAAACCGTGAAGGCCGAACTAGCACAAGTAAAGGGTTTCATGCAGGAGGCTCATGATGAGTGTCCATTTACTCCTAATCTTAATGTATCATTGTGCCTGACACACGGATTCTGTGTAGCAGCCGAATCAATAGGGCACATGGAAAGTCAGTTGGAAGAAGCCCGAGACTCTCAGAGGTATGCCGAGTCCTAGCACCAGGCTGGCTGCCTTGTTGTGCTAAAGCAGGCCGAAGAAATTAGGAGTTTGAAGATTCAATTGGCACAAGCTCAAGAAGAAAACCGAAAGCTTCAGAGCGGCATGTTCGGTAAGTACAATTCTATTATCAGCAAATATATACGATGTAGGGAATAATAGTAAGCGCGTTGTTGCCTTATGTACAGGCCTCCTGTCCGGGAATCCTGAAGAGAAGATCGAATCATACCAGGGGGACCTACTGAAGGAGCTGATCTCTCTCCACGGGCGCGTGAGGAAAGCAATGAAAGGAATGGTGAAGGCAGTATCGCCTGCCGAACAGCCACCTGAAGTGCTGGCCGCACTCGTGGATCGATTCAAGGGGGCTCGAAATAGGTTCGAACTATGGAAGACTTCGGCTTGCCGTGAGGGAGCACAGGAAGCATGGGCAATGATCAAGACCCGTTTCACCGGACTTAACCCCAAGCATATGACGCGGGTTGGACCCATGGGATCGGATGGAAAAGAAGTTCCACTCCACCTAGTGTATGACAAGGTGATGCCTGTCGCCCGTCTTTTGCAAGCACACTGCCCCCCTTAACACCATAATCGATAATGTCGATTAGTAGCTGCACATGTAATTTATATGTACGTGTGTATAGACAATCTGTGTTGTAAATTTTGTCTTTACCGGCCATCGGCTTCTCCCCCCTGCAAAGAGCTCGGGGGTGTTCCTCCTTATTTGTCCCTCTAAAAGAGCGAACTATATTCATGGAACCAAGCAATCCAACCATGCGGTGCGAACAGACAAAAAGCACACAAAAAGATATGTTATATTCTTACTTAGCGTAAGAAACATCTTTCGAGGAAAATAATACCTTTATCGATATCTTTCGTCGGGGCTCTACGAAGATCATAGATAGAGGTCCGCATACTTTCAGATGCGCCTGATTGTTCTTTGTGAAGAAAAGACCCCAACAATGGTGATAACGACCGGAACCATCTAAGGTGTTTCCGTCATAGCCAACCAATTTTCTAAATAAGATAGCTAGCTTTCGGCTTACCCGTCTAAGGTACGTGTCCAGATGGCCCGGTCATAACAATCGCAGAGGTACTCCCTTTACTCTCTATCCGAACAATCGAGAATGTAGAGAGTAATCACAGGAGCGAGGCAACCCAACTTGGCAAAGTCTTAGTTCAAATTGATGCATACAATGGCTTGAACATTACAAAAGAAACATGTGCGCACGGTAAGTGTGAGCAAATACTTGTAATAAAAAAGGTTGGCTACTAGAAGAAGCCCCCACGTGTTGTGTTCGGATTTAACACTTTATGGTGTATGCCGATAATCTTTAGTACAAGATTGGTTCAGCTGAACATAGGGTAAGAAAAGAAATTGACCCTGTCAAACAACAAAATGGGAAGGGAAGAAGAAAAAAAAGGAAAAAATAACAAGGTGAAAATGGAAAAACTATGGGGGAGTGAGACGACGCCGGTTTATTCGTAGAAGCGCCGAAGACGAGTTGCGTTCCATGGGTTTGGTTCACGGCGGTTATTTTATGCTTCTGTTTCTCCGGGAGTCGTAAGACGAGTTTGCCTACATTGTATGCTTTTGCCCTGGCCTCCCTACTTTGGTAACGTCGAGTTTGTTGTTGGTAAAGAGTGAAGCGAGCCAAAGCTATGTCATGCTCTCGCTTCAAGGCGTCTAAGTCATCATGTCGATGCAACTCGGCCTCCTTTTCCTCGTACATGCGCACTCTTGGTGCATCGTCGATAATATCGCAAGGGAGGACTGCCTCTGTCCCAGAGACCATAAAGAACGGTCTGTAACCCGTTGATCTGTTCGGGGTGGTATGCAGGCCCCATAGAATGGAGTCGAATTCCTCCACCCAATGACAGTCGGACTCGTGAAGAGATCGAACCAACGTGGCTTAATGCCCCTCATAATGAGACCGTTTGCTCGCTCGACTTGTCCATTGGTCTGCGGATGATAGACCGACACATAATCAAGCTTTATGGCCGTTTTTGCGCACCAGTCTTTGACCTCTTGGGCCATGAAGTTGAATCCATTATCCGTTATTATACTATGCGGGACACCGTAACGGTGTACTATGATGGATATAAAGTCGATCACTGGACCAGATTTAGCCGACTTGACGGTCTTTGCTTCTATCCATTTGGTGAACTTGTCAACCATGACCAGTAGGTATTTATTTTTCTTGGTTCCCCCTTTAAGGGGTCCGACCATGTTCAGTCCCCAGACCACGAAAGTCCAGGCGATCGGAATAGTCCGAAGAGCTGTTGGTGGCATGTGACTTTGATTTGCGAAGAGTTGATACCCTACGCAATGTTGAACAAGTGACTAGGCGTCCGTCCGAGCTGTAGGCCAGAAGAAACCAGCTTGGAAGGCCTTGCTGACAAAGGATCTTGCCGCGGCGTGATGCCCGCTCATGCCTGCGTGGATTTCGGTGAGGAGCTCTCGTCCTTATTCCTTGGATATATACCGATGTAATATTCTGGTTATGCTTTTCTTGTATAACTCACCTTCATGTACTTTGTAGGCCTTGGATCGCCGAACTATGCGTCGTGCCTCGGTATGATCGCCGGGGAGTTCCTTGTGAAGGAGCTAAGCGAGGAAGGGCTCTGTCCATGGCGCTATTACTTCCATTACCTCATGAGCCAAGGGCATTTCATTCATCGCGGAACCGCTGATAATGACATCGTCTGGCTCGTTTATGGTGGGAACAACTTCGTCCGCTGTATTCAGACCAGTGCCATTGTCGTCATCCTGCCACACTACGAATGGTTCGAAGAGCTGCTCCAGGAAGGTGTTTCTCGGGACGGGATCGCGCTTGGCTCCCATACGGGCCAGTATGTCGGCGGCTTGGTTGTTGTCGCGAGCGACGTGATGGAATTCCAACCCCACGAACCGAGCAGATATCGTGAGGACGTCGTTTCTATATGCCACCAACTTCGGATTTTTGGCATCAAACTCGCCGTTAATTTGGGTTATGGCCAAGTTTGAGTCTCTCTGTACCTCTAGCCGTCGTATGCCCATTGATACCTCCATCCGAAGACCATGAAGGAGAGCTTCGTATTCGGCTGCATTGTTGGAGTCAGCATACAGGATTTGCAACACGTATCACACGTTGTCACCTATGGGAGATGTGAGAATAACACCAGCCCCAGTCCGGCCAAGGTCTTGAATCCATCAAAGTACATTGTCCAATGGGAGTATGCATTGTATTCCTTGGGGAGCTCAGCCTTTGTCCATTAAGCCAGGAAGTCCGTCAGTACCTGAGATTTAATGGCACGGCGTGGCTTGTAGGTTATTTCAAAGGGAAGGAGCTCAATGGTCCATTTCTCTATGCGGTCGGTGGCATCCTTGTTGTTGATTATACCATTCAGGGGGACCTCAGATGCCACTGTTACCGCACACTTCTGGAAGTAGTGTCTAAGCTTCCTCGACGCCATGAATACTGTATAGGCTATTTTTTGTAATGTGGGTATCTGGACTTGCACTGCGTTAGCACTTCTGACACGTAATATAACGGTTTCTGAGTCCGGACTTTATGTCCCTCCTCAGCTCGTTCAACGACGAGCACCGTGCTGACAACTTTGTTGGTGTCCGATATGTATAATAACATGGGCTCACCGGCTCCTGCTGCTGGGAGTATGGATTGGTTGCTAGTAGTGTTTTGATTTCTTCTAACGCAGCCGCTGCCTCATCGGTCCATTCAAACTTGTTGGTCCGCTTCAGTAGCTTATAGAGCGACAAAGCCTTTTCTTTGAGGCGGGAGATAAAACGGCTTAACAGTTGCATATAGACTGATAAAGTTGGTCCTTTCCTACTTTGCTAGACTGATATTTGGAAGTAGAACTGAGCAACAACAGAAAAGGACCAGGTGTGCTAAAACAGTTGCATATAGAGGCTTATAACCTGCCTCACACACAGTATCCGCACTGGGCCATCTACCAAGCACGTCACACATGAATAAAATCACACCACGATCGGGCCCAGTTGCCAGGAAATGGCTAGCCCATGCAGCTTACACCAGTTTTTCCCTGTCCTACTTCCTGTTGTCGTGGCCGCACTGTAGCTGGTCATGAGATTGCTACCTCTTCCAGCTTGGTATATGTATCAAAGATTTTGGTAAAACATTCGATTTCATCTATGACTCTTTATTTCCCTGTGTCTCCCATGCCTACGTATGCTTAAAATTGTTCCCCTTTGAAAACAAACAAAGAGAGAATGTCGTGCCACCAACTTTCTGCATAGTTTTAGGGGTAGATCTTATTGGGTGATAGAGAATTTTTTTAACAAATAATTAGATGGAGCCATAGAGGAAGGTCCGTCTCAAGGATGAATGAAAAGTTCAAGATGGATATAAGTAGCACTTGGTGTTTCTTATACAGTAGATGCAGTGCATTCAAACTCCTAGTACGATTACTAGTCTAGTTTCTAGGTCACATGAATGCCAACGCTAATTTCATTGGTAGCTACTATGGGTACCATCTCTCCAAAAGTGCATGCAGAGGCCGAGCTCCATTGAGCTCTTTATTTTTTTCAGAAAAAACTTTATTCCACACATCAAAAAATTCTGAAATAAGTATACATGTAACATATATTTCTAGTATATGTGTACCAAATGTCATGAACATATACATTCATATGTGATGTACACATAAAGGACAAATAAACATAGTAAAATGGTCTTTTTCTTTGTTGTATTGGGGCCAGATATTTGTCATTTGTGTATATCATGCACATGATCAAATTAGTCAATGAAATTTTATGCATACCTGAAGAATATGCATATGTATTTGTAGAAATACTTTTGACATTCCTTGAAACTTTCAACATAATTTTATTTTTTCTTTTAAAAACGAGCTCCATGGAGCTCGGTCTTTGCAATGCCATTCTCTCTCATTCTCTCTCTCCCTCTCTCTCTTTGAAATTTATTGCTCCAAACAAGAAAGCTTCCACATGTTTTTTATAACAAAAAATTTCAATAATCATGAGTAATATAAACATCGACCACTATGTTGCTACCTCAATAGCTCACATGGGCGGTTAGCGCCCAGCTGAAAAACCTTTACCACATGGAAGATCAAGGTAGACTTAGTGGTGATCACCGAAGTTTTCGTGCTCATATCCTACGGATAGGCCTAGCTAGAGAACAGCATCACTGAGCTTGCACACCATTTGAGCATTCTTGAATCACTTCATTTGAATCATTATCTAATTCGGGTCACAAAATGCACTATCCAAGTTGTATGTTTTACAATTTTTTCTATCTTTTCTGGTCAATTGCCTGAATCACGCATGCACCGAATCTATATGTTGCCTTGTCTTGTTCACTGCTTATTTATGAGTATTTTTGCATGATTTGCCATCATACTGCATGCTTTTCTTTGAAGGTATGATCATACTTGACATATGCTATGTACATATCTAACTATATACTCCTGGTGATGGAGAATCTGCAGGTCATCTCAGATACTAGTGCACTTTGTGCATTCCTCATCTGAAGCTTGCTTGTAGGGGAAGGACAACATCTGGATCTTTGCTTTCTTTCAGCTTCAGCACAAACCTCTGGAATGACAACACCTTGGCCTACTTACAATCTACACAAGTAAAGAGTGGGCTGGATTGCATCATTACGAGTGTGTCTACCCATCATACGACATTTTTTCTCAGCTTCGAAAATCAAGCCGTAGTTTTTTCTCACTGCAAAAATATCAAGTATAAATTTGTACCATGGCTGTGAATCGCACTTGTAGTTTTGTCAGTTCAGTCTAACTAACAAGCACTAGTTAGTTTACTTGCTACTTGAGTTCATCAACACATAACTATCTTACCCACTCCTTGAGTAGTGGAGGTGCCTACTTGATGATGATATTCATGGGGTCATGCAGACGCATGCACAAATGAACTGATTAGATCGGTCGTGCAGCGAGGATGGAGTGTTCCGTTCATTCTCATTCGATCGAACAAAACACACACTCAATGATTAGCAATGATATTGTACTTGTTTTTTTACATGTGAGCATAAACTTTCATTTCAGATTGTACGACCTTGCGCAGTAAGAATTTAAGATATCAAATTTTTACCAGCTTTGGATTATTGCCAATTATATTTGCCGGTAAAAATCAATTGAGGAACTCAAGCGTATGTGGAAACATGTAATAACAATTTTATCACCGCCAATGCTAAGTACATATTTCATGATAATGCATTAGTGCTGTCTTATTATTATTAA
The DNA here is from genome assembly GCA_022496015.1 of Hordeum marinum. NCBI lineage: Eukaryota > Viridiplantae > Streptophyta > Magnoliopsida > Poales > Poaceae > Hordeum > Hordeum marinum. Next base: position 43,376,166 of record CM039678.1, read on the forward strand.
CTCTAGCACCGGTACTTTAATAAGAAGGTGGTATCCAAAGTCAGCATCCGATGTTGCTCAAAGCCCATCAGGCTAATTATCGGACGATAGAAATCTCATGCAACTTTTTTACAATTATATTGGGAATCTAGAACATCATGTAATTGTGATATTTAATTGCTTAGTTATGGTGGTCTTGCATCTCGTGGACTATTCACTCTTCATGCACCTTGTCTGTTATTAGACATACCGAACAACTTTATGTTTTCTTTTGCTTTTCCAATTCTGGCAAATGCAAGTTAAGAGTCAAGGAGAAATCTTCTTTCTTTAGATGATCATAATAAAAAGATCTCTTTTGTATCGTACCTCCATGTGCCCATATTACTAATAGATGTTTCATGGCCCACTGTCATTTATTGATATAGGTTCAACATGCATAAGCTGCGTGTATGCTCAATGGACTATATTGAAGTAGTAGTAATTTTTGCTATAAACTATGCAAGATACAACGGTTTGGGACTTTATTTTTGGGAAGTTTTAATGGTTGTTTCTGAGAAAGAATATTCTAATTTAGAAGATAAACTAGCCATTAAACATTTAAATCACGAGCTAGCCGTCACCTTGGCTGGTATAGGAGATTGAAACTTTTTGAAGATTATCTAGGACAACTTTTTGTTCAAGCATCATGACATAATAAAAAATATCGACCACTATGTTGCTAGCTCAATAGCTCACATGCGTGGTTGGTGCCCAACTGAAAAACCTTAACCACATGGAAGATCAAGGTAGACTTAGTGGTGATCACCGAAGTTGCCGTGGTCATATCCTACAGACAGGCCTAGCTAGAGAACGGCATCACTGAGCATGCACACCATTTGAGCATTCTTGAATCAGTTCATTTGAATGATTATCTATTTCGGGTCACAAAATGCACTATCCAAGTTGTATGTTTTACAAAAAATTTATATCTTTTCTGGTCAATTGCCTTAATCATGCATGCACCGAATCTATATGTTGCCTTGTCTTGTTCACTGCTTATTTCTGAGTCTTTTTCCCTGATTAGCCATCACGATGCATGCTTTTCTTTGAAGGTATGATCATACTTATCATATTCTATATATGTACATATCTAACTATATACTCCTAGTGATGGAGAATCTGCAGGTCACCTTAGATACTGGTGCACTCTGTGCATTCCTCATCTGAAGCTTTCTTGAAGGGGGAGGACAACATCTAGAGCTTTGCATCTATCATTTTCTTTCAGCTTCAGCACAAGCCTCTGGAACGACAACACCTTGGCCGACTTACAATCTACACAAGTAAAGGCTGGGATGCATTGCATCATTACGAGTGTGTCTACCCATCGTACAGCAATTTTTCTCAGATTCGAAAATCAAGCCATTGTTTTCCCTCACTGCAGAAATATCAAGCATCAATTTGTACTGTCGCTGTGAATGAGGCTTGTAGTTTCATCGATTCAGTCTAACTAATAAGCACTTGTTAGTTTACTTGTTGCTTGAGTTCATCAACACATACTCTCTTACGCACTACTCGTTCAGAGGATGTGCGTAATTGATGATGATATTCATGGGGTCATGTGTCGTGTGGCCAGGATGGAGTCATCCATGCATTCTTGTTCGATCAGACAAAACACACACTCAATGATTAGCAATTACGATATTGTACTTGTTTTTTTTACATGCAAACCTAAACTTAGTTTCAGAATGGGCACTGAATTTCACGGTACGACCTTGCACAGTAAGAATTTACGATATCAAATTTTAAGCAGCTTTGGATTATTGCGAGTTATATTTGTCGGTGAAGATCCATTGAGGAACTCAAGCGTATGTGGAAACATGTAGTAACAATTTTATCACCGCTGATGCTAACTACATATTTCATGAGAATGCACTAGTGCCATCTTATTATTATTTTTAACTCTAGCACGGTACTTTAATATGAAGGTGTTATCCAAAGTCAGCATCAGATGTTGCTCAAGGCACCACAGGCTAGTTATCAGACGATAGAAACCTCCTGCAACTTTTTGACCATTATTTTTGGAAACTATAATAGTGTGTAATTGTGACATTTATTTGCTTAGGTATGGTGGTCTGCCATCTTGTGGACTATTCACTCTTCATCCACCTTGTCTGTTATTAAACATATCAAAATTATAATTTTTTTTCTTTTCCAATAGTTGTAAATGCAAGTTAAGAGTCAAGGACAAATCTTCTTTCTTTAGATGATCATAAGAAAAAAGATCTCTTTGTATGGTCCCTCCATGTGCCCATATTACTAACATATGTTTCATGGCCCACTGTCATTTGTTGATATAGGTGCAACATGCATATGCTATGTACATATCTAACTATATACTCCTGGTGATGGAGAATCTGCAGGTCATCTCAGATACTAGTGCACTTTGTGCATTCCTCATCTGAAGCTTGCTTGTAGGGGAAGGACAACATCTGGATCTTTGCTTTCTTTCAGCTTCAGCACAAACCTCTGGAATGACAACACCTTGGCCTACTTACAATCTACACAAGTAAAGAGTGGGCTGGATTGCATCATTACGAGTGTGTCTACCCATCATACGACATTTTTTCTCAGCTTCGAAAATCAAGCCGTAGTTTTTTCTCACTGCAAAAATATCAAGTATAAATTTGTACCATGGCTGTGAATCGCACTTGTAGTTTTGTCAGTTCAGTCTAACTAACAAGCACTAGTTAGTTTACTTGCTACTTGAGTTCATCAACACATAACTATCTTACCCACTCCTCGAGTAGTGGAGGTGCCTACTTGATGATGATATTCATGGGGTCATGCAGACGCATGCACAAATGAACTGATTAGATCGGTCGTGCAGCGAGGATGGAGTGTTCCGTTCATTCTCATTCGATCGAACAAAACACACACTCAATGATTAGCAATGATATTGTACTTGTTTTTTTACATGTGAGCATAAACTTTCATTTCAGATTGTACGACATTGCGCAGTAAGAATTTAAGATATCAAATTTTTACCAGCTTTGGATTATTGCCAATTATATTTGCCGGTAAAAATCAATTGAGGAACTCAAGCGTATGTGGAAACATGTAATAACAATTTTATCACCGCCAATGCTAAGTACATATTTCATGATAATGCATTAGTGTTGTCTTATTATTATTAACTCTAGCACCGGTACTTTAATAAGAAGGTGGTATCCAAAGTCAGCATCCGATGTTGCTCAAAGCCCATCAGGCTAATTATCGGACGATAGAAATCTCATGCAACTTTTTTACAATTATATTGGGAATCTAGAACATCATGTAATTGTGATATTTAATTGCTTAGTTATGGTGGTCTTCCATCTCGTGGACTATTCACTCTTCATGCACCTTGTCTGTTATTAGACATACCGAACAACTTTATGTTTTCTTTTGCTTTTCCAATTCTGGCAAATTCAAGTTAAGAGTCAAGGAGAAATCTTCTTTCTTTAGATGATCATAATAAAAAGATCTCTTTTGTATCGTACCTCCATGTGCCCATATTACTAATAGATGTTTCATGGCCCACTGTCATTTATTGATATAGGTTCAACATGCATAAGCTGCGTGTATGCTCAATGGACTATATTGAAGTAGTAGTAATTTTTGCTATAAACTATGCAAGATACAATAGTTTGGGACTTTATTTTTGGGAAGTTTTAATGGTTGTTTCTGAGAAACAATATTCTAATTTAGAAGATAAACTAGCCATTAAACATTTAAATCACGAGCTAGCCGTCACCTTGGCTGGTATAGGAGATTGAAACTTTTTGAAGATTATCTAGGACAACTTTTTGTTCAAGCATCATGACATAATAAAAAATATCGACCACTATGTTGCTAGCTCAATAGCTCACATGCGTGGTTGGTGCCCAACTGAAAAACCTTAACCACATGGAAGATCAAGGTAGACTTAGTGGTGATCACCGAAGTTGCCGTGGTCATATCCTACAGACAGGCCTAGCTAGAGAACGGCATCACTGAGCATGCACACCATTTGAGCATTCTTGAATCAGTTCATTTGAATGATTATCTATTTCGGGTCACAAAATGCACTATCCAAGTTGTATGTTTTACAAAAAATTTATATCTTTTCTGGTCAATTGCCTTAATCATGCATGCACCGAATCTATATGTTGCCTTGTCTTGTTCACTGCTTATTTCTGAGTCTTTTTCCCTGATTAGCCATCACGATGCATGCTTTTCTTTGAAGGTATGATCATACTTATCATATTCTATATATGTACATATCTAACTATATACTCCTAGTGATGGAGAATCTGCAGGTCACCTTAGATACTGGTGCACTCTGTGCATTCCTCATCTGAAGCTTTCTTGCAGGGGGAGGACAACATCTAGAGCTTTGCATCTATCATTTTCTTTCAGCTTCAGCACAAGCCTCTGGAACGACAACACCTTGGCCGACTTACAATCTACACAAGTAAAGGCTGGGATGCATTGCATCATTACGAGTGTGTCTACCCATCGTACAGCAATTTTTCTCAGATTCGAAAATCAAGCCGTTGTTTTCCCTCACTGCAGAAATATCAAGCATCAATTTGTACTGTCGCTGTGAATCAGGCTTGTAGTTTCATCGATTCAGTCTAACTAATAAGCACTTGTTAGTTTACTTGTTGCTTGAGTTCATCAACACATACTCTCTTACGCACTACTCGTTCAGTGGATGTGCGTAATTGATGATGATATTCATGGGGTCATGTGTCGTGTGGCCAGGATGGAGTCATCCATGCATTCTTGTTCGATCAGACAAAACACACACTCAATGATTAGCAATTACGATATTGTACTTGTTTTTTTTACATGCAAACCTAAACTTAGTTTCAGAATGGGCACTGAATTTCACGGTACGACCTTGCACAGTAAGAATTTACGATATCAAATTTTAAGCAGCTTTGGATTATTGCGAGTTATATTTGTCGGTGAAGATCCATTGAGGAACTCAAGCGTATGTGGAAACATGTAGTAACAATTTTATCACCGCTGATGCTAACTACATATTTCATGAGAATGCACTAGTGCCATCTTATTATTATTTTTAACTCTAGCACGGTACTTTAATATGAAGGTGTTATCCAAAGTCAGCATCAGATGTTGCTCAAGGCACCACAGGCTAGTTATCAGACGATAGAAACCTCCTGCAACTTTTTGACCATTATTTTTGGAAACTATAATAGTGTGTAATTGTGACATTTATTTGCTTAGGTATGGTGGTCTGCCATCTTGTGGACTATTCACTCTTCATCCACCTTGTCTGTTATTAAACATATCAAAATTATAATTTTTTTTCTTTTCCAATAGTTGTAAATGCAAGTTAAGAGTCAAGGACAAATCTTCTTTCTTTAGATGATCATAAGAAAAAGATCTCTTTGTATCGTCCCTCCATGTGCCCATATTACTAACATATGTTTCATGGCCCACTGTCATTTGTTGATATAGGTGCAACATGCATATGCAGCGTGTATGTTCATTCATTTATGTATGGGCCCTTTATGTATTACACTCACATGACTCGTTAAGATTACACTTCCAGATCACTTCATGTGAGGTCTATATATACCTCACAGGTTTGAGCTTCTTTCTGGGGAAATATTAGAATCATACTCTTATAAGGTGAGTTGGGAAGACGAAGAAATAGTTTACGAGTAGTGAGAATAGGGACGTGGAGGAAACCTTGAGCTCTTTGTCCGCCTCTCCAGAATGAGTGATGGACATATGTCTCGGTGTTTGCCTCATATTCCTATAGTTCTTAGGTTCTCCTTCCCTTCCTATATCATGGAAGTATTTCCATGATGAAAGCATAAGAGATGTGCTCGTCTAAAGTTTAGTTTATGAGGCTTTGAGAATATCAGGGAAAAGGAAGCCATGAGTACCTCAGAATGGTGGGTGTGGGAACATGAAGGAAAGCCCAGACTTTCTTGGGCTCCAAATTTAGGACCCAAGTTGTTCTTGTGTTTTCCTGATGCCTCCCATGCCTATTGTTCTTAGGTATTCCTTCCTTTTCCTATTGGCTTGTAAAATTTGCTTAACAAATGTCCACACGTAGGCTTTTATGATGGGGATGTGAAGGCGAACCGGGAAGAGGAAGAAATGAACATCTAAGAGCATCGGGCATGGGTGCATGGAGGAAGGCCTAAACTTGTGTTTCCCTCTAGTAGGGTCCAACATTTGTTTCGGAACTTTCCCGATGCCTCTCATGCCTATTGTTCTTAGGTTCTCCTTCCTGTTCCTCTGGATTTGCAAAACTTAAAGGGTCAAAAATAGACAATTATACATCTTCATGACTTGTGTTGTTTCTGGTTCTCGTTTCTGTTTTCTTTTTCATTTTTGAGTAACATATTTTAGCTCATATTGTTTTGTTCATTCCATCATTTCTTATATTTATCATATTTCAATTTTTATTTGGATGGCCTGGGCCTTTGTATACTTTGAATCATCTTGGTGCATTTCTTCGATAGAAAACAAGAAGCACCAACAGTCGTCAAAGAAAAGCTCCCACCATAAGCCGAGGACACAAAGACGGAGGCAGGGCACACACATCGAACAAGAAAAATGTAATCCAAATCCACGGGTTCGCCCACCGTTGCTTATTCATTTTTTATGGCTACCACCTAGGACTTACAGTGGCCTCACAAACCAACACAAATCTTTTCTACACACTTTGTCCTCAGTAGTGCGCACACGGGATTCTTACATTAAGCATTGTGTATCGCTATGGAGTCGAATTTTGGACGTCCGGACGGGAGCGGCCCGCTGGAGATTGGGGTGTCACGATGCTAGGGTTAGGGCATGGGGCGTGGGCGACTATCGGGTAACGCTAATAGGCTATGTGGACGAGCCTCGATCGCACTTGTATCGGTCTATAGACAAATGGTGAGGACCATCTCGAGACGGAAACCACTGGATTTGAATGTTCGACTAAAACTAACAAAATTTTCAAACAACAACAATTATAATGCATGCACCTTCTTTCTATTCAACTTAGTTGGACCGTGTGAGCATTATATAGAAAATTGTTGTTTCTTCCGTCAGGCAGTTAGAACTGTACCAGAACTATTGGACTTATAAATGTTTTTATGGGATAGAAACATTAGTAAATTCAATAGGTGTACGAGAATACACGAAAACTCCAAGCCTTGAAAAGACGCAAGAATGCCTCAAAAAATGTTAAGAGGGCTTGTACCGTAATTACTGCATACGCGTTGTATGGAGATAATAATATGCAGTTTCCATGGTATTATTTGTAAACATTATTGTGCTAGAGAAAAGTCAATTTGAGCCGGTCACTGACCTTGCCTGGCTTGGTTCTTTTCAGACACACACCACGCCCACACTCATCACTACATAGAACACACACCATAATGGCGCTGTGGTGGATATCATGTTTAACCAGGAAGGATTCGTCATCGACCAAACGTTCACTGGCATCGTCCAGGTTACGGGCTCCGACGAGGAAGAGTAGGGCATGGGAGATGGCGGGAGCTCGACTTCCGTGAGCCGTCTAGTGTCTCATGTCTAACTCTACCTCGCTAGTGACCGAACCGACATTATGAAGGGTGCAGCCGGCCATCGGACATGAACATGGCGGAGCTGGACGAGCTCCGCTTGTATTAGGTTTACGTTGCATGTAATAATATGGATTTGAGGTTTTTAATTTGAGGCGTTCAATTGTAAAATGAATTATTTGAGGCGTGACCTGTCAGCGTCCGTGGAGATGCCCGGGCGCGTCCGCGGGCATTTGAGGGGTCGGATTTGCCAAGTCTTGCACGTATATCTAGATTGCCAATTTGAGTTATATAAAACAATTTTTTTAACATGAAAATTATATCAGTGGAAAAAAGAACATCAAAGTTTATAATGATATATTTTTTGTACTAGATGCCTCGTATTAAGTTGGTCAAATTGACAACCTAGGTATACGTGCAAGACTTGTAAACTGAGATAAAGAGAGTAGTACGATGTTGATTGTGCACTAAACATGTTGAATGCTTATCACTGCAGCAACCTAGGTCGTTGGATGCACGCAGTTTGATGTGCAAGATTAGTTAATTTGCATCTTTGGATCTTTTAATAATGATTCAGATATAGATATAAATAAAGAGGTATTTATAATCTATAATATCTTAATAGTTCATCCCCACTAACCTATTTAACTAAGCAACTAAGCATGCAGCCTATCCACATCAGCATCCATTTTCCTATAGCCAAATCAGCACTAACCCTCCACTTGGCTAATCACTCCATGTCAGCACTAACTAAGCATACAACCTATCAACGTCATGGCATTTTTTTCCTCCCTGCTTTTGCTGTACGTTCGCAACGCATTGATCATCCCGTTTCATCTTCCACCGTACCACCAATTTATTCTAAATAAATTTCACAAGGTAGTCGAGCGGCCGGCTGGATTGACAGTGCATAATTTCACAAGTTATGAATATCCAATATGTTCTTAATTTTTTGGCACATCAGTCTATAGTATATTTCATATGGAACTGCATCTTAATGTTCAACACCGCTTATATATCAACATTCTATCAGAAAAGTGTCTACAATCCCGCAGCAACGTGCAGGAAAGATTCTCATAATTCTAGATGTTTTCAGCGGTACAAGAGTACAAATATCATCATACTGGAGTACAAGTATTTGTGTCAACTGTTGATATATGATATCATCCGTGTATTTTCTGCAAACATCCACGGTGAGGCATGTGTTGGCCTATTGACTTTACCTCAATGTATATCCAATGTGCAAGTCATTTTGTTAATCAATTTGGATCCTGACTTTCCTCACATAAATTATAAAAAAATCCCACAACAACGCACGGGCATCATCTAGTGGAATAAGAATGTCAAGACGAACTCGGTGTAAAGCACGAGTTGTTAATGCCCACGCCCACGACATTCCAGCACCAAGGAAGTCAAGCAAATGAAAGAGAGATCCATTCTATTGAGAGATCTTGATCATGGTAGTTAAAAGAAAGAAACACAACACCGTCCACCTCGTTGAAACGAACTGGCTCGTCATGGCCACACCATATTAAATGCACATACATCCCACAGACACCTGAGCATAGAGGGGAAGCTAAAAGGGAAAATCTAATATGAGTAGAACGGTAGGGATATCAAAATACAATGAGGCATTAACCAAACAACCATACAAGAGATGCCATCATCCGTGGCATACGCAAGTCGAAACCACCCAGGGTCACGGGGCCAAAGCGCCGGGACACAGACACAAAGGCCAGAACCAGAGGAGACACCATAAGGAAATGCAAGAGCTTACTAGACCATCCAACCTTGTCAACACCACCGCACTCCCTACAACCATTATTCTCCCATCAACCGCAACACCACTCACCTAAGAACCCAGTTTTCTCCAAATGTTGACTCGCTCGAAAAAGTACTTGATGCGCATGGTGTCGGTGTCAAAACCGGCGGATCTCGGGTAGGGGGTCCCGAATTGTGAGACTAGAATTGACTGTAACAGGAGACGAAGGGGAAACAGATTTATCCAGGTTTGGGCCCTCCTATGGAGGTAATACCCTACGTCCTGCTTGATTGTATTGATGATATGGGGGGTTACAGAGTTGATCTACCTCGAGATAGAATAGCTAATCCTAGATGAGTTGCCCCCCTATACCCCTAAACCATCCGGCTTATATAGACGCCAAGAGTGCTCTGGGTTTACACATGGTCGGTTACATGCGAAAGAGATAAACATGCCTAACTACAACTAATAACTTGGAAAATACGTTAGGGCTTCTCATAACTTCCATCTGGTGTAGGTGGTCTTTGATCGTCCGATGCTTCCTTTGCGGCCCACACTGTCCGGCCCATAACCAACAGGTCGGCTATCCAAGGATCCCCTAATCCAGAACTCCCTTAGTAGCCCCCGGACTAGCCTTCAACGCCGATATATATCCGGTCAATCTCCACATATCGTCATCTTAGGCTTGCGAGGCGAGTCCTTCATCCCTCCTTGTCCGGTAACCGACCAGTCTTCGGTAAGATCCTAGGTGTCGCGGGTGCAGGTTCATTATAATAACTACGCGTGTTCCTCGATTTTTGCGCGTCGTGGGGAGGCGAGTGGTTAGTGATTTTTACAATCCTACTCCTCTGTAATAGAGGCATGACTCATTTAATCAAACAAAATTGTGGCTCGGACCACATTCTCTACCTCCTCATCGAAAGAAACTCCTAGTGGAAGCTCCACGCAAAACATGGCTAATGCCCCCAGCTCCGCCGCACATCCCTACGGCTCATGCCCAGGGGACTGGACCAGCTTTTCCGTTACACTCCTGCTGCTCCGCAATCTGGAGACCCAGGGGTATATTCCTTCTTCAGATCTGGTGGCGACCCGGGCAGGCCTGCTTTCTTATGGGGACCAAGTTTTCGACGAGCGTTTCCCCAATCCTAACAAGGGGGAACGCGTATGCTTCGTCCCCTTCCTCCTCCATGGCCTTGGGTTTTCAATCCATCCGTTCCTCACGGGGTTGATGGAGTTCTACGGGATCCAAGTCCACCACTTTACTCCATGGTCCATTTTACACATCTCGGGCTTCGTCGCTCTCTGCGAGATGTTCTTGGGATGCGAAGCACATTTTGATTTGTGGAGGAAATACTTCTGTCTCGTCCCCCGAACTCGGGACAAGACAATTTTGGAGGTCGATGGAGCTGAAGTGTGTCGTATAGCAGGGTCGGGGTATCCGGTGGGCACATGGAAGAAATCCGAAGAATGGACTTCGAAATGGTTTTATATTGAAGATGTACCCATGTTCAAGCCAACTTTGACAGGTCTTCCCGAATACTCTGACGTCCTCCCGAAGAAGAGGTACAACTGGCAGCCAACGAGCTCGTCCCAGGAGGAAAGAGACGAAGTGCGGCGCCTAGCCACGCAGGTGCGGATGCTCGTCCACCACCAACTGACCACGATCGATGTCATGGCCGCCGCCATTTCCTTGTGTGTGCAGCCCTCCAACTGAGGGTACACCCCTGATGGCAATACAACGGGACAAGCGACACCATGCTCTCCCAAAAGCAAGAACCCGCCAATCCGACGATGCTGGCCACTGCACTTGCCGACCTGTACAAAGGAGAGCAAGAAGACTTTGTTCGACGTGCAACCAAGGAAGGATATTTGACCCACAATCCCATCGAATGGGTAAGCCTTTATCTTTCAAACATGAAAATAGTTCGGGGTTTGCGTTCCGCATTTTATTTGACCGAAGCCTGGCGTGAATAGGAATGGAGGAGTTTCATCGAGATAGTCAACTGTCCGGCTCCTCAGCCCGAGAACCATTCACGCGACAATGATCCAGGTTTCAACGAGGACCCGGATCTTCTACTTGACTTCGAAAACAGAGTCTATTTCCAAGACAGCATCCTCCAATCCCCGATGGCTATCATAGTTGATTACCCTAGCCATTCTCCATCTGTGCAGCGGGAAAGAAGAAAATCTCCTTCCGCAAGAGGCCAGATACCAAGAGCACCCCGGACGTGCCGGTCCCGACTCCCAAACGCCGCCACTCCACGCGCCATACACCGGTAGCCGGACCTGCGTCCGAGTCGGAGGCCAACAGTGATCCTGTGAAGGAGCCAGTTATGGGGGCGAATCCACCTACCCGCTCATCCCGAAGGTACATTGTTTGGTTATCCGCTTATTGTTGCGATCAATAGAGTCTTACAGCATTTTTTTTCATTGAAACACTTAGGCGAAACGCCCAATCCTCTCCTACCGAAGTGGTTACCCGGGTGTTTGGAGACGCCCGAAGTTCCCGAGCCACGGCCCATGCGGGTTCTGCTACAGAAGCCCCCATGGCCAATCCGGCGCCCGCCAATTATGGTGATGGTGTATTCGTCACCAAATCGGAGGTGGACAGTGCCATGCATCATCGGCAACGATGGGAAGCCATGCGGCACCCAATTTTCTCCGAATAGGAGTTCGGCGCCCTACGCACCGCAGATGCACAACTTGGTGCCGCCCGAGCTGCGTTCGGCGAAGCTATGAAGTTGATAACAGCCAGCATACAGGTAAGTGATCGTTTTTTATAGAATCCGAACATTTGTGTAAGCCCAGTAGCCCCCGAGCCTTAATTTGGTTTGAAACAAATGAATTAAGAATCTCCATACTGTTTGGACTGCTAATGCAGGCCTCAAAGCAACAATCTGACCAATTGGCCAAGGAGCTTGAGGAGAGCCGCACGGAAGTACAAACCGTGACGGCCAAACTAGCACAAGTAAAGGGTTTCATGCAGGAGGCTCATGATGAGTGTCCATTTACTCCTAATCTTAATGTATCATTGTGCCTGACACACGGATTCTGTGTAGCAGCCGAATCAATAGGGCACATGGAAAGTCAGTTGGAAGAAGTCCGAGACTCTCAGAGGTATGCCGAGTCCCAGCACCAGGCTGGCTGCCTTGTTGTGCTAAAGCAGCCCGAAGAAATTAGGAGTTTGAAGATTCAATTGGCACAAGCTCAAGAAGAAAACCGAAAGCTTCAGAGCGGTATGTTCGGTAAGTACAATTCTATTATCAGCAAATATATATGATGTAGGGAATAATAGTAAGCGTGTTGTTGCCTTATGTACAGGCCTCCTGTCCGGGCATCCTGAAGAGAAGATCGAATCATACCAGGGGGACCTGCTGAAGGAGCTGACCTCTCTCCACGGGCGCGTGAGGAAAGCAATGAAAGGAATGGTGAAGGGAGTATCGCCTGCTGAACAGCCACCTGAAGTGCTGGCCGCACTCGTGGATCGATTGAAGGGGGCTCGAAATAGGTTTGAACTATGGAAGACTTCGGCTTGCCGTGAGGGAGCATGGGAAACATGGGCAATGATCAAGACCCGTTTCACGGGACTTAACCCCGAGCATATGACATGGGTTGGACCCGTGGGATCGGATGGAAAAGAAGTGCCACTCCACCTAGTGTATGACAAGGTGATGCCTATCGCCCGTTTTTTGCATGCACACTGCCCCCTTAACACCATAATCGATAATCTCGATCAGCAGCCGCACATGTAATTTATATGTACGTGTGTATAGACAATCTGTGTTGTAAATTTTGTCTTTACCGGCCATCGGCTTCTCCCCCCCTGCAAAGAGCTCGGGGGTGTTCCTCCTTATTTGTCCCTCTAAAAGAGCGAACTATATTCATGGAACCAGACAATCCAGACATGCGGTGCGAACAGACAGAAAGCACGCAAAAAGATATGTTATATTATTACTTAGCGTAAGAAACATCTTCCGAGGAAAATAATACCTTTATCGATATCTTTCGTCGGGGCTCTACGAAGATCGTAGATAGAGGTCCGCATACTTTCAGATGCGCCTGATTGTTCTTTGGGAAGAAAAGACCCCAACAATGGTGATAACGACCGGAGCCGTATAAGGTGTTTCCGTCATAGCCGACCAATTGTCTACATAAGATAGCTAGCTTTCGGCTTACCCGTCTGAGGTACATGTCAAGATGGCCCGGTCATAAAAATCGTAGAGGTACTCTCTTTACTCTCTATCCGAACAATCGAGAACATAGAGAGTAATCACAGGAGCGAGGCAACCCAACTTGGCAAAGTCTTAGTTCAAATTGATTCATATAATGGCTAGAACATCACAAAAGAAACATGTGCGCACGATAAGTGTGAGCAAATACTTGTAATAAAAAAGGTAGGCTACTAGAAGAAGCCCCCACGTGTTGTGTTCGGATGTAACAGTTTATGGTGTATGCCGATAATCTTTAGTACAAGATTGGTTCAGCTGAACATAGGGTAAGAAAAGAAATTGGCCCTGTCAAACAGCAAAATGGGAAGGGAAGAAGAAAAAAAGGCAAAAATAACAAGGTGAAAAAAGGAAAACTATGGGGGAGTGAGACGACACCGGTTTATTCGTAGAAGCGCCGAAGACGAGTTACTTTCCATGGGTTTCGTTCACGGTGGTTATTGGATGGACTCCGGAGACGATAGGCACCTCCCGCGAGTACTTCATCGATGATGAAAGGACCTTCCCATTTGGGGTTGATTTTATGCTTCTGTTTCTACGGGAGTCGTAAGACTAGTTTGCCTACATTGTATGCTTTTGCCCTGGCCTCCCTACTTTGGTAACGTCGAGTTTGTTGTTGCTAAAGAGTGGAGCGAGCCAGAGCTATGTCATGCTCTCCCTTCAAGGCGTCTAAGTCTTCATGTCGATGCAACTCGGCCTCCTTTTCCTCGTACATGCGCACTCTTGGTGCATCGTCGATAATATCGCAAGGGAGGACTGCCTCTGCCCCAGAGACCATAAAGAACGGTCTGTAACCTGTTGATCTGTTCGGGGTGGTACGCAGGCCCCATAGAATGGAGTCGAGTTCCTCCACCCAATGGCAGTCGGACTCGTGAAGAGATCGGACCAACGTGGCTTAATGCCCCTCATAATGATACCGTTTGCTCGCTCGACCTGTCCATTGGTCTGCGGATGATAGACCGACACATAATCAAGCTTTATGCCCATTTTTGCGCACCAGTCTTTGACCTCTTGGGCCATGAAGTTGAATCCATTATCCATTATTATACTATGTGGGACACCGTAACGGTGTACTATGATGGATATAAAGTCGATCACTGGACCGGATTTAGCCGACTTGACGGGCTTTGCTTCTATCCATTTGGTGAACTTGTCAACCATGACCAGTAGGTATTTATTTTTCTTGGTTCCCCCTTTAAGGGGCCCGACCATGTCCAGTCCCCAGACCACGAAAGGCCAGGTGATCGGAATAGTCCGAAGAGCTGTTGGGGGCATGTGACTTTGATTTCCGAAGAGTTGACAACCTACGCAATGTTGAACAAGTGACTAGGCGTCCGTCCGAGCTGTAGGCCAAAAGAAACCAGCTTGGAAGGCCTTGCTGACAAAGGATCTTGCCGCGGTGTGATGCCCGCCCATGCCTGTGTGGATTTCGGCGAGGAGCTCTCGTCCTTATTCCTTGGATATATACCGATGTAATATTCTGGTTATGCTTTTCTTGTATAACTCACCTTCATGTACTTTGTAGGCCTTGGATCGCCGAACTATGCGTCGTGCCTCGGTATGATCCCCGGGGAGTTCCTTGTGAAGGAGGTAAGCGAGGAAGGGCTCTGTCCATGGCGCTATTACTGCCATTACCTCATAAGCCAAGGGCATTTCATTCATCGCGGAACCGCTGATAATGAAATCGTCTGGCTCGTTTATGGTGGGAACAACTTCGTCCGCCGTATTCAGACCAGCGCCATTGTCGTCATCCTGCCACACTACGAATGGCTTGAAGAGCTGCTCCAGGAAGGTGTTTCTAGGGACGGGATCACGCTTGGCTCCCATACGGGCCAGTATGTCGGCGGCTTGGTTGTTGTCGCAAGCGACGTGATGGAATTCCAACCCCAGGAACCGAGCAAATATCGTAAGGACGTCGTTTCTATATGCCACCAACTTCGGATTTTTGGCATCAAACTCGCCGTTAATTTGGGATATGGCCAAGTTTGAGTCTCTCTGTACCTCTAGCCGTCGTATGCCCATTGATACCTCCATCCGAAGACCATGAAGAAGAGCTTCGTATTCGGCTGCATTGTTGGAGTCAGCATACAGGATTTGCAACACGTATCGCACGTTGTCACCTATGGGGGATGTGAGAATAACACCAGCCCCCAGTCCGGCCAAGGTCTTGAATCCATCAAAGTACATTGTCGAATGGGAGTATGCATTGTATTCCTTGGGGAGCTTAGCCTTTGTCCATTAAGCCAGGAAGTCCGTCAGTACCTGAGATTTAATGGCACGGCGTGGCTTGTAGGTTATTTCAAAGGGAAGGAGCTCAATGGTCCATTTCTTTATGCGGTCGGTGGCATCCTTGTTGTTGATTATATCATTCAGGGGCACCTCAGATGCCACTGTTACCGCACACTTCTGGAAGTAGTGTCTGAGCTTCCTCGACGTCATGAATACTGTATAGGCTATTTTTTGTAATGTGGGTATCTGGACTTGCACTGCGTTAGCACTTCTGACACGTAATATAACGGTTTCTGAGTCCGGACTTTATGTCCCTCCTCAGCTCGTTCAACGACGAGCACCGCGCTGACAACTTTGTTGGTGTCCGATATGTATAATAACATGGGCTCACCGGCGCCTGGTTCTGGGAGTATGGATTGGTTGCTAGTAGTGTTTTGATTTCTTCTAATGCAGCCGCTACCTCATCGGTCCATTCAAACTTGTTGGTCCGCTTCAGTAGCTTATAGAGCGACAAAGCCTTTTCTTTGAGGCGGGAGATAAAACGGCTTAACAGTTGCATATAGACTGATAAAGTTGGTCCGTTCCTACTTTGCTAGACTGATATTTGGAAGTAGAACTGAGCAACAACAGAAAAGGACCAGGTGTGCTAAAACAGTTGCATATAGAGGCTTATAACCTGCCTCACACACAGTATCCGCACTGGGCCATCTACCAAGCACGTCACACATGAATAAAATCACACCACGATCAGGCCCAGTTGCCAGGAAATGGCTAGCCCATGCAGCTTACACCAGTTTTTCCCTGTCCCACTTCATGTTGTCGTGGACGCACTGTAGCTGGTCATGAGATTGCTACCTCTTCCAGCTTGGTATATGTATCAAAGATTTTGGTAAAACATTCGATATCATCTATGACTCTTTATTTCCCTGTGTCTCCCATGCCTACGTATGCTTGAAATTGTTCCCCTTTGAAAACAAACAAAGAGAGAATGTCGGGCCACCAACTTTCTGCATAGTTTTAGGGGTAGATCTTATTGGGTGATAGAGAAATTTTGTAACAAATAAATAGATGGAGCCATAGAGGAAGGTCCGTATCAAGGATGAATGAAAAGTTCAAGATGGATATAAGTAGCACTTGGTGTTTCTTATACAGTAGATGCAGTGCATTCAAACTCCTAGTACGATTACTAGTCTAGTTTCTAGGTCACATGAATGCCAACGCTAATTTCATTGGTAGCTAGTATGGGTACCATCTCTCCAAAAGTGCATGCAGAGGCCGAGCTCCATTGAGCTCTTTATTTTTTTCAGGAAAAACTGTATTCCACACATCAAAAAATTCTGAAATAAGTATGCATGTAACATATATTTCTAGTATATGTGTACCAAATGTCATGAACATATACATTCATATGTGATGTACACATAAAGGACAAATAAACATAGTAAAATGGTCTTTTTCTTTGTTGTATTGGGGCCAGATATTTGTCTTTTGTGTATAGCATGCACATGATCAAATTAGTCAATGAAATTTTATGCATACCTGAAGAATATGCATATGTATTTGTAGAAATACTTTTGACATTCCTTGAAACTTTCAAAATAATTTTATTTTTTTCTTTAAAAAACGAGCTCCATGGAGCTCGGTCTTTGCAATGCCATTCTCTCTCATTCTCTCTCTCTCTCACCCTCTCTCTCTCTCACTCTCTCTCTCTCTTTGAAATTTATTGCTCCAAACAAGAAAGCTTCCACATGTTTTTTATAACAAAAAATTTCAATAATCATGAGTAATATAAACATCGACCACTATGTTGCTACCTCAATAGCTCACATGGGCGGTTGGCGCCCAGCTGAAAAACCTTTACCACATGGAAGATCAAGGTAGACTTAGTGGTGATCACCGAAGTTTTCGTGGTCATATGCTACGGATAGGCCTAGCTAGAGAACAGCATCACTGAGCTTGCACACCATTTGAGCATTCTTGAATCACTTCATTTGAATCATTATCTAATTCGGGTCACAAAATGCACTATCCAAGTTGTATGTTTTACAATTTTTTCTATCTTTTCTGGTCAATAGCCTGAATCACGCATGCACCGAATCTATATGTTGCCTTGTCTTGTTCGCTGCTTATTTATGAGTATTTTTGCATGATTTGCCGTCATAGTGCATGCTTTTCTTTGAAGGTATGATCATACTTGACATATGCTATGTACATATCTAACTATATACTCCTGGTGATGGAGAATCTGCAGGTCATCTCAGATACTAGTGCACTTTGTGCATTCCTCGTCTGAAGCTTGCTTGTAGGGGAAGGACAACATCTGGATCTTTGCTTTCTTTCAGCTTCAGCACAAACCTCTGGAATGACAACACCTTGGCCTACTTACAATCTACACAAGTAAAGAGTGGGCTGGATTGCATCATTACGAGTGTGTCTACCCATCATACGACATTTTTTCTCAGCTTCGAAAATCAAGCCGTAGTTTTTTCTCACTGCAAAAATATCAAGTATAAATTTGTACCATGGCTGTGAATCGCACTTGTAGTTTTGTCAGTTCAGTCTAACTAACAAGCACTAGTTAGTTTACTTGCTACTTGAGTTCATCAACACATAACTATCTTACCCACTCCTCGAGTAGTGGAGGTGCCTACTTGATGATGATATTCATGGGGTCATGCAGACGCATGCACAAATGAACTGATTAGATCGGTCGTGCAGCGAGGATGGAGTGTTCCGTTCATTCTCATTCGATCGAACAAAACACACACTCAATGATTAGCAATGATATTGTACTTGTTTTTTTACATGTGAGCATAAACTTTCATTTCAGATTGTACGACCTTGCGCAGTAAGAATTTAAGATATCAAATTTTAACCAGCATTGGATTATTGCCAATTATATTTGCCGGTAAAAATCAATTGAGGAACTCAAGCGTATGTGGAAACATGTAATAACAATTTTATCACCGCCAATGCTAAGTGCATATTTCATGATAATGCATTAGTGCTATCTTATTATTATTAACCTAGCACCGGTACTTTAATAAGAAGGTGGTATCCAAAGTCAGCATCCGATGTTGCTCAAAGCCCATCAGGCTAATTATCGGACAATAGAAATCTCATGCAACTTTTTGACAATTATATTTGGAATCTAGAACATCATGTAATTGTGATATTTATTTGCTTAGTTATGGTGGTCTTCCATCTCGTGGACTATTCACTCTTCATGCACCTTGTCTGTTATTAGACATACCGAACAACTTTATGTTTTCTTTTGCTTTTCCAATTTTTGCAAATGCAAGTTAAGAGTCAAGGAGAAATCTTCTTTCTTTAGATGATCATAATAAAATGATCTCTTTTGTATCGTCCCTCCATGTGCCCATATTACTAATAGATGTTTCATGGCCCACTGTCATTTATTGATATAGGTGCAACATGCATAAGCTGCGTGTATGCTCAATGGACTATATTGAAGTAGTAGTAATTTTTGCTATAAACTATGCAAGATACAACAGTTTGGGACTTTATTTTTGGGAAGTTTTAATGGTTGTTTCTGAGAAAGAATATTCTAATTTAGAAGATAAACTAGCCATTAAACATTTAAATCACGAGCTAGCCGTCACCTTGGCTGGTATAGGAGATTGAAACTTTTTGAAGATTATCTAGGACAACGATTTTTAGCTTTGGAGGTATTGTGCACTCTCTATAGAATATCATAAATTAAATGTCTACTGTAATCAAACTTGTTTGTCACCCTAGCGATAACTGAAAGTCAGTTGATGGTTCTGTAAACCATTTCATTCTTCATTGAAGAGGGAGTGGCCTTGGTGGGTGGGGCCAATGTGAAGGTGGATCAAGGGGGCACAACGCATCAATGAGAATACTGATCTTTGATGTTAATTTACATGCACTTTCAAGATTTCGACTCTGCTCTCTCAAGCTGGGACAAGGTGATGTCACGGTTTGCAGAAAGTTCCTGCGTGTTTTCTCTTATCTGTAATAGCACATTATTTATGCTTCCAGAATTTCTAAGCTGGAACCATGTACTGTTTTTTTTTCCTTTTAAGATTATAAATCGGGTAATGTAAAGCCCTTCTTCTCAATATGCCATGGATAAACTTGATTTTCTTTCCAATTATATCATACTATACCCCTGGAAGAAATGTTTCCAACACATTCTATAGTCTAGGTATTTGTTCATACATTGTTTGGACGCATTATAATTGTTTGGACGCATTCTAAGTATGAGTTTTTGTATAGGTTGCTCAGGCAAATAAAATGGGAGGGTCTCTTTTCCTCTTGATCGTGCAGCGACAGTCGGAATTTTTGCAAGTTAATTGTCGTTGTTTTCTTGCGGTCAGCTGCTTCCAAGGATATTGCAAAGGCACGTTTCAGAATTCCATTATCCAAAAATGAGAAACATGGTTCTCAGGAAACAAACTGTTATGTCTTTCCTACTTTGCAAGACTAGTATCTGGAAGTAGAACGGAGCAATAACAGAAGAGGACCAAGTGTGTTGAAACAGTTGCATATAGAGGCTTATAACCTGCCTCACGCACAGCATCCTCATTGGACCATCTGCAAAACACGTCACACATGAATAAACTCACACCACGATCGGGCCCAATTGCCATGACATTGCTACCCCTTTGAACTTGGTATATGTATCAAAGATTTTCATAAAACATTTGATATCATTTATGACTCTTTATTTACTTGTGTCTCCCATGCCTACGTATGCTCGAAGTTGTTTCCCTTTGAAAACAAACAAAGAGAGAATCTCGTGCCACCAACGTTCTCGCATAGTTTTAGGGGTAGACCATATTGGGTGATAGAGAATTTTTTCAACAAATAAAGAGATGGAGCAATAGAGGAAGGTCCGTCTCAAGGATGAATGAAAAGTTCAAGATGGATATAAGTAGCCCTTGGTGTTTCTTATACAGTAGACGCAGTGCATTCAAACCCCTAGTAGGATTACTAGGCTAGTTGCTTGGTCGGATGAATGCCAGAGCATATTTCATTGGTAGGTACTATGGGTACGATCTCTCCAAAAGTGCCTGTAGAGGCTGAGCTCCATTGAGCTCATTATTTGTTTCCAGAAAAATCCTTATTCCACACCTCAAAAAAATCTGAAAAAAGTATACATGTAGACGTATCTAGTATATGTGTACAAAATTTCATGGACATATACATTCATATGTGATGTACACAGAAAAGACAAATACAGGTATTAAAATGGTCTTTTATTGTTGTATTTGGGCCAGATATTTGTCTTTTGTGTATAGCATGCACATAATCAAATTAGTCAACGAAATTTTATGCATACCTGAAGAATATGCATATGTATTTGTAGAATTTTTTTGACATTCCTTGAAACTTCCAAATAATTTTATTTTTCCTTTAAAAAACGAGCTCCATGGAGCTCGGTCTTTGCAATGCAAATCTCTCTCTCTCTCTCTTTGAAATTCATTGCTCCAAACAAGAAAGCTTCAACATGTTTTTTAAGAAAAAAAAATGTTCAAGCATCATGACATAATAAAAAATATCGACCACTATGTTGCTAGCTCAATAGCTCACATGCGCGGTTGGTGCCCAGCTGAAAAACCTTAACCACATGGAAGATCAAGGTAGACTTAGTGGTGATCACCAAAGTTGCCGTGGTCATATCCTACAGACAGGCCTAGCTAGAGAACGGCATCACTGAGCATGCACACCATTTGAGCATTCTTGAATCAGTTCATTTGAATGATTATCTATTTCGGGTCACAAAATGCACTATCCAAGTTTTATGTTTTACAAAAAAATTATATCTTTTCTGGTCAATTGCCTTAATCATGCATGCACCGAATCTATATGTTGCCTTGTCTTGTTCACTGCTTATTTCTGAGTATTTTTCCCTGATTAGCCATCACGATGCATGCTTTTCTTTGAAGGTATGATCATACTTATCATATTCTATATATGTACATATCTAACTATATACTCCTAGTGATGGAGAATCTGCAGGTCACCTTAGATACTGGTGCACTTTGTGCATTCCTCGTCTGAAGCTTTCTTGCAGGGGGAGGACAACATCTAGAGCTATGCATCTATCATTTTCTTTCAGCTTCAGCACAAGCCTCTGGAACGACAACACCTTGGCCTACTTACAATCTACACAAGTAAAGGCTGGGATGCATTGCATCATTACGAGTGTGTCTACCCATCGTACAGCAATTTTTCTCAGATTCGAAAATCAAGCCGTTGTTTTCCCTCACTGCAAAAATATCAAGCATCAATTTGTACTGTGGCTGTGAATTAGACTTGTAGTTTCATCGATTCAGTCTAACTAATAAGCACTTGTTAGTTTACTTGTTGCTTGAGTTCATCAACACATACTCTCTTACGCACTACTCGATCAGTGGATGTGCGTAATTGATGATGATATTCATGGGGTCATGCCTCGTGTGGCCAGGATGGAGTCATCCATGCATTCTTGTTCGATCAGACAAAACACACACTCAATGATTAGCAATTACTATATTGTACTTGTTTTTTTTACATGCAAACCTAAACTTAGTTTCAGAATGGGCACTGAATTTCACGGGTATGACCTTGCACAGGCTAGTTATCAGACGATAGAAACCTCCTGCAACTTTTTGACAATTATTTTTAGAAACTATAACAGTGTGTAATTGTGACATTTATTTGCTTAGTTATGGTGGTCTGCCATCTTGTGGACTATTCACTCTTCATCCACCTTGTCTGTTATTAAACATATCAAAATTATATGTTTTTTTTCTTTTCCAATAGTTGTAAATGCAAGTTAAGAGTCAAGGACAAATCTTCTTTCTTTAGATGATCATAAGAAAAAGATCTCTTTGTATCGTCCCTCCATGTGCCCATATTACTAATATATGTTTCATGGCCCACTGTCATTTGTTGATATAGGTGCAACATGCATATGCAGCGTGTATGTTCATTCATTTATGTATGGGCCCTTTATGTATTACACTCACATGACTCGTTAAGATTACACTTCTAGATCACTTCATGTGAGGCCTATATATACCTCACAGGTTTGAGCTTCTTTCTGTGGAAATATTAGAATCATACTCCTATATGGTGAGTTGGGAAGACGAAGAGATAGTTTACGAGTAGTGAGAATAGGGACGTGGAGCAAACCTTGAGCTCTTTGTCCGCCTCTCCAGAATGAGTGATGGACATATGTCTCGGTGTTTGCCTCCTATTCCTATAGTTCTTAGGTTCTCCTTCCCTTCCTATATCATGGAAGTATTTCCATGATGAAAGCATAAGAGATGTGCTCGTCTAAAGTTTAGTTTATGAGGCTTTGAGAATAGCAGGGAAAAGGAAGCCATGAGTACCTCAGAATGGTGGGTGTGGGAACATGAAGGAAAGCCTAGACTTTCTTGGTCTCCAAATTGAGGACCCAAGTTGTTCTTGTGTTTTCCCGATGCCTCCCATGCCTATTGTTCTTAGGTATTCCTTCCTTTTCCTATTGGCTTGTAAAATTTGCTTAACAAATGTCCACACGTAGGCTTTTATGATGGGGATGTGAAGGCGAACCGGGAAGAGGAAGAAATGAACATCTAAGAGCATTGGGCATGGGTGCATGGAGGAAGGCCTAAACTTGTGTTTCCCTCTAGTAGGGTCCAACATTTGTTCCGGAACTTTACCGATGCCTCTCATGCCTATTGTTCTTAGGTTCTCCTTCCTCTTCCTCTGGATTTGCAAAACTTAAAGGGTCAAAAATAGACAATTATACATCTTCATGACTTGTGTTGTTTCTGGTTCTCGTTTCTGTTTTCTTTTTCTTTTTTGAGTAACATATTTTAGCTCATATTGTTTTGTTCATTCCATCATTTCTTATATTTATCATATTTCAGTTTTTATTTGGATGGCCTGGGCCTTTGTATACTTTGAATCATCTTGGTGCATTTCTTCGATAGAAAACAAGAAGCACCAACAGTCGTAGAAGAAAAGCTCCCACCATAAGCCGAGGACACAAAGACTGAGGCAGGGCACACACATCGAACAAGAAAAATGTAATCCAAATCCACGGGTTCGCCCACCGTTGCTTATTCATTTTGTATGGCTACCACCTAGGATTTACACTGGCCTCACAAACCAACACAAATCTTTTCTGCACACTTTGTCCTCAGTAGTGCGCACACGGGATTCTTACATTAAGCATTGTGTATCACTATGGAGTCGAATTTTGGACGTCCGGACGGGAGCGGCCCGCTGGAGATTGGGGTGTCGCGATGCTAGGGTTAGGGCATGGGGCGTGGGCGACTATCGGGTAACGCTAATAGGCTATGTGGACGAGCCTCGATCGCACTTGTATCGGTCTATAGATGAATGGTGAGGACCATCTGGAGACGGAAACCACTGGATTTGAATGTTTGACTAAAACTAACAAAATTTTCAAACAACAACAATTATAATGCATGTACCTTCTTTCTATTCAACTTAGTTGGACCGTGTGAGCATTATATAGAAAATTGTTGTTTCTTCCGTCAGGCAGTTAGTATTGTACCAGAACTATTGGACTTATAAATGTTTTTATGGGCTAGAAACATTAGTAAATTCAATAGGTGTACGAGAATACACGAAAACTCCAAACGCCTTGAAAAGACGCAAGAATGCCTCAAAAAATGTTAAGAGGGCTTGTACCTTAATTACTGGATACGCGTTGTATGGAGATAATAATATGCAGTTTCGATGCTATTATCGTAAACATTATTGTGCTAGAGGAAAGTCAATTTGAGCCGGTCACTGACCTTGCCTGGCTTGGTTTTTTTCAGACACACATCACACCCACACTCACCACTACATAGAACACACACCATAATGGCGCTGTGGTGGATATCATGTTTTCCCAGGAAGGATTCGTCATCGACCAAACGTTCACTGGCATCGTCCGGGTTACGGGCTCCGATGAGGAAGAGTAGGGCATGGAAGATGGCGGGAGCTCGACTTCCGTGAGCCGTCTAGTGTCTCATGTCTTACTCTACCTCGCCGGTGACCGAACCGACATTATGAGGGGTGCAGCCGGCCGTCTGACATGAACATGGCGGAGCTGGACGAGCTCCGCTTGTATTAGGTTTACGTTGCATGTAATAATATGGATTTGATGTTTTTAATTTGAGGTGTTCAATTGTAAAATGAATTATTTGAGGCGTGACCTGTCAGCGTCCGTGGAGACGCCCGGGCACGTCCGCGGGCATTTGAGGGGTCGGATTTGCCAAGTCTTGCACGTGTATCTAGATCGCCAATTTGACTTATATAAAACAATTTTTTTAACATGAAAATTATATCAGTGGAAAAAAGAACATCAAAGTTTATAATGATATATTTTTTGTACTAGATGCCTCTTATTAAGTTGGTCAAATCGATAACCTAGGTATACGTGCAAGACTTGTAAACTGAGATAAAGAGATTAGTATGATATTGATGGTGCGCTAAACATGTTGAATGCTTATCACTGCAGCAACCTAGGTCGTTGGATGCATGCAGTTTGATGTCCAAGATTAGTTAATTTGCATCTTTGGATCTTTTAATGATGATTCAGATATAGATATAAATAAAGAGGTATTTATAATCTATAATATCTAAATAGTTCATCCCCACTAACCTATTTAACTAAGCAACTAAGCATGAAGCCTATCCACATTAGAATCCATTCTCCTATAGCCAAATCAGCACTAACCCTCCACTTGGCTAATCACTCCATGTCAGCACTAACTAAGCATGCAACCTATCAACGTCATGGCATTTTTTTCCTCCCTGCTTTTGCTGTACGTTCGCAACGCATTGATCATCCCGTTTCATCTTCCACCGTACCACCAATTTATTCCAAATAAATTTCACAAGGTAGTCGAGCGGCCGGCTGGATTGACAGTGCATAATTTCACAAGTTATGAATATCCAATATATTCTTAATTTTTTGGCACATCAGTCTATAGTATATTTCATATGGAACTGCATCTTAATGTTCAACACCGCTTATATATCAACATTCTATCAGAAAAGTGTCTACAATCCCGCAGCAACGTGCAGGAAAGATTCTCATAATTCTAGATGTTTCCAGCGGTACAAGAGTACAAATATCAGCATACTGGAGTACAAGTATTTGTGTCAATTGTTAATATATGATATCATCCGTGTATTTTCTGCAAACATCCACGGTGAGGCATGTGTTGGCCTATTGACTTTACCTCAATGTATATCCAATGTGCAAGTCATTTTGTTACTTCAATTTGGATCCTGACTTTCCTCAAATAAATTATAAAAAGTTCCCACAACAACGCACGAGGCATCATCTAGTGGAATAAGAATGTCAAGACGAACTCGGTGTAAAGCACGAGTTGTTAATGCCCACGCCCACGACATTCCAGCACCAAGGAAGTCAAGCAAATGAAAGAGAGATCCATTCTATTGAGAGATCTTGATCATGGTAGTTAAAAGAAAGAAACACAACACCGTCCACCTCGCTGAAACGAACTGCCTCGTCATGGCCACACCATATTAAATGCACATACATCCCACAGACACCTGAGCATAGAGGGGAAGCTAAAAGGGAAAATCTAATATGAGTAGAACTGTAGGGATATCAAAATAGAATGAGGCACTAACCAACCAACCATACAAGAGATGCCATCATCCGTGGCATACACAAGTCGAAACCACCCAGGGTCACGGGGCCAAAGCGCCGGGACACAGACACAAAGGCCAGAACCAGAGGAGACACCATAAGGAAATGCAAGAGCTTACTAGACCATCCAACCTTGTCAACACCACCGCACTCCCTACAACCATTATTCTCCCATCAACCGCAACACCACTCACCTAAGAACCCAGTTTTCTCCAAATGTTGACTCGCTCGAAAAAGTACTTGATGCGCATGGTGTCGGTGTCAAAACCGGCGGATCTCGGGTAGGGGGTCCCGAATTGTGAGACTAGAATTGACTGTAACAGGAGACGAAGGGGAAACGGATTTATCCAGGTTTGGGCCCTCCTATGGAGGTAATACCCTACGTCCTGCTTGATTGTATTGATGATATGGGGGGTTACAGAGTTGACCTACCTCAAGATCGAATAGCTAATCCTAGATGAGTTGCCCCCCTATACCCCTAAACCCTCCGGCTTATATAGACGCCAAGAGTGCTCTGGATTTACACATGGTCGGTTACATGCGAAGGAGATAAACATGCCTAACTACAACTAATAACTTGGAAAATATGTCAGGGCTTCTCATAACTTCCATCTGGTGTAGGTGGTCTTTGATCGTCCGATGCTCCCTTTGCGGCCCACACTGTCCGGCCCATAAACAACAGGTCGGCTATCCGAGGACCCCCTAATCCAGGACTCCCTTAGTAGCCCCCGGACTAGCCTTCAACGCCGATATATATCCGGTCAATCTCCACATATCGTCATCTTCGGCTTGCGAGGCGAGTCCTACATCCCTCCTTGTCCGGTAACCGACCACTCTTCGGTAAGATCCAAGGTGTCGCGGGTGCAGGTTCATTATAATAACTACGCGTGTTCCTTGATTTTCGCGCGTCGTGGGGAGGCGAGTGGTCAGTGATTTTTACAATCATACTCCTTTGTAATAGAGGCATGACTCATTTAATCAAACAAAATTGTGGCTCGGACCACATTCTCTTCCTCCTCATCGAAAGAAACTCCTAGCGGAAGCTCCACGCAAAACATGGCTAACGCCCCCAGCTCCTCCGCACGTCCCTACGGCTCATGCCCAGGGGACTGGAACAGCTTTTCCGTTACACTCCTGCTGCTCTGCAATCTGGAGACCTAGGGATATCTTCCTTCTTCAGATCTGGTGGCGACCCGGGTAGGCCTGCTTTCTTATGGCGACGAAATTTTCGACAAGTGTTTCCCCAATCCTAGCAAGGGGGAACGCGTATGCTTCGTCCCCTTCCTCCTCCAAGGCCTTGGGTTTTCAATCCATCCGTTCCTGAGGGGGTTGATGAAAGAGAGATCCATTCTATTGAGAGATCTTGATCATGGTAGTTAAAAGAAAGAAATACAACACCGTCCACCTCGCTAAAACGAACTGCCTCGTCATGGCCACACCATATTAAAATGCACATACATCCCACAGACACTTGAGCATAGAGGGGAAGCTAAAAGGGAAAATCTAATATGAGTAGAACAGTAGGGATATCAAAATAGAATGAGGCACTAACCAAACAACCATACAATAGATGCCATGATCCGTGGCATACGCAAGTCGAAACCACCCAGGGTCACGGGGCCAAAGCGCCGGGACACAGACACAAAGGCCAGAACCAGAGGAGACACCATAAGGAAATGCAAGAGCTCACTGGACCAGCCAACCTTGTCAACACCACCGCACTCCCTACAAACATTAGGCTACCTCCAATGCATTGGTGCTTAGATAAGGTGCTAAACACATTTAAAAGTTTAGCATCCAAAGCTCCCAATGCATAGGTGCTTAACTTGTTGTAGCTAAGCACATTCTATTTAATGATTTAGCTACTAAAGTTCTACATGCATTGATGGGCTTTCTTTCATTTAAGTATTTTGTCTAGGTTCACGCGCTTGGCACCGTTTCTTTCTGGGGTCACCACACCCATCTCTCTATTCTTAAATGCCATGCCACATCAGATTTTTCGCCTACGTGGCGGCCTTAGCACCTGTACAAGGTGGAGCATTGGGAGGGGCCTTATGCTCCCATCAACCGCAACGCCACTCATCTGAGAATCCAGTTTTCTCCAAATGTTGCCTCGCTCTAAGAAGTACTTGATGCGCATGGCGCCGCTGTTGTACAATCCAAAATGGATTATGAATTATTATTTTCTCGGGAACTAGGCGAGAGTGAGGAAATGACCTCAACCATACCTCCATGAAGAGAGCGAGACCCTTTGGTGTCGCCGCCATGGTGGGACCCAAGGCACGATAGACGTTGTTGTGTGACCTCCATGCCCTTCCTCTTCCCCCGGTGTCCATTGGCAGTAGCCGCCTCCCAAGATCATCGACCTACACTCCACGCGCATTGGCGCATCCTAAAGGCAGTGTGGGTTCTTTTTTAGAAGAAAAAGGCAGCGTTTTTTGTTAGAATCAAAAGGCAGCGTGAGTGTACACAGTGGTGGTTGTGGACCCAAATATGTCCTGGCCCGGGCCCTCTCAGTGCAGCCCAAGAGATATAGACATATGTATCGCGGACCAAACATTCGGCCCACTAGCGTAACCCATCGCGGTTCGTGAACTAGACACACACCTCGCGGGACGCTGCCGAGATGCGTGCCGCTCAACCTCGCCGCAGCTGTCGGAGAAAGTCGGGGAAGCAGGCGAGTGGCACGGCGGCGTCAACGCCGGCAAGGTCGTGCCAGGACCAACTGCTGTCCTAGGTCCAGTACTGCTTTCTCAATATTCCCCACTTGCTGAGATATTTCTTCTTGCTTGGATCCAATTGACTGTACGTTTGATTACAGTTTGGAGACTTCTGTGCACATCAGAGAATTATCATGTTGCAGTACACCAAAATCATCACGTATGGACAGCATCTCTTGGAGATCCGCATCGTCCCATCACCTTGATCTGAAGAAGAGACAGGGGATTTTACTACCGAAATTGTTTTTGGTAACCAGTCTCTCGTCCCAGACCCTGCCGCCTTCTCGATCCACGCCACCAAGCTGCACAAACCAGCGATGAATCTAGAATCTTACCACTAGAGAAGTATCATCTAGCAACCAATCCTCACTACCAGCCTGCAGCCGAACAAATCACCGCCTCCAACGCCGCCCTGGCTCCAATCACCGCCGTCGACGCCAATCGTACTCCCATACTTCTGTATCTACTCGATCTGGGCAATTCGGGAGGGACATGGGTGGGAATTGCTCTTTGCTTCACAAAAAAATTTATGGCCAAGGAAGAACTTGCCTCTGAATACCAATTTGTCAGGACCCTATTAGGATTCGACAAGATCAAAGGAATTGGCAGAGGATTCGAGCGGAAATTAGCTAGGGTTTCGGCCAAATCACGAGGGCCATCTTATCTCTATAGCATCTATAGGGTATATTCGTTCTGCCTTGAGGCTACAAGCAAATGATAAAAGCGATAGTACTCCAGCACACAGCCCGGCTGGTTATAAGCAGAATAACTGCGATAGCGTACATCGGACTGTGGCGACGAGGTTTAGCTGAAGGAGCCACCTTAGCCGTTGGATAACTGAAGCGGTATTTGCCCTGAATACTACATCACCTTAACTGAAGCTTGTGTCGACTGAATATCAGTCAAGCCTCACAGGTCGATCTCCTCGCCGTCATCGCGCAGGGCGTCGATTTCGCCCACCTATTCGCCGATGGAGAAGGACGACCTCCTCATCGAGATACTCCTGCGGCTCCCCGCGCGACCTTCCTCCCTCCCCCGCGCCTCCTCTGTCGTCGCCGACCCCCAATTCTTCCGCCGCTTCTGCGCCCACCACCGGGAACCCCCCATCGTCGGCGTGTTCTTCGATTCCAGCTTCGTTCAACCCCCCCCTTCAGGTCGACTCTGGATCCGCCGGACCTCATCCCGCCCGATCTCTTCTCCCCGCGGCTCGATGGCATCCAAAGCGGCATCTGGTCCATCCCCAGCTGCCGCCACGGCCGCGTCCTCTTCACCAGCAGGGACCATACAGGCAGGGGCTGCCTGCAGATCCTTGTGTGGGATCCCCTCACCGGCGACCGCCGCTGCATAGGCAGTCCACCGCAGCTGGACGGTCACGACTGGAGCCTGTGTCGTGTGCAAGCGGATGTGCTCTGCGTTGCCGGCGACAAGGGCCACGTGCATGGCGCCTGCCATTCAAGCCCCTTCAAGGTAGTCTTGGCATGGGGCAGCGCCGGCGTCGCACGAGCTTGCGTCTACTCGTCGGAGATGGGAGCCTGGGGCGATCTCACCTCAATCATGGTTCCATATGATACGCGGTCTTCACCCGGCAGTCGAAGCGTCCTGCTTGGGAGTTCCCTGTACCGGTTTACGTTTGGCCCTCAGGTGGGTATCCTTGAGCCTAGCCGTGATCGAGGTGCCACCAGATGCCTACGCCAACCACGAGGGACTCTATTTGAGTACTCTGGGTGGCGCGCTGGGTTTCATCGTTGTGTCGGAATCCTACAGAGCTCAACTATGGGAGAGGATGACTGATTTTGACGGTGTTGTTGGGTGGATGCCGGGACGAACTATCCAGTTGCACAAGCTTCTCCCTCTGAAATCAGGGGAATGGATCAAAAGAGTAATGGTTATTGCTGGGGATGATAATGTGGCATTTCTGTCAACATCCAGGGGCATCTTCATGATCCATCTTGAGTCATTTCAATTTGAGGAGATCTTTAAAAGCAACCCTGATAATCGGCTGTCCACTATCTATCCATATCCATTCAAAAGTTTCTTTGCTGCTGCTGCTGTTGCAGGTAATAGCAGGCATTTACATGGCATTGTAACGAAAATATAGTTATTTCTGATGGTTTTCTTTGGCAAGTGTTGGACTACCAATTTAAATTCCATCATCTCAATTATGTTGTTTCGGTGCTTGATGAAGTGTTGTTGTTGTATTTGATATTATTATTCAGAACAAAAACATAACAGAACTTATTATTGCTCACTCACTTGCCTATTGTTGCTGTTTGAAACTTATCTTATGTGAACTCAGATTTGCGTGGGTATCCTGATCATTTTGGCATCTCCATGAAACAGAACAGTTGGAGATTAGCAAAAACGTGAACGGCTAATCTTATTTATTGGTAAAAAGTGCTGGATTGTGTAACTGAACAAATTAACATAATAACTGCATTCTGACTCAAAAGTCTAAAACTCCATATGGAAACTTGTGCAGCTCAAATTGGCAGCGATAACCATCTGAAGTTAGTATTATTTATGTCGTTGCTCTATCAGTGGCTGTCCATGCATACGTAGTTACACACAACAGGTTTTCCAGCATCCGCGCTAACCTACTCCTATAAGCAGTTGGTGGAACAAATAAGATCAGAAAAAAAGGTCCTATTGGGCTTACAGAACTGCTGATTTTTAACTATGTAACTTATTGCAAGTGAATGCACTGCAACATCTTGACCGAATGCTAAACTTACATGAGTGAGATTTTTTTTCAAAAGTACTACCTAATTTGTACCAAATTCGAAAAGCATGTGTTCAAATTAAAAATAAAATCAAAAATAGCACCCCGTCGGCCTCCTTGGGGCCGAAGAGGGGCCCGTCGGCCTCCGGGTGGCCGAAGAGGGGCCCGTCGGCCTCGTGGAGGCCGAAGAGTGTCAGGGGCATAAAATGTAATTAATACGGCCTCAAATGAAAAAGTTGTCAACATGAAAAATCTTTGCCTCGTCGAATCGGTTGATTTTGATATAAAAATCGTCTTAATCCGAGGTCGTATGCAACCTGTAGAGCCAAAACAAGATTAGGGACAGAAGAGTGTCAGGGGGCACAAAACGTAATTAAGATGGCCTCAAATAGAAAAGTTATCAACACGGAAAACTTCATCTCATCGAATCGGTTGATTTTGATACAAAAATCGCCTTAATAAGAGGTTTATGCAACCTGTAGAGTCAAAACAAGATGAGGGGCAGAAGCTGCACAGTTACTTCGGACAGACCGAATGGATGTCAGAAAATTTGTCACGGGACACCCGGTGCATTCGGTGAGACCATCTAATTTTTTTTGTCACGGGACACCACCCAGATCACACAACGACATCATCTAAAAAAAAGTCACACGCTGGTGGGCTCACCGCCGGCCGCCTCCTTTGTCTGCATAAAGATAACGAATAAGCGATCACACGTACTACGAACACGGGACGTGATTTGGAACACACTGACTTGCCATTTTTTTCTTTTCTTCTTTGAGCACATTACAATTTAAGTCGCTCATATACATCAAGCATACAATCACCCCTATAAACAGACGCGTGTACGCTTTATTTCGATGAGCATTTTCGATAGACTGCACCGGAAGCAAAATAATGCAAAAGTACTTATTTAGTAAAATAATAGTGTCTAAGAAGAGATATGCACAGAGGCCTTAGCCGGATACTAATATATATCATGGATTATGATACCGGCGACCTAGACATCATCGCCTAACGAAAAATAGCATCACCACCTTTTCCAGTGACTCATTTAGGGTACTCTCTCTATTCCTAAATATAACTCTTTTTAAAGATACATTACGGACTACATACAAATATATATATATAGACATACTTTTGATGTGTAGATTCATTTATTTTGCTTCATATGTAGTTCATAGTGAAATATCTAGATAGACTTATATTTAGGAACAGAGGAAATACAAAGTAACTTTCGAAATCGTATATGCATTCGGCCAATAATTTAATGGACTTTTGGGACAGCAGAAGTGTGAGCTTTTAGAATATTCGAGAAAGCAACCACATCACAATGTTGAATTTAAAGATATTAGAATATTCACCCAATAACTCTGCAACTTCTGCGCCTCTATAGGTTGCATACGACCTCGTATTAAGACGAACCGATTCGACGAGGTGAAGTTTTTTTGTGTTGATAACTTTTTCATTTGAGGCCATCTTAATTACGTTTTGTGCCCCCTGACACTCTTCTGCCCCTGATCTTGTTTGGCTCTACAGGTTGCATACGACCTCGGATTAAGACGATTTGTATATCAAAATCAACCGATTCGACAAGACGAAGATTTTTTGTGTTAACAACTTTTTCATTTTAGTCCATCTTAATTACGTTTTGTGTCCCTAACACTCTTCGGCCTCCACGAGGCCGACGGGCCCCTCTTCGTCCCCCCGGAGGCCGACAGGCCCCTTTTCGGGCCCCCGGAGGCCGAGGGGTCCCTCTTCGGCCCCCGAAGGCTGTCGGGGTGCTATTTTTGAAAAAAAAATTCAATTTGGGCATATGCTTTTCGAATTGAGCATCCCTCGAGGGGTTCTGGTTCTGGGTGGCAGTGTCTTGAGTCTGAAATGTCGGGATAAGGTCATAGTCTCCTAGGTAGTTTGCTATCAGCCACCGGTGATCATCACCGGGACCTTGCTCCGTGGAAACAATGCACTTCTAGCTCAATGGACTTTATTGAAGTAGTAGTAATTTTTGCTATAAACTGTGCAAGATACAACAGTTTGGGACTTTCTTTTTGGGAAGTATTAATAATTGTTTCTCAGAAAGAATATTTTAATGTAGAAGATAAACTAGGCATTAAACATTGAAATCATGAACTACCTGTCACCTTGGTTGGTATAGGACATTGAAACTTTTTAAAGATTATTTAGGACAACCACCTTTAGGTTTGGAGCTACTGTGCTGTCTTTAAGAAATGTCGTAAATTAAATGGCGACTGTAAACAAACTTTTTCATCACCCTAGCGATCGCTGAAAGTCACACAATGCTTCTGTAAACCATTTCATTCTTCATGCAGGAGCGAGTGATCTTGACGGGCGGCGACAAGGTGAGGTGGAGCAGGTGGCACAACGCATCAATGAGAATACTGATATTTCCTGTTAATTTATACGCGCTTTATGGATTTCGGTTGTATCATTGATGTTATGAAGTTGTGCTCTCTCAAGCAGCTGACCAAAGTTTGCTATCTCGTTGAACTGGGCTTTGGTGATATCACGGTTTATGGAAACTTTCTATGTGTTTTCTCATATGCTTCAAGAATTTGTAAGCAAGACCCCATGTACTGTTTTTTTGCCATTTTAACATAATAAATCAGGTGATTGAAAAGCCTTCTGTTTGAATATGCCATGGATAAACATGATTTTTCTTTCCAGCCCTATCATAGTAAAGCCATGGGTGGACGAAGCGTTCCTGATGCGTTCTTGTCTTGGTATTTCTTCATACATTGTTCAGACGCATTCTAAGTAATGTGTTATTTGTATAGGTTGCTCGAGCGAATAAAACAGGAGTAGCTCTTCTGCTCTGAATTGCCTAGCCGACAGATTCAGGATGTTTGCTAAGTTGCACAGGAACTGCCGCTGTCAGCTGCTTCCCTGGACATCGCATGCATGTACCAGAATTCTATTATGCAGAGATGGGCGACATGGTGCTCAGGAAACAAATTGTTATGTCCTTACTTTGCTAGACTGATATCAGAAGAGGACCAGGGTGACATGGTGTTCAGAAGGAAAGTTCAGGGTTTCTTTGGACTAGTTCTTTCTACTTGCTGAGACAGTTGCATACAGAAGCTTGTAACCTGCCTCATGCACAGCATCCTCACTGGCCCACCTGCCAGGCACGTGACACATAAAATTAACTCACACTTCTCGGGCCCACTTGCCAGGTAGTTTCCCATGCCTCTCACCAGACCATCTTCCCCTGTTCCACTTCCTGTTGTCGTGGCCGCACTGTAGCCGGTCATGAAATTGCTTGCCCTTTCGAGACGCAGCAGCTTGTCCCCAAGCTGCAGCCGCATTGCAGTGAGATGGATACACCTTGCGTTGCGTAGCATTGCATCATCTTCCCAGGTCGCGATTGCCTGAGGCAGATTGCTACATTTTCCATGTTTTCATTCTCCACGGGTGTGTCGAGGATTTCTTCATGTTCCAAATCCTGTAACACCGATCGATGGATTCGGCAGAGAAGTATGCCTGGTGTAAACTTAAAATCTGGGATATGCACACGGAAGACTGGTTGCGCTAGGCTACCCTCTGAGAGGTGCTGCCGGACCAATCTTCTCCAAAATGGTATACGTCCAGGAAAAACTTAGGAAATGGTCACCTGACCACCGATGACTGGGCCCGCTGAAAACTCAGGAGGTTATCAGCAATGTGCTTCACGCGTGCCTGAGCCCGCGCCAATTTTTGCTTGACCATACTAGTGTGTTCATGGCGCCCCTGAAGAACTTCCTGGATATCAGTATTTCTGGTGGATGCAATAGCAGGAATCATTTATGTTTTAGCGAGTACAAATGACTATGCTTGTAGGATTCATTTGCTCTTTACTGGCTCATGCTCGTGCAATTGTGTTTGTTGATCCTGTTTACTTAGAGATTCAGTTTACAGTCAAGGGCAGAAGAGAGCAGGAGATAAATATCTGACCACTAATTTGTTAAGCATATGGACATGATTTTGGCAATACTTTTGGTTGCAGGTAAGCTAGCACACTGGAGTTTCCATCCATGCCCAAATTATGGATGCGGGTGGCGACGTTGCCCTTCAAAGACTGTTTGCCTTTGGAACAAGATACTTGCTGTACATGCCTACACGAAGAGAAGTGTTCATTCAAAATCTGCTGATGCAGTCTTGGAACCCCACCCGAGGAATCTGACGATGACACTTGGTTTTAAGGTAACAACATTTCTCATCTAATCGATTAAAATCGAGCTCACAAGTCCAATTTATGTATGCTACATGATGTTAGTGAATCTTTGTACAGTATAAATTCTTCCATCTCAATATCATTTTCAATTCTGTTTCGCACAGTCATACACGGTCAATCAGGCCAGCGTGAATATGTGTGAAATATGTGTAAGCGTCTCAACTCCCAATCTGGGAGCCCGCATCCATATATATTGATATGTCGTGAGGATTCACGTGAGGTACAAGTCACGGTGGTTAAACCTACCAAGAGATATGCGTGAGAGATACAGGGGATAGAGAGAAGAAGAGATAGAAGTTTAAACAACCTTCTAACTAACCCCTATATAGATATATCACGTTTAACACCCTCCCATAATCAGAACTTTGCCAAGTTTAGATTACGTTTAAATTCCTCAAAAGGCCTTGTAGATAATGCTTTCGTGAAGCCATCTGCAACTTGATCTCTTAAAGGCACAAAACGAATCTCCATTTCTTTGTTGGCAACTCTTTCTCGAACAAAATGGTAGTCTATCTCAATATGCTTAGTCCGTGCATGAAAAACAGGATTAGCAGCCAAATATGTAGCATCAAGGTTATCACACCAAAGACATGGGGTTGGAGTGCTTCTTATTTCGAGTTCCTTCAGAATAGCCTTCACCCAAATGATTTCTGCCGTTGCATTTGCCAATGCCTTGTACTCTGCCTATGTACTAGACCTGGAGACTGTAGCATGTTTCTTTGCACACCATGAGATCAAGTTGGGTCCAATAAATACTGCAAAACCACCTGTTGATCGTCTATCATCCACACATCCTGCCCAATCAGAATCAAAGAATGCACTAACACGGGTTGATGATGACTTGCTGAAACTAAGGCCAACATTCAAAGTATTTTTCACGTATCTTAATATGTGTTTCGTAGCTGTCCAGTGAGGTGTGGTGGGTGCATGACGAAACTGACAGACTTTGTTAACAGCAAAAGAAATATCAGGCCTAGTGAGTGTCAAGTACTGAAGTGCACCCACCACACTCCTGTAGTTGGTGCCATCCTCTTGTCTCAAGAGTTCACCTTCTGCAAGAGACAAATTTTCAGTACTGGATAGTGGTGTTGATGACGGTTTACAGCCCTGCATGCCAACATTCTTCAAAAGATCAGTTGCATATTTTTCCTGTGAAAGATGAAGGCCTCCTTTTGGATTCTTCTTAACCTCAATACCAAGAAAGAAATGCAAATCTCCTAAATCTTTGAGAGCAAATTTTGAATTCAAATCTTTTAGTAAAGTTGTAACTGCATCATTTGATGAGCTAGTGACAATGATGTCATCAACATAGATAAGCACAAATATGGAGGTGTTTGACTTATTGTAGATAAACAATGACGTGTCAGATTTGGAAGGAAAAAAACAAAGTGCTTGCAACTTAGAACTCAGACGAGAATACCATGCCCTAGGAGCTTGCTTCAGCCCATAGAGGGATTTATCAAGCCTGCAGACATGAAAAGGTTTGTTTTTATCTTCAAACCCAGGAGGTTGTTTCATATATACTTTCTCTTCCAAAACACCATGAAGAAACGCATTCTACACATCTAGCTGTCGCAGACTCCATCCTTTGGACACAGCAATAGAAAGAACAAGACAAATAGTGGTAGCTTTGACAAAAGGAGTTAATGTATCTTCATAGTCTACGCCATACCTCTATTTAAATCCCTTAGCAACAAGCCTGGCTTTGTACCGCTCTATCGTGCCATCTGATTTTCTCTTTATTCTGAACACCCACTTACAGTCAATCAGATTGTTACCTTGATGTGATGGGACCAAATGTCAGGTCTTGTTTTTCTCGAGTGCATGGAACTCCTCTTCCATAGCAGTTTTCCATTAGGGATCAGCGAGTGCCTCATGAAACGTGTGTGGTTCTCCTGTAGAACAAGTAAGTGTTGGGGAACGTTGCATGGGAAACAAAAAATTTCCTACGCACACGCAAGATCTATCCATGGTGATGAGCATCTACGAGAGGGAGAGTGGATCTACATACCCTTGTAGATCGCTAAGCGGGAAGCGTTAAGAAACGCGGTTGGTGTAGTCGAACGTCTTCGCGATCCAAATCGCCGAGCGTCCCGCGATCACATCACGATGCGTCCCGCGATCCAATCACGATCCGTCCCGCGAACTCATCGCGATCCGTCCCGCGATCTTGATCACGGTCCTTCCGATCTAGCGCCAAACGGACGGCACATCCGCGTTCGGCACACGTACAGCTTGATGACGATCTCCGCCTTCTTGATCCAGCAAGAGGGAGCGGAGAGGTATATGAGTTCTTCGGCAGCGCGATGACGTTACGGCGATCGTGGTGGAGCTATTCCAGCAGGGCTTCGCCTAAGCACCGCTGAAAACCGATCTAGAGGAGAAACTGCGATCTAGAGGAGAGGTAGCATGTGGCTATTAGGGTTAGCTTTTCCCTCTAAATCCTCTAGTATATATAGGAGGGAGGGAGGGGAGGAGGCAGCCTGAAACCCTCAAGATCTGGCCGAAATTGGAGGTGGAGGAGTCCTACTCCAATCCTATTAGGATTAGGACTCCTTCCTTATTTAGACTTTTTGCCTTTTTCCACCTTTTTCTCCTTGGGCTTTTCTTCCCAGCCGCATGGGCCCTTTGTAGGACTTCAACCAGCCCACTAATGGCTGGTATTTATCCTCCCACAGCCCATGTAGCCTCTTGGGTCGAAATACCCCTCCCGATGGTCCCCCGGTACACTACCAATGAGCCCGAAACTTTTCCGACAACCAAAATAGGACTTCCTATATATATCAATCTTTACCTCCGGACCATTCCGGAGCTCCTCGTGACGTCCGGGATCTCATCCGGGACTCCGAACAACCTTCGGTCACCACCATACATAACTCTATACTACCGAAACATCACCGAACCTTAAGTGTGCAGACCCTGCGGGTTCGAGAACTATGTAGACATGACCGAGACACCTCTACGGTCAATAACCAGTAGCGGGACCTGGATGCCCATATTGGTTCCTACATATTCTACGAAGATCTTTATCTGTCGAACCTCTATGTCAAGGATTCGGTTAATCTCGTATGATGTTCCCTTTGTTCTTCGGTATGTTACTTGCCCGAGATTCGATCATCGGTATCTCTATACCTAGTTCAATCTCGTTACGGCAAGTCTCTTTACTCGTTCCGTAATACAAGATCCCGTGACTAACACTTAGTCACATTTCTTGCAAGGCTTATTGTGATGTTGTATTACCGAGTGGGCCCTGAGATACCTCTCCGTCACACGGAGTAACAAATCCCAGTCTTGATCCATGCCAACCCAACAGACACCCTCAGAGATACCTGTAGAGCACCTTTGTAGTCACCCAGTTACGTTGCGACGTTTGATACACACAAGGTACTCCTCCGATGTCAGTGAGTTGCATGATCTCATGGTCATAGGAACACATACTTGACATGCAGAAAACAGTAGCAATAAACTGACACGATCATATGCTACGTTTGTAGTTTGGGTCTTGTCCATCATATCATTCTCCTAATGATGTGATCCCGTTACCAAATGACATCTCATGTCCATGACTAGGAAACCATAGCCATCGTTGATCAACGAGCTAGTCTATTAGAGGCATGCTAGGGACATGGTGTTGCCTATGTATCCAGACATGTATCTGAGTTTCCGATCAACACAATTATAACATGGATAATAAACGATTATTATGAACAAGGAAATATGATAATAACTAATTTATTGTTGCCTCTAGGGCATATTTCCAACAGTCTCCCACTTGCACTAGAGTTAATAATCTAGTTCACATCACCATGTGATTCGCATTGTTATGAATCTAACACCCAATGAGTTCCGGGGATCGATCATGCTTTGCATGTGAGAGAAGTCTTATAGTCAACGGGTCTGCGATATTTAGATCTGTGTGTACTTTGCAAATCTCTATCTTAAACCGTTAACACTGCTACCACAGTCTAGTTGGTATTATTCCAAAATGGCTGCTGCACTATACGTATACAGATTGGTACTACGAGTCATCCGGATTGGTGTTAAAGCTTGCATCGACGTAACTCTTTACGACGAACTCTTTATCACCTTCATAATCGATAAACATCTCCTTAGTCTTTTAGTTACTAAGGATAATCTTGACTGTTGTCCAGTGATCCACTCCTGGATCACTCTTGTACCCCTTGGCGGACTCATGACAAGGCACACAGAGGTGCGGTACACAGCATGGCATAATATAGAGCCTATGGCTAAGGCATATGGGACGATGTTCTTCATTTCTCTTTCTTCTGCCGTTGTCGAGCTTTGAGTCTCACTCAACTTCACACCTTACAAATCAGGCGAGAACTCTTTCTCTGACTGATCCATTTTGAACTCTTTCAAAATCTTGTCAAGGTATGTACTCCTTGAAAGTCTCATCAAGCATCTTGATCTATCTCTATAGATCTTGATGCTCAACAATTAGGTAGCTTTATCCAGGTCTTCCTTTGAAAAACACTTTTCAAACAACCGTTTACGCCTTCTAGAAATTCTACATTATTTCCGATCAACAATATGTCATCCACATATGCTTATCAGAAACTCTATAGTGCTCCCACTCACTTTATTGCAAATACAAGTTTCTCGTAAACTTTGTATAGACTCAAAAACATTGATCACCTCATCAAAATGTATATTCCAACTCCGAGATGCTTGCTTCAGTCCATAGAAGGATCACTGAAGCTTGCTCACCTTTTAGCATCCTTAGGACTGACAAAACCTTCTGGTTGTATCACATACAACCTTTCCTCAAGTAAACCGTTAAGGAAACGATGTTTTGACATCCATCTGGCAGATTTCATAATTAAAAAATGCAGCAACTGCTAACGTAATTCCAACAGACTTTAGCATCGCTATGAGTGAGAAAGTCTCATCGCAGTCAACTCCTTGAACTTGTCACAAACATCTTTGCAACAAGTCGAGCTTTACAAATGGTGACATTTACCATCAGCGTCTATCTTCATTTTAAAGATCCATTTGTACTCAACGACCTGCCGTCCAACGAGCAAGTCTACCAAAGTCTATACTTGGTTTTCATACATGGATCCTTTCTCGGATTTCATGGCCTCTAACCATTTGTCGGAATCCGGACCCATCATCGCTTCTCCATAGCTCGTAGGTTCATCGTTGTCCAACAACATGACCTCCAAGATAGCGTTGTCGTACCACTCAGGAGCAGTACGCATCCTTGTCGACCTACGAGATATGATAGTAACTTGATCCGAAGCTTCATGATCAGCATCATTAACTTCCTCTTCAACTAACGTAGGCTTCACAGAAACATCTTCCTGCGCTGCGCTACTATCTTGTTGAAC
The DNA here is from genome assembly GCA_022496015.1 of Hordeum marinum. Classification (NCBI taxonomy): domain Eukaryota; kingdom Viridiplantae; phylum Streptophyta; class Magnoliopsida; order Poales; family Poaceae; genus Hordeum; species Hordeum marinum. Next base: position 43,417,596 of record CM039678.1, read on the forward strand.
AAAGGTTCAACAACCTCATCAAGTTCTATCTCCTCCCACTCAATTATTTCAAGAGAAACTTTTTCTCGAGAAACGACCCGTTTTTAGTAACAAACACTTTGCACTTGGATCTAAGATAGAAGGTATACCCAATTGTTATTAGGGTATTCTATGAAGATGCATTTGTCCGTTTTGGGTTCGAGCTTATTAGGTGAAAACATTTTCCACACAAGCGTTGCAGCCCCAAACATTAAGAAATGACAGCTTAGGTTTCTATCAAACCATAATTCACACGGTGTCATCTCAACGGATTTAGATGGTGCCCTATTTAAAGTGAATGTAGTTGTCTCTAATACATAACCCCAAAATTATAATAGTAAAACGATAAGAGACATCATAGCACACACCATATCCAATAGAGCATGACTATGACATTCAGACACACCATCACACTATGGTGTTCCAGGTGGCGTGAGTTGTAAAACAACTTTCACATTGTCTAATGTTGTATGCCAAACTCGTAACTCAGATATTCACCTTCACGATCATATCACAGACATTTTCATCTTCTTGTCACGATGATCTTAAACTTCACTCTGAATTTGCTTGAACTTTTCAAGCGATTCAGACTTGTGTTTCATTAAGTAAATATACACTATATCTACTCAAATCATCAGTGAAGGTAAGAAAATAATGATATCCACTACACGCTACAAGACTCATTGGATTGCATACATCAATATGTATCATTTCCAATAAATCACTTGCCCGCTCCATCCATCTGGAAAACGGGGGGTCCTTAGTCATCTTGCCCAAATGGCATGGTTCGCATGTCTCAACCGATTCGAAATCGAATGAGTCCAAAGATCCATCGACATGGAGTTTCTTCGTGCGCTTTATACCAATATGACATTTAGCGGCAGTGCCACAAGTATGTGGTATTATCATTATTAACTTTGTATCTTTTGGCATCAATGTTATGAACATGTGTATTACTACGATCAAGATTTCAACAAACCATTCTTACTGGGTGCATGACCATTGAAGGTATTATTCATGTAAACAGAATAATCATTATTCTCTAATTTAAATGAATAACCGTGTTGCAATAAACACGATCTAATCATGTTCATGCTCAACGCAAAACACCAAATAACATTTATTTAGGTTTGTCACAAATCCCGAAGGTAGAGAGAGTGTGCGATGTTGATCACATCAACCTTGGAAACATTTCCAACACACATCGTCACCTTACCCTTAGCTAGTTCTCCGTTTATTCCGTAGCTTTTATTTCGAGTTACTAACATTTAGCAACCGAACCGGTATCCAATACCCAAGTGCTACTAGGAGTACTAGCAAGGTACACATCAATAACACGTATATCAAATATACTTCTTTCGATGTTGCCAGCCTTCTTATCTACCAAGTATCTAGGGTTGTTCCGCTTCTGTGACCGCTCACCTCATAATAGAAGCACTTAGTCTCGGGTTTGGGTTTAACTTTGGGTTTCTTCACTGGAGCAGCAACTATCTTGCCATCCATGAAGTTTCCCTCCTTGCCCTTGCCCTTCTCGAAACTAGTGGTTTTACTAACCATCAACACTTGATGCTCCTTCTTCATTTCTACCTTCGCGGTGTCAAACATCGCGAACAGCTCAGGGATCATTATTTCTATCCCTGGCATTTTATAGTTCATCATCAAGTTCTAGTAGCTTAGTGACAGTGACTTGGAGAACTATATCAATTACTATCTTATTTGGAAGATCAACTCCCACTTGATTCAAGCGATTGTAGCATCCAGACAATCTGAGCACATGCTCAACGATTGAGCTATTCTCTTTCATCTTGTAGGCAAAGAATCTTGTTGGAGATCTCATATCTCGCAACACGGGCACGAGCCTGAGATCCTAATTTTAGCTCCTAGAAACATCTCATATGTTCTGTGATGTTCTAAGCCGTAATGCATGATGCACTAAACTACCAAGTAGTCATCAGAACGTGCACTAGTAGAAAACAGACCTTTCGTCCCGAGCATTAGTCCCGATCTGGTCACGAGCCAGTACAAAAGAGGGTATTAGTCCCGGTTCGTGTCGGCCCAGCAGGGCGACCTTTAGTACCGGCTCGTGAGGGACCTTTAGTACCGGTTCGTGTCACGAGCCGGTACTAAAGGGGCATGGTAGGCTTTTGGCCAGACTTGGGCCCCGCATGCACCTCTAGTACCGGCTGGTGACACCAGCCGGTACTAAAGACTTCCACACAGCAGGTGTCAAATGTTTAGTCCCACCTCGCTAGTCGAGGTGAGACCGCACCTGTTTATAAGCCCCGATGCGCTTGACCTGTCGAGCTCCGCTCATAGTGAAAATAGATGTCCATAGACATGAAATTCCACCTAAATTCAGAATGTTAGTTAGGTGCCTAACTAACACTTTGAATTTGGGTTGAATTTCAGTGTAAGTGCATCTATTTTCACTTTTGCTATTTTTTATGTTATTTCTTTACTATTTTTCCTGCTATTTAATATTACTTCGTTTTAACATTATATTCAGTGAAATTATGATGTCATGCCAAGTTACAACCTTTTCAGAGTTCATTTGTACTTCTTTTCAAATTTAGGGTCATTTAGCTCAAAATAAATCATTAAATGCCTGAAAAATATCAAATGAAGTCAAAAAAGGTTGAAAATTGATGATGTGCCTTTGAATGGTGCATATTGAACACACAAAAAGTATGGAGTTAAAATAAGTTATTAAAAATGAAATCCCTTATTAATAGATGAGTTTTCGTCCGAAACCCTCATACTTCTTATGAGATTGTCCAATTTGTACACGAAGTGCATCCAGTTTTTGTCGTAACCCTCTCAACTCTCTAAAAGTTTCTATGTGGGTGAAATTATGATGTCATGCCAAGTTACAACCTTTTCAGAGTTCATTTGTACTGCTTTTCAAATTCAGGGTCATTTAGCTCAAATTAAACCATTAAATGCCTGAAAAATATCAAATGAAGTCAGAAAGGGTTGAAAATTGATGATGTGCCTTTGAATGGTGCATATTGAATACACAAAAAGTATGGAGTTAAAATAAGTTATTAAAAATGAAATCCCTTTGAAATAGATGAGTTTTCGTCCGAAACCCACATACTTCGAAAGAGATTGTCCAATTTGTACACAAAGTGGATCCAGTTTTTGCCGTAACCCTCTCAACTCTCTAGAAGCTTTCTTGCAGGGGGAGGACAACATCTAGAGCTATGCATCTATCATTTTCTTTCAGCTTCAGCACAAGCCTCTGGAACGACAACACCTTGGCCTACTTACAATCTACACAAGTAAAGGCTGGGATGCATTGCATCATTACGAGTGTGTCTACCCATCGTACAGCAATTTTTCTCAGATTCGAAAATCAAGCCGTTGTTTTCCCTCACTGCAAAAATATCAAGCATCAATTTGTACTGTGGCTGTGAATTAGGCTTGTAGTTTCATCGATTCAGTCTAACTAATAAGCACTTGTTAGTTTACTTGTTGCTTGAGTTCATCAACACATACTCTCTTACGCACTACTCGATCAGTGGATGTGCGTAATTGATGATGATATTCATGGGGTCATGCCTCGTGTGGCCAGGATGGAGTCATCCATGCATTCTTGTTCGATCAGACAAAACACACACTCAATGATTAGCAATTACTATATTGTACTTGTTTTTTTTACATGCAAACCTAAACTTAGTTTCAGAATGGGCACTGAATTTCACGGGTATGACCTTGCACAGGCTAGTTATCAGACGATAGAAACCTCCTGCAACTTTTTGACAATTATTTTTAGAAACTATAACAGTGTGTAATTGTGACATTTATTTGCTTAGTTATGGTGGTCTGCCATCTTGTGGACTATTCACTCTTCATCCACCTTGTCTGTTATTAAACATATCAAAATTATATGTTTTTTTTCTTTTCCAATAGTTGTAAATGCAAGTTAAGAGTCAAGGACAAATCTTCTTTCTTTAGATGATCATAAGAAAAAGATCTCTTTGTATCGTCCCTCCATGTGCCCATATTACTAATATATGTTTCATGGCCCACTGTCATTTGTTGATATAGGTGCAACATGCATATGCAGCGTGTATGTTCATTCATTTATGTATGGGCCCTTTATGTATTACACTCACATGACTCGTTAAGATTACACTTCTAGATCACTTCATGTGAGGCCTATATATACCTCACAGGTTTGAGCTTCTTTCTGTGGAAATATTAGAATCATACTCCTATATGGTGAGTTGGGAAGACGAAGAGATAGTTTACGAGTAGTGAGAATAGGGACGTGGAGCAAACCTTGAGCTCTTTGTCCGCCTCTCCAGAATGAGTGATGGACATATGTCTCGGTGTTTGCCTCCTATTCCTATAGTTCTTAGGTTCTCCTTCCCTTCCTATATCATGGAAGTATTTCCATGATGAAAGCATAAGAGATGTGCTCGTCTAAAGTTTAGTTTATGAGGCTTTGAGAATAGCAGGGAAAAGGAAGCCATGAGTACCTCAGAATGGTGGGTGTGGGAACATGAAGGAAAGCCTAGACTTTCTTGGTCTCCAAATTGAGGACCCAAGTTGTTCTTGTGTTTTCCCGATGCCTCCCATGCCTATTGTTCTTAGGTATTCCTTCCTTTTCCTATTGGCTTGTAAAATTTGCTTAACAAATGTCCACACGTAGGCTTTTATGATGGGGATGTGAAGGCGAACCGGGAAGAGGAAGAAATGAACATCTAAGAGCATTGGGCATGGGTGCATGGAGGAAGGCCTAAACTTGTGTTTCCCTCTAGTAGGGTCCAACATTTGTTCCGGAACTTTACCGATGCCTCTCATGCCTATTGTTCTTAGGTTCTCCTTCCTCTTCCTCTGGATTTGCAAAACTTAAAGGGTCAAAAATAGACAATTATACATCTTCATGACTTGTGTTGTTTCTGGTTCTCGTTTCTGTTTTCTTTTTCTTTTTTGAGTAACATATTTTAGCTCATATTGTTTTGTTCATTCCATCATTTCTTATATTTATCATATTTCAGTTTTTATTTGGATGGCCTGGGCCTTTGTATACTTTGAATCATCTTGGTGCATTTCTTCGATAGAAAACAAGAAGCACCAACAGTCGTAGAAGAAAAGCTCCCACCATAAGCCGAGGACACAAAGACTGAGGCAGGGCACACACATCGAACAAGAAAAATGTAATCCAAATCCACGGGTTCGCCCACCGTTGCTTATTCATTTTGTATGGCTACCACCTAGGATTTACACTGGCCTCACAAACCAACACAAATCTTTTCTGCACACTTTGTCCTCAGTAGTGCGCACACGGGATTCTTACATTAAGCATTGTGTATCACTATGGAGTCGAATTTTGGACGTCCGGACGGGAGCGGCCCGCTGGAGATTGGGGGTGTCGCGATGCTAGGGTTAGGGCATGGGGCGTGGGCGACTATCGGGTAACGCTAATAGGCTATGTGGACGAGCCTCGATCGCACTTGTATCGGTCTATAGATGAATGGTGAGGACCATCTGGAGACGGAAACCACTGGATTTGAATGTTTGACTAAAACTAACAAAATTTTCAAACAACAACAATTATAATGCATGTACCTTCTTTCTATTCAACTTAGTTGGACCGTGTGAGCATTATATAGAAAATTGTTGTTTCTTCCGTCAGGCAGTTAGTATTGTACCAGAACTATTGGACTTATAAATGTTTTTATGGGCTAGAAACATTAGTAAATTCAATAGGTGTACGAGAATACACGAAAACTCCAAACGCCTTGAAAAGACGCAAGAATGCCTCAAAAAATGTTAAGAGGGCTTGTACCTTAATTACTGGATACGCGTTGTATGGAGATAATAATATGCAGTTTCGATGCTATTATCGTAAACATTATTGTGCTAGAGGAAAGTCAATTTGAGCCGGTCACTGACCTTGCCTGGCTTGGTTTTTTTCAGACACACATCACACCCACACTCACCACTACATAGAACACACACCATAATGGCGCTGTGGTGGATATCATGTTTTCCCAGGAAGGATTCGTCATCGACCAAACGTTCACTGGCATCGTCCGGGTTACGGGCTCCGATGAGGAAGAGTAGGGCATGGAAGATGGCGGGAGCTCGACTTCCGTGAGCCGTCTAGTGTCTCATGTCTTACTCTACCTCGCCGGTGACCGAACCGACATTATGAGGGGTGCAGCCGGCCGTCTGACATGAACATGGCGGAGCTGGACGAGCTCCGCTTGTATTAGGTTTACGTTGCATGTAATAATATGGATTTGATGTTTTTAATTTGAGGTGTTCAATTGTAAAATGAATTATTTGAGGCGTGACCTGTCAGCGTCCGTGGAGACGCCCGGGCACGTCCGCGGGCATTTGAGGGGTCGGATTTGCCAAGTCTTGCACGTGTATCTAGATCGCCAATTTGACTTATATAAAACAATTTTTTTAACATGAAAATTATATCAGTGGAAAAAAGAACATCAAAGTTTATAATGATATATTTTTTGTACTAGATGCCTCTTATTAAGTTGGTCAAATCGATAACCTAGGTATACGTGCAAGACTTGTAAACTGAGATAAAGAGATTAGTATGATATTGATGGTGCGCTAAACATGTTGAATGCTTATCACTGCAGCAACCTAGGTCGTTGGATGCATGCAGTTTGATGTCCAAGATTAGTTAATTTGCATCTTTGGATCTTTTAATGATGATTCAGATATAGATATAAATAAAGAGGTATTTATAATCTATAATATCTAAATAGTTCATCCCCACTAACCTATTTAACTAAGCAACTAAGCATGAAGCCTATCCACATTAGAATCCATTCTCCTATAGCCAAATCAGCACTAACCCTCCACTTGGCTAATCACTCCATGTCAGCACTAACTAAGCATGCAACCTATCAACGTCATGGCATTTTTTTCCTCCCTGCTTTTGCTGTACGTTCGCAACGCATTGATCATCCCGTTTCATCTTCCACCGTACCACCAATTTATTCCAAATAAATTTCACAAGGTAGTCGAGCGGCCGGCTGGATTGACAGTGCATAATTTCACAAGTTATGAATATCCAATATATTCTTAATTTTTTGGCACATCAGTCTATAGTATATTTCATATGGAACTGCATCTTAATGTTCAACACCGCTTATATATCAACATTCTATCAGAAAAGTGTCTACAATCCCGCAGCAACGTGCAGGAAAGATTCTCATAATTCTAGATGTTTCCAGCGGTACAAGAGTACAAATATCAGCATACTGGAGTACAAGTATTTGTGTCAATTGTTAATATATGATATCATCCGTGTATTTTCTGCAAACATCCACGGTGAGGCATGTGTTGGCCTATTGACTTTACCTCAATGTATATCCAATGTGCAAGTCATTTTGTTACTTCAATTTGGATCCTGACTTTCCTCAAATAAATTATAAAAAGTTCCCACAACAACGCACGAGGCATCATCTAGTGGAATAAGAATGTCAAGACGAACTCGGTGTAAAGCACGAGTTGTTAATGCCCACGCCCACGACATTCCAGCACCAAGGAAGTCAAGCAAATGAAAGAGAGATCCATTCTATTGAGAGATCTTGATCATGGTAGTTAAAAGAAAGAAACACAACACCGTCCACCTCGCTGAAACGAACTGCCTCGTCATGGCCACACCATATTAAATGCACATACATCCCACAGACACCTGAGCATAGAGGGGAAGCTAAAAGGGAAAATCTAATATGAGTAGAACTGTAGGGATATCAAAATAGAATGAGGCACTAACCAACCAACCATACAAGAGATGCCATCATCCGTGGCATACACAAGTCGAAACCACCCAGGGTCACGGGGCCAAAGCGCCGGGACACAGACACAAAGGCCAGAACCAGAGGAGACACCATAAGGAAATGCAAGAGCTTACTAGACCATCCAACCTTGTCAACACCACCGCACTCCCTACAACCATTATTCTCCCATCAACCGCAACACCACTCACCTAAGAACCCAGTTTTCTCCAAATGTTGACTCGCTCGAAAAAGTACTTGATGCGCATGGTGTCGGTGTCAAAACCGGCGGATCTCGGGTAGGGGGTCCCGAATTGTGAGACTAGAATTGACTGTAACAGGAGACGAAGGGGAAACGGATTTATCCAGGTTTGGGCCCTCCTATGGAGGTAATACCCTACGTCCTGCTTGATTGTATTGATGATATGGGGGGTTACAGAGTTGACCTACCTCAAGATCGAATAGCTAATCCTAGATGAGTTGCCCCCCTATACCCCTAAACCCTCCGGCTTATATAGACGCCAAGAGTGCTCTGGATTTACACATGGTCGGTTACATGCGAAGGAGATAAACATGCCTAACTACAACTAATAACTTGGAAAATATGTCAGGGCTTCTCATAACTTCCATCTGGTGTAGGTGGTCTTTGATCGTCCGATGCTCCCTTTGCGGCCCACACTGTCCGGCCCATAAACAACAGGTCGGCTATCCGAGGACCCCCTAATCCAGGACTCCCTTAGTAGCCCCCGGACTAGCCTTCAACGCCGATATATATCCGGTCAATCTCCACATATCGTCATCTTCGGCTTGCGAGGCGAGTCCTACATCCCTCCTTGTCCGGTAACCGACCACTCTTCGGTAAGATCCAAGGTGTCGCGGGTGCAGGTTCATTATAATAACTACGCGTGTTCCTTGATTTTCGCGCGTCGTGGGGAGGCGAGTGGTCAGTGATTTTTACAATCATACTCCTTTGTAATAGAGGCATGACTCATTTAATCAAACAAAATTGTGGCTCGGACCACATTCTCTTCCTCCTCATCGAAAGAAACTCCTAGCGGAAGCTCCACGCAAAACATGGCTAACGCCCCCAGCTCCTCCGCACGTCCCTACGGCTCATGCCCAGGGGACTGGAACAGCTTTTCCGTTACACTCCTGCTGCTCTGCAATCTGGAGACCTAGGGATATCTTCCTTCTTCAGATCTGGTGGCGACCCGGGTAGGCCTGCTTTCTTATGGCGACGAAATTTTCGACAAGTGTTTCCCCAATCCTAGCAAGGGGGAACGCGTATGCTTCGTCCCCTTCCTCCTCCAAGGCCTTGGGTTTTCAATCCATCCGTTCCTGAGGGGGTTGATGAAAGAGAGATCCATTCTATTGAGAGATCTTGATCATGGTAGTTAAAAGAAAGAAATACAACACCGTCCACCTCGCTAAAACGAACTGCCTCGTCATGGCCACACCATATTAAAATGCACATACATCCCACAGACACTTGAGCATAGAGGGGAAGCTAAAAGGGAAAATCTAATATGAGTAGAACAGTAGGGATATCAAAATAGAATGAGGCACTAACCAAACAACCATACAATAGATGCCATGATCCGTGGCATACGCAAGTCGAAACCACCCAGGGTCACGGGGCCAAAGCGCCGGGACACAGACACAAAGGCCAGAACCAGAGGAGACACCATAAGGAAATGCAAGAGCTCACTGGACCAGCCAACCTTGTCAACACCACCGCACTCCCTACAAACATTAGGCTACCTCCAATGCATTGGTGCTTAGATAAGGTGCTAAACACATTTAAAAGTTTAGCATCCAAAGCTCCCAATGCATAGGTGCTTAACTTGTTGTAGCTAAGCACATTCTATTTAATGATTTAGCTACTAAAGTTCTACATGCATTGATGGGCTTTCTTTCATTTAAGTATTTTGTCTAGGTTCACGCGCTTGGCACCGTTTCTTTCTGGGGTCACCACACCCATCTCTCTATTCTTAAATGCCATGCCACATCAGATTTTTCGCCTACGTGGCGGCCTTAGCACCTGTACAAGGTGGAGCATTGGGAGGGGCCTTATGCTCCCATCAACCGCAACGCCACTCATCTGAGAATCCAGTTTTCTCCAAATGTTGCCTCGCTCTAAGAAGTACTTGATGCGCATGGCGCCGCTGTTGTACAATCCAAAATGGATTATGAATTATTATTTTCTCGGGAACTAGGCGAGAGTGAGGAAATGACCTCAACCATACCTCCATGAAGAGAGCGAGACCCTTTGGTGTCGCCGCCATGGTGGGACCCAAGGCACGATAGACGTTGTTGTGTGACCTCCATGCCCTTCCTCTTCCCCCGGTGTCCATTGGCAGTAGCCGCCTCCCAAGATCATCGACCTACACTCCACGCGCATTGGCGCATCCTAAAGGCAGTGTGGGTTCTTTTTTAGAAGAAAAAGGCAGCGTTTTTTGTTAGAATCAAAAGGCAGCGTGAGTGTACACAGTGGTGGTTGTGGACCCAAATATGTCCTGGCCCGGGCCCTCTCAGTGCAGCCCAAGAGATATAGACATATGTATCGCGGACCAAACATTCGGCCCACTAGCGTAACCCATCGCGGTTCGTGAACTAGACACACACCTCGCGGGACGCTGCCGAGATGCGTGCCGCTCAACCTCGCCGCAGCTGTCGGAGAAAGTCGGGGAAGCAGGCGAGTGGCACGGCGGCGTCAACGCCGGCAAGGTCGTGCCAGGACCAACTGCTGTCCTAGGTCCAGTACTGCTTTCTCAATATTCCCCACTTGCTGAGATATTTCTTCTTGCTTGGATCCAATTGACTGTACGTTTGATTACAGTTTGGAGACTTCTGTGCACATCAGAGAATTATCATGTTGCAGTACACCAAAATCATCACGTATGGACAGCATCTCTTGGAGATCCGCATCGTCCCATCACCTTGATCTGAAGAAGAGACAGGGGATTTTACTACCGAAATTGTTTTTGGTAACCAGTCTCTCGTCCCAGACCCTGCCGCCTTCTCGATCCACGCCACCAAGCTGCACAAACCAGCGATGAATCTAGAATCTTACCACTAGAGAAGTATCATCTAGCAACCAATCCTCACTACCAGCCTGCAGCCGAACAAATCACCGCCTCCAACGCCGCCCTGGCTCCAATCACCGCCGTCGACGCCAATCGTACTCCCATACTTCTGTATCTACTCGATCTGGGCAATTCGGGAGGGACATGGGTGGGAATTGCTCTTTGCTTCACAAAAAAATTTATGGCCAAGGAAGAACTTGCCTCTGAATACCAATTTGTCAGGACCCTATTAGGATTCGACAAGATCAAAGGAATTGGCAGAGGATTCGAGCGGAAATTAGCTAGGGTTTCGGCCAAATCACGAGGGCCATCTTATCTCTATAGCATCTATAGGGTATATTCGTTCTGCCTTGAGGCTACAAGCAAATGATAAAAGCGATAGTACTCCAGCACACAGCCCGGCTGGTTATAAGCAGAATAACTGCGATAGCGTACATCGGACTGTGGCGACGAGGTTTAGCTGAAGGAGCCACCTTAGCCGTTGGATAACTGAAGCGGTATTTGCCCTGAATACTACATCACCTTAACTGAAGCTTGTGTCGACTGAATATCAGTCAAGCCTCACAGGTCGATCTCCTCGCCGTCATCGCGCAGGGCGTCGATTTCGCCCACCTATTCGCCGATGGAGAAGGACGACCTCCTCATCGAGATACTCCTGCGGCTCCCCGCGCGACCCTTCCTCCCTCCCCCGCGCCTCCTCTGTCGTCGCCGACCCCCAATTCTTCCGCCGCTTCTGCGCCCACCACCGGGAACCCCCCATCGTCGGCGTGTTCTTCGATTCCAGCTTCGTTCAACCCCCCCCTTCAGGTCGACTCTGGATCCGCCGGACCTCATCCCGCCCGATCTCTTCTCCCCGCGGCTCGATGGCATCCAAAGCGGCATCTGGTCCATCCCCAGCTGCCGCCACGGCCGCGTCCTCTTCACCAGCAGGGACCATACAGGCAGGGGCTGCCTGCAGATCCTTGTGTGGGATCCCCTCACCGGCGACCGCCGCTGCATAGGCAGTCCACCGCAGCTGGACGGTCACGACTGGAGCCTGTGTCGTGTGCAAGCGGATGTGCTCTGCGTTGCCGGCGACAAGGGCCACGTGCATGGCGCCTGCCATTCAAGCCCCTTCAAGGTAGTCTTGGCATGGGGCAGCGCCGGCGTCGCACGAGCTTGCGTCTACTCGTCGGAGATGGGAGCCTGGGGCGATCTCACCTCAATCATGGTTCCATATGATACGCGGTCTTCACCCGGCAGTCGAAGCGTCCTGCTTGGGAGTTCCCTGTACCGGTTTACGTTTGGCCCTCAGGTGGGTATCCTTGAGCCTAGCCGTGATCGAGGTGCCACCAGATGCCTACGCCAACCACGAGGGACTCTATTTGAGTACTCTGGGTGGCGCGCTGGGTTTCATCGTTGTGTCGGAATCCTACAGAGCTCAACTATGGGAGAGGATGACTGATTTTGACGGTGTTGTTGGGTGGATGCCGGGACGAACTATCCAGTTGCACAAGCTTCTCCCTCTGAAATCAGGGGAATGGATCAAAAGAGTAATGGTTATTGCTGGGGATGATAATGTGGCATTTCTGTCAACATCCAGGGGCATCTTCATGATCCATCTTGAGTCATTTCAATTTGAGGAGATCTTTAAAAGCAACCCTGATAATCGGCTGTCCACTATCTATCCATATCCATTCAAAAGTTTCTTTGCTGCTGCTGCTGTTGCAGGTAATAGCAGGCATTTACATGGCATTGTAACGAAATATAGTTATTTCTGATGGTTTTCTTTGGCAAGTGTTGGACTACCAATTAAATTCCATCATCTCAATTATGTTGTTTCGGTGCTTGATGAAGTGTTGTTGTTGTATTTGATATTATTATTCAGAACAAAAACATAACAGAACTTATTATTGCTCACTCACTTGCCTATTGTTGCTGTTTGAAACTTATCTTATGTGAACTCAGATTTGCGTGGGTATCCTGATCATTTTGGCATCTCCATGAAACAGAACAGTTGGAGATTAGCAAAAACGTGAACGGCTAATCTTATTTATTGGTAAAAAGTGCTGGATTGTGTAACTGAACAAATTAACATAATAACTGCATTCTGACTCAAAAGTCTAAAACTCCATATGGAAACTTGTGCAGCTCAAATTGGCAGCGATAACCATCTGAAGTTAGTATTATTTATGTCGTTGCTCTATCAGTGGCTGTCCATGCATACGTAGTTTACACACAACAGGTTTCCAGCATCCGCGCTAACCTACTCCTATAAGCAGTTGGTGGAACAAATAAGATCAGAAAAAAAGGTCCTATTGGGCTTACAGAACTGCTGATTTTTAACTATGTAACTTATTGCAAGTGAATGCACTGCAACATCTTGACCGAATGCTAAACTTACATGAGTGAGATTTTTTTTCAAAAGTACTACCTAATTTGTACCAAATTCGAAAAGCATGTGTTCAAATTAAAAATAAAATCAAAAATAGCACCCCGTCGGCCTCCTTGGGGCCGAAGAGGGGCCCGTCGGCCTCCGGGTGGCCGAAGAGGGGCCCGTCGGCCTCGTGGAGGCCGAAGAGTGTCAGGGGCATAAAATGTAATTAATACGGCCTCAAATGAAAAAGTTGTCAACATGAAAAATCTTTGCCTCGTCGAATCGGTTGATTTTGATATAAAATCGTCTTAATCCGAGGTCGTATGCAACCTGTAGAGCCAAAACAAGATTAGGGACGAAGAGTGTCAGGGGGCACAAAACGTAATTAAGATGGCCTCAAATAGAAAAGTTATCAACACGGAAAACTTCATCTCATCGAATCGGTTGATTTTGATACAAAATCGCCTTAATAAGAGGTTTATGCAACCTGTAGAGTCAAAACAAGATGAGGGGCAGAAGCTGCACAGTTACTTCGGACAGACCGAATGGATGTCAGAAAATTTGTCACGGGACACCCGGTGCATTCGGTGAGACCATCTAATTTTTTTTGTCACGGGACACCACCCAGATCACACAACGACATCATCTAAAAAAAGTCACACGCTGGTGGGCTCACCGCCGGCCCGCCTCCTTTGTCTGCATAAAGATAACGAATAAGCGATCACACGTACTACGAACACGGGACGTGATTTGGAACACACTGACTTGCCATTTTTTTCTTTTCTTCTTTGAGCACATTACAATTTAAGTCGCTCATATACATCAAGCATACAATCACCCCTATAAACAGACGCGTGTACGCTTTATTTCGATGAGCATTTTCGATAGACTGCACCGGAAGCAAATAATGCAAAAGTACTTATTTAGTAAAATAATAGTGTCTAAGAAGAGATATGCACAGAGGCCTTAGCCGGATACTAATATATATCATGGATTATGATACCGGCGACCTAGACATCATCGCCTAACGAAAAATAGCATCACCACCTTTTCCAGTGACTCATTTAGGGTACTCTCTCTATTCCTAAATATAACTCTTTTTAAAGATACATTACGGACTACATACAAATATATATATAGACATACTTTTGATGTGTAGATTCATTTATTTTGCTTCATATGTAGTTCATAGTGAAATATCTAGATAGACTTATATTTAGGAACAGAGGAAATACAAAGTAACTTTCGAAATCGTATATGCATTCGGCCAATAATTTAATGGACTTTTGGGACAGCAGAAGTGTGAGCTTTTAGAATATTCGAGAAAGCAACCACATCACAATGTTGAATTTAAAGATATTAGAATATTCACCCAATAACTCTGCAACTTCTGCGCCTCTATAGGTTGCATACGACCTCGTATTAAGACGAACCGATTCGACGAGGTGAAGTTTTTTTGTGTTGATAACTTTTTCATTTGAGGCCATCTTAATTACGTTTTGTGCCCCCTGACACTCTTCTGCCCCTGATCTTGTTTGGCTCTACAGGTTGCATACGACCTCGGATTAAGACGATTTGTATATCAAAATCAACCGATTCGACAAGACGAAGATTTTTTGTGTTAACAACTTTTCATTTTAGTCCATCTTAATTACGTTTGGTGTCCCTAACACTCTTCGGCCTCCACGAGGCCGACGGGCCCCTCTTCGTCCCCCCGGAGGCCGACAGGCCCCTTTTCGGGCCCCCGGAGGCCGAGGGGTCCCTCTTCGGCCCCCGAAGGCTGTCGGGGTGCTATTTTTGAAAAAAAAATTCAATTTGGGCATATGCTTTTCGAATTGAGCATCCCTCGAGGGGTTCTGGTTCTGGTGGCAGTGTCTTGAGTCTGAAATGTCGGGATAAGGTCATAGTCTCCTAGGTAGTTTGCTATCAGCCACCGGTGATCATCACCGGGACCTTGCTCCGTGGAAACAATGCACTTCTAGCTCAATGGACTTTATTGAAGTAGTAGTAATTTTTGCTATAAACTGTGCAAGATACAACAGTTTGGGACTTTCTTTTTGGGAAGTATTAATAATTGTTTCTCAGAAAGAATATTTTAATGTAGAAGATAAACTAGGCATTAAACATTGAAATCATGAACTACCTGTCACCTTGGTTGGTATAGGACATTGAAACTTTTTAAAGATTATTTAGGACAACCACCTTTAGGTTTGGAGCTACTGTGCTGTCTTTAAGAAATGTCGTAAATTAAATGGCGACTGTAAACAACTTTTTTCATCACCCTAGCGATCGCTGAAAGTCACACAATGCTTCTGTAAACCATTTCATTCTTCATGCAGGAGCGAGTGATCTTGACGGGCGGCGACAAGGTGAGGTGGAGCAGGTGGCACAACGCATCAATGAGAATACTGATATTCCTGTTATTTATACGCGCTTTATGGATTTCGGTTGTATCATTGATGTTATGAAGTTGTGCTCTCTCAAGCAGCTGACCAACGTTTGCTATCTCGTTGAACTGGGCTTTGGTGATATCACGGTTTATGGAAACTTTCTATGTGTTTTCTCATATGCTTCAAGAATTTGTAAGCAAGACCCCATGTACTGTTTTTGCCATTTTAACATAATAAATCAGGTGATTGAAAAGCCTTCTGTTTGAATATGCCATGGATAAACATGATTTTTCTTTCCAGCCCTATCATAGTAAAGCCATGGGTGGACGAAGCGTTCCTGATGCGTTCTTGTCTTGGTATTTCTTCATACATTGTTCAGACGCATTCTAAGTAATGTGTTATTTGTATAGGTTGCTCGAGCGAATAAAAACAGGAGTAGCTCTTCTGCTCTGAATTGCCTAGCCGACAGATTCAGGATGTTTGCTAAGTTGCACAGGAACTGCCGCTGTCAGCTGCTTCCCTGGACATCGCATGCATGTACCAGAATTCTATTATGCAGAGATGGGCGACATGGTGCTCAGGAAACAAATTGTTATGTCCTTACTTTGCTAGACTGATATCAGAAGAGGACCAGGGTGACATGGTGTTTCAGAAGGAAAGTTCAGGGTTTCTTTGGACTAGTTCTTTCTACTTGCTGAGACAGTTGCATACAGAAGCTTGTAACCTGCCTCATGCACAGCATCCTCACTGGCCCACCTGCCAGGCACGTGACACATAAATTAACTCACACTTCTCGGGCCCACTTGCCAGGTAGTTTCCCATGCCTCTCACCAGACCATCTTCCCCTGTTCCACTTCCTGTTGTCGTGGCCCGCACTGTAGCCGGTCATGAAATTGCTTGCCCTTTCGAGACGCAGCAGCTTGTCCCCAAGCTGCAGCCGCATTGCAGTGAGATGGATACACCTTGCGTTGCGTAGCATTGCATCATCTTCCCAGGTCGCGATTGCCTGAGGGCAGATTGCTACATTTTCCATGTTTTCATTCTCCACGGGTGTGTCGAGGATTTCTTCATGTTCCAAATCCTGTAACACCGATCGATGGATTCGGCAGAGAAGTATGCCTGGTGTAAACTTAAAATCTGGGATATGCACACGGAAGACTGGTTGCGCTAGGCTACCCTCTGAGAGGTGCTGCCGGACCAATCTTCTCCAAAATGGTATACGTCCAGGAAAAACTTAGGAAATGGTCACCTGACCACCGATGACTGGGCCCGCTGAAAACTCAGGAGGTTATCAGCAATGTGCTTCACGCGTGCCTGAGCCCGCGCCAATTTTTGCTTGACCATACTAGTGTGTTCATGGCGCCCCTGAAGAACTTCCTGGATATCAGTATTTCTGGTGGATGCAATAGCAGGAATCATTTATGTTTTAGCGAGTACAAATGACTATGCTTGTAGGATTCATTTGCTCTTTACTGGCTCATGCTCGTGCAATTGTGTTTGTTGATCCTGTTTACTTAGAGATTCAGTTTACAGTCAAGGGCAAGAAGAGAGCAGGAGATAAATATCTGACCACTAATTTGTTAAGCATATGGACATGATTTTGGCAATACTTTTGGTTGCAGGTAAGCTAGCACACTGGAGTTTCCATCCATGCCCAAATTATGGATGCGGGTGGCGACGTTGCCCTTCAAAGGACTGTTTGCCCTTTGGAACAAGATACTTGCTGTACATGCCTACACGAAGAGAAGTGTTCATTCAAAATCTGCTGATGCAGTCTTGGAACCCACCCGAGGAATCTGACGATGACACTTGGTTTTAACGGTAACAACATTTCTCATCTAATCGATTAAAATCGAAGCTCACAAGTCCAATTTATGTATTCCGCTACATGATGTTAGTGAATCTTTGTACAGTATAAATTCTTCCATCTCAATATCATTTTCAATTCTGTTTCGCACAGTCATACACGGTCAATCAGGCCAGCGTGAATATGTGTGAAATATGTGTAAGCGTCTCAACTCCCAATCTGGGAGCCCGCATCCATATATATTGATATGTCGTGAGGATTCACGTGAGGTACAAGTCACGGTGGTTAAACCTACCAAGAGATATGCGTGAGAGATACAGGGGATAGAGAGAAGAAGAGATAGAAGTTTAAACAACCTTCTAACTAACCCCTATATAGATATATCACGTTTAACACCCTCCCATAATCAGAACTTTGCCAAGTTTAGATTACGTTTAAATTCCTCAAAAGGCCTTGTAGATAATGCTTTCGTGAAGCCATCTGCAACTTGATCTCTTAAAGGCACAAAACGAATCTCCATTTCTTTGTTGGCAACTCTTTCTCGAACAAAATGGTAGTCTATCTCAATATGCTTAGTCCGTGCATGAAAAACAGGATTAGCAGCCAAATATGTAGCATCAAGGTTATCACACCAAAGACATGGGTTGGAGTGCTTCTTATTTCGAGTTCCTTCAGAATAGCCTTCACCCAAATGATTTCTGCGTTGCATTTGCCAATGCCTTGTACTCTGCCTATGTACTAGACCTGGAGACTGTAGCATGTTTCTTTGCACACCATGAGATCAAGTTGGGTCCAATAAATACTGCAAAACCACCTGTTGATCGTCTATCATCCACACATCCTGCCCAATCAGAATCAAAGAATGCACTAACACGGGTTGATGATGACTTGCTGAAACTAAGGCCAACATTCAAAGTATTTTTCACGTATCTTAATATGTGTTTCGTAGCTGTCCAGTGAGGTGTGGTGGGTGCATGACGAAACTGACAGACTTTGTTAACAGCAAAAGAAATATCAGGCCTAGTGAGTGTCAAGTACTGAAGTGCACCCACCACACTCCTGTAGTTGGTGCCATCCTCTTGTCTCAAGAGTTCACCTTCTGCAAGAGACAAATTTTCAGTACTGGATAGTGGTGTTGATGACGGTTTACAGCCCTGCATGCCAACATTCTTCAAAAGATCAGTTGCATATTTTTCCTGTGAAAGATGAAGGCCTCCTTTTGGATTCTTCTTAACCTCAATACCAAGAAAGAAATGCAAATCTCCTAAATCTTTGAGAGCAAATTTTGAATTCAAATCTTTTAGTAAAGTTGTAACTGCATCATTTGATGAGCTAGTGACAATGATGTCATCAACATAGATAAGCACAAATATGGAGGTGTTTGACTTATTGTAGATAAACAATGACGTGTCAGATTTGGAAGGAAAAAACAAAGTGCTTGCAACTTAGAACTCAGACGAGAATACCATGCCCTAGGAGCTTGCTTCAGCCCATAGAGGGATTTATCAAGCCTGCAGACATGAAAAGGTTTGTTTTTATCTTCAAACCCAGGAGGTTGTTTCATATATACTTTCTCTTCCAAAACACCATGAAGAAACGCATTCTACACATCTAGCTGTCGCAGACTCCATCCTTTGGACACAGCAATAGAAAGAACAAGACAAATAGTGGTAGCTTTGACAAAAGGAGTTAATGTATCTTCATAGTCTACGCCATACCTCTATTTAAATCCCTTAGCAACAAGCCTGGCTTTGTACCGCTCTATCGTGCCATCTGATTTTCTCTTTATTCTGAACACCCACTTACAGTCAATCAGATTGTTACCTTGATGTGATGGGACCAAATGTCAGGTCTTGTTTTTCTCGAGTGCATGGAACTCCTCTTCCATAGCAGTTTTCCATTAGGGATCAGCGAGTGCCTCATGAAACGTGTGTGGTTCTCCTGTAGAACAAGTAAGTGTTGGGGAACGTTGCATGGGAAACAAAAAATTTCCTACGCACACGCAAGATCTATCCATGGTGATGAGCATCTACGAGAGGGAGAGTGGATCTACATACCCTTGTAGATCGCTAAGCGGGAAGCGTTAAGAAACGCGGTTGGTGTAGTCGAACGTCTTCGCGATCCAAATCGCCGAGCGTCCCGCGATCACATCACGATGCGTCCCGCGATCCAATCACGATCCGTCCCGCGAACTCATCGCGATCCGTCCCGCGATCTTGATCACGGTCCTTCCGATCTAGCGCCAAACGGACGGCACATCCGCGTTCGGCACGTACAGCTTGATGACGATCTCCGCCTTCTTGATCCAGCAAGAGGGAGCGGAGAGGTATATGAGTTCTTCGGCAGCGCGATGACGTTACGGCGATCGTGGTGGAGCTATTCCAGCAGGGCTTCGCCTAAGCACCGCTGAAAACCGATCTAGAGGAGAAACTGCGATCTAGAGGAGAGGTAGCATGTGGCTATTAGGGTTAGCTTTTCCCTCTAAATCCTCTAGTATATATAGGAGGGAGGGAGGGGAGGAGGCAGCCTGAAACCCTCAAGATCTGGCCGAAATTGGAGGTGGAGGAGTCCTACTCCAATCCTATTAGGATTAGGACTCCTTCCTTATTTAGACTTTTTGCCTTTTTCCACCTTTTTCTCCTTGGGCTTTTCTTCCCAGCCGCATGGGCCCTTTGTAGGACTTCAACCAGCCCACTAATGGCTGGTATTTATCCTCCCACAGCCCATGTAGCCTCTTGGGTCGAAATACCCCTCCCGATGGTCCCCCGGTACACTACCAATGAGCCCGAAACTTTTCCGACAACCAAAATAGGACTTCCTATATATATCAATCTTTACCTCCGGACCATTCCGGAGCTCCTCGTGACGTCCGGGATCTCATCCGGGACTCCGAACAACCTTCGGTCACCACCATACATAACTCTATACTACCGAAACATCACCGAACCTTAAGTGTGCAGACCCTGCGGGTTCGAGAACTATGTAGACATGACCGAGACACCTCTACGGTCAATAACCAGTAGCGGGACCTGGATGCCCATATTGGTTCCTACATATTCTACGAAGATCTTTATCTGTCGAACCTCTATGTCAAGGATTCGGTTAATCTCGTATGATGTTCCCTTTGTTCTTCGGTATGTTACTTGCCCGAGATTCGATCATCGGTATCTCTATACCTAGTTCAATCTCGTTACGGCAAGTCTCTTTACTCGTTCCGTAATACAAGATCCCTGACTAACACTTAGTCACATTTCTTGCAAGGCTTATTGTGATGTTGTATTACCGAGTGGGCCCTGAGATACCTCTCCGTCACACGGAGTAACAAATCCCAGTCTTGATCCATGCCAACCCAACAGACACCCTCAGAGATACCTGTAAGCACCTTTGTATCACCCAGTTACGTTGCGACGTTTGATACACACAAGGTACTCCTCCGATGTCAGTGAGTTGCATGATCTCATGGTCATAGGAACACATACTTGACATGCAGAAACAATAGCAATAAACTGACACGATCATATGCTACGTTTAGTTTGGGTCTTGTCCATCATATCATTCTCCTAATGATGTGATCCCGTTACCAAAATGACATCTCATGTCCATGACTAGGAAACCATAGCCATCGTTGATCAACGAGCTAGTCTATTAGAGGCATGCTAGGGACATGGTGTTGCCTATGTATCCAGACATGTATCTGAGTTTTCCGATCAACACAATTATACATGGATAATAAACGATTATTATGAACCAGGAAATATGATAATACTAATTTATTGTTGCCTCTAGGGCATATTTCCAACAGTCTCCCACTTGCACTAGAGTTAATAATCTAGTTCACATCACCATGTGATTCGCATTGTTATGAATCTAACACCCAATGAGTTCCGGGATCGATCATGCTTTGCATGTGAGAGAAGTCTTATAGTCAACGGGTCTGCGATATTTAGATCTGTGTGTACTTTGCAAATCTCTATCTTAAACCGTTAACACTGCTACCACAGTCTAGTTGGTATTATTCCAAAATGGCTGCTGCACTATACGTATACAGATTGGTACTACGAGTCATCCGGATTGGTGTTAAAGCTTGCATCGACGTAACTCTTTACGACGAACTCTTTATCACCTTCATAATCGATAAACATCTCCTTAGTCTTTTAGTTACTAAGGATAATCTTGACTGTTGTCCAGTGATCCACTCCTGGATCACTCTTGTACCCCTTGGCGGACTCATGACAAGCACACAGAGGTGCGGTACACAGCATGGCATAATTAGAGCCTATGGCTAGGCATATGGGACGATGTTCTTCATTTCTTTTCTTCTGCCGTTGTCGAGCTTTGAGTCTCACTCAACTTCACACCTTACAAATCAGGCGAGAACTCTTTCTCTGACTGATCCATTTTGAACTCTTTCAAAATCTTGTCAAGGTATGTACTCCTTGAAAGTCTCATCAAGCATCTTGATCTATCTCTATAGATCTTGATGCTCAACAATTAGGTAGCTTTATCCAGGTCTTCCTTTGAAAAACACTTTCAAACAACCGTTTTACGCCTTCTAGAAATTCTACATTATTTCCGATCAACAATATGTCATCCACATATGCTTATCAGAAACTCTATAGTGCTCCCACTCACTTTATTGCAAATACAAGTTTCTCGTAAACTTTGTATAGACTCAAAACATTGATCACCTCATCAAAATGTATATTCCAACTCCGAGATGCTTGCTTCAGTCCATAGAAGGATCACTGAAGCTTGCTCACCTTTTAGCATCCTTAGGACTGACAAAACCTTCTGGTTGTATCACATACAACCTTTCCTCAAGTAAACCGTTAAGGAAACGATGTTTTGACATCCATCTGGCAATTTTCATAATTAAAAAATGCAGCAACTGCTAACGTAATTCCAACAGACTTTAGCATCGCTATGAGTGAGAAAGTCTCATCGCAGTCAACTCCTTGAACTTGTCACAAACATCTTTGCAACAAGTCGAGCTTTACAAATGGTGACATTTACCATCAGCGTCTATCTTCATTTTAAAGATCCATTTGTACTCAACGACCTGCCGTCCAACGAGCAAGTCTACCAAAGTCTATACTTGGTTTTCATACATGGATCCTTTCTCGGATTTCATGGCCTCTAACCATTGTCGGAATCCGGACCCATCATCGCTTCTCCATAGCTCGTAGGTTCATCGTTGTCCAACAACATGACCTCCAAGATAGCGTTGTCGTACCACTCATGAGCATACGCATCCTTGTCGACCTACGAGATATGATAGTAACTTGATCCGAAGCTTCATGATCAGCATCATTAACTTCCTCTTCAACTAACGTAGGCTTCACAGAAACATCTTCTCTCCTGCGCTGCGCTACTATCTTGTTGAACAAAGGTTCAACAACCTCATCAAGTTCTATCTCCTCCCACTCAATTATTTCAAGAGAAACTTTTTCTCGAGAAACGACCGTTTTTAGTAACAAAACACTTTGCACTTGGATCTAGATAGAAGGTATACCCAATTGTTATTAGGGTATTCTATGAAGATGCATTTGTCCTTTTGGGTTCGAGCTTATTAGGTGAAAACATTTTCCACACAAGCGTTGCAGCCCCAACATTAAGAAATGACAGCTTAGGTTTCTATCAAACCATAATTCACACGGTGTCATCTCAACGGATTTAGATGGTGCCCTATTTAAAGTGAATGTAGTTGTCTCTAATACATAACCCCAAAATTATAATAGTAAAACGATAAGAGACATCATAGCACACACCATATCCAATAGAGCATGACTATGACATTCAGACACACCATCACACTATGGTGTTCCAGGTGGCGTGAGTTGTAAAACAACTTTCACATTGTCAATGTTGTATGCCAAACTCGTAACTCAGATATTCACCTTCAAATCATACATCATATCACAGACATTTTTCATCTTCTTGTCACGATGATCTTAAACTTCACTCTGAATTTGCTTGAACTTTTCAAGCGATTCAGACTTGTGTTTCATTAAGTAAATATACACTATATCTACTCAAATCATCAGTGAAGGTAAGAAAATAATGATATCCCTACACGCTACAAGACTCATTGGATTGCATACATCAATATGTATCATTTCCAATAAATCACTTGCCCGCTCCATCCATCTGGAAAACGGGGTCCTTAGTCATCTTGCCCAAATGGCATGGTTCGCATGTCTCACCGATTCGAAATCGAATGAGTCCAAAGATCCATCGACATGGAGTTTCTTCTGTCGTCTTTTACCAATATGACATTTAGCGGCAGTGCCACAAGTATGTGGTATTATCATTATTAACTTTGTATCTTTTGGCATCAATGTTATGAACATGTGTATTACTACGATCAAGATTTCAACAAACCATTCTTACTGGGTGCATGACCATTGAAGGTATTATTCATGTAAACAGAATAATCATTATTCTCTAATTTAAATGAATAACCGTGTTGCAATAAACACGATCTAATCATGTTCATGCTCAACGCAAAACACCAAATAACATTTATTTAGGTTTGTCACAAATCCCGAAGGTAGAGAGAGTGTGCGATGTTGATCACATCAACCTTGGAAACATTTCCAACACACATCGTCACCTTACCCTTAGCTAGTTCTCCGTTTATTCCGTAGCTTTTATTTCGAGTTACTAACATTTAGCAACCGAACCGGTATCCAATACCCAAGTGCTACTAGGAGTACTAGCAAGGTACACATCAATAACACGTATATCAAATATACTTCTTTCGATGTTGCCAGCCTTCTTATCTACCAAGTATCTAGGGTTGTTCCGCTTCTGTGACCGCTCACCTCATAATAGAAGCACTTAGTCTCGGGTTTGGGTTTAACTTTGGGTTTCTTCACTGGAGCAGCAACTATCTTGCCATCCATGAAGTTTCCCTCCTTGCCCTTGCCCTTCTCGAAACTAGTGGTTTTACTAACCATCAACACTTGATGCTCCTTCTTCATTTCTACCTTCGCGGTGTCAAACATCGCGAACAGCTCAGGGATCATTATTTCTATCCCTGGCATTTTATAGTTCATCATCAAGTTCTAGTAGCTTAGTGACAGTGACTTGGAGAACTATATCAATTACTATCTTATTTGGAAGATCAACTCCCACTTGATTCAAGCGATTGTAGCATCCAGACAATCTGAGCACATGCTCAACGATTGAGCTATTCTCTTTCATCTTGTAGGCAAAGAATCTTGTTGGAGATCTCATATCTCGCAACACGGCACGAGCCTGAGATCCTAATTTTAGCTCCTAGAAACATCTCATATGTTCTGTGATGTTCTAAGCCGTAATGCATGATGCACTAAACTACCAAGTAGTCATCAGAACGTGCACTAGTAGAAAAGACCTTTCGTCCCGAGCATTAGTCCCGATCTGGTCACGAGCCAGTACAAAAGAGGGTATTAGTCCCGGTTCGTGTCGGCCCAGCAGGGCGACCTTTAGTACCGGCTCGTGAGGGACCTTTAGTACCGGTTCGTGTCACGAGCCGGTACTAAAGGGGCATGGTAGGCTTTTGGCCAGACTTGGGCCCCGCATGCACCTCTAGTACCGGCTGGTGACACCAGCCGGTACTAAAGACTTCCACACAGCAGGTGTCAAATGTTTAGTCCCACCTCGCTAGTCGAGGTGAGACCGCACCTGTTTATAAGCCCCGATGCGCTTGACCTGTCGAGCTCCGCTCATAGTGAAAATAGATGTCCATAGACATGAAATTCCACCTAAATTCAGAATGTTAGTTAGGTGCCTAACTAACACTTTGAATTTGGGTTGAATTTCAGTGTAAGTGCATCTATTTTCACTTTTGCTATTTTTTATGTTTTTTTTACTATTTTTCCTGCTATTTAATATATTACTTCGTTTTAACATTATATTCAGTGAAATTATGATGTCATGCCAAGTTACAACCTTTTCAGAGTTCATTTGTACTTCTTTTCAAATTTAGGGTCATTTAGCTCAAAATAAATCATTAAATGCCTGAAAAATATCAAATGAAGTCAAAAAAGGTTGAAAATTGATGATGTGCCTTTGAATGGTGCATATTGAACACACAAAAAGTATGGAGTTAAAATAAGTTATTAAAAATGAAATCCCTTATTAATAGATGAGTTTTCGTCCGAAACCCTCATACTTCTTATGAGATTGTCCAATTTGTACACGAAGTGCATCCAGTTTTTGTCGTAACCCTCTCAACTCTCTAAAAGTTTCTATGTGGGTGAAATTATGATGTCATGCCAAGTTACAACCTTTTCAGAGTTTCATTTGTACTGCTTTTCAAATTCAGGGTCATTTAGCTCAAATTAAACCATTAAATGCCTGAAAAATATCAAATGAAGTCAGAAAGGGTTGAAAATTGATGATGTGCCTTTGAATGGTGCATATTGAATACACAAAAGTATGGAGTTAAAATAAGTTATTAAAAATGAAATCCCTTTGAAATAGATGAGTTTTCGTCCGAAACCCACATACTTCGAAAGAGATTGTCCAATTTGTACACAAAGTGGATCCAGTTTTTGCCGTAACCCTCTCAACTCTCTAGAAAGCTTTCTTGCAGGGGAGGACAACATCTAGAGCTATGCATCTATCATTTTCTTTCAGCTTCAGCAACAGCCTCTGGAACGACAACACCTTGGCCTACTTACAATCTACACAAGTAAAGGCTGGGATGCATTGCATCATTACGAGTGTGTCTACCCATCGTACAGCAATTTTTCTCAGATTCGAAAATCAAGCCGTTGTTTTCCCTCACTGCAAAAATATCAAGCATCAATTTGTACTGTGGCTGTGAATTAGGCTTGTAGTTTCATCGATTCAGTCTAACTAATAAGCACTTGTTAGTTTACTTGTTGCTTGAGTTCATCAACACATACTCTCTTACGCACTACTCGATCAGTGGATGTGCGTAATTGATGATGATATTCATGGGGTCATGCCTCGTGTGGCCAGGATGGAGTCATCCATGCATTCTTGTTCGATCAGACAAAACACACACTCAATGATTAGCAATTACTATATTGTACTTGTTTTTTTTACATGCAAACCTAAACTTAGTTCAGAATGGGCACTGAATTTCACGGGTATGACCTTGCACAGGCTAGTTATCAGACGATAGAAACCTCCTGCAACTTTTTGACAATTATTTTTAGAAACTATAACAGTGTGTAATTGTGACATTTATTTGCTTAGTTATGGTGGTCTGCCATCTTGTGGACTATTCACTCTTCATCCACCTTGTCTGTTATTAAACATATCAAAATTATATGTTTTTTTTTTCTTTTCCAATAGTTGTAAATGCAAGTTAAGAGTCAAGGACAAATCTTCTTTCTTTAGATGATCATAAGAAAAGATCTCTTTGTATCGTCCCTCCATGTGCCCATATTACTAATATATGTTTCATGGCCCACTGTCATTTGTTGATATAGGTGCAACATGCATATGCAGCGTGTATGTTCATTCATTTATGTATGGGCCCTTTATGTATTACACTCACATGACTCGTTAAGATTACACTTCTAGATCACTTCATGTGAGGCCTATATATACCTCACAGGTTTGAGCTTCTTTCTGTGGAAATATTAGAATCATACTCCTATATGGTGAGTTGGGAAGACGAAGAGATAGTTTACGAGTAGTGAGAATAGGGACGTGGAGCAAACCTTGAGCTCTTTGTCCGCCTCTCCAGAATGAGTGATGGACATATGTCTCGGTGTTTGCCTCCTATTCCTATAGTTCTTAGGTTCTCCTTCCCTTCCTATATCATGGAAGTATTTCCATGATGAAAGCATAAGAGATGTGCTCGTCTAAGTTTAGTTTATGAGGCTTTGAGAATAGCAGGGAAAAGGAAGCCATGAGTACCTCAGAATGGTGGGTGTGGGAACATGAAGGAAAGCCTAGACTTTCTTGGTCTCCAAATTGAGGACCCAAGTTGTTCTTGTGTTTTCCCGATGCCTCCCATGCCTATTGTTCTTAGGTATTCCTTCCTTTTCCTATTGGCTTGTAAAATTTGCTTAACAAATGTCCACACGTAGGCTTTTATGATGGGGATGTGAAGGCGAACCGGAAGAGGAAGAAATGAACATCTAAGAGCATTGGGCATGGGTGCATGGAGGAAGGCCTAAACTTGTGTTTCCCTCTAGTAGGGTCCAACATTTGTTCCGGAACTTTACCGATGCTCTCATGCCTATTGTTCTTAGGTTCTCCTTCCTCTTCCTCTGGATTTGCAAAACTTAAAGGGTCAAAATAGACAATTATACATCTTCATGACTTGTGTTTTTCTGGTTCTGTTCTGTTTCTGTTTTCTTTTTCTTTTTTGAGTAACATATTTTAGCTCATATTGTTTTGTTCATTCCATCATTTCTTATATTTATCATATTTCAGTTTTTATTTGGATGGCCTGGGCCTTTGTATACTTTGAATCATCTTGGTGCATTTCTTCGATAGAAAACAAGAAGCCACCAACAGTCGTAGAAGAAAAGCTCCCACCATAAGCCGAGGACACAAAGACTGAGGCAGGGCACACACATCGAACAAGAAAAATGTAATCCAAATCCACGGGTTCGCCCACCGTTGCTTATTCATTTTGTATGGCTACCACCTAGGATTTACACTGGCCTCACAAACCAACACAAATCTTTTCTGCACACTTTGTCCTCAGTAGTGCGCACACGGGATTCTTACATTAAGCATTGTGTATCACTATGGAGTCGAATTTTGGACGTCCGGACGGGAGCGGCCCGCTGGAGATTGGGGTGTCGCGATGCTAGGGTTAGGGCATGGGGCGTGGGCGACTATCGGGTAACGCTAATAGGCTATGTGGACGAGCCTCGATCGCACTTGTATCGGTCTATAGATGAATGGTGAGGACCATCTGGAGACGGAAACCACTGGATTTGAATGTTTGACTAAAACTAACAAAATTTTCAAACAACAACAATTATAATGCATGTACCTTCTTTCTATTCAACTTAGTTGGACCGTGTGAGCATTATATAGAAAATTGTTGTTTCTTCCCGTCAGGCAGTTAGTATTGTACCAGAACTATTGGACTTATAAATGTTTTTATGGGCTAGAAACATTAGTAAAATTCAATAGGTGTACGAGAATACACGAAACTCCAAACGCCTTGAAAAGACACGCAAGATGCCTCAAAAAATGTTAAGAGGGCTTGTACCCGGATTAACCTTAATTACTGGATACGCGTTGTATGGAGATAATAATATGCAGTTTCGATGCTATTATATGTCGTAACATATTGTGCTAGAGCTAAGAGTGAATCAAATTTGAGCCGGCCCGGTCACTGACCTTGCCTGGCTTGGTTTTTTTCAGACACACATCACACCCCACACTCACCACTACATAGACACACACCATAATGGCGCTGTGGTGGATATCATGTTTTCCCAGGAAGGATTCGTCATCGACCAAACGTTCACTGGCAATCGTCCGGGTTACGGGCTCCGATGAGGAAGAGTAGGGCATGGAAGATGGCGGGAGCTCGACTTCCGTGAGCCGTCTAGTGTCTCATGTCTTACTCTACCTCGCCGGTGACCGAACCGACATTATGAGGGGTGCAGCCGGCCGTCTGACATGAACATGGCGGAGCTGGACGAGCTCCGCTTGTATTAGGTGTTGCATGTATGTAATAATATGGATTTGATGTTTTTAATTTGAGGTGTTCAATTGTAAAATGAATTATTTGAGGCGTGACCTGTCAGCGTCCGTGGAGACGCCCGGGCACGTCCGCGGGCATTTGAGGGGTCGGATTTGCCAAGTCTTGCACGTGTATCTAGATCGCCAATTTGACTATATAAAACAATTTTTTTAACATGAAAATTATATCAGTGGAAAAAAGAACATCAAAGTTTATAATGATTATTTTTTGTACTAGATGCCTCTTATTAAGTTGGTCAAATCGATAACCTAGGTATACGTGCAAGACTTGTAAACTGAGATAAAGAGATTAGTATGATATTGATGGTGCGCTAAACATGTTGAATGCTTATCACTGCAGCACCTAGGTCGTTGGATGCATGCAGTTTGATGTCCAAGATTAGTTAATTTGCATCTTTGGATCTTTTAATGATGATTCAGATATAGATATAAATAAAGAGGTATTTATAATCTATAATATCTAAATAGTTCATCCCCACTAACCTATTTAACTAAGCAACTAAGCATGAAGCCTATCCACATTAGAATCCATTCTCCTATAGCCAAATCAGCACTAACCCTCCACTTGGCTAATCACTCCATGTCAGCACTAACTAAGCATGCAACCTATCAACGTCATGGCATTTTTTTCCTCCCTGCTTTTGCTGTACGTTCGCAACGCATTGATCATCCCGTTTCATCTTCCACCGTACCACCAATTTATTCCAAATAAATTTCACAAGGTAGTCGAGCGGCCGGCTGGATTGACAGTGCATAATTTCACAAGTTATGAATATCCAATATATTCTTAATTTTTTGGCACATCAGTCTATAGTATATTTCATATGGAACTGCATCTTAATGTTCAACACCGCTTATATATCAACATTCTATCAGAAAAGTGTCTACAATCCCGCAGCAACGTGCAGGAAAGATTCTCATAATTCTAGATGTTTCCAGCGGTACAAGAGTACAAATATCAGCATACTGGAGTACAAGTATTTGTGTCAATTGTTAATATGATATCATCCGTGTATTTTCTGCAAACATCCACGGTGAGGCATGTGTTGGCCTATTGACTTTACCTCAATGTTATCCAATGTGCAAGTCATTTTGTTACTTCAATTTGGATCCTGACTTTCCTCAAATAAATTATAAAAAGTTCCCACAACAACGCACGAGGCATCATCTAGTGGAATAAGAATGTCAAGACGAACTCGGTGTAAAGCACGAGTTGTTAATGCCCACGCCCACGACATTCCAGCACCAAGGAAGTCAAGCAAATGAAAGAGAGATCCATTCTATTGAGAGATCTTGATCATGGTAGTTAAAAGAAAGAAACCACAACCGTCCACCTCGCTGAAACGAACTGCCTCGTCATGGCCACACCATATTAAATGCACATACATCCCACAGACACCTGAGCATAGAGGGGAAGCTAAAAGGGAAAATCTAATATGAGTAGAACTGTAGGGATATCAAAATAGAATGAGGCACTAACCAACCAACCATACAAGAGATGCCATCATCCGTGGCATACACAAGTCGAAACCACCCAGGGTCACGGGGCCAAAGCGCCGGGACACAGACACAAAGGCCAGAACCAGAGGAGACACCATAAGGAAATGCAAGAGCTTACTAGACCATCCAACCTTGTCAACACCACCGCACTCCCTACAACCATTATTCTCCCATCAACCGCAACACCACTCACCTAAAACCCAGTTTTCTCCAAATGTTGACTCGCTCGAAAAGTACTTGATGCGCATGGTGTCGGTGTCAAAACCGGCGGATCTCGGGTAGGGGGTCCCGAATTGTGAGACTAGAATTGACTGTAACAGGAGACGAAGGGGAAACGGATTTATCCAGGTTTGGGCCCTCCTATGGAGGTAATACCCTACGTCCTGCTTGATTGTATTGATGATATGGGGGGTTACAGAGTTGACCTACCTCAAGATCGAATAGCTAATCCTAGATGAGTTGCCCCCCTATACCCCTAAACCCTCCGGCTTATATAGACGCCAAGAGTGCTCTGGATTTACACATGGTCGGTTACATGCGAAGGAGATAAACATGCCTAACTACAACTAATAACTTGGAAAATATGTCAGGGCTTCTCATAACTTCCATCTGGTGTAGGTGGTCTTTGATCGTCCGATGCTCCCTTTGCGGCCCACACTGTCCGGCCCATAAACAACAGGTCGGCTATCCGAGGACCCCCTAATCCAGGACTCCCTTAGTAGCCCCCGGACTAGCCTTCAACGCCGATATAATCCGGTCAATCTCCACATATCGTCATCTTCGGCTTGCGAGGCGAGTCCTACATCCCTCCTTGTCCGGTAACCGACCACTCTTCGGTAAGATCCAAGGTGTCGCGGGTGCAGGTTCATTATAATAACTACGCGTGTTCCTTGATTTTCGCGCGTCGTGGGGAGGCGAGTGGTCAGTGATTTTTACAATCATACTCCTTTGTAATAGAGGCATGACTCATTTAATCAAACAAAATTGTGGCTCGGACCACATTCTCTTCCTCCTCATCGAAAGAAACTCCTAGCGGAAGCTCCACGCAAAACATGGCTAACGCCCCCAGCTCCTCCGCACGTCCCTACGGCTCATGCCCAGGGGACTGGAACAGCTTTTCCGTTACACTCCTGCTGCTCTGCAATCTGGAGACCTAGGGATATCTTCCTTCTTCAGATCTGGTGGCGACCCGGGTAGGCCTGCTTTCTTATGGCGACGAAATTTTCGACAAGTGTTTCCCCAATCCTAGCAAGGGGGAACGCGTATGCTTCGTCCCCTTCCTCCTCCAAGGCCTTGGGTTTTCAATCCATCCGTTCCTGAGGGGGTTGATGAAAGAGAGATCCATTCTATTGAGAGATCTTGATCATGGTAGTTAAAAGAAAGAAATACAACACCGTCCACCTCGCTAAAACGAACTGCCTCGTCATGGCCACACCATATTAAAATGCACATACATCCCACAGACACTTGAGCATAGAGGGGAAGCTAAAAGGGAAAATCTAATATGAGTAGAACAGTAGGGATATCAAAATAGAATGAGGCACTAACCAAACAACCATACAATAGATGCCATGATCCGTGGCATACGCAAGTCGAAACCACCCAGGGTCACGGGGCCAAAGCGCCGGGACACAGACACAAAGGCCAGAACCAGAGGAGACACCATAAGGAAATGCAAGAGCTCACTGGACCAGCCAACCTTGTCAACACCACCGCACTCCCTACAAACATTAGGCTACCTCCAATGCATTGGTGCTTAGATAAGGTGCTAAACACATTTAAAAGTTTAGCATCCAAAGCTCCCAATGCATAGGTGCTTAACTTGTTGTAGCTAAGCACATTCTATTTAATGATTTAGCTACTAAAGTTCTACATGCATTGATGGGCTTTCTTTCATTTAAGTATTTTGTCTAGGTTCACGCGCTTGGCACCGTTTCTTTCTGGGGTCACCACACCCATCTCTCTATTCTTAAATGCCATGCCACATCAGATTTTTCGCCTACGTGGCGGCCTTAGCACCTGTACAAGGTGGAGCATTGGGAGGGGCCTTATGCTCCCATCAACCGCAACGCCACTCATCTGAGAATCCAGTTTTCTCCAAATGTTGCCCTCGCTCTAAGAAGTACTTGATGCGCATGGCGCCGCTGTTGTACAATCCAAAATGGATTATGAATTATTATTTTCTCGGGAACTAGGCGAGAGTGAGGAAATGACCTCAACCATACCTCCATGAAGAGAGCGAGACCCTTTGGTGTCGCCGCCATGGTGGGACCCAAGGCACGATAGACGTTGTTGTGTGACCTCCATGCCCTTCCTCTTCCCCCGGTGTCCATTGGCAGTAGCCGCCTCCCAAGATCATCGACCTACACTCCACGCGCATTGGCGCATCCTAAAGGCAGTGTGGGTTCTTTTTTAGAAGAAAAAGGCAGCGTTTTTTGTTAGAATCAAAAGGCAGCGTGAGTGTACACAGTGGTGGTTGTGGACCCAAATATGTCCTGGCCCGGGCCCTCTCAGTGCAGCCCAAGAGATATAGACATATGTATCGCGGACCAAACATTCGGCCCACTAGCGTAACCCATCGCGGTTCGTGAACTAGACACACACCTCGCGGGACGCTGCCGAGATGCGTGCCGCTCAACCTCGCCGCAGCTGTCGGAGAAAGTCGGGGAAGCAGGCGAGTGGCACGGCGGCGTCAACGCCGGCAAGGTCGTGCCAGGACCAACTGCTGTCCTAGGTCCAGTACTGCTTTCTCAATATTCCCACTTGCTGAGATATTTCTTCTTGCTTGGATCCAATTGACTGTACGTTTGATTACAGTTTGGAGACTTCTGTGCACATCAGAGAATTATCATGTTGCAGTACACCAAAATCATCACGTATGGACAGCATCTCTTGGAGATCCGCATCGTCCCATCACCTTGATCTGAAGAAGAGACAGGGGATTTTACTACCGAAATGGTTTTTGGTAACCAGTCTCTCGTCCCAGACCCTGCCGCCTTCTCGATCCACGCCACCAAGCTGCACAAACCAGCGATGAATCTAGAATCTTACCACTAGAGAAGTATCATCTAGCAACCAATCCTCACTACCAGCCTGCAGCCGAACAAATCACCGCCTCCAACGCCGCCCTGGCTCCAATCACCGCCGTCGACGCCAATCGTACTCCCATACTTCTGTATCTACTCGATCTGGGCAATTCGGGAGGGACATGGGTGGGAATTGCTCTTTGCTTCACAAAAAAATTTATGGCCAAGGAAGAACTTGCCTCTGAATACCCAATTGTCAGGACCCTATTAGGATTCGACAAGATCAAAGGAATTGGCAGAGGATTCGAGCGGGAAATTAGCTAGGGTTTCGGCCAAATCACGAGGGCCATCTTATCTCTATAGCATTCTATAGGGTATATTCGTTCTGCCTTGAGGCTACAAGCAATGATAAAAGCGATAGTACTCCAGCACACAGCCCGGCTGGTTATAAGCAGAATAACTGCGATAGCGTACATCGGGACTGTGGCGACGAGGTTTAGCTGAAGGAGCCACCTTAGCCGTTGGATAACTGAAGCGGGTATTTGCCCTGAATACTACATCACCTAACTGAAGCTTGTGTCCGCCTGAATATCAGTCAAGCCTCACAGGTCGATCTCTCGCCGTAATCGCGCAGGGCGTCGATTTCGCCCACCTATTCGCCGATGGAGAAAGGACGACCTCCTCATCGAGATACTCCTGCGGCTCCCCGCGCGGACCTTCCTCCCTCCCCCCGCGCCTCCTCTGTCGTCGCCGACCCCCAATTCTTCCGCCGCTTCTGCGCCCACCACCGGGAACCCCCCCATCGTCGGCGTGTTCTTCGATTCCAGCTTCGTTCAACCCCCCCCTTCAGGTCGGACTCTGGATCCGCCGGACCTCATCCCGCCCGATCTCTTCTCCACGCGGCTCTGATGGCATCCAAAGCGGCATCTGGTCCATCCCCCAGCTGCCGCCACGGCCGCGTCCTCTTCACCAGCAGGGACCATACAGGCAGGGGCTGCCTGCAGTCCTTGTGTGGGATCCCCTCACCGGCGACCGCCGCTGCATAGGCAGTCCACCGCAGCTGGACGGTCACGACTGGAGCCTGTGTCGGTGCAAGCGGATGTGCTCTGCGTTGCCGGCGACAAAGGCCACGTGCATGGCGCCTGCATTCAAGCCCCTTCAAGGTAGTCTTGGCATGGGGCAGCCGCCGGCGTCGCACGAGCTTGCGTCTACTCGTCGGAGATGGGAGCCTGGGGCGATCTCACCTCAATCATGTTCCATATGATACGCGGTCTTCACCCGGCAGTCGAAGCGTCCTGCTTGGGAGTTCCCTGTACCGGTTTACTGTTTGGCCTCAGGTGGGTATCCTTGAGCCTAGCCGTGATCGAGGGTGCCACCAGATGCCTACGCCAACCACGAGGGACTCTATTTGAGTACTCTGGGTGCTGCGTGGGTTTCATCGTTGTGTCGGAATCCTACAGAGCTCAACTATGGGAGAGGATTGACTGATTTTGACGGTGTTGGTTGGGTGGATGCCGGACGAACTATCCAGTTGCACAAGCTTCTCCTCTCTGAAATCATGGGAATGGATCAAAAGAGTAATGGTTATTGCTGGGGGGATGATAATGTGGCATTTCGTCAACATCCAGGGGCATCTTCATGATCCCATCTTGAGTCATTTCAATTTGAGGAGATCTTTAAAAGCAACCTGATAATCGGCTGTCCACTATCTATCCATATCCATTCAAAAGTTTCTTTGCTGCTGCTGCTGTTGCAGGTAATAGCAGGCATTTACATGGCATTGTAACGAAAATATAGTTATTTCTGATGGTTTCTTTGGCAAGTGTTGACTACCAATTTAAATTCCATCATCTCAATTATTGTTGTTTCGGTGCTTGATGAAGTGTTGTTGTTGTATTTGATATTATATTCAGAACAAAACATAACAGAACTTATTATTGCTCACTCACTTGCCTATTGTTGCTGTTTGAAACTTATCTTATGTGAACTCAGATTTGCGTGGGTATCCTGATCATTTTGGCATCTCCATGAAACAGAAACAGTTGGAGATTAGCAAAAACGTGAACGGCTAATCTTATTTATTGGTAAAAAGTGCTGGATTGTGTAACTGAACAAATTAACATAATAACTGCATTCTGACTCAAAAGTCTAAAAACTCCATATGGAAACTTGTGCAGCTCAAATTGGCAGCGATAACCATCTGAAGTTAGTATTATTTATGTCGTTGCTCTATCAGTGGCTGTCCATGCATACGTAGTTACACACAACAGGTTTTCCAG
Source organism: Hordeum marinum (assembly GCA_022496015.1). NCBI lineage: Eukaryota > Viridiplantae > Streptophyta > Magnoliopsida > Poales > Poaceae > Hordeum > Hordeum marinum. The sequence continues at coordinate 43,453,515 of CM039678.1, forward strand.
CATCCGCGCTAACCTACTCCTATAAGCAGTTGGTGGAACAAATAGATCAGAAAAAAAGGTCCTATTGGGCTTACAGAAACTGCTGATTTTTAACTATGTAACTTATTGCAAGTGAATGCACTGCAACATCTTGACCGAATGCTAAACTTACATGAGTGAGATTTTTTTTCAAAAGTACTACCTAATTTGTACCAAATTCGAAAAGCATGTGTTCAAATTAAAAATAAAATCAAAAATAGCACCCCGTCGGCCTCCTTGGGGCCGAAGAGGGGCCCGTCGGCCTCCGGGTTGGCCGAAGAGGGGCCCGTCGGCCTCGTGGAGGCCGAAGAGTGTCAGGGGCATAAAATGTAATTAATACGGCCTCAAATGAAAAAGTTTGTCAACATGAAAAATCTTTGCCTCGTCGAATCGGTTGATTTTGATATAAAAATCGTCTTAATCCGAGGTCGTATGCAACCTGTAGAGCCAAAACAAGATTAGGGACAGAAGAGTGTCAGGGGGCACAAAACGTAATTAAAGATGGCCTCAAATAGAAAAGTTATCAACACGGAAAACTTCATCTCATCGAATCGGTTGATTTTGATACAAAAATCGCCTTAATAAGAGGTTTATGCAACCTGTAGAGTCAAAAACAAGATGAGGGGCAGAAGCTGCACAGTTACTTCGGACAGACCGAATGGATGTCAGAAAATTTGTCACGGGACACCCGGTGCATTCGGTGAGACCATCTAATTTTTTTTGTCACGGGACACCACCCAGATCACACAATCGACATCATCTAAAAAAAAAGTCACACGCTGGTGGGCTCACCGCCGGCCGCCTCCTTTGTCTGCATAAAGATAACGAAAATAAGCGATCACACGTACATACGAACACGGGACGTGATTTGGAACACACTGACTTGCCATTTTTTTCTTTTTCTTCTTTGAGCACATTACAATTTAAGTCGCTCATATACATCAAGCATACAATCACCCCCTATAAACAGACGCGTGTACGCTTTATTTCGATGAGCATTTTCGATAGACTGCCACCGGAAGCAAAATAATGCAAAAGTACTTATTTAGTAAAATAATAGTGTCTAAGAAGAGATATGCACAGAGGCATTAGCCGGATACTAAATATATATCATGGATTATGATACCGGCGACCTAGACATCATCGCCTAACGAAAATAGCATCACCACCTTTTCCAGTGACTCATTTAGGGTACTCTCTCTATTCCTAAATATAACTCTTTTAAAGATACATTACGGACTACATACAAATATATATATATAGACATCCTTTTGATGTGTAGATTCATTTATTTTGCTTCATATGTAGTTCATAGTGAAATATCTAGATAGACTTATATTTAGGAACAGATGGAAATACAAAGTAACTTTCGAAATCGTATATGCATTCGGCCAATAATTTAATGGACTTTTGGGACAGCAAGCAGTGTGAGCTGTTAGAATATTCGAGAAGAAAGCAACCACATCAACAATGTTGAATTTAAAGATATTAGAATATTCACCCAATAACTCTGCAACTTCTGCGCCTCTATAGGTTGCATACGACCTCGTATTAAGACGAACCGATTCGACGAGGTGAAGTTTTTTTGTGTTGATAACTTTTTCATTTGAGGCCATCTTAATTACGTTTGTGCCCCCTGACACTCTTCTGCCCCTGATCTTGTTTGGCTCTACAGGTTGCATACGACCTCGGATTAAGACGATTTGTATATCAAAATCAACCGATTCGACAAGACGAAGATTTTTTGTGTTAACAACTTTTTCATTTTAGTCCATCTTAATTACGTTTTGTGTCCCTAACACTCTTCGGCCTCCACGAGGCCGACGGGCCCCTCTTCGTCCCCCCGGAGGCCGACAGGCCCCTTTTCGGGCCCCCGGAGGCCGAGGGGTCCTCTTCGGCCCCGAAGGCTGTCGGGGTGCTATTTTTGAAAAAAAAATTCAATTTGGGCATATGCTTTTCGAATTGAGCATCCCTCGAGGGGTTCTGGTTCTGGGTGGCAGTGTCTTGAGTCTGAAATGTCGGGATAAGGTCATAGTCTCCTAGGTAGTTTGCTATCAGCCACCGGTGATCATCACCGGGACCTTGCTCCGTGGAAACAATGCACTTCTAGCTCAATGGACTTTATTGAAGTAGTAGTAATTTTTGCTATAAACTGTGCAAGATACAACAGTTTGGGACTTTCTTTTGGGAAGTATTAATAATTGTTTCTCAGAAAGAATATTTTAATGTAGAAGATAAACTAGGCATTAAACATTGAAATCATGAACTACCTGTCACCTTGGTTGGTATAGGACATTGAAACTTTTTAAAGATTATTTAGGACAACCACCTTTAGGTTTGGAGCTACTGTGCTGTCTTTAAGAAATGTCGTAAATTAAATGGCGACTGTAAACAAACTTTTTCATCACCCTAGCGATCGCTGAAAGTCACACAATGCTTCTGTAAACCATTTCATTCTTCATGCAGGAGCGAGTGATCTTGACGGGCGGCGACAAGGTGAGGTGGAGCAGGTGGCACAACGCATCAATGAGAATACTGATATTTCCTGTTAATTTATACGCGCTTTATGGATTTCGGTTGTATCATTGATGTTATGAAGTTGTGCTCTCTCAAGCAGCTGACCAAAGTTTGCTATCTCGTTGAACTGGGCTTTGGTGATATCACGGTTTATGGAAACTTTCTATGTGTTTTCTCATATGCTTCAAGAATTTGTAAGCAAGACCCCATGTACTGTTTTTTTGCCATTTTAACATAATAAATCAGGTGATTGAAAAGCCTTCTGTTTGAATATGCCATGGATAAACATGATTTTTCTTTCCAGCCCTATCATAGTAAAGCCATGGGTGGACGAAGCGTTCCTGATGCGTTCTTGTCTTGGTATTTCTTCATACATTGTTCAGACGCATTCTAAGTAATGTGTTATTTGTATAGGTTGCTCGAGCGAATAAAACAGGAGTAGCTCTTCTGCTCTGAATTGCCTAGCCGACAGATTCAGGATGTTTGCTAAGTTGCACAGGAACTGCCGCTGTCAGCTGCTTCCCTGGACATCGCATGCATGTACCAGAATTCTATTATGCAGAGATGGGCGACATGGTGCTCAGGAAACAAATTGTTATGTCCTTACTTTGCTAGACTGATATCAGAAGAGGACCAGGGTGACATGGTGTTCAGAAGGAAAGTTCAGGGTTTCTTTGGACTAGTTCTTTCTACTTGCTGAGACAGTTGCATACAGAAGCTTGTAACCTGCCTCATGCACAGCATCCTCACTGGCCCACCTGCCAGGCACGTGACACATAAAATTAACTCACACTTCTCGGGCCCACTTGCCAGGTAGTTTCCCATGCCTCTCACCAGACCATCTTCCCCTGTTCCACTTCCTGTTGTCGTGGCCGCACTGTAGCCGGTCATGAAATTGCTTGCCCTTTCGAGACGCAGCAGCTGTCCCCAAGCTGCAGCCGCATTGCAGTGAGATGGATACACCTTGCGTTGCGTAGCATTGCATCATCTTCCCAGGTCGCGATTGCCTGAGGCAGATTGCTACATTTTCCATGTTTTCATTCTCCACGGGTGTGTCGAGGATTTCTTCATGTTCCAAATCCTGTAACACCGATCGATGGATTCGGCAGAGAAGTATGCCTGGTGTAAACTTAAAATCTGGGATATGCACACGGAAGACTGGTTGCGCTAGGCTACCCTCTGAGAGGTGCTGCCGGACCAATCTTCTCCAAAATGGTATACGTCCAGGAAAAACTTAGGAAATGGTCACCTGACCACCGATGACTGGGCCCGCTGAAAACTCAGGAGGTTATCAGCAATGTGCTTCACGCGTGCCTGAGCCCGCGCCAATTTTTGCTTGACCATACTAGTGTGTTCATGGCGCCCCTGAAGAACTTCCTGGATATCAGTATTTCTGGTGGATGCAATAGCAGGAATCATTTATGTTTTAGCGAGTACAAATGACTATGCTTGTAGGATTCATTTGCTCTTTACTGGCTCATGCTCGTGCAATTGTGTTTGTTGATCCTGTTTACCTTAGAGATTCAGTTTACAGTCAGGGCAGAAGAGAGCAGGAGATAAATATCTGACCACTAATTTGTTAAGCATATGGACATGATTTTGGCAATACTTTTGGTTGCAGGTAAGCTAGCACACTGGAGTTTCCATCCATGCCCAAATTATGGATGCGGGTGGCGACGTTGCCCTTCAAAGACTGTTTGCCTTTGGAACAAGATACTTGCTTGTACATGCCTACACGAAGAGAAGTGTTCATTCAAAATCTGCTGATGCAGTCTTGGAACCCCACCCGAGGAATCTGACGATGACACTTGGTTTTAAGGTAACAACATTTCTCATCTAATCGATTAAAATCGAGCTCACAAGTCCAATTTATGTATGCTACATGATGTTAGTGAATCTTTGTACAGTATAAATTCTTCCATCTCAATATCATTTTCAATTCTGTTTCGCACAGTCATACACGGTCAATCAGGCCAGCGTGAATATGTGTGAAATATGTGTAAGCGTCTCAACTCCCAATCTGGGAGCCCGCATCCATATATATTGATATGTCGTGAGGATTCACGTGAGGTACAAGTCACGGTGGTTAAACCTACCAAGAGATATGCGTGAGAGATACAGGGGATAGAGAGAAGAAGAGATAGAAGTTTAAACAACCTTCTAACTAACCCCTATATAGATATATCACGTTTAACACCCTCCCATAATCAGAACTTTGCCAAGTTTAGATTACGTTTAAATTCCTCAAAAGGCCTTGTAGATAATGCTTTCGTGAAGCCATCTGCAACTTGATCTCTTAAAGGCACAAAACGAATCTCCATTTCTTTGTTGGCAACTCTTTCTCGAACAAAATGGTAGTCTATCTCAATATGCTTAGTCCGTGCATGAAAAACAGGATTAGCAGCCAAATATGTAGCATCAAGGTTATCACACCAAAGACATGGGGTTGGAGTGCTTCTTATTTCGAGTTCCTTCAGAATAGCCTTCACCCAAATGATTTCTGCCGTTGCATTTGCCAATGCCTTGTACTCTGCCTATGTACTAGACCTGGAGACTGTAGCATGTTTCTTTGCACACCATGAGATCAAGTTGGGTCCAATAAATACTGCAAAACCACCTGTTGATCGTCTATCATCCACACATCCTGCCCAATCAGAATCAAAGAATGCACTAACACGGGTTGATGATGACTTGCTGAAACTAAGGCCAACATTCAAAGTATTTTTCACGTATCTTAATATGTGTTTCGTAGCTGTCCAGTGAGGTGTGGTGGGTGCATGACGAAACTGACAGACTTTGTTAACAGCAAAAGAAATATCAGGCCTAGTGAGTGTCAAGTACTGAAGTGCACCCACCACACTCCTGTAGTTGGTGCCATCCTCTTGTCTCAAGAGTTCACCTTCTGCAAGAGACAAATTTTCAGTACTGGATAGTGGTGTTGATGACGGTTTACAGCCCTGCATGCCAACATTCTTCAAAAGATCAGTTGCATATTTTTCCTGTGAAAGATGAAGGCCTCCTTTTGGATTCTTCTTAACCTCAATACCAAGAAAGAAATGCAAATCTCCTAAATCTTTGAGAGCAAATTTTGAATTCAAATCTTTTAGTAAAGTTGTAACTGCATCATTTGATGAGCTAGTGACAATGATGTCATCAACATAGATAAGCACAAATATGGAGGTGTTTGACTTATTGTAGATAAACAATGACGTGTCAGATTTGGAAGGAAAAAAACAAAGTGCTTGCAACTTAGAACTCAGACGAGAATACCATGCCCTAGGAGCTTGCTTCAGCCCATAGAGGGATTTATCAAGCCTGCAGACATGAAAAGGTTTGTTTTTATCTTCAAACCCAGGAGGTTGTTTCATATATACTTTCTCTTCCAAAACACCATGAAGAAACGCATTCTACACATCTAGCTGTCGCAGACTCCATCCTTTGGACACAGCAATAGAAAGAACAAGACAAATAGTGGTAGCTTTGACAAAAGGAGTTAATGTATCTTCATAGTCTACGCCATACCTCTATTTAAATCCCTTAGCAACAAGCCTGGCTTTGTACCGCTCTATCGTGCCATCTGATTTTCTCTTTATTCTGAACACCCACTTACAGTCAATCAGATTGTTACCTTGATGTGATGGGACCAAATGTCAGGTCTTGTTTTTCTCGAGTGCATGGAACTCCTCTTCCATAGCAGTTTTCCATTAGGGATCAGCGAGTGCCTCATGAAACGTGTGTGGTTCTCCTGTAGAACAAGTAAGTGTTGGGGAACGTTGCATGGGAAACAAAAAATTTCCTACGCACACGCAAGATCTATCCATGGTGATGAGCATCTACGAGAGGGAGAGTGGATCTACATACCCTTGTAGATCGCTAAGCGGGAAGCGTTAAGAAACGCGGTTGGTGTAGTCGAACGTCTTCGCGATCCAAATCGCCGAGCGTCCCGCGATCACATCACGATGCGTCCCGCGATCCAATCACGATCCGTCCCGCGAACTCATCGCGATCCGTCCCGCGATCTTGATCACGGTCCTTCCGATCTAGCGCCAAACGGACGGCACATCCGCGTTCGGCACACGTACAGCTTGATGACGATCTCCGCCTTCTTGATCCAGCAAGAGGGAGCGGAGAGGTATATGAGTTCTTCGGCAGCGCGATGACGTTACGGCGATCGTGGTGGAGCTATTCCAGCAGGGCTTCGCCTAAGCACCGCTGAAAACCGATCTAGAGGAGAAACTGCGATCTAGAGGAGAGGTAGCATGTGGCTATTAGGGTTAGCTTTTCCCTCTAAATCCTCTAGTATATATAGGAGGGAGGGAGGGGAGGAGGCAGCCTGAAACCCTCAAGATCTGGCCGAAATTGGAGGTGGAGGAGTCCTACTCCAATCCTATTAGGATTAGGACTCCTTCCTTATTTAGACTTTTTGCCTTTTTCCACCTTTTTCTCCTTGGGCTTTTCTTCCCAGCCGCATGGGCCCTTTGTAGGACTTCAACCAGCCCACTAATGGCTGGTATTTATCCTCCCACAGCCCATGTAGCCTCTTGGGTCGAAATACCCCTCCCGATGGTCCCCCGGTACACTACCAATGAGCCCGAAACTTTTCCGACAACCAAAATAGGACTTCCTATATATATCAATCTTTACCTCCGGACCATTCCGGAGCTCCTCGTGACGTCCGGGATCTCATCCGGGACTCCGAACAACCTTCGGTCACCACCATACATAACTCTATACTACCGAAACATCACCGAACCTTAAGTGTGCAGACCCTGCGGGTTCGAGAACTATGTAGACATGACCGAGACACCTCTACGGTCAATAACCAGTAGCGGGACCTGGATGCCCATATTGGTTCCTACATATTCTACGAAGATCTTTATCTGTCGAACCTCTATGTCAAGGATTCGGTTAATCTCGTATGATGTTCCCTTTGTTCTTCGGTATGTTACTTGCCCGAGATTCGATCATCGGTATCTCTATACCTAGTTCAATCTCGTTACGGCAAGTCTCTTTACTCGTTCCGTAATACAAGATCCCGTGACTAACACTTAGTCACATTTCTTGCAAGGCTTATTGTGATGTTGTATTACCGAGTGGGCCCTGAGATACCTCTCCGTCACACGGAGTAACAAATCCCAGTCTTGATCCATGCCAACCCAACAGACACCCTCAGAGATACCTGTAGAGCACCTTTGTAGTCACCCAGTTACGTTGCGACGTTTGATACACACAAGGTACTCCTCCGATGTCAGTGAGTTGCATGATCTCATGGTCATAGGAACACATACTTGACATGCAGAAAACAGTAGCAATAAACTGACACGATCATATGCTACGTTTGTAGTTTGGGTCTTGTCCATCATATCATTCTCCTAATGATGTGATCCCGTTACCAAATGACATCTCATGTCCATGACTAGGAAACCATAGCCATCGTTGATCAACGAGCTAGTCTATTAGAGGCATGCTAGGGACATGGTGTTGCCTATGTATCCAGACATGTATCTGAGTTTCCGATCAACACAATTATAACATGGATAATAAACGATTATTATGAACAAGGAAATATGATAATAACTAATTTATTGTTGCCTCTAGGGCATATTTCCAACAGTCTCCCACTTGCACTAGAGTTAATAATCTAGTTCACATCACCATGTGATTCGCATTGTTATGAATCTAACACCCAATGAGTTCCGGGGATCGATCATGCTTTGCATGTGAGAGAAGTCTTATAGTCAACGGGTCTGCGATATTTAGATCTGTGTGTACTTTGCAAATCTCTATCTTAAACCGTTAACACTGCTACCACAGTCTAGTTGGTATTATTCCAAAATGGCTGCTGCACTATACGTATACAGATTGGTACTACGAGTCATCCGGATTGGTGTTAAAGCTTGCATCGACGTAACTCTTTACGACGAACTCTTTATCACCTTCATAATCGATAAACATCTCCTTAGTCTTTTAGTTACTAAGGATAATCTTGACTGTTGTCCAGTGATCCACTCCTGGATCACTCTTGTACCCCTTGGCGGACTCATGACAAGGCACACAGAGGTGCGGTACACAGCATGGCATAATATAGAGCCTATGGCTAAGGCATATGGGACGATGTTCTTCATTTCTCTTTCTTCTGCCGTTGTCGAGCTTTGAGTCTCACTCAACTTCACACCTTACAAATCAGGCGAGAACTCTTTCTCTGACTGATCCATTTTGAACTCTTTCAAAATCTTGTCAAGGTATGTACTCCTTGAAAGTCTCATCAAGCATCTTGATCTATCTCTATAGATCTTGATGCTCAACAATTAGGTAGCTTTATCCAGGTCTTCCTTTGAAAAACACTTTTCAAACAACCGTTTACGCCTTCTAGAAATTCTACATTATTTCCGATCAACAATATGTCATCCACATATGCTTATCAGAAACTCTATAGTGCTCCCACTCACTTTATTGCAAATACAAGTTTCTCGTAAACTTTGTATAGACTCAAAAACATTGATCACCTCATCAAAATGTATATTCCAACTCCGAGATGCTTGCTTCAGTCCATAGAAGGATCACTGAAGCTTGCTCACCTTTTAGCATCCTTAGGACTGACAAAACCTTCTGGTTGTATCACATACAACCTTTCCTCAAGTAAACCGTTAAGGAAACGATGTTTTGACATCCATCTGGCAGATTTCATAATTAAAAAATGCAGCAACTGCTAACGTAATTCCAACAGACTTTAGCATCGCTATGAGTGAGAAAGTCTCATCGCAGTCAACTCCTTGAACTTGTCACAAACATCTTTGCAACAAGTCGAGCTTTACAAATGGTGACATTTACCATCAGCGTCTATCTTCATTTTAAAGATCCATTTGTACTCAACGACCTGCCGTCCAACGAGCAAGTCTACCAAAGTCTATACTTGGTTTTCATACATGGATCCTTTCTCGGATTTCATGGCCTCTAACCATTTGTCGGAATCCGGACCCATCATCGCTTCTCCATAGCTCGTAGGTTCATCGTTGTCCAACAACATGACCTCCAAGATAGCGTTGTCGTACCACTCAGGAGCAGTACGCATCCTTGTCGACCTACGAGATATGATAGTAACTTGATCCGAAGCTTCATGATCAGCATCATTAACTTCCTCTTCAACTAACGTAGGCTTCACAGAAACATCTTCCTGCGCTGCGCTACTATCTTGTTGAACAAAGGTTCAACAACCTCATCAAGTTCTATCTCCTCCCACTCAATTATTTCAAGAGAAACTTTTTCTCGAGAAACGACCCGTTTTTAGTAACAAACACTTTGCACTTGGATCTAAGATAGAAGGTATACCCAATTGTTATTAGGGTATTCTATGAAGATGCATTTGTCCGTTTTGGGTTCGAGCTTATTAGGTGAAAACATTTTCCACACAAGCGTTGCAGCCCCAAACATTAAGAAATGACAGCTTAGGTTTCTATCAAACCATAATTCACACGGTGTCATCTCAACGGATTTAGATGGTGCCCTATTTAAAGTGAATGTAGTTGTCTCTAATACATAACCCCAAAATTATAATAGTAAAACGATAAGAGACATCATAGCACACACCATATCCAATAGAGCATGACTATGACATTCAGACACACCATCACACTATGGTGTTCCAGGTGGCGTGAGTTGTAAAACAACTTTCACATTGTCTAATGTTGTATGCCAAACTCGTAACTCAGATATTCACCTTCACGATCATATCACAGACATTTTCATCTTCTTGTCACGATGATCTTAAACTTCACTCTGAATTTGCTTGAACTTTTCAAGCGATTCAGACTTGTGTTTCATTAAGTAAATATACACTATATCTACTCAAATCATCAGTGAAGGTAAGAAAATAATGATATCCACTACACGCTACAAGACTCATTGGATTGCATACATCAATATGTATCATTTCCAATAAATCACTTGCCCGCTCCATCCATCTGGAAAACGGGGTCCTTAGTCATCTTGCCCAAATGGCATGGTTCGCATGTCTCAACCGATTCGAAATCGAATGAGTCCAAAGATCCATCGACATGGAGTTTCTTCGTGCGCTTTATACCAATATGACATTTAGCGGCAGTGCCACAAGTATGTGGTATTATCATTATTAACTTTGTATCTTTTGGCATCAATGTTATGAACATGTGTATTACTACGATCAAGATTTCAACAAACCATTCTTACTGGGTGCATGACCATTGAAGGTATTATTCATGTAAACAGAATAATCATTATTCTCTAATTTAAATGAATAACCGTGTTGCAATAAACACGATCTAATCATGTTCATGCTCAACGCAAAACACCAAATAACATTTATTTAGGTTTGTCACAAATCCCGAAGGTAGAGAGAGTGTGCGATGTTGATCACATCAACCTTGGAAACATTTCCAACACACATCGTCACCTTACCCTTAGCTAGTTCTCCGTTTATTCCGTAGCTTTTATTTCGAGTTACTAACATTTAGCAACCGAACCGGTATCCAATACCCAAGTGCTACTAGGAGTACTAGCAAGGTACACATCAATAACACGTATATCAAATATACTTCTTTCGATGTTGCCAGCCTTCTTATCTACCAAGTATCTAGGGTTGTTCCGCTTCTGTGACCGCTCACCTCATAATAGAAGCACTTAGTCTCGGGTTTGGGTTTAACTTTGGGTTTCTTCACTGGAGCAGCAACTATCTTGCCATCCATGAAGTTTCCCTCCTTGCCCTTGCCCTTCTCGAAACTAGTGGTTTTACTAACCATCAACACTTGATGCTCCTTCTTCATTTCTACCTTCGCGGTGTCAAACATCGCGAACAGCTCAGGGATCATTATTTCTATCCCTGGCATTTTATAGTTCATCATCAAGTTCTAGTAGCTTAGTGACAGTGACTTGGAGAACTATATCAATTACTATCTTATTTGGAAGATCAACTCCCACTTGATTCAAGCGATTGTAGCATCCAGACAATCTGAGCACATGCTCAACGATTGAGCTATTCTCTTTCATCTTGTAGGCAAAGAATCTTGTTGGAGATCTCATATCTCGCAACACGGGCACGAGCCTGAGATCCTAATTTTAGCTCCTAGAAACATCTCATATGTTCTGTGATGTTCTAAGCCGTAATGCATGATGCACTAAACTACCAAGTAGTCATCAGAACGTGCACTAGTAGAAAACAGACCTTTCGTCCCGAGCATTAGTCCCGATCTGGTCACGAGCCAGTACAAAAGAGGGTATTAGTCCCGGTTCGTGTCGGCCCAGCAGGGCGACCTTTAGTACCGGCTCGTGAGGGACCTTTAGTACCGGTTCGTGTCACGAGCCGGTACTAAAGGGGCATGGTAGGCTTTTGGCCAGACTTGGGCCCCGCATGCACCTCTAGTACCGGCTGGTGACACCAGCCGGTACTAAAGACTTCCACACAGCAGGTGTCAAATGTTTAGTCCCACCTCGCTAGTCGAGGTGAGACCGCACCTGTTTATAAGCCCCGATGCGCTTGACCTGTCGAGCTCCGCTCATAGTGAAAATAGATGTCCATAGACATGAAATTCCACCTAAATTCAGAATGTTAGTTAGGTGCCTAACTAACACTTTGAATTTGGGTTGAATTTCAGTGTAAGTGCATCTATTTTCACTTTTGCTATTTTTTATGTTATTTCTTTACTATTTTTCCTGCTATTTAATATTACTTCGTTTTAACATTATATTCAGTGAAATTATGATGTCATGCCAAGTTACAACCTTTTCAGAGTTCATTTGTACTTCTTTTCAAATTTAGGGTCATTTAGCTCAAAATAAATCATTAAATGCCTGAAAAATATCAAATGAAGTCAAAAAAGGTTGAAAATTGATGATGTGCCTTTGAATGGTGCATATTGAACACACAAAAAGTATGGAGTTAAAATAAGTTATTAAAAATGAAATCCCTTATTAATAGATGAGTTTTCGTCCGAAACCCTCATACTTCTTATGAGATTGTCCAATTTGTACACGAAGTGCATCCAGTTTTTGTCGTAACCCTCTCAACTCTCTAAAAGTTTCTATGTGGGTGAAATTATGATGTCATGCCAAGTTACAACCTTTTCAGAGTTCATTTGTACTGCTTTTCAAATTCAGGGTCATTTAGCTCAAATTAAACCATTAAATGCCTGAAAAATATCAAATGAAGTCAGAAAGGGTTGAAAATTGATGATGTGCCTTTGAATGGTGCATATTGAATACACAAAAAGTATGGAGTTAAAATAAGTTATTAAAAATGAAATCCCTTTGAAATAGATGAGTTTTCGTCCGAAACCCACATACTTCGAAAGAGATTGTCCAATTTGTACACAAAGTGGATCCAGTTTTTGCCGTAACCCTCTCAACTCTCTAGAAGCTTTCTTGCAGGGGGAGGACAACATCTAGAGCTATGCATCTATCATTTTCTTTCAGCTTCAGCACAAGCCTCTGGAACGACAACACCTTGGCCTACTTACAATCTACACAAGTAAAGGCTGGGATGCATTGCATCATTACGAGTGTGTCTACCCATCGTACAGCAATTTTTCTCAGATTCGAAAATCAAGCCGTTGTTTTCCCTCACTGCAAAAATATCAAGCATCAATTTGTACTGTGGCTGTGAATTAGGCTTGTAGTTTCATCGATTCAGTCTAACTAATAAGCACTTGTTAGTTTACTTGTTGCTTGAGTTCATCAACACATACTCTCTTACGCACTACTCGATCAGTGGATGTGCGTAATTGATGATGATATTCATGGGGTCATGCCTCGTGTGGCCAGGATGGAGTCATCCATGCATTCTTGTTCGATCAGACAAAACACACACTCAATGATTAGCAATTACTATATTGTACTTGTTTTTTTTACATGCAAACCTAAACTTAGTTTCAGAATGGGCACTGAATTTCACGGGTATGACCTTGCACAGGCTAGTTATCAGACGATAGAAACCTCCTGCAACTTTTTGACAATTATTTTTAGAAACTATAACAGTGTGTAATTGTGACATTTATTTGCTTAGTTATGGTGGTCTGCCATCTTGTGGACTATTCACTCTTCATCCACCTTGTCTGTTATTAAACATATCAAAATTATATGTTTTTTTTCTTTTCCAATAGTTGTAAATGCAAGTTAAGAGTCAAGGACAAATCTTCTTTCTTTAGATGATCATAAGAAAAAGATCTCTTTGTATCGTCCCTCCATGTGCCCATATTACTAATATATGTTTCATGGCCCACTGTCATTTGTTGATATAGGTGCAACATGCATATGCAGCGTGTATGTTCATTCATTTATGTATGGGCCCTTTATGTATTACACTCACATGACTCGTTAAGATTACACTTCTAGATCACTTCATGTGAGGCCTATATATACCTCACAGGTTTGAGCTTCTTTCTGTGGAAATATTAGAATCATACTCCTATATGGTGAGTTGGGAAGACGAAGAGATAGTTTACGAGTAGTGAGAATAGGGACGTGGAGCAAACCTTGAGCTCTTTGTCCGCCTCTCCAGAATGAGTGATGGACATATGTCTCGGTGTTTGCCTCCTATTCCTATAGTTCTTAGGTTCTCCTTCCCTTCCTATATCATGGAAGTATTTCCATGATGAAAGCATAAGAGATGTGCTCGTCTAAAGTTTAGTTTATGAGGCTTTGAGAATAGCAGGGAAAAGGAAGCCATGAGTACCTCAGAATGGTGGGTGTGGGAACATGAAGGAAAGCCTAGACTTTCTTGGTCTCCAAATTGAGGACCCAAGTTGTTCTTGTGTTTTCCCGATGCCTCCCATGCCTATTGTTCTTAGGTATTCCTTCCTTTTCCTATTGGCTTGTAAAATTTGCTTAACAAATGTCCACACGTAGGCTTTTATGATGGGGATGTGAAGGCGAACCGGGAAGAGGAAGAAATGAACATCTAAGAGCATTGGGCATGGGTGCATGGAGGAAGGCCTAAACTTGTGTTTCCCTCTAGTAGGGTCCAACATTTGTTCCGGAACTTTACCGATGCCTCTCATGCCTATTGTTCTTAGGTTCTCCTTCCTCTTCCTCTGGATTTGCAAAACTTAAAGGGTCAAAAATAGACAATTATACATCTTCATGACTTGTGTTGTTTCTGGTTCTCGTTTCTGTTTTCTTTTTCTTTTTTGAGTAACATATTTTAGCTCATATTGTTTTGTTCATTCCATCATTTCTTATATTTATCATATTTCAGTTTTTATTTGGATGGCCTGGGCCTTTGTATACTTTGAATCATCTTGGTGCATTTCTTCGATAGAAAACAAGAAGCACCAACAGTCGTAGAAGAAAAGCTCCCACCATAAGCCGAGGACACAAAGACTGAGGCAGGGCACACACATCGAACAAGAAAAATGTAATCCAAATCCACGGGTTCGCCCACCGTTGCTTATTCATTTTGTATGGCTACCACCTAGGATTTACACTGGCCTCACAAACCAACACAAATCTTTTCTGCACACTTTGTCCTCAGTAGTGCGCACACGGGATTCTTACATTAAGCATTGTGTATCACTATGGAGTCGAATTTTGGACGTCCGGACGGGAGCGGCCCGCTGGAGATTGGGGTGTCGCGATGCTAGGGTTAGGGCATGGGGCGTGGGCGACTATCGGGTAACGCTAATAGGCTATGTGGACGAGCCTCGATCGCACTTGTATCGGTCTATAGATGAATGGTGAGGACCATCTGGAGACGGAAACCACTGGATTTGAATGTTTGACTAAAACTAACAAAATTTTCAAACAACAACAATTATAATGCATGTACCTTCTTTCTATTCAACTTAGTTGGACCGTGTGAGCATTATATAGAAAATTGTTGTTTCTTCCGTCAGGCAGTTAGTATTGTACCAGAACTATTGGACTTATAAATGTTTTTATGGGCTAGAAACATTAGTAAATTCAATAGGTGTACGAGAATACACGAAAACTCCAAACGCCTTGAAAAGACGCAAGAATGCCTCAAAAAATGTTAAGAGGGCTTGTACCTTAATTACTGGATACGCGTTGTATGGAGATAATAATATGCAGTTTCGATGCTATTATCGTAAACATTATTGTGCTAGAGGAAAGTCAATTTGAGCCGGTCACTGACCTTGCCTGGCTTGGTTTTTTTCAGACACACATCACACCCACACTCACCACTACATAGAACACACACCATAATGGCGCTGTGGTGGATATCATGTTTTCCCAGGAAGGATTCGTCATCGACCAAACGTTCACTGGCATCGTCCGGGTTACGGGCTCCGATGAGGAAGAGTAGGGCATGGAAGATGGCGGGAGCTCGACTTCCGTGAGCCGTCTAGTGTCTCATGTCTTACTCTACCTCGCCGGTGACCGAACCGACATTATGAGGGGTGCAGCCGGCCGTCTGACATGAACATGGCGGAGCTGGACGAGCTCCGCTTGTATTAGGTTTACGTTGCATGTAATAATATGGATTTGATGTTTTTAATTTGAGGTGTTCAATTGTAAAATGAATTATTTGAGGCGTGACCTGTCAGCGTCCGTGGAGACGCCCGGGCACGTCCGCGGGCATTTGAGGGGTCGGATTTGCCAAGTCTTGCACGTGTATCTAGATCGCCAATTTGACTTATATAAAACAATTTTTTTAACATGAAAATTATATCAGTGGAAAAAAGAACATCAAAGTTTATAATGATATATTTTTTGTACTAGATGCCTCTTATTAAGTTGGTCAAATCGATAACCTAGGTATACGTGCAAGACTTGTAAACTGAGATAAAGAGATTAGTATGATATTGATGGTGCGCTAAACATGTTGAATGCTTATCACTGCAGCAACCTAGGTCGTTGGATGCATGCAGTTTGATGTCCAAGATTAGTTAATTTGCATCTTTGGATCTTTTAATGATGATTCAGATATAGATATAAATAAAGAGGTATTTATAATCTATAATATCTAAATAGTTCATCCCCACTAACCTATTTAACTAAGCAACTAAGCATGAAGCCTATCCACATTAGAATCCATTCTCCTATAGCCAAATCAGCACTAACCCTCCACTTGGCTAATCACTCCATGTCAGCACTAACTAAGCATGCAACCTATCAACGTCATGGCATTTTTTTCCTCCCTGCTTTTGCTGTACGTTCGCAACGCATTGATCATCCCGTTTCATCTTCCACCGTACCACCAATTTATTCCAAATAAATTTCACAAGGTAGTCGAGCGGCCGGCTGGATTGACAGTGCATAATTTCACAAGTTATGAATATCCAATATATTCTTAATTTTTTGGCACATCAGTCTATAGTATATTTCATATGGAACTGCATCTTAATGTTCAACACCGCTTATATATCAACATTCTATCAGAAAAGTGTCTACAATCCCGCAGCAACGTGCAGGAAAGATTCTCATAATTCTAGATGTTTCCAGCGGTACAAGAGTACAAATATCAGCATACTGGAGTACAAGTATTTGTGTCAATTGTTAATATATGATATCATCCGTGTATTTTCTGCAAACATCCACGGTGAGGCATGTGTTGGCCTATTGACTTTACCTCAATGTATATCCAATGTGCAAGTCATTTTGTTACTTCAATTTGGATCCTGACTTTCCTCAAATAAATTATAAAAAGTTCCCACAACAACGCACGAGGCATCATCTAGTGGAATAAGAATGTCAAGACGAACTCGGTGTAAAGCACGAGTTGTTAATGCCCACGCCCACGACATTCCAGCACCAAGGAAGTCAAGCAAATGAAAGAGAGATCCATTCTATTGAGAGATCTTGATCATGGTAGTTAAAAGAAAGAAACACAACACCGTCCACCTCGCTGAAACGAACTGCCTCGTCATGGCCACACCATATTAAATGCACATACATCCCACAGACACCTGAGCATAGAGGGGAAGCTAAAAGGGAAAATCTAATATGAGTAGAACTGTAGGGATATCAAAATAGAATGAGGCACTAACCAACCAACCATACAAGAGATGCCATCATCCGTGGCATACACAAGTCGAAACCACCCAGGGTCACGGGGCCAAAGCGCCGGGACACAGACACAAAGGCCAGAACCAGAGGAGACACCATAAGGAAATGCAAGAGCTTACTAGACCATCCAACCTTGTCAACACCACCGCACTCCCTACAACCATTATTCTCCCATCAACCGCAACACCACTCACCTAAGAACCCAGTTTTCTCCAAATGTTGACTCGCTCGAAAAAGTACTTGATGCGCATGGTGTCGGTGTCAAAACCGGCGGATCTCGGGTAGGGGGTCCCGAATTGTGAGACTAGAATTGACTGTAACAGGAGACGAAGGGGAAACGGATTTATCCAGGTTTGGGCCCTCCTATGGAGGTAATACCCTACGTCCTGCTTGATTGTATTGATGATATGGGGGGTTACAGAGTTGACCTACCTCAAGATCGAATAGCTAATCCTAGATGAGTTGCCCCCCTATACCCCTAAACCCTCCGGCTTATATAGACGCCAAGAGTGCTCTGGATTTACACATGGTCGGTTACATGCGAAGGAGATAAACATGCCTAACTACAACTAATAACTTGGAAAATATGTCAGGGCTTCTCATAACTTCCATCTGGTGTAGGTGGTCTTTGATCGTCCGATGCTCCCTTTGCGGCCCACACTGTCCGGCCCATAAACAACAGGTCGGCTATCCGAGGACCCCCTAATCCAGGACTCCCTTAGTAGCCCCCGGACTAGCCTTCAACGCCGATATATATCCGGTCAATCTCCACATATCGTCATCTTCGGCTTGCGAGGCGAGTCCTACATCCCTCCTTGTCCGGTAACCGACCACTCTTCGGTAAGATCCAAGGTGTCGCGGGTGCAGGTTCATTATAATAACTACGCGTGTTCCTTGATTTTCGCGCGTCGTGGGGAGGCGAGTGGTCAGTGATTTTTACAATCATACTCCTTTGTAATAGAGGCATGACTCATTTAATCAAACAAAATTGTGGCTCGGACCACATTCTCTTCCTCCTCATCGAAAGAAACTCCTAGCGGAAGCTCCACGCAAAACATGGCTAACGCCCCCAGCTCCTCCGCACGTCCCTACGGCTCATGCCCAGGGGACTGGAACAGCTTTTCCGTTACACTCCTGCTGCTCTGCAATCTGGAGACCTAGGGATATCTTCCTTCTTCAGATCTGGTGGCGACCCGGGTAGGCCTGCTTTCTTATGGCGACGAAATTTTCGACAAGTGTTTCCCCAATCCTAGCAAGGGGGAACGCGTATGCTTCGTCCCCTTCCTCCTCCAAGGCCTTGGGTTTTCAATCCATCCGTTCCTGAGGGGGTTGATGAAAGAGAGATCCATTCTATTGAGAGATCTTGATCATGGTAGTTAAAAGAAAGAAATACAACACCGTCCACCTCGCTAAAACGAACTGCCTCGTCATGGCCACACCATATTAAAATGCACATACATCCCACAGACACTTGAGCATAGAGGGGAAGCTAAAAGGGAAAATCTAATATGAGTAGAACAGTAGGGATATCAAAATAGAATGAGGCACTAACCAAACAACCATACAATAGATGCCATGATCCGTGGCATACGCAAGTCGAAACCACCCAGGGTCACGGGGCCAAAGCGCCGGGACACAGACACAAAGGCCAGAACCAGAGGAGACACCATAAGGAAATGCAAGAGCTCACTGGACCAGCCAACCTTGTCAACACCACCGCACTCCCTACAAACATTAGGCTACCTCCAATGCATTGGTGCTTAGATAAGGTGCTAAACACATTTAAAAGTTTAGCATCCAAAGCTCCCAATGCATAGGTGCTTAACTTGTTGTAGCTAAGCACATTCTATTTAATGATTTAGCTACTAAAGTTCTACATGCATTGATGGGCTTTCTTTCATTTAAGTATTTTGTCTAGGTTCACGCGCTTGGCACCGTTTCTTTCTGGGGTCACCACACCCATCTCTCTATTCTTAAATGCCATGCCACATCAGATTTTTCGCCTACGTGGCGGCCTTAGCACCTGTACAAGGTGGAGCATTGGGAGGGGCCTTATGCTCCCATCAACCGCAACGCCACTCATCTGAGAATCCAGTTTTCTCCAAATGTTGCCTCGCTCTAAGAAGTACTTGATGCGCATGGCGCCGCTGTTGTACAATCCAAAATGGATTATGAATTATTATTTTCTCGGGAACTAGGCGAGAGTGAGGAAATGACCTCAACCATACCTCCATGAAGAGAGCGAGACCCTTTGGTGTCGCCGCCATGGTGGGACCCAAGGCACGATAGACGTTGTTGTGTGACCTCCATGCCCTTCCTCTTCCCCCGGTGTCCATTGGCAGTAGCCGCCTCCCAAGATCATCGACCTACACTCCACGCGCATTGGCGCATCCTAAAGGCAGTGTGGGTTCTTTTTTAGAAGAAAAAGGCAGCGTTTTTTGTTAGAATCAAAAGGCAGCGTGAGTGTACACAGTGGTGGTTGTGGACCCAAATATGTCCTGGCCCGGGCCCTCTCAGTGCAGCCCAAGAGATATAGACATATGTATCGCGGACCAAACATTCGGCCCACTAGCGTAACCCATCGCGGTTCGTGAACTAGACACACACCTCGCGGGACGCTGCCGAGATGCGTGCCGCTCAACCTCGCCGCAGCTGTCGGAGAAAGTCGGGGAAGCAGGCGAGTGGCACGGCGGCGTCAACGCCGGCAAGGTCGTGCCAGGACCAACTGCTGTCCTAGGTCCAGTACTGCTTTCTCAATATTCCCCACTTGCTGAGATATTTCTTCTTGCTTGGATCCAATTGACTGTACGTTTGATTACAGTTTGGAGACTTCTGTGCACATCAGAGAATTATCATGTTGCAGTACACCAAAATCATCACGTATGGACAGCATCTCTTGGAGATCCGCATCGTCCCATCACCTTGATCTGAAGAAGAGACAGGGGATTTTACTACCGAAATTGTTTTTGGTAACCAGTCTCTCGTCCCAGACCCTGCCGCCTTCTCGATCCACGCCACCAAGCTGCACAAACCAGCGATGAATCTAGAATCTTACCACTAGAGAAGTATCATCTAGCAACCAATCCTCACTACCAGCCTGCAGCCGAACAAATCACCGCCTCCAACGCCGCCCTGGCTCCAATCACCGCCGTCGACGCCAATCGTACTCCCATACTTCTGTATCTACTCGATCTGGGCAATTCGGGAGGGACATGGGTGGGAATTGCTCTTTGCTTCACAAAAAAATTTATGGCCAAGGAAGAACTTGCCTCTGAATACCAATTTGTCAGGACCCTATTAGGATTCGACAAGATCAAAGGAATTGGCAGAGGATTCGAGCGGAAATTAGCTAGGGTTTCGGCCAAATCACGAGGGCCATCTTATCTCTATAGCATCTATAGGGTATATTCGTTCTGCCTTGAGGCTACAAGCAAATGATAAAAGCGATAGTACTCCAGCACACAGCCCGGCTGGTTATAAGCAGAATAACTGCGATAGCGTACATCGGACTGTGGCGACGAGGTTTAGCTGAAGGAGCCACCTTAGCCGTTGGATAACTGAAGCGGTATTTGCCCTGAATACTACATCACCTTAACTGAAGCTTGTGTCGACTGAATATCAGTCAAGCCTCACAGGTCGATCTCCTCGCCGTCATCGCGCAGGGCGTCGATTTCGCCCACCTATTCGCCGATGGAGAAGGACGACCTCCTCATCGAGATACTCCTGCGGCTCCCCGCGCGACCTTCCTCCCTCCCCCGCGCCTCCTCTGTCGTCGCCGACCCCCAATTCTTCCGCCGCTTCTGCGCCCACCACCGGGAACCCCCCATCGTCGGCGTGTTCTTCGATTCCAGCTTCGTTCAACCCCCCCCTTCAGGTCGACTCTGGATCCGCCGGACCTCATCCCGCCCGATCTCTTCTCCCCGCGGCTCGATGGCATCCAAAGCGGCATCTGGTCCATCCCCAGCTGCCGCCACGGCCGCGTCCTCTTCACCAGCAGGGACCATACAGGCAGGGGCTGCCTGCAGATCCTTGTGTGGGATCCCCTCACCGGCGACCGCCGCTGCATAGGCAGTCCACCGCAGCTGGACGGTCACGACTGGAGCCTGTGTCGTGTGCAAGCGGATGTGCTCTGCGTTGCCGGCGACAAGGGCCACGTGCATGGCGCCTGCCATTCAAGCCCCTTCAAGGTAGTCTTGGCATGGGGCAGCGCCGGCGTCGCACGAGCTTGCGTCTACTCGTCGGAGATGGGAGCCTGGGGCGATCTCACCTCAATCATGGTTCCATATGATACGCGGTCTTCACCCGGCAGTCGAAGCGTCCTGCTTGGGAGTTCCCTGTACCGGTTTACGTTTGGCCCTCAGGTGGGTATCCTTGAGCCTAGCCGTGATCGAGGTGCCACCAGATGCCTACGCCAACCACGAGGGACTCTATTTGAGTACTCTGGGTGGCGCGCTGGGTTTCATCGTTGTGTCGGAATCCTACAGAGCTCAACTATGGGAGAGGATGACTGATTTTGACGGTGTTGTTGGGTGGATGCCGGGACGAACTATCCAGTTGCACAAGCTTCTCCCTCTGAAATCAGGGGAATGGATCAAAAGAGTAATGGTTATTGCTGGGGATGATAATGTGGCATTTCTGTCAACATCCAGGGGCATCTTCATGATCCATCTTGAGTCATTTCAATTTGAGGAGATCTTTAAAAGCAACCCTGATAATCGGCTGTCCACTATCTATCCATATCCATTCAAAAGTTTCTTTGCTGCTGCTGCTGTTGCAGGTAATAGCAGGCATTTACATGGCATTGTAACGAAAATATAGTTATTTCTGATGGTTTTCTTTGGCAAGTGTTGGACTACCAATTTAAATTCCATCATCTCAATTATGTTGTTTCGGTGCTTGATGAAGTGTTGTTGTTGTATTTGATATTATTATTCAGAACAAAAACATAACAGAACTTATTATTGCTCACTCACTTGCCTATTGTTGCTGTTTGAAACTTATCTTATGTGAACTCAGATTTGCGTGGGTAT
Organism: Hordeum marinum; assembly: GCA_022496015.1. Lineage (NCBI taxonomy): Eukaryota > Viridiplantae > Streptophyta > Magnoliopsida > Poales > Poaceae > Hordeum > Hordeum marinum. Next base: position 43,476,074 of record CM039678.1, read on the forward strand.
CCTGATCATTTTGGCATCTCCATGAAACAGAACAGTTGGAGATTAGCAAAAACGTGAACGGCTAATCTTATTTATTGGTAAAAAGTGCTGGATTGTGTAACTGAACAAATTAACATAATAACTGCATTCTGACTCAAAAGTCTAAAACTCCATATGGAAACTTGTGCAGCTCAAATTGGCAGCGATAACCATCTGAAGTTAGTATTATTTATGTCGTTGCTCTATCAGTGGCTGTCCATGCATACGTAGTTACACACAACAGGTTTTCCAGCATCCGCGCTAACCTACTCCTATAAGCAGTTGGTGGAACAAATAAGATCAGAAAAAAAGGTCCTATTGGGCTTACAGAACTGCTGATTTTTAACTATGTAACTTATTGCAAGTGAATGCACTGCAACATCTTGACCGAATGCTAAACTTACATGAGTGAGATTTTTTTTCAAAAGTACTACCTAATTTGTACCAAATTCGAAAAGCATGTGTTCAAATTAAAAATAAAATCAAAAATAGCACCCCGTCGGCCTCCTTGGGGCCGAAGAGGGGCCCGTCGGCCTCCGGGTGGCCGAAGAGGGGCCCGTCGGCCTCGTGGAGGCCGAAGAGTGTCAGGGGCATAAAATGTAATTAATACGGCCTCAAATGAAAAAGTTGTCAACATGAAAAATCTTTGCCTCGTCGAATCGGTTGATTTTGATATAAAAATCGTCTTAATCCGAGGTCGTATGCAACCTGTAGAGCCAAAACAAGATTAGGGACAGAAGAGTGTCAGGGGGCACAAAACGTAATTAAGATGGCCTCAAATAGAAAAGTTATCAACACGGAAAACTTCATCTCATCGAATCGGTTGATTTTGATACAAAAATCGCCTTAATAAGAGGTTTATGCAACCTGTAGAGTCAAAACAAGATGAGGGGCAGAAGCTGCACAGTTACTTCGGACAGACCGAATGGATGTCAGAAAATTTGTCACGGGACACCCGGTGCATTCGGTGAGACCATCTAATTTTTTTTGTCACGGGACACCACCCAGATCACACAACGACATCATCTAAAAAAAAGTCACACGCTGGTGGGCTCACCGCCGGCCGCCTCCTTTGTCTGCATAAAGATAACGAATAAGCGATCACACGTACTACGAACACGGGACGTGATTTGGAACACACTGACTTGCCATTTTTTTCTTTTCTTCTTTGAGCACATTACAATTTAAGTCGCTCATATACATCAAGCATACAATCACCCCTATAAACAGACGCGTGTACGCTTTATTTCGATGAGCATTTTCGATAGACTGCACCGGAAGCAAAATAATGCAAAAGTACTTATTTAGTAAAATAATAGTGTCTAAGAAGAGATATGCACAGAGGCCTTAGCCGGATACTAATATATATCATGGATTATGATACCGGCGACCTAGACATCATCGCCTAACGAAAAATAGCATCACCACCTTTTCCAGTGACTCATTTAGGGTACTCTCTCTATTCCTAAATATAACTCTTTTTAAAGATACATTACGGACTACATACAAATATATATATATAGACATACTTTTGATGTGTAGATTCATTTATTTTGCTTCATATGTAGTTCATAGTGAAATATCTAGATAGACTTATATTTAGGAACAGAGGAAATACAAAGTAACTTTCGAAATCGTATATGCATTCGGCCAATAATTTAATGGACTTTTGGGACAGCAGAAGTGTGAGCTTTTAGAATATTCGAGAAAGCAACCACATCACAATGTTGAATTTAAAGATATTAGAATATTCACCCAATAACTCTGCAACTTCTGCGCCTCTATAGGTTGCATACGACCTCGTATTAAGACGAACCGATTCGACGAGGTGAAGTTTTTTTGTGTTGATAACTTTTTCATTTGAGGCCATCTTAATTACGTTTTGTGCCCCCTGACACTCTTCTGCCCCTGATCTTGTTTGGCTCTACAGGTTGCATACGACCTCGGATTAAGACGATTTGTATATCAAAATCAACCGATTCGACAAGACGAAGATTTTTTGTGTTAACAACTTTTTCATTTTAGTCCATCTTAATTACGTTTTGTGTCCCTAACACTCTTCGGCCTCCACGAGGCCGACGGGCCCCTCTTCGTCCCCCCGGAGGCCGACAGGCCCCTTTTCGGGCCCCCGGAGGCCGAGGGGTCCCTCTTCGGCCCCCGAAGGCTGTCGGGGTGCTATTTTTGAAAAAAAATTCAATTTGGGCATATGCTTTTCGAATTGAGCATCCCTCGAGGGGTTCTGGTTCTGGGTGGCAGTGTCTTGAGTCTGAAATGTCGGGATAAGGTCATAGTCTCCTAGGTAGTTTGCTATCAGCCACCGGTGATCATCACCGGGACCTTGCTCCGTGGAAACAATGCACTTCTAGCTCAATGGACTTTATTGAAGTAGTAGTAATTTTTGCTATAAACTGTGCAAGATACAACAGTTTGGGACTTTCTTTTTGGGAAGTATTAATAATTGTTTCTCAGAAAGAATATTTTAATGTAGAAGATAAACTAGGCATTAAACATTGAAATCATGAACTACCTGTCACCTTGGTTGGTATAGGACATTGAAACTTTTTAAAGATTATTTAGGACAACCACCTTTAGGTTTGGAGCTACTGTGCTGTCTTTAAGAAATGTCGTAAATTAAATGGCGACTGTAAACAAACTTTTTCATCACCCTAGCGATCGCTGAAAGTCACACAATGCTTCTGTAAACCATTTCATTCTTCATGCAGGAGCGAGTGATCTTGACGGGCGGCGACAAGGTGAGGTGGAGCAGGTGGCACAACGCATCAATGAGAATACTGATATTTCCTGTTAATTTATACGCGCTTTATGGATTTCGGTTGTATCATTGATGTTATGAAGTTGTGCTCTCTCAAGCAGCTGACCAAAGTTTGCTATCTCGTTGAACTGGGCTTTGGTGATATCACGGTTTATGGAAACTTTCTATGTGTTTTCTCATATGCTTCAAGAATTTGTAAGCAAGACCCCATGTACTGTTTTTTTGCCATTTTAACATAATAAATCAGGTGATTGAAAAGCCTTCTGTTTGAATATGCCATGGATAAACATGATTTTTCTTTCCAGCCCTATCATAGTAAAGCCATGGGTGGACGAAGCGTTCCTGATGCGTTCTTGTCTTGGTATTTCTTCATACATTGTTCAGACGCATTCTAAGTAATGTGTTATTTGTATAGGTTGCTCGAGCGAATAAAACAGGAGTAGCTCTTCTGCTCTGAATTGCCTAGCCGACAGATTCAGGATGTTTGCTAAGTTGCACAGGAACTGCCGCTGTCAGCTGCTTCCCTGGACATCGCATGCATGTACCAGAATTCTATTATGCAGAGATGGGCGACATGGTGCTCAGGAAACAAATTGTTATGTCCTTACTTTGCTAGACTGATATCAGAAGAGGACCAGGGTGACATGGTGTTCAGAAGGAAAGTTCAGGGTTTCTTTGGACTAGTTCTTTCTACTTGCTGAGACAGTTGCATACAGAAGCTTGTAACCTGCCTCATGCACAGCATCCTCACTGGCCCACCTGCCAGGCACGTGACACATAAAATTAACTCACACTTCTCGGGCCCACTTGCCAGGTAGTTTCCCATGCCTCTCACCAGACCATCTTCCCCTGTTCCACTTCCTGTTGTCGTGGCCGCACTGTAGCCGGTCATGAAATTGCTTGCCCTTTCGAGACGCAGCAGCTTGTCCCCAAGCTGCAGCCGCATTGCAGTGAGATGGATACACCTTGCGTTGCGTAGCATTGCATCATCTTCCCAGGTCGCGATTGCCTGAGGCAGATTGCTACATTTTCCATGTTTTCATTCTCCACGGGTGTGTCGAGGATTTCTTCATGTTCCAAATCCTGTAACACCGATCGATGGATTCGGCAGAGAAGTATGCCTGGTGTAAACTTAAAATCTGGGATATGCACACGGAAGACTGGTTGCGCTAGGCTACCCTCTGAGAGGTGCTGCCGGACCAATCTTCTCCAAAATGGTATACGTCCAGGAAAAACTTAGGAAATGGTCACCTGACCACCGATGACTGGGCCCGCTGAAAACTCAGGAGGTTATCAGCAATGTGCTTCACGCGTGCCTGAGCCCGCGCCAATTTTTGCTTGACCATACTAGTGTGTTCATGGCGCCCCTGAAGAACTTCCTGGATATCAGTATTTCTGGTGGATGCAATAGCAGGAATCATTTATGTTTTAGCGAGTACAAATGACTATGCTTGTAGGATTCATTTGCTCTTTACTGGCTCATGCTCGTGCAATTGTGTTTGTTGATCCTGTTTACTTAGAGATTCAGTTTACAGTCAAGGGCAGAAGAGAGCAGGAGATAAATATCTGACCACTAATTTGTTAAGCATATGGACATGATTTTGGCAATACTTTTGGTTGCAGGTAAGCTAGCACACTGGAGTTTCCATCCATGCCCAAATTATGGATGCGGGTGGCGACGTTGCCCTTCAAAGACTGTTTGCCTTTGGAACAAGATACTTGCTGTACATGCCTACACGAAGAGAAGTGTTCATTCAAAATCTGCTGATGCAGTCTTGGAACCCCACCCGAGGAATCTGACGATGACACTTGGTTTTAAGGTAACAACATTTCTCATCTAATCGATTAAAATCGAGCTCACAAGTCCAATTTATGTATGCTACATGATGTTAGTGAATCTTTGTACAGTATAAATTCTTCCATCTCAATATCATTTTCAATTCTGTTTCGCACAGTCATACACGGTCAATCAGGCCAGCGTGAATATGTGTGAAATATGTGTAAGCGTCTCAACTCCCAATCTGGGAGCCCGCATCCATATATATTGATATGTCGTGAGGATTCACGTGAGGTACAAGTCACGGTGGTTAAACCTACCAAGAGATATGCGTGAGAGATACAGGGGATAGAGAGAAGAAGAGATAGAAGTTTAAACAACCTTCTAACTAACCCCTATATAGATATATCACGTTTAACACCCTCCCATAATCAGAACTTTGCCAAGTTTAGATTACGTTTAAATTCCTCAAAAGGCCTTGTAGATAATGCTTTCGTGAAGCCATCTGCAACTTGATCTCTTAAAGGCACAAAACGAATCTCCATTTCTTTGTTGGCAACTCTTTCTCGAACAAAATGGTAGTCTATCTCAATATGCTTAGTCCGTGCATGAAAAACAGGATTAGCAGCCAAATATGTAGCATCAAGGTTATCACACCAAAGACATGGGGTTGGAGTGCTTCTTATTTCGAGTTCCTTCAGAATAGCCTTCACCCAAATGATTTCTGCCGTTGCATTTGCCAATGCCTTGTACTCTGCCTATGTACTAGACCTGGAGACTGTAGCATGTTTCTTTGCACACCATGAGATCAAGTTGGGTCCAATAAATACTGCAAAACCACCTGTTGATCGTCTATCATCCACACATCCTGCCCAATCAGAATCAAAGAATGCACTAACACGGGTTGATGATGACTTGCTGAAACTAAGGCCAACATTCAAAGTATTTTTCACGTATCTTAATATGTGTTTCGTAGCTGTCCAGTGAGGTGTGGTGGGTGCATGACGAAACTGACAGACTTTGTTAACAGCAAAAGAAATATCAGGCCTAGTGAGTGTCAAGTACTGAAGTGCACCCACCACACTCCTGTAGTTGGTGCCATCCTCTTGTCTCAAGAGTTCACCTTCTGCAAGAGACAAATTTTCAGTACTGGATAGTGGTGTTGATGACGGTTTACAGCCCTGCATGCCAACATTCTTCAAAAGATCAGTTGCATATTTTTCCTGTGAAAGATGAAGGCCTCCTTTTGGATTCTTCTTAACCTCAATACCAAGAAAGAAATGCAAATCTCCTAAATCTTTGAGAGCAAATTTTGAATTCAAATCTTTTAGTAAAGTTGTAACTGCATCATTTGATGAGCTAGTGACAATGATGTCATCAACATAGATAAGCACAAATATGGAGGTGTTTGACTTATTGTAGATAAACAATGACGTGTCAGATTTGGAAGGAAAAAAACAAAGTGCTTGCAACTTAGAACTCAGACGAGAATACCATGCCCTAGGAGCTTGCTTCAGCCCATAGAGGGATTTATCAAGCCTGCAGACATGAAAAGGTTTGTTTTTATCTTCAAACCCAGGAGGTTGTTTCATATATACTTTCTCTTCCAAAACACCATGAAGAAACGCATTCTACACATCTAGCTGTCGCAGACTCCATCCTTTGGACACAGCAATAGAAAGAACAAGACAAATAGTGGTAGCTTTGACAAAAGGAGTTAATGTATCTTCATAGTCTACGCCATACCTCTATTTAAATCCCTTAGCAACAAGCCTGGCTTTGTACCGCTCTATCGTGCCATCTGATTTTCTCTTTATTCTGAACACCCACTTACAGTCAATCAGATTGTTACCTTGATGTGATGGGACCAAATGTCAGGTCTTGTTTTTCTCGAGTGCATGGAACTCCTCTTCCATAGCAGTTTTCCATTAGGGATCAGCGAGTGCCTCATGAAACGTGTGTGGTTCTCCTGTAGAACAAGTAAGTGTTGGGGAACGTTGCATGGGAAACAAAAAATTTCCTACGCACACGCAAGATCTATCCATGGTGATGAGCATCTACGAGAGGGAGAGTGGATCTACATACCCTTGTAGATCGCTAAGCGGGAAGCGTTAAGAAACGCGGTTGGTGTAGTCGAACGTCTTCGCGATCCAAATCGCCGAGCGTCCCGCGATCACATCACGATGCGTCCCGCGATCCAATCACGATCCGTCCCGCGAACTCATCGCGATCCGTCCCGCGATCTTGATCACGGTCCTTCCGATCTAGCGCCAAACGGACGGCACATCCGCGTTCGGCACACGTACAGCTTGATGACGATCTCCGCCTTCTTGATCCAGCAAGAGGGAGCGGAGAGGTATATGAGTTCTTCGGCAGCGCGATGACGTTACGGCGATCGTGGTGGAGCTATTCCAGCAGGGCTTCGCCTAAGCACCGCTGAAAACCGATCTAGAGGAGAAACTGCGATCTAGAGGAGAGGTAGCATGTGGCTATTAGGGTTAGCTTTTCCCTCTAAATCCTCTAGTATATATAGGAGGGAGGGAGGGGAGGAGGCAGCCTGAAACCCTCAAGATCTGGCCGAAATTGGAGGTGGAGGAGTCCTACTCCAATCCTATTAGGATTAGGACTCCTTCCTTATTTAGACTTTTTGCCTTTTTCCACCTTTTTCTCCTTGGGCTTTTCTTCCCAGCCGCATGGGCCCTTTGTAGGACTTCAACCAGCCCACTAATGGCTGGTATTTATCCTCCCACAGCCCATGTAGCCTCTTGGGTCGAAATACCCCTCCCGATGGTCCCCCGGTACACTACCAATGAGCCCGAAACTTTTCCGACAACCAAAATAGGACTTCCTATATATATCAATCTTTACCTCCGGACCATTCCGGAGCTCCTCGTGACGTCCGGGATCTCATCCGGGACTCCGAACAACCTTCGGTCACCACCATACATAACTCTATACTACCGAAACATCACCGAACCTTAAGTGTGCAGACCCTGCGGGTTCGAGAACTATGTAGACATGACCGAGACACCTCTACGGTCAATAACCAGTAGCGGGACCTGGATGCCCATATTGGTTCCTACATATTCTACGAAGATCTTTATCTGTCGAACCTCTATGTCAAGGATTCGGTTAATCTCGTATGATGTTCCCTTTGTTCTTCGGTATGTTACTTGCCCGAGATTCGATCATCGGTATCTCTATACCTAGTTCAATCTCGTTACGGCAAGTCTCTTTACTCGTTCCGTAATACAAGATCCCGTGACTAACACTTAGTCACATTTCTTGCAAGGCTTATTGTGATGTTGTATTACCGAGTGGGCCCTGAGATACCTCTCCGTCACACGGAGTAACAAATCCCAGTCTTGATCCATGCCAACCCAACAGACACCCTCAGAGATACCTGTAGAGCACCTTTGTAGTCACCCAGTTACGTTGCGACGTTTGATACACACAAGGTACTCCTCCGATGTCAGTGAGTTGCATGATCTCATGGTCATAGGAACACATACTTGACATGCAGAAAACAGTAGCAATAAACTGACACGATCATATGCTACGTTTGTAGTTTGGGTCTTGTCCATCATATCATTCTCCTAATGATGTGATCCCGTTACCAAATGACATCTCATGTCCATGACTAGGAAACCATAGCCATCGTTGATCAACGAGCTAGTCTATTAGAGGCATGCTAGGGACATGGTGTTGCCTATGTATCCAGACATGTATCTGAGTTTCCGATCAACACAATTATAACATGGATAATAAACGATTATTATGAACAAGGAAATATGATAATAACTAATTTATTGTTGCCTCTAGGGCATATTTCCAACAGTCTCCCACTTGCACTAGAGTTAATAATCTAGTTCACATCACCATGTGATTCGCATTGTTATGAATCTAACACCCAATGAGTTCCGGGGATCGATCATGCTTTGCATGTGAGAGAAGTCTTATAGTCAACGGGTCTGCGATATTTAGATCTGTGTGTACTTTGCAAATCTCTATCTTAAACCGTTAACACTGCTACCACAGTCTAGTTGGTATTATTCCAAAATGGCTGCTGCACTATACGTATACAGATTGGTACTACGAGTCATCCGGATTGGTGTTAAAGCTTGCATCGACGTAACTCTTTACGACGAACTCTTTATCACCTTCATAATCGATAAACATCTCCTTAGTCTTTTAGTTACTAAGGATAATCTTGACTGTTGTCCAGTGATCCACTCCTGGATCACTCTTGTACCCCTTGGCGGACTCATGACAAGGCACACAGAGGTGCGGTACACAGCATGGCATAATATAGAGCCTATGGCTAAGGCATATGGGACGATGTTCTTCATTTCTCTTTCTTCTGCCGTTGTCGAGCTTTGAGTCTCACTCAACTTCACACCTTACAAATCAGGCGAGAACTCTTTCTCTGACTGATCCATTTTGAACTCTTTCAAAATCTTGTCAAGGTATGTACTCCTTGAAAGTCTCATCAAGCATCTTGATCTATCTCTATAGATCTTGATGCTCAACAATTAGGTAGCTTTATCCAGGTCTTCCTTTGAAAAACACTTTTCAAACAACCGTTTACGCCTTCTAGAAATTCTACATTATTTCCGATCAACAATATGTCATCCACATATGCTTATCAGAAACTCTATAGTGCTCCCACTCACTTTATTGCAAATACAAGTTTCTCGTAAACTTTGTATAGACTCAAAAACATTGATCACCTCATCAAAATGTATATTCCAACTCCGAGATGCTTGCTTCAGTCCATAGAAGGATCACTGAAGCTTGCTCACCTTTTAGCATCCTTAGGACTGACAAAACCTTCTGGTTGTATCACATACAACCTTTCCTCAAGTAAACCGTTAAGGAAACGATGTTTTGACATCCATCTGGCAGATTTCATAATTAAAAAATGCAGCAACTGCTAACGTAATTCCAACAGACTTTAGCATCGCTATGAGTGAGAAAGTCTCATCGCAGTCAACTCCTTGAACTTGTCACAAACATCTTTGCAACAAGTCGAGCTTTACAAATGGTGACATTTACCATCAGCGTCTATCTTCATTTTAAAGATCCATTTGTACTCAACGACCTGCCGTCCAACGAGCAAGTCTACCAAAGTCTATACTTGGTTTTCATACATGGATCCTTTCTCGGATTTCATGGCCTCTAACCATTTGTCGGAATCCGGACCCATCATCGCTTCTCCATAGCTCGTAGGTTCATCGTTGTCCAACAACATGACCTCCAAGATAGCGTTGTCGTACCACTCAGGAGCAGTACGCATCCTTGTCGACCTACGAGATATGATAGTAACTTGATCCGAAGCTTCATGATCAGCATCATTAACTTCCTCTTCAACTAACGTAGGCTTCACAGAAACATCTTCCTGCGCTGCGCTACTATCTTGTTGAACAAAGGTTCAACAACCTCATCAAGTTCTATCTCCTCCCACTCAATTATTTCAAGAGAAACTTTTTCTCGAGAAACGACCCGTTTTTAGTAACAAACACTTTGCACTTGGATCTGAGATAGAAGGTATACCCAATTGTTATTAGGGTATTCTATGAAGATGCATTTGTCCGTTTTGGGTTCGAGCTTATTAGGTGAAAACATTTTCCACACAAGCGTTGCAGCCCCAAACATTAAGAAATGACAGCTTAGGTTTCTATCAAACCATAATTCACACGGTGTCATCTCAACGGATTTAGATGGTGCCCTATTTAAAGTGAATGTAGTTGTCTCTAATACATAACCCCAAAATTATAATAGTAAAACGATAAGAGACATCATAGCACACACCATATCCAATAGAGCATGACTATGACATTCAGACACACCATCACACTATGGTGTTCCAGGTGGCGTGAGTTGTAAAACAACTTTCACATTGTCTAATGTTGTATGCCAAACTCGTAACTCAGATATTCACCTTCACGATCATATCACAGACATTTTCATCTTCTTGTCACGATGATCTTAAACTTCACTCTGAATTTGCTTGAACTTTTCAAGCGATTCAGACTTGTGTTTCATTAAGTAAATATACACTATATCTACTCAAATCATCAGTGAAGGTAAGAAAATAATGATATCCACTACACGCTACAAGACTCATTGGATTGCATACATCAATATGTATCATTTCCAATAAATCACTTGCCCGCTCCATCCATCTGGAAAACGGGGTCCTTAGTCATCTTGCCCAAATGGCATGGTTCGCATGTCTCAACCGATTCGAAATCGAATGAGTCCAAAGATCCATCGACATGGAGTTTCTTCGTGCGCTTTATACCAATATGACATTTAGCGGCAGTGCCACAAGTATGTGGTATTATCATTATTAACTTTGTATCTTTTGGCATCAATGTTATGAACATGTGTATTACTACGATCAAGATTTCAACAAACCATTCTTACTGGGTGCATGACCATTGAAGGTATTATTCATGTAAACAGAATAATCATTATTCTCTAATTTAAATGAATAACCGTGTTGCAATAAACACGATCTAATCATGTTCATGCTCAACGCAAAACACCAAATAACATTTATTTAGGTTTGTCACAAATCCCGAAGGTAGAGAGAGTGTGCGATGTTGATCACATCAACCTTGGAAACATTTCCAACACACATCGTCACCTTACCCTTAGCTAGTTCTCCGTTTATTCCGTAGCTTTTATTTCGAGTTACTAACATTTAGCAACCGAACCGGTATCCAATACCCAAGTGCTACTAGGAGTACTAGCAAGGTACACATCAATAACACGTATATCAAATATACTTCTTTCGATGTTGCCAGCCTTCTTATCTACCAAGTATCTAGGGTTGTTCCGCTTCTGTGACCGCTCACCTCATAATAGAAGCACTTAGTCTCGGGTTTGGGTTTAACTTTGGGTTTCTTCACTGGAGCAGCAACTATCTTGCCATCCATGAAGTTTCCCTCCTTGCCCTTGCCCTTCTCGAAACTAGTGGTTTTACTAACCATCAACACTTGATGCTCCTTCTTCATTTCTACCTTCGCGGTGTCAAACATCGCGAACAGCTCAGGGATCATTATTTCTATCCCTGGCATTTTATAGTTCATCATCAAGTTCTAGTAGCTTAGTGACAGTGACTTGGAGAACTATATCAATTACTATCTTATTTGGAAGATCAACTCCCACTTGATTCAAGCGATTGTAGCATCCAGACAATCTGAGCACATGCTCAACGATTGAGCTATTCTCTTTCATCTTGTAGGCAAAGAATCTTGTTGGAGATCTCATATCTCGCAACACGGGCACGAGCCTGAGATCCTAATTTTAGCTCCTAGAAACATCTCATATGTTCTGTGATGTTCTAAGCCGTAATGCATGATGCACTAAACTACCAAGTAGTCATCAGAACGTGCACTAGTAGAAAACAGACCTTTCGTCCCGAGCATTAGTCCCGATCTGGTCACGAGCCAGTACAAAAGAGGGTATTAGTCCCGGTTCGTGTCGGCCCAGCAGGGCGACCTTTAGTACCGGCTCGTGAGGGACCTTTAGTACCGGTTCGTGTCACGAGCCGGTACTAAAGGGGCATGGTAGGCTTTTGGCCAGACTTGGGCCCCGCATGCACCTCTAGTACCGGCTGGTGACACCAGCCGGTACTAAAGACTTCCACACAGCAGGTGTCAAATGTTTAGTCCCACCTCGCTAGTCGAGGTGAGACCGCACCTGTTTATAAGCCCCGATGCGCTTGACCTGTCGAGCTCCGCTCATAGTGAAAATAGATGTCCATAGACATGAAATTCCACCTAAATTCAGAATGTTAGTTAGGTGCCTAACTAACACTTTGAATTTGGGTTGAATTTCAGTGTAAGTGCATCTATTTTCACTTTTGCTATTTTTTATGTTATTTCTTTACTATTTTTCCTGCTATTTAATATTACTTCGTTTTAACATTATATTCAGTGAAATTATGATGTCATGCCAAGTTACAACCTTTTCAGAGTTCATTTGTACTTCTTTTCAAATTTAGGGTCATTTAGCTCAAAATAAATCATTAAATGCCTGAAAAATATCAAATGAAGTCAAAAAAGGTTGAAAATTGATGATGTGCCTTTGAATGGTGCATATTGAACACACAAAAAGTATGGAGTTAAAATAAGTTATTAAAAATGAAATCCCTTATTAATAGATGAGTTTTCGTCCGAAACCCTCATACTTCTTATGAGATTGTCCAATTTGTACACGAAGTGCATCCAGTTTTTGTCGTAACCCTCTCAACTCTCTAAAAGTTTCTATGTGGGTGAAATTATGATGTCATGCCAAGTTACAACCTTTTCAGAGTTCATTTGTACTGCTTTTCAAATTCAGGGTCATTTAGCTCAAATTAAACCATTAAATGCCTGAAAAATATCAAATGAAGTCAGAAAGGGTTGAAAATTGATGATGTGCCTTTGAATGGTGCATATTGAATACACAAAAAGTATGGAGTTAAAATAAGTTATTAAAAATGAAATCCCTTTGAAATAGATGAGTTTTCGTCCGAAACCCACATACTTCGAAAGAGATTGTCCAATTTGTACACAAAGTGGATCCAGTTTTTGCCGTAACCCTCTCAACTCTCTAGAAGTTGCTATGTGGGTGAAATTATGATGTCATGCCAAGTTACAACCTTTTCAGAGTTCATTTGTACTGCTTTTCAAATTCAGGGTCATTTAGCTCAAAATAAATCATTAAATGCTTGAAAAATATCAAATGAAGTTAGAAAGGGTTGAAAATTGATGATGTGCCTTTGAATGGTGCATATTGAACACACAAAAAGTATGGAGTTAAAATAAGTTATTAAAAATTCTAAAAGGAAAAAAAGTTATGCTCAAACTTCAGTTTTTTTGAATTTTGGTTAAATCTGGTCAAACTACTTATTCAAGAATATTAGTGTTACTAAATAATTATTCAAGAATATTAGTGCTGCTAAATAATTATTTCAGTTTTTTGAATTTTGGTCAAATCTGGTCAAACTATGGTCAAAATTTGGTCAAACTATGGTCAAACTACTTATTCAAGAAATATTAGTGTGTTACTTAATAATGAGGGGTGATTATGGTCAAACTATGGTCATGCTCAAGTTCAACTCCTAAGGGTTAATAGGATTGACAGCTTACTATTGTGAGGAAAACAACAAGTGCAGACTTGACAACAAGGGGGAATAGAACTCGAAAGTTAAGCGTGCTCACGCTGGAGTAGTGAGAGGATGGGTGATCGGTCGAGAAGTTAGACGATTTGGAATGGTGAGGGGTGATTAGAGATTACAAATCAAATTGAGCAGTGATGAGGGGTAGTTAAAGATTAAATTCAAATAATTTGAAAATTGAACAAAAAAATTCCAAAAAAATCGAAAAAAGAAAAAAATTCTTTAGTACCGGTTGGTATCACCAACCGGTACTAAAGGTCTTCCACCACCAGTCCACGCAGGCAGCCACGTGCAATCGGTACTAAAGGTCTCGACCTTTAGTCCCGACCCTTTAGTGCCCAACCGGTACTAAAGGGCCATCCGGACCGGGACTATAGGCCTGTTCTGCACTAGTGGTGCCTGTCAAATGTTCACAACATCTACAGACGACACTAGAGGGGTTGGCGCACCGAGCGGTGAATTAAGGACATAAGCCTTCTGTGCAGCAATGAGGACAATCCTCAGATCACGGACCCAGTTCGCAATATTGCTACCATCATCTTTCAACTCTATTTCTCTAGGAACATATAAAAAATTCAAGGAAGCTACAGCACGAGCTAGTAATCTACAACATAATTTGCAAAGACATTACTCACTATGTTCATGATAATGAGTTCAATTAATCATATTACTTAAGAACTCCCACTCAAAATGACATCCCTCCGGTCATTCGAGTGATACATGATCCAAATTCACCAACTCAAGTCCGATCATCACGTGAGTTGAGGTGGCTGCAATGGTGAACATCATCATGTTGATCATATCTACTATATGACTCATGTTCGACCTTTCGGTCTCTTGTGTTCCGAGCCCATGTCTGTACATGCTACGCTCGTCAAGTTTAACCTGAGTGTTCTGCATGTGCAACACTGGCTTGCACCCGTTGTATGTGAACATAGAGTCTATCACACCCGATCATCACGTGGTGTCTCAACACGACGAACTTTCGCAACGGTGCACACTCGGGGAGAACACAATTTATCTTGAAATTAAGTGAGGGGTCACCTTATAATGCTACCGTCGTCCTAAGCAAAACAAGGTGCATAAAAGGATTAACATCACATGCAAATCATAAGTGACATGATATGGCCATGAACTTGTGCTTTTGATCTCCATCTAGAAAGCACCGGCATGATCTCCATCGTCACCGGCATGACACCATGATCTCCATCAATGTGTCGCCATCGGGGTTGTCACACCCAACATGCTTCTACTACTATTGCTACGTAGCGATAAAGTAAATCATTACATAGCGCTTAATGATTGACACGCAGGTCATACAATAATTTAAAGACAACCCTATGGCTCCTGCCGATTGCCGTACTCATCGACATGCAAGTCATGATAATCTATACATCACATGATCATCTCATATATCACATATATCACATCATGTAATTGGCCATATCACATCACAACATACCCTGCAAAAACAAGTTAGACGTCCTCTAATTGTTGTTGCATGTTTTACGTGGCTGCTACGGGTATCTAGCAAGAACGATTGTCATCTACGCAAAAAACACAACGGTGATATACTAGTTGCTTTTCAACCTTCTCAAGGACCAACTTTGTCGAATCCGATCCAACTAAAGTGAGAGAAACTGGCACCCGCAAGCCATCTATGCAACAAGTTGCGGTCGAGGGAACCGGTCTCTCGTAAGCGTACGAGTAATGTTGGTCCGGGCCGCTTCATCTCACCGCTGAACCAAAACACGACCAAGGTAGGAAGCAATCTAAGCATCAACACCCACAAACTCTTTGTGTTCTACTCGAGATCTCATCTACACATAGACCTAGCTCATGATGCCACTGTTGGGGAACGTTGCATGGGAAACAAAAAAATTCCTACGCACACGCAAGATCTATCCATGGTGATGAGCATCTACGAGAGGGAGAGTGGATCTACATACCCTTGTAGATCGCTAAGCGGGAAGCGTTAAGAAACGCGGTTGGTGTAGTCGAACGTGTTCGCGATCCAAATCGCCGAGCGTCCTGCGATCACATCATGATCTGTCCCACGATCCAATCACGATCCGTCCCGCGAACTCATCACGATCCGTCCCGCGATCTCATCACGATCCGTCTCGCGATCTTGATCACGGTCCTTCCGATCTAGCACCGAACAAACGGCACCTCCGCGTTCAGCACACGTACAACTTCATGATGATCTCCGCCTTCTTGATCCAGCAAGAGGGAGCGGAGAGGTAGATGATTGCTCCGGCAGCGCGACGACGTTGCGGCGATGGTGGTGGAGTTATTCCAGCAGGGCTTCGCCTAAACACCGCTGAAAACCGATCTAGAGGAGAAACTGCGATCTAGAGGAGAGGTAGCACGTGGCTATTAGGGTTAGCTTTTCCCTCTAAATCCTCTAGTATATATAGGAGGGAGGGAGGGGAGGAGGCAGCCTGAAACCCTCAAGATCTGGCCGAAATTGGAGGTGGAGGAGTCCTACTCCAATCCTATTAGGATTAGGACTCCTTCCTTATTTAGACTTTTTGCCTTTTTCCACCTTTTTCTCCTTGGGCTTTTCTTCCCAGCCGCATGGGCCCTTTGTGGGACTTCAACCAGCCCACTAAGGGCTGGTATTTATCCTCCCATAGCCCATGTAGCCTCTTGGGTCGAAATACCCCTCCCGATGGTCCCCCGGTACACTACCAATGAGCCCGAAACTTTTTCGACAACCAAAATAGGACTTCCTATATATATCAATCTTTACCTCCGGACCATTCCGGAGCTCCTCGTGACGTTCGGGATCTCATCCGGGACTCCGAACAACCTTCGGTCACCACCATACATAACTCTATACTACCGAAACATCACCGAACCTTAAGTGTGCAGACCCTGCGGGTTCGAGAACTATGTAGACATGACCGAGACACCTCTACGGTCAATAACCAATAGCGGGACCTGGATACCCATATTGGTTCCTACATATTCTACGAAGATCTTTATCGGTCGAACCTCTATGTCAAGGATTCAGTTAATCCTGTATGATGTTCCCTTTGTTCTTCGGTATGTTACTTGCCCGAGATTCGATCGTCGGTATCTCTATACCTAGTTCAATCTCGTTACGGCAAGTCTCTTTACTCGTTCCGTAATACAAGATCCCGTGACTAACACTTAGTCACATTTATTGCAAGGCTTATTGTGATGTTGTATTACCGAGTGGGCCCTGAGATACCTCTCCGTCATACGGAGTAACAAATCCCAGTCCTGATCCATGCCAACCCAACAGACACCCTTGGAGATACCTGTAGAGCACCTTTGTAGTCACCCAGTTACGTTGCGACGTTTGATACACACAAGTTACTCCTCCGATGTCAGTGAGTTGCATGATCTCATGGTCATAGGAACACATACTTGACATGTAGAAAACAGTAGCAATAAACTGACACGATCATATGCTATGTTTGTAGTTTGGGTCTTGTCCATCATATCATTCTCCTAATGATGTGATCCCGTTACCAAATGACATCTCATGTCCATGACTAGGAAACCATAGCCATCGTTGATCAACGAGCTAGTCTATTAGAGGCATACTAGGGACATAGTGCTGTCTATGTATCCACACATGTATCTGAGTTTCCGATCAACACAATTATAGCATGGATAATAAACGATTATTATGAATAAGGAAATATGATAATAACTAATTTATTATTGCCTCTAGGGCATATTTCGAACAGTAAGACCATATTTAACTTTATAATTTACCAGCTGAATGGTGCCTGCGCGAAGTCTTGTACGTGGGGGCGTTGGTGGTGTAGGTGCAGCAGCCTCCCCTGCCATAGAGGATCCAGGCGGCTCCTGGGCAGGGAATCTCACAGATCCCTAAGGAGACCCACCACCAGTAGGCGGATCGGTTGTGGTAGCAAAAGGTGTTGGAGAAGCACGAGTGGCTGCAGAAGATCCAGACGGGCCCCCAGAGATAGCCTGAGATCCTGCGGCAATAGGGTCGACAGCACACGACCGAGGCGAGTCCGTCCGCACGCGCGCAGGTGATGATTGGGGCTGGACCCGCCTGGTATAGCAGCGGGTTTCCTCCAGAAACCGCGTGACGATTGGGCCCACGCGGGGCAGAATGGCAACATCGGATTGGTGTGAACCAGCGGCACCGGCGGGTGGGCCAACAGGGGGACGTGTGGCAGGCGCGGGTCGGTGCGGACCAGCTGCTGCTGATGAAGAATCGTCTGTACCGACCGCCTGACACCGCGAGTTGCCCGGCGGACACATGAAATGGCTTGTTTGAGGCTGTTTCATCACCGTTTGTATCAGAATTTTTTCTACTGACTCCGTATTACGGCCTGCATCACAAGGCTCAGGTAAAAGGTTAGGAGAATTAGTCAAGTTGTCAGTACAATTGTCAAGCCCATGGGAAAGTTTGGAAATATGTGGTGGAAGAAGTAAAATTTCTTTACGAAGAAGAGCACCGGCATTAGGATGGAGATATGCAAAGGGGGAGATGGTTTCATCAAAGACAACATCACGAGAAATATAAACTCCACCTGTAGGAACGTCAAGACACTTAACACCCTTGTGTTTAGGACTGTAACCCTAAAAACGCATTGTTTAGATCGAAACATGAGCTTATGATTGTTGTATGGGCGGAGGTTAGGCCAACAAGCACACCCGAAAACACGAAGTGAAGCATAGTCTGGTCTAGTATGGAGAAGGCGTTGCATGGGGGTTTCATTGTTGATGACACGACTAGGCAACATGTTAATAAGATGAACAACAGTGAGGAAAGCCTCGTCCCAAAATTTGAGAGGCATGGAGGCACCTACAAGAAGGGCTAGAACCACTTCAACGATACGTCGATGCTTGCGTTCGGCTGAACTATTTTGTTGGTGTGCATGGGGACAAGAAACATGATGTGAAATGCCTAATGTTTGAAAAAATGAGTCTAATTTCTCATATTAGCCACCCCAATCAGATTGGACGGCCAGAATTTTGGTGTCGAATTGTCGTTCAACAAGTGCTTGGAAGTTTTGGGACAGGACAAGAAGAGAGTTTTATGACACCGTTCCGAAGAGAGTTTTATGACACCACACTTGTTTATTGAATCTTCTAAATTGAGGAACCAATGGATATAGCCCATGCACGCATCTACCTCGATAGAGAATTTTCCTCGTAGCCTGGTCCTTGATCAAAAAGAAATAGGGGTGAAACTCTAGAAAGACTTTGTTGTCAATGGCTATGCGATGAACGGAAAGAAGATATTTTTGATGTATCAAGACAATGAAAAATGTTTCTGAGATGAATATTGCGATATGGGGTTTTGACAATTGAATGACCACCATGACAAATTTCCATACCTTCACCGTTTGTGTTGTGGACTTGATCTTGGCCTTGATACTTCTCAGCCATGGTGACCTTCTCAAGCTCATTGGTGATGTGATTTGTCACACCGGAGTCAACATACCAATATGTGTCTACTCCATAAGAGGTGTCCACAGCGGCTGCAACTTTCTTTCTTGAAGCATTGTTCTCAGCATAACGCTAATCACAATCTTTAGCAATATGGTTAGGGTTTTTTTACAGATTTGGCACTTGTTTTTGTACTCTTCATACCCTGGAAAAACACCACCGATGCGCCCCACCGATTGTTGTTGAAGAAAGGGACCCCCGATTGTAGTTGTTGCCGCCTCCGTTGTGTTGCTGATGGCCGCCGTTGCCACCATAGTGGCCACCGACACTGCCGCCACTGTGGCCATAGTGGGCGTCGACACTGCCACCGCCGTGGCTGGTGTTGTAGTAGCTGCCGCTGCTACTGGCACCGTAGCCACCACTGCCACCTCCACGCTGCCCTCCTCCTCTTGGAGGGCCATGAGAGGATGATCCCGAGTTGCCACGGCGACCCCGTGAGGCAGCCATGGTGGTTGACTTGAAGGAGTTGGCGCCGGATCCATGGAACATCTCCATGCATTGATCGAAGTTGGAGACCATGCTGAAGAGATCGTCGGTGGTGAGGGGCTCGGTGCGGATGTCCAAGGCCGAGACAATGGGTTGATATTCCATGTCCAGCCCTCTAATGATGAAGGAGTTGAGTTCCTCTTCACCGATTGGTTTTCCTGCTGCTGCTAGCTCATCGGCCAAAGATCGCATGTAACCGAAGTATGCGTCGGCTGTTTGGGAACCCTTCTAGGCGTTGGTGAGGCTGGTGCAGATGTTGTTGACGCGTGATATGGATTTTGATGAAAACATGCTAACTATGGCCTTCCACAACGCATGTGATTGCTCATGAGAAGCAACCTGGATGAGTACCTCACGAGATAGGTTGTTGAGGAGAAAGGCCAGAACTTGATGGTCCTCTCGGTGCCAGATCATATAGGCTGGGTTTGAGTTGGTTTGATCCTTGCCCTCGTTTTTTTTGGAGGTGATGGTTTTTTGTGGTTCTGGGACGGATCCATCAAGGTATCCGTACATGCCCGCAGCTCTGATCTGCGATAGCACCTGAGCTCTCCACAACACGAAGTTCTGCGGGTGAGTTTTTCAGAAACTTGGAAGGTGAGGGCAGGTGAGGAAGACGAGGAGGACGCCATGGCATAGGAGTTGAAGCTTTGCTAGATGGGATGGAGAGGAAGGGCTCTGTATACCATGTGAAATATGTGTAAGCGTCTCAACTCCCAATCTGGGAGCCCGCATCCATATATATTGATATGTCGTGAGGATTCACGTAAGGTACAAGTCACGGTGGTTAAACCTACCGAGAGATATGTGTGAGAGATACAGGGGATAGAGAGAAGAAGAGATAGAAGTTTAAAAAACCTTCTAACTAACCCCTATACAGATATATCACGTTTAACAATATGCACCAAATAAATGAACTCCGCGTTTCTCCACAAGTTGTTTCACGTAGCTAAATAGTTCAAATAAGACTAGCAGGAATGAAAAGGTAACATCAATCAATTATCTCCCTGTGCTTGTTTGCACGCCATGTTAGTCACCTATCTTTTGATCTTGAAGACCTTCGCAATTATACCTAGTTAAATCAAATTAAGGGAAGGAGAAATTTGAGATGCTAACCATATGTTTGAAGAGATGGAAGATTATCATGCCGTAAATTTTAAATAAGACTCTTTTGTATGCCCATAGCACGAAAGCTTCCTTCCCCCAAATTATTAACAAATCGCCAAGTTTCTCACTTAAATATGACAATGATTGTTGGACCCTTCAAGACCTCAAGAAATCCAAGAGGTAGCCAAAAGCAACTATTGTACATAGAATGGCCACTAGTCAGAAAAGGCATTGAATAGTGAATTGACAGGAAACCCAACTTTTTTTTGTTTTGGAAATTACAGGAAGCATACATTGACTTGTCTATCAGTAGACCTTGACTGCGGGTCTTCTTTCAGCTCCACCACATGTAGTTCCCACATTGTTCATCATAACATCCCCCATAAGCCCGAGATTTTTTTTTTCGAAACGGACATAAGCCCGAGATGAGGGGCATGGATATTCCCCACCTTGTTCATCGTACCATCCTCTGCTAGCCAAAGATGAGTGTCATGGAAAATTCACACCTTGTTCACAGTACCATCCTCCACAAGCTTTTCCTAGTCCTCTTTATTTGCTCACCGCTCGGGTACAACTGTCAAGCTATGACCAGGAAAGCTGAAAAGGAAGCACTTCTAAGCCTTGAGAAACACTGGGGGAAACGGACGGCTATTAGCTGGAGCTACAACATGGACACAGACCACTGTAAGTGGGATGGCGTCTGTTGCACCCGGGAGGGCTTTGTTACACGCATTTCACTCAGATTCTACAATCTTGCCAAGCCACTTCCTTCAGAAATTTGCTTGTTCAAGAACCTTACATACATTGACCTTTCGCACAGCAACATTCCAGGTTCTTTCCCTACCGTTCTTTTCAGTTGCTCGAGACTTGAGTATCTGGATCTATCATTCAATTCTTTTGTTGGTAGTCTCCCATTAAATATCCACTTACTGTCACAGACGATTGCCTACCTTAACCTTGAATCGAATATTTTATCCAGTAGTATTCCAAGTTCAATCTGCCAGCTTTTGTCCCTACAAGTTCTGAAACTATCTTCCAATCCCTTTGCTTCAGACAGAATCAATCCACAGTTTGGAAATTTGACAAACCTAGAAGAATTGTCAATGAGTAATATGAGTATAGTTGGTGAAATTCCAGACACTATATCCAAGCTGACCCGACTTAGAATCTTAGATCTATCTTCTAACACACTCAATGGTATAATACCTGGTGGGATTTGGAGAATGCAGAATATGGAAACCCTTGATCTACACAGTAACTCTCTATCCGGTCACATATCAGATGATTCCTTTAAGCTCAAGAAACTGTCCCAACTTTTTTTGAACGACAATCTTCTATCTGGCCCACTACCAGAAAACATTACAGAGTCACAATTAACCTCCATATTCCGCCTCGATTTCTCTAGTAACCAACTGACGGGCAAGATTCCATCTCCTTTCGAGATGAACAGATTTGAACAGAGCTTTCTTTCCAATCCCGGCTTGTGTTCCTCCAACCACTTTGGAAACTTTCCTCCATGCACCAGATTGAGCTTGAAGATGTTTGTAATCATTCTCCTGGTCGCTGGTTCAGCTATTCTCATTTGCACAGGGCTGATTGGTTTAACTAAGATCAAGGCATTTTTCTCAAAGGAAAAGGATGATGCCCCATCTCCACAGTGGAAGCTGACGACCTTCCAAGCTATTGATTATGACACTCAAGACATCGTTTGCAGCCTCATTGATGCAAACCTTGTCGGCAGCGGTGGCTCAGGAAAGGTGTATAAGATCCGCCTTGGTAACATAAACAGTGAGGCTATAGCTGTCAAGCAAATATGGTGTAGTAGTGGCCAACGTGAACATGGTATGCTGGAAAAGCAGTTTAAAGCTGAAATTGAGATTCTTGGATCCATCCGACACGCCAATATCGTAAAGTTACTTGGCTACATTTCGAGCTCCCAATCAAAGCTCCTCCTATACGAATACATGGAAAACGGTAGCCTGTATGAATGGCTGCATCAGAAAGATGAACCAACGGCTAGTACAACTAGACGGTTGTTGAACTGGCCAACAAGGATGTCAATAGCAATCGACGCAGCCAGAGGACTGTGTTACATGCACCATGGTTGCTCTCCTCCTATAGCACACCGCGATGTGAAGTCCAGCAACATCCTGCTGGATCCTCAGTTCAAGGCAAAGATTGCAGACTTTGGTCTAGCTCGTGCACTGCGTAAAGCCGGCGAGCCAGAGTCGGTCTCGGCGGTGGTTGGGTCCTTTGGATACATAGCTCCAGGTAAGAACTTGAGTTATTTCGAACTCTGTATTATAACTGTGCGCACAACTACTCAGACCTTTTGTTTTGTAGAGTTTGGAAGCTCGAGAAAAATGAATGAGAAAGTTGATGTGTACAGCTTTGGGGTGGTTCTCTTGGAGCTGGTAACAGGGAGGCGTGCAAATGGCGGGGGCGGGTACGAGAATTTGGCGCAGTGGGCATGGAGGCAATTTCATCAAGATGAGGACATCCATTTGACAAATCTGATAGATGCAGACGTCCGAGATCCAGCCTACTCGCGTGAGGTACAACTGGTGTTGAAGCTAGGGCTAATTTGCACGGGCACAAACCCATCTTCAAGGCCGTCCATGAAGCAGGTTCTGCAGGTCCTGCATCGCTGAAAAGCCCCCACATGATGCAATTCGTAATAAGCCATCTGAACCAGAAGGTCGTCAAAAGTTTCAGAGATACGCCGTGGTGTTATTCTTACTATATACAATTTGTCCAATGAAATTGCAAGGGCGGCGACACACGCAATATTTTTTTTTTACAAGCAATAAGATTGAGGCGTCTGTTTTTTTTTATTGTGCAATGTCAGCGTGTTGTCTGGCTGTTGATCCTGTTACTTCGAGGCTCATTTTAAAGTCAAGGTCTAAACAGAGTATCGGTATAAACATCTGGTTTTGGCAATAATTTTGTCGTGATGGCTCCAGCGAGTTTCAATCTTGTCACTTTGTCGTTCTAATCTAGGCTTGCTCTCCAAATCACCAATCTCCCTTTCGGGGGAATTCATTCTGCACTATGTGTTGGATGCTGTTACTCTATGTAGATGCCCGCACACAAAAAAAAGGGTTTATTTTGGAACCTGATGACACAATGTAAATCCTCCTAAAAGAGGTGCACAGTGCAGCACTGCAGTTTTTATTGTTAGCTGGTTCCTTCCTTGCAACAAGAAGATCTGCTGGCTTATGCTATCTGATGATGCAAACCAATTTTATTTTATTTTAATGCTTTGTTCAGCATAATGTGTCGACTAGGGTATTTCACAGAGCGATTCCGTCGATTCCTCGCCTTTTCGGTACAACGTGTTCATCAAGTCAACATTTCATTTCATTTCAAAGCGACAACAGCTCTCATCTCATCCATCACAACTTTGCCACCGAATGAATTCTTCCATCTCAATTTCATTCACAATTTGAGTTTCACACACTCAGTCAGTCAGTACATGGTTCAATCAATCGGGCCGGCATGAAGAATGCATCAGACAAATAGACGCTGCATTTCTCGCACTATGCCCCCATCAATCATGGTTGCTCTGTTTCGTCAGGGGATGTAGTACATTGGGTTGGGCAGCTTGAAGGAGCGGGCGCTCATGGAGTAGCCCAGCAAGTCGCTCCACTGGTCCCCCGAGTTGCCCAGGATCCTGTACCCCTCCACCTCCATCTCCTTCCTCTTCTCCGACTTGTAGGCCGTCGCCGTTTTCGTCCGGTCAGCTGCTGCCCTGGAACACCATCACAAAGGGGACATTTCAGAATTTGATTATGTGGCGCCATATATGGCTAAATGAACCAATTTGGGGGATAAAACGAGATCAGTGGTTGTTAAATTCAGCAGTACACAATTATGATTTCAGTCTTAACTTGTTTTCAGGTTATGATGGTGCCATATGAACTTTTGGATGGAAGGACTGGCACTAGCTAACTAAATTCATGTCTGAAACGCATACCTAGAACAGAGTAATCAGTTCAACATAATGAACTAAACCAGTGCCTATATTCTGAATTTTTGTTTAATTTGTTGACAAAGACAGCCGCATTTGACAATATAGGGGCATTGTAATTGATGTCTCAGTCAGTGATTATAAATATTTGGAACAGAGTAGGCATAGCTCAACGAAATGTGTGAATTAATGGTTGAAGAATTTCCCCACCAACACCAAGGCAGGAAGGGTCGGTGAAAGTGATGTGCAATGGTACGAAATGAGTAGCAGGACGACGGCGAAGCTGTAGGGTAGGTGGGTACCTGAGTATGAGCTTGTCCCAGTCGTGGAAGCCCTGTTTCCTGAGGTTGTCGACGGTGACGCCCTCGTGGGCCTCGCTGCGGCCGGTGAGGAGGAAGGTCTTGAAGCCGAGGTCGCGGACCTCCCTGTAGAGGCGGAGGCTGGAGGGGATCGCCGGCGCCTCCCCCGCCTCCACCCAGCGGTCGAACTCCCGGTGGTCGAACAGCTCCAGCCTGCAATTGACCGCGCGTGTGAGCAATCTCAGTCAAGGAATCAAACTTATGGCTGAAAATCTCGAAAATGGCCCACCCGTATCCGTGCTGCGCGTAGTAGGGGAGGTTGGAGAGCAGCGTCTCGTCGACGTCGAAGACCCAGGCCGCTTGCGCGTCGCCGGTGGTGGCGGCGGGGGCGGCGGCGCGGGCGTAGGCGGAGGCCTCCCGCGCGACGAGGTCGAGGTCGGAGCGGTATGCGGGGCCGGTGAGGTATGCGCGCACGTGCGGCACGCAGTCCGCCGGCACGGCGGCCCACGGCGCCAGGTTGTTGGCCTCCCCCGCGGTCCTCCAGCTCGCGCACCGCAGCTCCGCGGCCTCGTCCGCCCCCTCGGCCCGCTTGTCCTCCGCGGCCGGCAGCTGGATGACGGGCGGGCGCGGCGGCAGCTGCGGGGTGCGCTCGGCCGACGCGGCCTGCTCCTCCACCGCGTGTCCCGCGACGGCGAGGAGGAGCGCCAGCAGCAGGAGCAGGGCGGCGCCGCTTTGGCGCGCCATGCTCGCCGCTGGCGCGGGTCGGGGTCGCCGGGGCCGGAGGGGAGGGGGGCGCACGCACGCGCGCACGTGGGGCAGAGAGACAGGCCGGGGGGTGGGGGTGGGGTTGGCGGGTCGGGTGTGGCTGGCTGGGTCCGGCGAGTTGGTCGGCGACGGGAAAGGAAAAGGGGAAAGGCGTGCGAGATGGAAGGGGTCGGCGACGGTGGGCGTTATAAATAGATAATAGCGGCGACGGAGGCGTTTGGTTTTGGTGAAGGGGAAGGAATGGGGAGCGGGGGCGAGGGATTCGAATCCGCGGCAGAGGGATTCGTCGTGGTTGCTTGGGGGCGGGGCCACTGGCGCTCTGGGGGGTGACGTGCCGCTCGCGGATTGGGCTCACGGCGCTGGCGCGCTCTCGTGGTCGTCACCGTCGGCGCAGCCCTGCCGTGCGCAAAACCGTAATCTTCCATAAATTAAAGGAAGAAAATCCGTGGAAAAAGCCAAACGCTTTAGATAGCGACCGCGTTCTTCTTGTCCTGTTTCAAAACACAAACTGCAACCGCGTTCTTCTTGTCCTGTTCCAAAAGGCAAACTGCGACCGCGCGCCACAGCAAGGATCACGTCAATGGGGATCTTTTTTTTTTTCATTTCTCCATTTATTACAGTCTTAATACGGTGGTCGGTCGCCACGCCACCTTTTTGAGGGGATGCATAGTCTCAAGTAAACCCGGGCATTGACAACCCGGGTCGACCCGAGCCGGGCTTTATGTTTGGGCCGGGTTCAGGCTTGCAAATTAGGTCTGGGCAACAGTTCGGGCTAATCTTGAGCCTAGAAAATTGGCATTTTACATCAAGGCTCGGCCTGTCCCGTCTCGGAATTCATTTTTTTTTTGGTCCATTCATACTAGGCTCGGGTCTGAACATCGATTTCCTGATCGGGTTGGACCGAGCTCGACCTTGTGATTTTTGGTTCGGGCTTTCTAAAGCCTGGCCCGGCCCATGATATGCCCAGGTTTAGTTTCAACACAGGGGCGGAGCCAGAACAGGGCCAGGCCCCGGGCATTTCTAAAGACTAACCCCGGCGGCATGGTTACACACGGCGGTGATGGAGTGAGACGAGCAGCATCACGATGTAGCTGCCTGCATGCCGGGCGTAAAACAACAGGTGTCGCGCAACAATGCGGCGGCTACTGCGATAGAAAGAGCAGCGACCGTCAGAGTGGCTGCTGGTCGAGGCAGTGTCACGGCGTGATGCTTACAGCATTTAACAGCTAATGTGGACGACCAATGATGTATTCCTAACTTACATTTACATGTCTGATTATACGGGTACGTGGTATAGCCGCGAACAGCAAGCTAACGCTAAGTGGATTTGCCCGCATATCCCATTTAAATTATGTGGACTACTAGGAAAGGCTGACATGGATGCGAGGGGTTGTCACCTCGCTGGCATCAAGTGGGACATGACTAAACTTGCACTTCTAGAACAGGTTCTAGGACTAGTTAATTCACTTTTGCAAATTGTAAGACTAAACCATCACATGCCATCCAAGTTGTAGGACCTGCGATGCTATTTTTTTTTTTCAACCACACTTTGACGGCTTGTCACACTTTGGCTTGACAAAATTAGTCCCCGACCAAACGGATCCTAGGTTTTTCTCCTACCAAGGCGGAGAGTCAACTGGTAGCTACACAACACTGTTTTCCTTGTGGATAGGACTGATGACAATAAACAGACACCGCTAAAAAAAGGGATGAAATTTCGGTGAAGCTGTTTGCTTCTGCCACAAGGAATACCAACGCAACGCTCCAATTCATTCATTATATATGCACAAGTCATCTCCTGGTCTGGAACAACCATCACAAAGGTCACCATCGAACATGCTTAAGCAAGCTTTATTTCATACATACATGAAAGTCATGTCCTGGTCCGGCACGCGGATAGTGATGTCACAACACAACATGCCCAAGTATACGATGACGACTAATAAACGCTAAACGGAAAACGGTGTGGAATGCTTGCCAATGCTGAAGAAAAAAAGAAAGTAAAGTACGACTGCAACAGAAGAGCAACAAAAATAAAATGACGCATTCCCGTATACCCTGAAAAAGGAGAAAGTTACAGCACCAAGAGTGAAAGCAAGACTAAAAAGTACTGCCAGGTATCAAAACCAAAACTTCACTGACAAAGATACCGAGAAAGGTCAAAAACCACCAGCTCTATAACCCGGTAGCAACAGAGAGACGGACGATTAGCCAACCGCCTGATACAAGACCGGTATACCCTGTATAGAGCGCATCACGCCTCCCTCATGACATGTGT
Source organism: Hordeum marinum (assembly GCA_022496015.1). NCBI lineage: Eukaryota > Viridiplantae > Streptophyta > Magnoliopsida > Poales > Poaceae > Hordeum > Hordeum marinum. Next base: position 43,504,182 of record CM039678.1, read on the forward strand.
AGGTTGTGTCCTAATCATACACGATTGCATATATTTACATGCAGCTAACAAACAAAACTACAGGGTCCAAACATGGCCGACGACACATAACTAACTGACATATATGGAGCTTAAATAGCAGCGGGCTACATTCTGGACTTGTCCTAATCCTCGTCGAAGTACTTGTCCTCCGCGTCGTAGTTGGCCTCTCTCGACCAGTGGTCGTCCAGCATCTCGTCGTTGTCAATCTGGGGGTAGTCCATGTGCTCCGAGTCTTGCCCTGACAGGAACTTCTCCTGCATCACCGACGTGAACTGCTCCAGCTGATCCTCCATCTCCTCGGGGGATAATATCGACTTGAAAGTCGCTGCGGGGGGTCCTGCAGTCCCGTTCGGGCACCCGCCGACCTCATCGTTTGCAACCACCTGCAACCAGGGGTTAGGAAGAAAAATGAACATCTAATAGTCTGCCACGGCAAAGTTTACCACTGCTCCACCAGAGTATCTTGGTAAGGAAAACGGAGATAGAAAATAGATCTGTCTAAACTCAGAGGAAAGATATACTGATTTTTCTCTCCAGTCAAATAAGAAAAAGGCAAATGCCGCAAGTGCAAGCCAAAAGCGACGGTAGCTGAAAGATACGCCTTAGATTGACCGAGTCTAGCATATTGGCCTGCTGAACTAGATTGTCATTTTTCCGGACAACAGCTCTACTTCAAGTTGATACCAACATATGTTATGCATCTGTTCTAGTCAAGAACTTATCCAATGATCTGATTTTACTTCAACTTGTTTCTTCCTCACCGCTTAAATGTACAATCAAAATGTCAGCTGCATGTTGTTTTCACATTCATAGCAGGGCCCTAGCCGACAATAAAATACTGCAGAGTTAACAATGACAGAGTTTCTAAATCTGACCACAGCTACAGCCGTGGAGGCTACACGAACCCCAATGTTTCAGAAAATAACAGGTAATCCTAGTTTCCTTGGGCATTCTGAGGCCGGCGGAGACGGACGACCATGGTCCTGGCCTTGGCCCAATTGACCCACTTATCTTACAAAGGGTGAAGACTAGGACTTGCGGGAAGGCTGATACCTATACTAATGCCTTGTGAAAATGTGAAGTAAAGAGAATACATTCCTATTGTACAAAATGGTCCAGATAGACTGAGTAAAAAAGTGCTTCATCTCAATTCTCCAGATTGGAAGATCACATACGACGGTCACTCAAAGATCTGGCAAATGAGGGCCAACCCACCCAAAAGCACTACATCTGAAGTTAGAACTATGTAATAGCAGTTACATGGTGCCATATTAATCCTACTTTCTCAGAGCGGGTCCGATATATCTGAAGTTAGAACTATGTAATAAAAATTACATGGTACCATATTAATCCTAGTTTTTTAGAGCAGGTCCGATATATCTGAAGATAGAACTATGTAGTAACAATTACATGGTAATGTACCATATTAATCCTAGTTTCTTCGAGCGGGTCTGACAGGTCTGAAGTTGAACTACGTAACTAACAAACTAGCAGTTAAACAATGCCATAAAAGAACAAATTTCACACTAAAAAACCTGAATAATTTAGACTCCCTGATCTATCTAAACAGAAACCGTATATCATATAATAAACATATAACCAACCAAGAGGCTGTTGTGGGGATCTGCAACTGCAATACAACACTTAAGGGAACTGTAAAGCATCTCCACAGAAAAAAGATGATTTTTTTTCTACCCAAGCATTTACTGGATTTGATTTAATACAGTCATTCCTGTAAAACAACAAATTTTCTACAACTTCTGAAGACTTCACACAGTTTAGATTACTGTATTTTCCATAGACAAAGCAGACTACAAAGCAAGATTAATATTCTACAAGTCACAGCGGGTTATATAAGCTAAATCGATGTCAGTGCAACCACATCACCTCGATGTATCATCAAAACACAAACTTGAACAGTTCTATGCAAGTGCAAGCAATTGTAACACAGAAATTAGGAACAATCAAGTTAGAAAATGTAAAGAGTAAGGCTAATTGGCAGCAAGCAAACCTCAGTCGAACTAAGATTCTCGGTGTTCTCCTCCATGCTGATGTTCTCTTCATCCTCTTCTTCCTCTTCCTCTTCCTCCTCCTCCTCCTCCTCCTCTTCTTCCTGCCCCATCATCGGCCGCTCAACGGGACCGCCAACCCACTCGCTGGGGTCAACCCCTCTCCTGATCTGCTCCCCGCGGATCTTCTCCACGATGACGGCCTCCTCCGCCCGCCGCATCAGCGTCTCGGAGAACTTCTCCCCAGGCCGCACCATGGCCCGTCCGAAGGGGTCCTGAAACTTGCCAAGGTACTCGTGGTGCAGGTACGGCTCCCGCTCCCGCATCGCCTCCTCGGAGAAGTAGTCCCCCTGGGTCACCAGGCGGTGGAGGTAGGCGCGGCGCCGGTTGCGCACGCGCGCGGGGGCGGGGCCCTCCCCGGCGGCCGCGGCGCGCAGGCGGCGGAGGTGCCAGCCCACCTCGTAGTCGTCCCGGAGCGCGTCGAAGGGGGCCAGCTCGTCCGGGAGCAGCGCGGCGCCGTACCGCTCGAGGAAGAGCGGCGCGTCGCGGGAGAGGAGGTCGAGCAGGGCCGACTTGCGCGCCGGCGGGGGAGGGGAGGTGCGGAGGAAGGCCGTGGGGTAGTAGAGGCCGTCCTCGGCGGAGAGCCGGGCGGCGATGCGGTCCATCGCCGCGGGCTCCATGGCGAGCGGCGGTGGGTCGGCGCCGGTGGGAGAGGGATGGTTCGGGCTTTGGCGGTGCGCGGATTGATGATTTGGGCTTTAAAGTTTGTTGTGGGGCGGTTCTTTTTCTCATGGGCCGTGGGCCGTCTTGGAGTCCACATATTCACGTGTTACGGGTATATATTCAAACGGAACAAAGGTCACAGTTGTGTTTAGATTTCTGCAAAAACAAAACGAAGGTGACAGTTGTGTGGTTTCTCAAAAAAGTGAAAACTGTGTCTAAGAAAAACAAAGGTGATATTTTTTTATAAAAAAAACAAAGATGACATATTTTTGTCTAAAAAAAGGTGTCATTTTAAAAAAAGACAAAGTTGACAATTAAATGTATGGATCTGGCCTCTGTCCTCAGGAGAAACTTTCCAGATCAAATCAATTAATAATAGTGATAAATTCTAGAAAATGTATACGAAAGGCTTCAATAATTCTCAAAAATATACCGTATGTTAGAACATGAAATGTACTGTAAATGAGTAAAATTCTACTAAGATCATCTCCAACGTATTTTTTGAAACAGAGATCATCTCCAACGTATGATATAAAAGTTGGTGCTTAAAAAAATAGTTTTAGGCCCCCATAGACTATAGGTTTAATTTGATAAATGGCACTCGAATGCTGGCGATTCAGACAAAAGGTACTCCAATTTTCAATCTTTGAAAATGCCATTTCCAGTGGCAGTTTTCAAAGTCTGCAGTGACGTTTTTTGAAGTCTGCAAAATTTGCAAGGGCACTATTCAAAGTTTGAAAGTTGCAGTGGTGTTTCTCGAAATCGTCATAATTCGAGTGGCATATATCCAATTAACCCTAGATTAAATGGAAGACGAGGCTCATTTCATATAACATCACAGGCTCATTAGAAACGGAAATGATGGCTGACTGTAAAGGGAGGCATATAGTGACTAAACATTATAAGGGCTGCACTTATGGCTGCATGCATCAGATTGATGCAGAGGTCGGGGCCTTCGTTCCCCCTTTTCCGAAAAAAGAGAGCTGCATTTTCTTTTTCTTTTTCTAGGTCTTAGACAGCGCATGAACAAGTTTGCACACATTAATCGCACCATGGAAAGTCCGCAATTCAAGATTTCCTTCTGATAAAAAGGAAGTGGAGGATGAGTGCAACTACATGGCATGCGTATCTGCTAGACTGACGTAGCTATTTTTGCTGTCATATATTCATGTGATCATGATATTTGATCATATTTGCATATGTACGTGGTTGACTTGTATTGTAATCTCTTATGTTTAATATGGCAAAGTGAATCCAACAAGATTCATTAAGATGGAATCACGAAGTATTTCAAAGATAATATAAATCTTTCAATGGTCGATTATTATCATTTTTGGTGGGGAAGAGTGAATATATTAGCCAGAAATAGGATTACAATCCATGTTCATGGCATCGGCAAATTTTGGAGGGAAATTTATAAACAAGACTGTTGCTTTCAATGGTTGATTTATAATCTTCATCAAAACTGAAAAAATGCATGTGCCTGCATCCTTATAATACAATCATGTGAGTTCAAGTACAGGAATAATCAGGGACGGAGCCAGGTATTTGGCATGTGGGGCGAGTTCCACACTTACTGCTCACCATGGGCGTTCGGCTATTTTGGTTATTTCGCTTCGGATAGTTCGGTTTATTGGTAATTCGGGTACTTAAAAATAGGAACTTTGCAAAAACAATACCCGAACTCAAATTATTCAAAATTTTGGTTCGGGTAATTCGGATACCCAAAAAGCTCGAAATATTTAAAGCACTCATCAACTTTTGATATGAATAAATTTGGGTAGTATGGGTATTTCGGAAAATATGGGTATTATAGGTTGAATAATTTGGGTGGTATGAATAGTTCGGCTAGTATGGGTATTTCAGGTTCTCTAGATCAAAGCCCCAACCCTAACCCGAAAACCGAATAGCCAAGAAATGAGAACCAAACCCTAACCCGATACCCGAATTACCCGACAATTAGGGTAATTCGGTTCGGTTCTGTTCGTGTTCGGGTAACGGGTTAGGGTACCCAAATGACCAGGGTGACTTACTGCTCTTACAGACTAATGAGCCCTGGCGGAGCAGAAAAAACAATGTAAAGTGTGCAAAAGGCATAATCCTGAACTAATGCTTTCACTCGTGTAAACAATCACAAGTACTATCAATTTTTTCAAAAAAGTACTTTTCAAATTAGCTATATAGAAACTTTTTGTGTGTGGTACGAGAACTACTTTATTCCAAATCTAATTTTACTATAAATTTTAGAAAACAAAAATCTAAGATTTGAATCTAAGTGTAATTGTGAGAGTGGACTTATGATATGGCCATATACGAGTGGATGTGGTATCGTTGGTCGCTCTTGGTGGTGGTGCTTTCCTTAGAGCATCTCCAGCCACGGCTCCAAAGGACCCCCCATTGCCCTTTTTCGTCGCCGATGCCGAAAAATCGGCCCAGTCGCGTCCCCAGGATCCCCTTTTTCGTCGGTTAGAGCCCTTTTTTGGCCCGGCGAACCCAGGGCGCTGGGGGCCTCTTGGGGGGCTCCGGCGGTAACAAATCGGTGTGTGAGACACCACTGTCAGGCGAATCTCGTCCCTTTTGCCTAGCGCCGAGCCACTCCCCCGCTGCCGACCCCGGCGACCCTCGCCTATTCACGCCCCTTGCGCCGCCGCTAGAAGACCCCACTTCGCCCATCCCTCGCCCAAGCCACGCCGGCCGGGGCGCCGGTGTCTGCTCGCCTGCTCGCGCCGTCACGCCGACAAAGGTGTTCGACGTTTTGCCTGCTCGGCCATGGACTCGGACGACGAGGAGGCGTTCGCGGCCCTGTTGGAGGAAGAAGCCGAGGCCGACACCGCCGACGAGGAGCACCTCATGATACTGTCCTCGCTGGCCGGCCTATTCGTCAACAATGACAAGCCCTGGTGAGGTGGCTCGACGCCGGGGCGGTGCAAGAGCAAATAGAGGCATCGGATGGAGGGGTATTGCATGCTCTACGCCGACTACTTCGCCGACTCTCCATTGCACGGTGAGAAAGTATTTCGACGTCGCTACCGGATGAGCCGGAAGCTCTTCCTCAGGATTGTTAATTCCGTGTGGGAGTTCGAAAGCTATTTCATTTGCAAGAAGGATTGCACCGGCACAGTTGAATTCTCCTCACTTCAGAAATGCACCCAAGCTATGAGGATGCTTGCATACGGAGCTCCCGCGGACATACAAGAAGACTATGGGCGAATGGCCGAGTCCACCACCATTGAGTGTCTGTACAAGTTCTGTAGAGCAGTGGTGGCAGTGTTTGGACCATAATATTTGCGATCACCCAATGCCGAAGACACTACTCGAATCCTGGCATAGAATGCAGCAAGAGGATTTCTTTGGAAGCATCGACTGCATGCATTGATCATGGAAAAACTGCCCATTTGCTTGGCAGGGGATGTACAAAGGCGCCAAAGGTGGTTGCAGTGTGGTACTTGAGGCAGTAGCCACACATGCATGACCTATGGATTTGGCACTCCTTCTTTGGTATGCCAGGAACTCACAATGATATCAACGTCTTGCAGTGCTCGAATGTCTTCGTCAAGCTTGTTGAAGGTCATGCTCCTCCAGTGAACTTTGAGGTCAATGAACAAGGGATACTATCTAGCAGATGGTATCTATCCAAGATGGTTCACATTTGTGAAGACTATCTCAAAACCTATGGCGCCAAAGAAGGCACACTTTGCTAAGTGTCAGGAGGCTTGCAGGAAAGATGTCGAGCGAGCATTTGGTGTGCTCCAATCGCGATTTGATGTTGTCAAGTACCCCGCTATGACCTGGTCCAAAAGACAGATGTGGGAGATCATGAATTGTTGTGCCTGCTTGCACAACATGATCATTGAGAGCGAGCAGGAAGAGACAATGTTTGATCCTGAACCATATCACAGGATGGGACCTCTTGCAGTTGTTGATCACCAGGTACCAGCAACATGGACTGCCTACCTCAATATGCGCCAAGAGATCCGAAACCCACAAGTGCATCAAGAACTGCAAGACGATCTGGTGGAGCACCTATGGAGGCTTAAGGGCAACGTCTAGCTCGATTTGTTTTAATTTATGTTGGAACTTGCTTCATTGAACTATTTGATTTTGTATTAATTTCTATGATGAACTTTGGTATGAAACATTCAGTTTTTTGTTGAATTTATGCCGAAAGAGTGCCAATTTTGTTCATTTTATGTCCAAAAAGCGCCGATTTTTGTTGATTTCAAAGCCGAAATAGCGTCGAAACGGGGCCAAATTTAGGACAATTCTACGCCGATAATGGACCGAAAGCGGCGGTTGTGGGGCGACCCCGGGGGTTCGACTGAGAAAACGAGCCCCCCTGGCCGATTTTATCGCCGGCTCGGCCCCAGGCGGTGCTATTTCGGTCCCCTGGGGGGGGCCAACGGCTGGAGATGCTTTAAAGGGGATGCTAGGCGCCGGTCCGCCGGCGCTAGCTTTTCGGCCGGTCATTTGCTAGTCCCACGATTTAATTACCTATTGCCGTCTGATCTTTCTCTTCCCACGTCTTCTTCCTCATATGTTTCTTCTTCCCACCAGAAAAAATCCTTTCAATGTTCGCACTATCCTAGGCTGATTTGCAGCACGCCGAGCACGAGGACCTCTAGCAGCAGGTCGCTCGCCTCCCTCGCCTCATCCCCTTGCCTACGTCCAGTTGCAGCAGTAGGTCGACGACCGACACCTCATCGCAGCCTACCAGACGAGGTTGGCGTCGAGGCCGCGAGTCGTCTCCAGCACCGGTGGATGCCAACCTGCGGGCCGCCCGCCGTCGCCCACTCGCCGGGGCCGAGCGCCAAGGATGCAGCTCTGCCACCCACGCTCGACATGGATGGATCCCGCATGCACGCCATGGATGCAGCTCCGCCTCACCGACGCATGATGGATGTAGCAAACAATCCGTCGATAATTGAAGGACGGTTGTAGCAAAATCATCTCACCGCCGGCACAGTCTCAACTTCGGCGTGATTGATGTACCAAACAATCTGCCGGTAGTAGCAATATCGAAGGACGGTTGCAGCAAAAAATCTCGCCACCATCGCCGGTCTCAGCTCTGGCATGATGGATGTAGCAAAATTCCTCACCGTTGGTAGCAAAATGTAGCAGCAGTTGCAACAACGATTTGAATGCCGATTGTAGCAAAACAGTGGTTGTAGCAAAATTGTCCGCTAGTTGTAGCTTTTTTCATTGCCGGTTGTAGCAAAAATATTGATGCCATGTGCGATGTAGCAAAATGCATCACCAGTGGTAGCAGAATGTGATGCTGGTTGTAGCAAATTTCGATGTTGGTTCCAGCATCCCTGTGTCATGGGTGTGCCTCGTCATCGCAGTTATGCAGCTTCACCATCGGAGGTGGGAAAATGCTAAAGCTGAAGACGTTATGCTGGAATAGCCGGAGCTACCGATAAAAGGTGGTCGTGCGCGCAGGAACGGGGGAGACGGCGGCCTCGCCAGGTCGCTTGCCGCGGGAGTGTCTCGTGAAGCTCCCCCGTTGTTGTAATAAAAAACGTGACGTGCTCATGCAGGCTGCTCCGCTCCCGTGTGGTCATCGATTGGGGCTAGATTTGGGGAGGTTGGGGACGACGCCAATGAAAGGAAGAAGATTACACGTCGCTGGAGGGAGAACGAATGAGAAGGAAAGAAAAAAGATAAGGTCGAGCGGTTGAGCAGCGCGTGGGATCCCTTACCTGTTCGCGTGCCCGCTTGGTCATGGGATCTCGGCCGATCCAACAATGTCCGCGTGTCCGTCTTAAGTTTCAGCCGGCGGACCGTATACCATCGTTTCCCTTTCCTTAATCCTGTTTATGCTGGTTGACGGTGATATGATAGATCGGGGATTGAAGGCGTGAAGCTTTGAATGCAAATACCACATAAGCAACTTCTTTTCATTGTTATCCCTCTTCATATTTGGATAAACATAACTAGGCAACCAAGGAATTCCTAATTAACTTGTAATGCTTGTAGGTTTTTTTATGGTTACAGCCGTAGAGATTTAAACGAAATAAAAATAAAGAGATGAAGCAAAGGAGTAAGACCTTAACCTGTGCAGTCAACCTCGACCAGCCACCTTATGATCTTTGCTTGGAGGTTGAAGAAAATTTCTCCCGGCGGCGGTAGGCGAAGATTCGAGCAGATGACGGGCAGAAACGTCACACGAAGCCACGATTTGCGTCATGCCACGGACAAATCTTGTCGATTGAGCTGCCAGGAAACGAATGGGCTACATGTGTGCTTCTATGCTTCGTGTTTAATGGTGGGCGTTTTCTATTTGTTGGAAATATGCCCTAAAGTCAATAATAAATGGTTATTATTATATTTTCTTTTTTATTATAATCGTTTATTATCCATGCTATAATTGTATTGATTGGAAACACATTGCATGTGTGGATACATAGACAACACTGTGTCCTAGTATGCCTCTAGTAGACTAGCTCGTTGATCAATAGACTATCGGAATAGTTCCACCAACATTGCCTGCCGGAGAACTCATCTACCTCTCTGCTCCCTTTTGCGGGATCAAGACGGCGGAGATTGTCATCGAGTTGTACGTGTGCTGAACGCGGAGGTGCCGTTCGTTCAACGCTAGATCGGGACGGATCGTGATTGGATCGTGGGATGCTCGCCGATTTGGATCGCGAAGACGGTTGACTACATCAACCACGTTTCTTAACGCTTCCCGCTTAGCGATCTACAAGGGCATGTAGATCCACTCTCCCTCTCGTAGATGCTCATCACCATGGATAGATCTTGCGTGTGTGTAGGAATTATTTTGTTTTCCATGCAACGTTCCCCAACAGTGGCATCATGAGCTAGGTCCATGTGTAGATGAGATCACGAGTAGAACACAAAGGAGTTTGTGGGCGTTGATGCTCAGATTGCTTCCTCCCTTGTTCGTTTTTTGATTCAGTGGTATTGTGGGATGAAGCCGCCCGTACCAACCTTACTCGTACGCTTACGAGAGACCGGTTCCATCGACTGACATGTGACTTTGTTGCATAAATATTGTTGGCGGGTGTCTGTCTCTCCTACTCTAGTTGGATCGGATTCGACAAAGGCGGTTCTTGAGAAGGTTAAATAGCAATTTGTGTATCACTGTTGTGGTTTTTGCGTAGGTGAGAAATGTTCTTACTAGATACCCATAGCATCTACGTAAAACTTGCAACAACACTTAGAGGACGTCTAACTTGTTTTTGCAGGGTATGTTGTGATGTGATATGACCAATTACATGATGAGATATATGTGATGTATGAGATGATCATGTTTTGTATAGAATATCCTGACTTGCATGTCGATGAGTACGGCAATCGGCAGGAGCCATAGGGTTGTCTTTAATTATTTTTGCCGTTTTTTGCTTTGCTTTATTGCTATGAGTTAGCAATAGTCGTAAAAGCAATAGTTGACATGACAACTTCATGGCGACATGTTGATGGAGATCAAGATGATGGAGATCATGGTGTCGTGTCGGTGACGATGGAGATCATGTCGGTGCTTTGGAGATGGAGATCAAAAGCACAAGTTCATGGCCATATCATGTCACTTATGATTTGCATGTGATGTTAATCCTTTTATGCATCTTATTTTGCTTAGGACAACGGTAGAATTATAAGGTGATCCCTAACTAAAATTTCAAGATAAAATTATGTTCTCCCCGAGTGTGCACCGTTGTGGAAGTTCATCGTGTCGAGACACCACGTGATGATTGGGTGTGATAGACTCTACGTTCATATACAATGGGTGCAAGCTAATGTTGCACGTGCAGAACACTCGGATTAAACTTGACGAGCCTAGCATGTACATACATGGCCTCGGAACACAAGAGAACGAAAGGTCGAACATGAGTCATATAGTAGATATGATCAACTTGATGATGTTCACCATTGAAACCACCTCAACTCACGTGATGATCGGACTTGAGTTGGTGAATTTGGATCATGTGACACTCGGATGACCGGAGGGATGTCAATTTGAGTGGGAGTTTTTTCGTAATTTGATTAACTAAACTCATTATCTTGAACAATAGTCTTAGTAACATTTGCATATTTATGTTGTAGATCAATGGCTCGTGCAGTAGTTCCCCTGAATTTTAATGCATTCCTAGAGAAAGACAAGTTGAAAGATGATGGAAGTAACTTTGTGGACTGGCACCGTAATCTGAGGATTATCCTCACGGCTTCCCAAAAGGCTTATGTCCTTGATGCACTGCTTGGTGATCCACCGCTCCCGTGTCATTCGAAGACGTTAAGACCGTCTGGGAGACACGTTTTGGAGATTACTCAATAGTTCAATGTGCAATGTTGTATGGCTTAGAACCGGTACTTCAAAGACGTTTTGAATGCCATGGAGCATATGAGTGTTGGAAATATGCCCTAGAGGCAATAATAAATTAGTTATTATCATATTTCCTTGTTCATGATAATCGTTTATTATCCATGCTATAATTGTATTGATCGGAGACTTAAATGCATGTGTGGATACATAGACAAAACCATGTCCCTAGTATGCCTCTAATGGACTAGCTCGTTGATCAAAGGATGGTTAAGGTTTCCTAGCCATGGACATGAGATGTCATTTGATAACGGGATCACATCATTAGGAGAATGATGTGATGGATAAGACCCAAACTACAAACATAGCATATGATCGTGTCAGTTTATTGCTACTGTTTTCTGCATGTCAAGTATATGTTCCTATGACCATGAGATCATGCAACTCACGGATATCGGAGGAGTGCCTTGTGTGTATCAAACGTCGCAACGTAACTGGGTGACTATAAAGGTGCTCTACAGGTATCTCCGATGGTGTCTGTTGAGTTGGCATGGATCGAGACTGGGATTTGTTACTCCGTGTAACGGAGAGGTATCTCGAGGCCCACTCGGTAATGCAACATCACAATAAGCCTTGCAAGCAATGTGACTAATTGTTAGTTGCGGGATCTTGTATTACGGAACGAGTAAAGAGACTTGCCGGTAACGAGGTTGAACTAGGTATGGAGATACCGACGATCGAATCTCAGGCAAGTAACATACCGAAGAACAAAGGGAACGTTATACGGGATTAACTGAATCCTTGACATAGAGGTTCGACCGATAAAGATCTTCGTAGAATATGTAGGAACCAATGTGGACGTCCAGGTCCCACCATTGGTTATTGACCATAGAGGTGTCTCGGTCATGTCTACATAGTTCTCGAACCCGCAGGGTCTGCACACTTAAGGTTCGGTGACGTTTCGGTAGTGTAGAGTTATGTATGGTGGTGACCGAACGTTGTTCGGAGTCCCGGATGAGATCCCGGACGTCACGAGGAGCTCCGGAATGGTCCGGAGGTAAAGATTCATATATAGGAAGTCCCAGTTTGGTTTCCGGAAAAGTTTCGGGCTCATCGGTAGTGTACCGGGAGTATCGGTAGTGTACCGGGAGTGCCGGTAGAGTACCGGGAGACCTCCGGGAGGGGTACTTCGACCCCAAGAGGTCCATGGGATGTGGGAGAGTATTAACCAGCCCTTTGTGGGCTGGGAAAATAGTCACAAAGGCCCATGGCACAGGAGAGAAAGTCCTAAAGCAAAAAGTGGAAAATCAGCCAATAGGAGGCAATCCTACTCCAACTAGGATTGGAGGTGAAGTAGGATTGCTCCCACCTCCTATTTCGGCCGACCCAAAGGCCTTGGATGCCTCTCCTCTCCTCTCCTCCTATATATACTAGTGGATTGGGTGGTTTTTGGACAGAATTTCCGGCCACGTGCTACCCGTTTCACCGGTGCACAGTTTCTCCACTAGATCGGTTTTCCGCAGCGCTTAGGCAAAGCCCTGCCGGAATCACTCCACCACCATCACCGGAGCGCCGTCACACTGCCGGTGAACTCTCTCTCCTCTCCACCTCCTCTCGCTGGATCGAGACGGTGGAGATCGTCATCAAGCTGCACGTGTGCTGAACGCGGAGGTGCCGTCCATTCGGCGCTAGATCGGAAGGACCGTGATCGAGATCGCGAGACAGTTCGTGATGAGATCGCGGAACGGATCGTGATGAGTTCGCGGGACAGATCGTGATCAAGATCGTGAGACGGATCGTGATGAGATCGCGGGACGGATCGTGATGAGTTCACGGGACGGATCGTGATTGGATCGCGGGACGGATCGTGATGAGATCGCGGGACGCTCGGCGATTTGGATCGCGAAGATGTTCGACTACAGCAACCACGTTTCGTAACGCTTCCCGCTTAGCGATCTACAAGGGTATGTAGATCCACTCTCCCTCTCGTAGATGCTCATCACCATGGATAGGTTTGCGTGTGCGTAGGAAAATTTTTGTTTCCCATGTGACGTTCCCCAACAGTGGCATCATGAGCTAGGTTGGTGGTTCGATGAGATCTCGAGTAGAACACAAAAGGTTTGTGGGTGTTGATGCTTAGATTGCTTCCTCCCTTGGTCGGATTTTGGTTCAACGGGATTGTGAGATGAAGCGGCCCGGACCAACATTACTCGTACGCTTACGAGAGACCGGTTCCCTCGATGCAACTTGTTGCTTAGATGGCTTGCGGGTGACAGTTTCTCTCACTTTAGTTGGATCGGATCTGACAAAGGCGGTCCTTGAGAAGGTTGAAAAGCAATCTATGTATCACCGTTGTGGTTTATGCGTAGGTGAGAATCGTTCTTGCTAGATACACGTAGCAGCCACGTAAAACTTGCAACAACAATTAGAGGACGTCTAACTTGTTTTTGTAGGGTATGTTGTGATATGATATGGCCAATTACATGATGTGATATATGTGATGTATGAGATAATCATGTGATGTATAGATTATCACGACTTGTATGTCGATGAGTACGGCAACCGGCAGGAGCCATAGGGTTGTCTTTAATTATTGTATGACCTGCGTGTCAATCATTAAGCACTATGTAATGCTTTACTTTATCGCTACGGTAGCAATAGTAGTCGAGGCATGCAGGGCGTGACAACCCCAATGGCGACACGTTGATGGAGATCATGGTGTCATGCCGGTGACGATGGAGATCATGCCGGTGCTTTCTAGATGGAGATCAAAAGCACAAGTTCATGGCCATATCATGTCACTTATGATTTGCATGTGATGTTAATCCTTTTTATGCACCTTGTTTTGCTTAGGACGACGGTAGCATTATAAGGTGATCCCTCACTTAATTTCAAGATAAATTGTGTTCTCCCCGAGTGTGCACCGTTGCGAAAGTTCGTCGTGTTGAGACACCACGTGATGATCGGGTGTGATAGACTCTACGTTCACATACAACGGGTGCAAGCCAGATTTGCACGCGCAGAACACTCGGGTTAAACTTGACGAGCCTAGCATGTACAGACATGGCATCGGAACACGAGAGACCGAAAGGTCGAACATGAGTCATATAGTAGATATGATCAACATAATGATGTTCACCATTGCAGCCACCTCAACTCACGTGATGATCGGACTTGAGTTGGTGAATTTGGATCATGTATCACTCGAATGATCGGAGGGATGTCAATTTGAGTGGGAGTTCTTAAGTAATATGATTAATTGAACTCATTATCATGAACATAGTCAAAGTGTCTTTGCAAATTATGTTGTAGATTACTAGCTCGCGCTGTAGCTCCCTTGTATTTTTATATGTTCCTAGAGAAATAGAGTTGAAAGATGTTGGTAGCAATATTGCGGACTGGGTCCGTGATCTGAGGATTGTGCTCATTGCTGCACAGAAGGCTTATGTCCTTAATGCACTGCTCGGTGCACCACCCCCTCTAGCGTCGTCTATAGATGTTGTGAACATCTGACAGGCACGTTTCGATGACTACTTGATAGTTTAGTGCGTCATGCATTACGGCTTAGAATTGAGGCTCGGAAACGTTTTGAACGTCACGGAATATATGAGATGTTCTAGGAGCAGAGATTGTGATCTCAGGCTCGTGCCTGTGTTGCGAGATATGAGATCTCCAAGAAGATTCTTTGCCTGTAAGATGAAGGAGAATAGCTCAATCGTTGAGCATGTACTCAGATTGTCTGGGTACTACAATCGCTTGAATCAAGTGGGAGTTGATCTTCCAGATAAGATAGTGATTGATATAGTTCTCCAAGTCACTGTCACTAAAGCTACTAGAACTTAGTGATGAACTATAATACACCAGGGATAGAAGTATTGATCCCTGAGCTATTCGCGATGTTTGACACCGCGAAGGTAGAAATCAAGAAGGAGCGTCAAGTGTTGATGGTTAATCAAACCACTAGTTTCGAAAAGGGCAAGAGCAAGGAGGGAAACTTCATGGATAGCAAGTCAGTTGCTGCTCCAGTGAAGCAACCCAAAGTTGAACTCAAACCCGAGACTAAGTGCTTCTATTATGAGGTGAGAGGTCGCTGAAGCGGAACAACCCTAGATACTTGGTAGATAAGAAGGCTGGCAACATCGACAGAAGTATATTTGATATACGAGTCATTAATGTGTACCTTGCTAGTACTCTTAGTAGCACCTGGGTATTGGATACCGGTTCGGTTGCTAAATGTTAGTAACTCGAAATAAAAGCTACGGAATAAACGGAGAACTAGCTAAGGGTGAGGTGACGATATGTGTTGGAAGTGTTTCCAAGGTTGATGTGATCAACATCGCACGCTCTCTCTACCTTCAGGATTAGTGACGAACCTAAATAAATGTTATTTGGTGTTTTGCGTTGAGCATGAACATGATTAGATCATGTTTATTGCAATACGGTTATTCATTTAAGTTTGATAATAATGGTTATTCTGTTTACATGAATAATACCTTCAATGGTCATGCACCCAGTGAGAATGGTTTGTTGAAATCTTGATCGTAGTATTACACATGTTCATAACATTGATGTCAAAAGACACAAAGTTAATAATGATAGTACCACATACTTGTGGCACTGCCGCTAAATGTCATATTGGTATAAAGCGCATGTAGAAACTCCATGCTGATGGATATTTGGACTCATTCGATTTCGAATCGGTTGAGACATGCGAACCATGCCTCTTGGGCAAGATGACTAAAGGACCCCGTTGGATGGAGCGGGCAAGTGATTCATTGGAAATGATACATGTTGATGTATGCAATCTAGTGAGTCTTGTAGCGTGCAGTGGATATCCTTATTTTCTTACCTTCACTGATGATTTGAGTAGATATAGTGTATATTTACTTAATGAAACACAAGTCTGTATCGTTTGAAAGGGTCAAGCAAATTCAGAGTGAAGTTTAAAGATCATCGTGACAAGAAGATAAAAATGACTGCGATATGATCGTGGAGGTGAATATCTGAGTCACGAGTTTGGCATACAACTTAAGACAATGTGAAAGTTGTTTCACAACTAAACGCCACCTGGAACACCATAGTGTGATGGTGTGTCCGAACATCATAGTTATGCTCTATTGGACATGGTGCGTGCTATGATGTCTCTTGTCGTTTTACTACTATAATTTTGGGGTTATGCATTAGAGACAAGTACATTCACTTTAAATAGGGCACCATCTAAAACCGTTGAGATGACACCATGTGAATTATGGTTTGATAGAAACCTAAGCTGTCATTTCTTAATATTTGGGGATGTGACACTTGTGTGGAAAATGTTTTCACCTAATGAGGTCGAACCCAAGGCGGACAAATTGCATCTTCATAGAATACCCTAAGATCAGTTGGGTGAACCTTCAATCTCAGATCCTAGTGCAAAATGTTTGTTGCTTAAACGGATCCTTTCTCGAGGAAATGTTTCTCTCGAAAGAATTGAGTGGGAGGAAGATAGAACTTGATGAGGTTGTTGAACCTTTGTTCAACCATAGAGTAGCGCAGCGCAGAAAGATGTTTCTATGAAGCCTACGTTAGTTGAAGAGGAAGTTAATGATCATGATCATGAAGGTTCAGGATCAAGTTACTATCGAACTTCATAGGTCGACAATGATGTGTACTGCTCCTAAGTGGTACGACAACTCTGTCTTGGAGATCATGTTGTTGGACAACGATGAACCTACGAGCTATGGAGAAGCGATGATGGGCCCGGATTCCGACAAATGGTTAGAGGCCATGAAATCCGAGATAGGATCCATGTATGAAAACCAAGTGTAGACTTTGGTAGACTTGCTCGTTGGACGGCAGGTCGTTGAGTACAAATGGATCTTTAAAATGAAGACAGACACTGATGGTGAATGTCACTATTTGTAAAGCTCGACTTGTTGCAAAGATGTTTGTGACAAGTTCAAGGAGTTGACTACGATGAGACTTTCACACTCGTAGTGGTGCTAAAGTCTGTTGGAATTATGTTAGCAGTTGCTGTGTTTTCAATTATGAAATCTGGCAGATGGATGTCAAAACATCGTTTCCTCAACGGTTTACTTGAGGAAAGGCTGTATGTGATACAACCAGAAGGTTTTGTCAGTCCTAAGGATGCTAAAAGGTGTGCAAGCTTCGGTGATCCTTCCATGGACTGAAGCAAGCATCTCGGAGTTGGAATATACGCTTTGATGAGTTGATCAAAGTTTTTGAGTTTATACAAAGTTTACGAGAAACTTGTATTTGCAATAAAGTGAGTGGGAGCACTGTAGAGTTTCTGATAAGTATATGTGGTTGACATATTGTTGATCGGAAATAATGTAGAATTTCTGGAAGGCATCAAAGGTTGTTTGAAAAGTGTTTTTCAAAGGAAGACCTGGATAAAGCTACCTAATTGTTAAGCATCAAAATCTATAGAGATAGATAAAGATGCTTGATGAGACTTTCAATGAGTGCATACCTTGACAAGATTTTGAAAGAGTTCAAAATGGATCAACCAAAGAAATAGTTCTCGTCTGATTTTTAAGGTGTGAAGTTGAGTGAGACTCAAATCTTGACAACGGCAGAAGAAAGAGAAAGGACGAACGTCGTCCCCTATGCCTTAGCCATAGGCTCTATATTATGCCATGCTGTGTACCGCACCTATGTGTGCCTTGTCATGAGTCTGTCAAGGGGTACAAGAGTGGTCCAGGAGTGGATCACTGGACAGCGGTCGGAATTATCCTTAGTAACCAGAGGACTAAGGAAATGTTTCTTGATTATGGAGGTGATAAAGAGTTCGTCGTAAAGAGTTACGTCGATGCAAGCTTTAACACCTATCCGGATGACTAGTAGTAGCAATCTGGATACGTATAGTGGAGCAGCCATTTGGAAATAGTACCAAGTGGAGTGTGGTAGCAGTGTTTACGGTTTGACATTGAGATTTGCAAAGTACACACGGATCTGAATATCGCAGACCCGTTGACTATAAGACCTCTCTCACATGCAAAGCATGATCGAGCCCCAGAACTCATTGGGTGTTAGATTCATAACAATGCGAATCACATGGTGATATGAACTAGATTATTGACTCTAGTGCAAGTGGGAGACTGTTGGAAATATGCCCTAGAGGCAGTAATAAATTAGTTATTATCATATTTCCTTGTTCATGATAACCGTTTATTATCCATGCTATAATTGTATTGATCGGAGACTTAAATGCATGTGTGGATACATAGACAAAACCATGTCCCTAGTATGCCTCTAATGGACTAGCTCGTTGATCAAAGGATGGTTAAGGTTTCCTAGCCATGGACATGAGATGTCATTTGATAACGGGATCACATCATTAGGAGAATGATGTGATGGATAAGACCCAAACTACAAACATAGCATATGATCGTGTCAGTTTATTGCTACTGTTTTCTGCATGTCAAGTATATGTTCCTATGACCATGAGATCATGCAACTCACGGATATCGGAGGAGTGCCTTGTGTGTATCAAACGTCGCAACGTAACTGGGTGACTATAAAGGTGCTCTACAGGTATCTCCGATGGTGTCTGTTGAGTTGGCATGGATCGAGACTGGGATTTGTTACTCCGTGTAACGGAGAGGTATCTCGGGGCCCACTCGGTAATGCAACATCACAATAAGCCTTGCAAGCAATGTGACTAATTGTTAGTTGCGGGATCTTGTATTACGGAACGAGTAAAGAGACTTGCCGGTAACGAGGTTGAACTAGGTATGGAGATACCGACGATCGAATCTCGGGCAAGTAACATACCGAAGAACAAAGGGAACGTTATACGGGATTAACTGAATCCTTGACATAGAGGTTCGACCGATAAAGATCTTCGTAGAATATGTAGGAACCAATGTGGACGTCCAGGTCCCGCCATTGGTTATTGATTGTAGAGGTGTCTCGGTCATGTCTACATAGTTCTCGAACCAACAGGGTCTGCACACTTAAGGTTCGGTGACGTTTCGGTAGTGTAGAGTTATGTATGGTGGTGACCGAAGGTTGTTCGGAGTCCCGGATGAGATCCCGGACGTCACGAGGAGCTCCGGAATGGTCCGGAGGTAAAGATTCATATATAGGAAGTCCCAGTTTGGTTTCCAGAAAAGTTTCGGGCTCATCGGTAGTGTACCGGGAGTATCGGTAGTGTACCGGGAGTGCCGATAGTGTACCGGGAGACCTCCGGGAGGGGTACTTCGACCCCAAGAGGTCCATGGGCTGTGGGAGAGTATTAACTAGCCCTTTGTGGGCTGGGAAAACAGTCACAAAGGCCCATGGCGCAGGAGAGAAAGTCCTAAAGCAAAAAGTGGAAAATCAGCCAATAGGAGGCAATCCTACTCCAACTAGGATTGGAGGTGAAGTAGGATTGCTCCCACCTCCTATTTCGGCTGACCCAAAGGCCTTGTCTGCCTCTCCTCTCCTCTCCTCCTATATATACTAGTGGATTGGGTGGTTTTTGGACAGAATTTCCGGCCACGTGCTACCCGTTTCACCGGTGCACAGTTTCTCCTCTAGATCGGTTTTCCGCAGCGCTTAGGCGAAGCCCTGCCGGAATCACTCCACCACCATCACCGGAGCACCGTCACGCTGCCGGTGAACTCTCTCTCCTCTCCACCTCCTCTCGCCGGATCGAGATGGTGGAGATCGTCATCAAGCTGCACGTGTGCTGAACGCGGAGGTGCCGTCCGTTCGGCGCTAGATCGGAAGGACCGTGATCGAGATCGCGAGACAGTTCGTGATGAGATCGCGGAACGGATCGTGATGAGTTCGCGGGACAGATCGTGATCAAGATCGTGAGACGGATCATGATGAGATCGCGGGACGGATCGTGACGAGTTCACGGGACGGATCGTGATTGGATCGCGGGACGGATCGTGATGAGATCGCGGGACGCTCGGCGATTTGGATCGTGAAGATGTTCGACTACACCAACCGCGTTTCTTAACGCTTCCCGCTTAGCGATCTACAAGGGTACGTAGATCCACTCTCCCTCTCGTAGATGCTCATCACCATGGATAGGTTTGTGTGTGCGTAGGAAATTTTTTGTTTCCCATGCGACGTTCCCCAACAATGAGATGTTCCAGGAGTTGAAGTTTATCTTTGAGAAGAATGCCCGGATCGACAGGTATGAGGCCATCGATAAGTTCTATACTTGCAAGATGGAGGAGAACGGGTCTGTCAGTGAACATATACTCAGAATGTCTGGGTATTCAAACCGTCTGGCGGAGTTAGGGATGCCCCTTCCGTCGGAAGCAATCACTGACAGAGTTCTTCAATCATTGCCACCTACCTACAAGAGCTTCGTGATGAACTATAACATGCACGGGATGAACAAGTCAGTTGCCGAGCTGTTTGCGATGCTGAAAATCGCTGAGTTTGAAATCCAGAAAGAGCACCAAGTGTTGATGGTCAATAAAACCACTAGTTTCAAGAATAATGGCAAGGGTAAGAAGGGGTAACTCCAAGAAGAGTGGCAAAGCAGTTGCCCCTCCCATGAAGAAACCCAATGCTCGACCCAAGCCAGAAACTAAGTGCTTTCATTGCAAGGGAACTGGTCACTGGAAGCGGAACTCCCCAAGTATCTAGCCGACAAGAAGGCGGCTAACAGCAAACAAGGTATATATGATATACATGTTATTGATGTGTACCTTACCATTTATCATTTTAGTGCCTGTGTATTTGATACCAGTTCGGTTGCTCACATTTGCAACTCAAAATAGGAGCTACGGAACAAAAGCAGGCTGGCTAAGTACGAAGTGACGATGTGCGTGGGAAATGGTTCCAAGGTTGATGTGATCACCATCGGCACACTTTCTCTTCGATTACCATCGGAATTAGTGATGAACCTGAATAATTGTTATTTAGTGCCTGCATTAAGCATGAACATTATATTTGGATCTTGTTTATTGCGAGACGGTTACTCATTTAAATCAGAGAATAATGGTTGTTCTATTTATATGAGTAATATCTTTTATGGGCATGCACCCAATGTGAGGGGTTTATTCCTATTGAATCTCGATAGTAATGATACACATGTTTATAAGATTGATGCCAAAAGATGTAGAGTTGATAATGATAGTACCACTTTCTTCTGGCACTGCCGTTTAGGTCATATTGGTGTAAAACACATGAAGAAGCTCCATGCTGATGAACTTTTGGAGTCACTTGATTTTGAATCACTTGAGACATGTGAACCATATGCCTCATGGGAAATATGACTAAAACCCTGTTCTCTGGAACAATGGAACATGCAAGTGACTTACTGGAAATCATACATACTGATGTGTGCGGTCCGACGAGCATTAAGGTGCGTGGTGGATAACATTATTTTCTCACCTTCACTGATGACTTAAGTAGGTATGGGTATATTTACTTAATGAAGCACAATTCTGAATCGTTTGAAAAGTTCAAGCAATTTCAGAGTGAATCAACATAACAAGAAGATCAAATTCCTATGATCTGATCGAGGAGGACAATATCTGAGTTATGAGTTTGGTAGTCACTTAAGATAGTTTGGAATTGTTTAACAATTGACACCGCCTGAAACACCACAGCGTAATCGTGTGACCAAACGTCGTAATCGAACCTTATTAGATAAGGTGCGTTCTATGATGTCTCTTGCCGATTTGCCACTATCGTTTTGGGGTTATGCATTAGAGACAGCTGCATTCACTTTAAATAGGGCACCATGGAAATTTATTGAGACAACGCCATATGAATTGTGGTTTGGCACCAACGTTGTCGTTTCTTAAAGTTTGGGGATGTGATGCTTATGTCAAAAAGCTTCAGCCTGAAAAGCTGGAATCCAAAGCAGAGAAATACGTCTTCATAGGATACCCAAAAGAGATAGTTGGGTATACCTTGTATCTCAGATCCAAAGGCAAAGTGTTTGTCGCTAAGAACAGAACATTTCTTGAGAAAGAGTTTCTCTTGAAAGAACTGAGTGGGAGGAAGATAGAACTTGGTGAGGTCATTGAACCTTCACTTCAACCAGAGAGTAGCGCAACATAGAAAAATGTTTCTGTAGAGCCTGCATCAGTTGAAGAGGAAGTTAATGATGATGATCATGAAGTTTCGGATCAAGTTACTATCAAACCTCGTAGGTCGACAAGGGCGCGTACTGCTCCTCAATGGTACGGCAACCTTGTCTTAGAGGTCATTGATGTCTACTATGCAACTTTATTCTTGTAGACTTTGTTGGGCCTCCAAGCGCATAGTTTTGTAGGACAGTAGCAATTTTCCTCAAGTGGATGACTGATACGTCTCCAATGTATCGATAATTTTTGATTGTTCCATGCTATTATATTATCTGTTTTCGATGTTTTATATGCATTAATATGCTATTTTATATTATTTTTGGGACTAACCTATTAATCTAGAGCCTAGTGCCAGTTTCTGTTTTTTCCTTGTTTTTGAGTTTCACAGATAAGGAATATTAAACGGAGTCCAAATGGAATAAAACCTCCAGAATGATTTTTCTGGAATAAAAGGAAGCCACGAGATTTGAGAACCAAGGCAGACGAGCTGCCACGAGGCCACAAGCCTGCTTGGCGCGACCAGGGGTACCCCACGCCGGGCAGGCTTGTGGGCCCCTGGCAACTCCCCTGACCCTAATCTTCGGCCTATAAATACCCAAACATTCCATCATTATCGAAACGAGACACAAAAACACTTTTCCGCCGCCAGAAGCCTCCGTTCTCGAGAGATCCAATCTTGGAGCCTTTTCCGGTAATCTGCCGGAGGGGGATTCGATCACGGAGGGCATCTACATCAACTCCACTGCTCCTCCGATGATGCGCGAGTAGTTCACCACAAACCTACGGGTCCATAGCTAGTAGCTAGATGGCTTCTTCTCTCTCTTTTATTCTCAATACCATGTTCTTCATGATCTTCATGGAGATCCATCCGATGTAATACTCTTTTGCGATGTATTTGTTGAGATCCGATGAATTGTGGGTTTATGTTCAGTTTATCCAGGAATATTATTTGAGTCTTTCCTGAATTCTTATATGCATGATTTCATATCTTTGCAAGTCTCTTCGAGTTATTGGTTTGGTTTGGCCAACTAGATTGGTAATTCTTGCAATAGGAGAAGTGCTTAGTTTTGGGTTCAATCTTGCGGTGTCCTCACCCAGTGACAAAGTAAGGGTAGCGAGGCACGTATTGTATTGTTGCCATCAAGGGTAAAAATATGGGGTTTTCATCATATTACTTGAGTTTATCCCTATACATCATGTTATCTTGCTTAATGCGTTACTCTGTTCTTCTTGAACTTAATACTATATATGCAGGCAGGAGTCGGTCGATATGTGGAGTAATAGTAGTAGATGCAAAATCGTTTTGGTCTACTTGACACGGACGTGATGCCTATATGCATAATCATTGCCTTGGATATCTTCATAATTATTCGCTTTTCTATCAATTGCTCGACAGTAATTTGTTCACCCACCGTAATACTTGCCATCATTAGAGAAGCTATCTAGTGAAACCTATGGCCCCCGGGTCTATTTTCCAGATTATATTTTCAGATCTAAGACTAAAAACACCAAAAATACTTGCTGCCCAATTTTTACTTTTAGTTTTACTTTCCGTTCAAGCATCCTGTTATATCTATATCTACTAGATCTCATCCTTGCAAATAACCGTGAAGGGATTGACAACCCCTTATAGAGTTGGGTGCAAGAGTTTGATTCCTTGTGCATGTATATCTATTGGTGGCTCGCTTGTATTGTTGGAAATATGCCCTAGAGGCAATAATAAATTAGTTGTTATCATATTTCCTTGTTCATGATAATCGTTTATTATCCATGCTATAATTGTATTGTTCGGAGACTTAGATGCATGTGTGGATACATAGACAAAACCATGTCCCTAGTATGCCTCTAATAGACTAGCTCGTTGATCAAAGATGGGTAAGGTTTCCTAGCCATTGACATGAGATGTCATTTGATAATGGGATCACGACATTAGGAGAATGATGTGATGGACAAGACCCAAACTACAAACGTAGCATATGATCGTGTCAGTTTATTGCTACTGTTTTCTGCATGTCAAAGTATGTGTTCCTATGACCATGAGATCATGCAACTCACTGACATCGGAGGAGTACCTTGTGTGTATCAAATTTGCAACGTAACTGGGTGACTATAAAGGTCCTCTACAGGTATCTCCGAGGGTGTCCGTTGAGTTGGCATGGATCAAGACTGGGATTTGTTACTCCGTGTGACAGAGAGGTATCTCAGGGCCCACTCGGTAATACAACATCACAACAAGCCTTGCAAGCAATGTGACTAAGTGTTAGTCACGGGATCTTGTATTACGGAATGAGTAAAGAGACTTGCCGGTAATGAGGTTGAACTAGGTATGGAGATACCGACGATCGAATCTCGGGCAAGTAACATATCGAAGAACAAAGCGAACATCATATGGGATTAACTGGATCCTTGACATAGAGGTTCGATCGATAAAGATCTTCGTAGAATATGTAGGAACCAATGTGGACATCCAGGTCCCGCCATTGGTTATTGACCGTAGAGGTGTCTCGGTCATGTCTACATAGTTCTCGAACCCGCAGGGTCTGCACACTTAAGGTTTGGTGACGTTTCGGTAGTATAGAGTTATGTATGGTGGTGACCGAAGGTTGTTCGGAGTCCCGGATGAGATCCCGGAAGTCACGAAGATCTCCGTAATGGTCCGGAGATAAATATTCATATATAGGAAGTCCTATTTTGGTCGCCGAAAAAGTTTTGGGCTCATCGGTAGTGTACCGGGAGTGCCGGTAGTGTACCGGGGGACCATCGGGAGAAGTATTTCGACCCAAGAGGCTACATGGACCATGGGAGGGTGGAAACCAGCCCTTAGTGGGCTGGTGGAAGTCCTCTAAGAGGCCCATGTGGCTAGACTTGAGAAAGAGATAAAAAAAGCCAAGGTGGAAAGAGATTTTCAAGTAGGAAAGGAGGAATCCTAGTCCTAATAGGATTGGAGGAGGATTCCTCCTCTCCTCCTTGCGCAAGGGCTGCCTTGTGCGCCAGCCCTCCTCCTCCCTCCCTCTTATATATACTGGTGGTATTGGGTGTTTTGCACTAGATTTTATGGCCACGTGCTACCCGGTCCACCGGTGCTCCTCTAGATCGGATTTCTGCAGTGCTTAGGCGAAGCCCTGCCGGAATTGCTCCACCACCATCGCCGAAGCGCCGTCACGCTGCCGGTGAACTCTTATTCCTCTCCAGTTCCTCTTGCTGGAGCAAGACAGTGGAGATCGTCATCAAGCTGCACGTGTGTTGAACGCGGAGGTGCCGTCCGTTCCGCGCTAGATCGGAAGGACCGTGAAGATCGCGAGACGGTTTGTGATGAGTTCGCGGGACGGATCGTGATGAGTTCGCGGGACGGATCGTGATGAGTTCACGGGACGGATCGTCATAAGATCGCGGGACGGATCGTGATGAGATCGCGTGACGGATCGTGATGAGTTCGTGGGACGGATCGTGATTGGATCGCGGGACGGATCGTGATCTGATCGCGAGACGCTCGTCGATTTGGATCGCGAAGATGTTCGACTACACCAACCGCGTTTCTTAACGCTTCCCGCTTAGCAATCTACAAGGGTACATAGATCCACTCCCCCTCTCGTAGATGCTCATCACCATGGATAGATCTTGCGTGTGCGTAGGAAAATTTTTGTTTCCCATGCGACGTTCCCCAACAGTGGTATTAGAGCTAGGTCTACGTGTAGATGAGATCTCGAGTAGAACACAAAAGGTTTGTGGGCATTGATGCTTAGATCGCTTCCTCCCTTGGTCGGATTTTGGTTCAGCGGTATTGCGAGATGAATTGGCCCGGACCAACATTACTCGTACGCTTACGAGAGACCGGTTTCCTCGACGCAACTTGTTGCCTAGATGGCTTGTGGGTGGCAGTTTCTCTCACTTTAGTTGGATCAGATTCGACCAAGGCAGTCCTTGAGAAGGTTGAAAAGCAACTAGTGTATCACTGTTGTGGTTTTTGCGTAGATGAGAATTGTTCTTGCTAGATACCCGTAGCAGCCACGTAAAACATGCAACAACAATTAGAGGACGTCTAACTTGTTTTTGCAGGGTATGTTGTGATATGATATGGCCAATTACATGATGTGATATATGTTATGTATGAGATGATCATGTGATGTATAGATTATCACGACTTGCATGTCGATGAGTACGGCAACCGGCAGGAGCCATAGGGTTGTCTTTAATTATTGTATGACCCGCGTGTCAATCATTAAGCGCTATGTAATGCTTTACTTTATCGCTAAACGGTAGCAATAGTAGTAGAAGCATGGTGGGTGCGACAACCCCAATGGCGACACGTTGATGGTGATCAAGATGATGGAGATCATGGTGTCATGCCGGTGACGATAGAGATCATGTCGGTGCTTTCATGATGGAGATCAAAAGCACAAGTTCATGGCCATATCATGTCACTTATGATTTGCATGTGATGTTAATCCTTTTATGCAGCTTGTTTTGCTTAGGACGACGGTAGCATTATAAGGTGATCCCTCACTTAATTTCAAGATAAATTGTGTTCTCCCCGAGTGTGCACCATTGCGAAAGTTCGTCGTGTTGAGACACCACGTGATGATCGGGTGTGATAGACTCTACGTTCACATACAACGGGTGGAAGCCAGTGTTGCACATGCAGAACACTCGGGGTAAACTTGACGAGCCTAGCATGTACATACATGGCCTCGGAACACAAGAGACCGAAAGGTCGAACATGAGTCATATAGTAGATATGATCAACATGATGATGTTCACCATTGTAACCACCTCAACTCACGTGATGATCGGACTTGAGTTGGTGAATTTGGATCATGTATCACTCGAATGACCGGAGGGATGTCAATTTGAGTGGGAGTTCTTAAGTAATATGATTAATTGAACTCATTATCATGAACATAGTTAGTAGTGTCTTTGCAAATTATGTTGTAGATTACTTGCTCGCGCTGTAGCTCCTTTGAATTTTTATATGTTCCTAGAGAAATAGAGTTGAAAGATGATGGTAAAAATATTGCGGATTGGTTCCGTGATCTGAGGATTGTCCTCGTTGCTGCACAGAAGGCTTATGTCCTTAATGCACCGCTCGGTGCGCCAACCCCTCTAGCGTCGTCTGTAGATGTTGTGAACATCTGACAGGTACGTGTTGATGACTACTTGATAGTTTAGTGCGTCATGCATTACGGCTTAGAATTGAGGGTTCGAAACGTTTTGAACATCACGGAACATATGAGATGTTCTAAGAGCTGAAATTAGGATCTCAGGCTCGTGCCCATGTTGCGAGATATGAGATCTCCAACAAGATTCTTTGCCTGCAAAATGAACAAGAATAGCTCAATCGTTGAGCATGTGCTCAGATTTTCTGGGTTCTACAATCACTTGAATCGAGTGGGAGTTCATCTTCCAGATAAGATAGTGATTGATATAGTTCTCCAAGTCACTTTCACTAAGATACTAGAACTTGGTGATGAACTATAAAATACCAGGGATAGAATTAGTGAAACGTGAGCTATTCGCGATGTTTGACACCGCGAACGTAGAAATCGAGAAGGAGTGTCAAAGTGTTGATGGTTAGTCAAAACCACTAGTTTCGAGAAGGGCAAGAGCAAGGAGGGAAACTTCATGGATAGCAAGTCAGTTGTAGCTCCAATGAAACAACCCAAAGTCTAACCCAAACCCGAGACTAAGTGCTTCAATTATGAGGAGAACGGTCGCTGAAGCGGAACAACCGTAGATACTTGGTAGATAAGAAGGCTGGCAAAGTTGACAGAAGTATATTTGATATACGTGTTATTGATGTGTACATTGCTAGTACTCCTAGTAGCACCTGGGTATTGGATACCGGTTCAGTTGCTAAATGTTAGTAACTCGAAGTAAAAGCTACGGAATAAACGGATACTAGCTAAGTGTGAGGTGATGATGTGTGTTGGAAATGTTTCCAAGGTTGACATGATCAACATCGCACGCTCTCTCTACCTTCGAGATTAGTGACGAACCTAAATAAATGTTATTTGGTATTTTTGCGTTGAGCATGAACGTGATTAGATCATGTTCATTGCAACACGGTTATTCATTTAAGTTAGAGAATAATGGTTATTCTATTTACTTGAATAATACCTTCAATGGTCATGCACCCAGTAAGAATGATTTGTTGAAACTTGATCATAGTAATACACATGTTCATAACATTGATGCCAAAAAGATGATAGTACCACATGCTTTGGCACTGCCGCTAAATGTCATATTGGTATAAAGCGTATGAAGAAACTTCATGATGATGGATCTTTGGACTCATTCAATTTCAAATCGGCTGAGACATGCGAACCATGCCTCTTGGTCAAGATGACTAAGGACTCTGTTTTCTGTTTTGATGAAGCGGGCAAGTGATTTATTGGAAATGATACATGTTGATGTATGCAATCCAATGAGTCTTGTAGCGTGCGGTGAATATCGTTATTTTCTTACCTTCACTGATGATTTGAGTAGATATAGTGTATATTTACTTAATGAAACACAAGCCTGAATCGTTTGAAAGGTTCAAGCAAATTTAGAGTGAAGTTTTAAGATCATCGTGACAAGAAGATAAAAATGTTTGCGATATGATCGTGGAGGTGAATATCTGAGTTATGAGTTTGGCATACAACTTTAGACAATGTGAGAATTGTTTTCACAACTCACGCCACCTGGAACACCATAGTGTGATGGTGTGTCCGAACGTCATAGTCGTGCTCTATTGGATATGGTGCATGCTATGATGTCTCTTATCGTTTTGTTACTATAATTTTGGGATTATGCATTAGAGACAACTACATTCACTTTAAATATGGCACCATCTAAATCCGTTGAGATGACACTGTGTGAATTATGGTTTGATAGAAACCTAAGCTGTCATTTCTTAATGTTTGGGGCTGCGACGCTTGTGTGGAAAATGTTTTCACCTAATGAGCTCGAACCCAAAGCGAACAAATGCATCTTCATAGAATACCCTAAGAACAGTTGGGTGAACCTTCTATCTCAGATCCAAGCATAAAATGTTTGTTGCTAAAACTGGGTCCTTTCTCGAGAAAAGGTTTCTCTTGAAAGAATTGCGTGGGAGGAGGATAGAACTTGATGAGGTTATTGAACCTCTGTTTCAACCAGAGAGTAGCGCAGCGCAGGAAGATGTTTTCGTGAAGCCTACGTTAGTTGAAGAGGAAGTGAATGATGATGATCATGAAGCTTCGGATCAAGTTACTATCGACCTAGGAGGAAAACAGAGCTTGATGAGGTTGTTGAACCTTTACTTCAACCAGAAAGTAGCGCAGCGCAGAAAGATGTTTTTGTGAAGCCTACGTCAGTTGAAGAGGAAGTTAATGATGATGATCATGAAGCTTCGGATCAAGTTACTATCAAACTTGGTAGGTCGACAAGGACATGTACTGCTCCTGAGCGGTACGACAACCCTGTCTTGGAGGTCATGTTGTTGGACAACAATGAACCTACGAACTATGGAGAAGCGATGATGGGACCGAAAACCAACAAATGGTTAGAGTCCATGAAATCCGAGAAAGGATCCATGTATGAAAACCAAGTATAGACTTTGGTGAACTTGCTCGTTGGACGGCAGGTCGTTAAGTACAAATGGATCTTTAAAATGAAGACAGACGTTGATGGTAAATGTTACCATTTGTAAAGCTCGACTTGTTGCAAAGTAGGTTACGACAAGTTCAAGGAGTTGACTGCGATGAGACTTTCTCACTCGTAGCGATGCTAAAGTCTGTTGGAATTATGTTAGCAATTGCTGCATTTTTCAATTATGAAATCTGGCAGATGGATGCAAAAACATCGTTTCCTTCCTTAAGGAAAGGTTGTATGAGATACAACCAGAAGGTTTTGTCAGTCCTAAAGATGCTAAAAGGTGTGCAAGCTTCAGTGATCCTTCTATGAACTGAAGCAAGCATCTCGAAGTTGGAATATGCACTTTGATGAGGTGAGTAAAGTTTTTGAGTCTATACAAAGTTTACGAGAAACTTGTATTTGCAATAAAGTGAGTGGGAGCACTATAGAGTTTCTGATAAGTATATGTGGATGACATATTGCTATTCGAAAATGATGTAGAATTTCTGGAGAGCATAAACGGTTGTTTGAAAAGAGTATTTCAAAGGAAGACCTGGATAAAGCTACCTAATTATTGAGCGTCAAAATCTATAAAGATAGATCAAGATGTTTGATAAGACTTTCAATGAGTACATATCTTGACAAGATTTTGAAAGAGTTCAAAATGGATTAGTCAGAGAGAAGTGTTCTCGCCTGCTTTGTAAGGTGTGAAGTTGAGTGAGACTCAAAGCTCGACCACGACAGAAGAAAGAGAAAGGACGAATGTCGTCCCCTATACCTTAGCCATAGGCTCTGTATAGTATGCCATGATGTGTACCGCACCTGTGTGTGCCTTGCCATGAGTCCGTCAAGGGGTACAAGAGTGATCCAGGAGTGGATCACTGGACAGCGGTCAAGATTATCCTTAGTAACTAAAAACTAAGGAGATGTTTCTCGATTATTGAGGTGATAAAGAGTTCGTCGTAAAGAGTCACGTCGATGCAAGCTTTAACACCAATCCAGATGACTCGTAGTAGCAATCTGGATACGTATAGTGGAGCATCCATTTGGAATAGTACCAAGTGGAGTGTGGTAGCCGTGTTTACGGTTTGACATAGAAATTTGCAAAGTACACACAGATCTGAATGTCGCAGACCCCTTGACTATAAGACCTCTCTCACATGCAAAGCATGATCGAGCCCCCAGAACTCATTGGGTGTTAGATTCATAACAATGCAAATCACATGGTGATGTGAACTAGATTATTGACTCTAGTGCAAGTGGGAGACTGTTGGAAATATGCCCTAGAGGCAATAATAAATTAGTTGTTATCATATTTCCTTGTTCATGATAATCGTTTATTATCCATGCTATAATTGTATTGATCGTAGACTTAGATGCATGTGTGGATACATAGACAAAACCATGTCCCTAGTATGCCTTCAATAGACTAGCTCGTTGATCAAAGATGGTTAATGTTTTCTAGCCATTGACATGAGATGTCATTTGATAACGGGATTACATCATTAGGAGAATGATGTGATGGACAAGACCCAAACTACAAACGTAGCATATGATCGTGTCAGTTTATTGCTACTGTTTTCTGCATGTCAAAGTATGTGTTCCTATGACCATGAGATCATGCAACTCACTGACATCGGAGGAGTACCTTGTGTGTATCAAACGTCGGAACGTAACTGGGTGACTATAAAGGTGCTCTACAGGTATCTCCGAGGGTGTCCGTTGAGTTGGCATGGATCAAGACTGGGATTTGTTACTCCGTGTGACGGAGAGGTATCTCAGGGCCCACTCGGTAATACAACGTCACAACAAGCCTTGCAAGCAATGTGACTAAGTGTTAGTCATGAGATCTTGTATCACGGAACGAGTAAAGAGACTTGCTGGTAATGAGGTTGAACTAGGTATGGAGATACCGACGATCGAATCTTGGGCAAGTAACATACCGAAGAACAAAGGGAACATCATACGGGATTAACTGGATCCTTGACATAGAGGTTCGACCGATAAAGATCTTCGTAGAATATGTAGGAACCAATGTGGACATCTAGGTCCCGCCATTGGTTATTGACCGTAGAGGTGTCTCGGTCATGTCTACATAGTTCTCGAACCCGCAGGGTCTGCACACTTAAGTTTTGGTGACGTTTCGGTAGTATAGAGTTATGTATGGTGGTGACCTAAGGTTGTTCGGAGTCCCGGATGAGATCCCAGACGTCACGAGGAGCTCCGGAATGGTCTGGAGGTAAAGATTCATATATAGGAAGTCCTATTTTGGTCGTCAAAAAAGTTTTGGGCTCATCAGTAGTGTACCGGGAGTGCCGGTAGTGTACCGGGGGACCATCAGGAGAGGTATTTCGACCCAAGAGGCTACATGGGCTGTGGGAGGGTGGAAACCAGCCCTTAGTGGGCTGGTGGAAGTCCTCTAAGAGGCCCATGCGACTGGACTTGAGAAAGAGAGAAAAAAAGCCAAGGTGGAAAGAGATTCCAAGTAGGAAAGGAGGAATCCTAGTCCTAATAGGATTGGAGGAGGATTCCTCCTCTCCTCCTTGCGCAAGGGCTGCCTTGTGCGCCATCCCTCCTTCTCCCTGCCTCTTATATATACTGGTGGTATTGTGTGTTTTGCACTAGATTTTACGGTCACGTGCTACCCGTTCCATCGGTGCTCCTCTAGATCAAATTTCCGCAATGCTTAGGCGAAGCCCTGCCGGAATTGCTCCACCACCATCGCCGGAGCGCCGTCACGCTACCGGTGAACTCTTATTCCTCTCCACTTCCTCTTGCTGGATCAAGACGGTGGAAATCGTCATCAAGCTGCACATGTGCTGAACGCGGAGGTGTCGTCCGTTCGGCGCTAGATCGGAAGGACCGTGATCAAGATCGCGAGACGGTTCGTGATGAGTTCGCGGGATGGATCGTGATGAGTTCACGGGACGGATCGTGATGAGATCGCGGGACGGATCATGATGAGATCGCGGGATGGATCGTGATGAGTTCGCGGGACGGATCATGATTGGATCGTGGGACGGATCGTGATGTGATCGCGGGACGCTCGGCGATTTGGATCGCGAAGATGTTCGACTACACCAACCGCGTTTCTTAACGCTTCCCGCTTAGCGATCTACAAGGGTACATAGATCCACTCTCCCACTCGTAGATGCTCATCACCATGGATAGATCTTGCATGTGCGTAGGACATTTTTTGTTTCCCACGCGACGTTCCCCAACATGTATCTCCTACTGGATTGATACCTTGGTTCTCAGAAACTGAGGGAAATACTTATCTACTTTGTTGCGTCAAACCGTTCCTCTTCATAGGAAACCAACGCATGCTCGAGAAGTAGCAATGACCTAAGGTTTATAAATCTGTGGGAGGTGTAGGATGAAGATGGTCTCCCTCAAACAACCCTACAATCAAATACAAGAAATCTCTTGTGTCCCCAACGCACCCAACACAATGGAAAATTGTATAGGTGCACTAGTTCGGTGAAGAGATGGTGATACAAGTGCAATATGGATGGTAGATATAAGTTTTTGTAATCCGAAAATATGAAAACAGCAAGGTAGCAAGTAACAAAAGTGAGCAAAAACGTTATTGCAATGCTTGAAAACAAGGCCTAGGGTTCATACTTTCGCTAGTGCAATCTCTCTACAATATTGACATAGTTAACTCATATGTATATCCCTCACGTGCGATAAAGAGTTCACTCCAAAGTCACATATAACGGAGAACAAACGAAGAAATTATTGTAGGGTACGAAACCACCTCAAAGTTATCTTTCCAATCAATCGTATGAGCTATCCCTATAAGTGTCACGAACAGCCCTAGAGTTCGTACTAAAATAACACCTTAAGATACACATCAACCAAAACCCTAATGTCACCTAGATACTGCAATGTCAGCACGAGTACACATGGGCTTGATTATACGATATGCATCACAAAATTTCAGATTCATCAGGTTGAATCCAACACAAAGAACTTCAAAGAGTGCCCCAAAGTTTCCACCAGACAGTCCAGACGAAAATGCGTGCCAACCCCTATGAATAGATTTCCAAGGTCACGGAACCCGCAAGTTGATCACCAAAACATACATCAAGTGGATCAATAGAACATCCCATTGTCATCACGGATATCCCATCACAAGACATACATCAAGTGTTCTCAAATCGTTCGAAGACTCAATCC
The DNA here is from genome assembly GCA_022496015.1 of Hordeum marinum. Lineage (NCBI taxonomy): Eukaryota > Viridiplantae > Streptophyta > Magnoliopsida > Poales > Poaceae > Hordeum > Hordeum marinum. Next base: position 43,538,033 of record CM039678.1, read on the forward strand.
AATAAGAAAACTTCAAAGGGAAAACTCAATTCATCACAAGAAGATAGAGAGGGGGAAACTCCACATGATTCATCTATATTAATAAAGCTCGTGGTACATCAAGATCGTGTCATCTCAAGAACAAGAGAGAGAGAGAGAGAGAGAGAGAGAGAGATTAAACACATAGCTACTGGTACATACCCTCAGCCCTGAGGGTGAACTACTCCCTCCTCGTCATGGAGACCGCCGGGATGATGAAGATGGCCTCCGGTGATGGTTTCCCCCTCTAGCATGGTGCCGGAACGGGCTCCCGATTGGTTTTTCATGGCTACAGGCGCTTGCGACGGTGGAACTGCCGATCTAGGGTTCTTTTCGGAGGTTTGGGTATTTATAAGAATTTTTGGCGTCGGTCTCACATCAAGGGGGTGCCCGAGGGGACCACAAGCCCGAAGCACCCTCCCTGGGCGGTAGGGCGCTCCTAGAGGGCTTGTGGCCTCCTCGTCCACTTCCTTGCCTAGCTCTTGTGCTTCGGGAGTCTCTTTTGGTTCATAAAAAATCACCATAAATTTTCAGCCCATTCCGAAAACTTTTATTTCTACACGTAAACACTACAAGAAATATGCTATCTTGTGACCTTCTGTTAGTGACCTTGGAAAAAATGGTCATAAATCTATGACCTTTTGAGGCAAATTGGCCGTAAGTTGTCTGGAGGGGTCCTAACCCTCAACACAAACGACCATTTTGGTCAGAAAGGTCGTAATTTCCTTAATTGAAATGGTCATAAAGCGAACAGCACCGGTCCACTACCTTATTTCTAGCTGATAATGACCAATATAAAGGGTCGTAAGCTATGACTTGGCACCACCTCATCAGTTTTGCCTATGTGTCATGTCCATATGTCAATTCTTGCCTACATGTCATGTCCATGTGTCAATTTTTGCCCTAGGTTGTGAATCAACCTATATCTCTGTTATTCCCAAAATTCCCAAACAATTCTCATAAATTATTTGTATCATATCTTCATCAAATATGTAAAAAACCTTCCTTGCCTAGTTCAAAAATAATTCAAAAATATTCATTTTCCTATTCTGTTTAGACCAACACTTTGTGAAGGAAGTGCTACTTATATATTCTTAATTGCCCTCAAAAATTTTGAGAACTCTTTCCTATACAAATCATTGCCTTGTGGAAAAATTCAGCTCCATTTGCCTAGTAAATCGTCCTTGGCAAATTTCCAAAATATTCGTTCACCTAGAAGCTTTGTGAAGGAAGTATTGGCTATGCATATAATAACGAGTTGAAATTTTCCCAAATCTTCTATGTACCCAAATAATAGCTATCCACAAAAGTTTAGCCCCGTCTAACAATCCATGTGATCTCACCATCCAATCTTTGTTTCTACTAATATTTTCAGTTTGTGAAGCAACTACATTTTATATTTCTTTATAATTGTTGAAACTTTACCAGACCATGATCACAAAACCTCCCACCACCAAATTTTAGCTCATTTAATTTAGCCAATTTCCCTCAACATTTTTCCTAATATTCTCTTCAGTGGAGAGCATTGTGAAGCAAGTACCATTTTTATTTACCCAAATAGTATGAAAAATTTAAAGTGCCTTCATATTCCCAAATTATCATCCTCCTACAAATTGCAAATTAATCCAATAATCTATGTGAGCCCAACTTCAATTTCTACTTTCTGTCCAGATTGGCACATTGCAAAGCAAGTGCTATATAGACCCATCGTATTGCCCTCAAACTTTTTGGCCACATGCCAATATTCAGCTCAATCCATTTATTATTTTGAGACCATCTTCAACATTCATATTTCTGTCCAGTGTGGTACTTTGCAAAGGAAGTACCACCTAAGCTCATCCATTTGAGCTGAAAATTTGTGAAGACAGACTTCTTAGTAGATGATCACCCTCAGCCAAAACTCACGCCCATTGGACATGTGCATTTCCCGTACTGCTAATGAAACACTTGACTGCTAATTCATGTTTGAGCATAGGTAGGTCTCCTCGTGAGATTCTTCTACTGTAATTTTCTTCCGAGCACCTACCTAGAGAGTGTCCAGCCAACTAGACATGCCTATGCCGTCTAGAACACATGGCAATGCCACGGTCATGCGGTGACCATGCGAAGGGCATGCGAGTTTACGCACTCTGGAGTTGGGGCCATCGGCCACTATCCCAACCTCGACGTATCGCCACCAAACCATGTATTTCTGATTAAATTGATACTTATGTAACTAGAAATGATTTTTTGAAAAAATAAAGAGCAAACTATAAGGCAGCTGCAGTTCAAATTTGTCTCGGTTCCTAATGAATCGGTAGAGTTTTGTCTTTTTCATTAGAGGTGGATCGAAAGGTTTTGGCACCAACATATTTTGTTAACTGTGCATTAAATATGGCCTAATATTTTATAAAATTGATTTTGTCCAATTTTGTAACAAATATTTGGTAGGTCTTTCACAAAAAAACTCATTTTGGGCACTCGAAAAAAGGAAAATGATTTTTTTGTGCAAAGAAAATGAAAAATCCCTTTGGCAACATTGTTTGACATTTCAAAATGCACCTTTGTGCACAATATGAGATCATTTGAACAAACAATGCCATGAATGTGGCCATAAGATTGATCATTTGGCTTGAAAACCATGAATCTTCACACATGATAGCTCATTTCTGGGACCACTTTTTTAAAATAATTACCGTATTACAAGTTTTTTATGTTCCTGATAACTTGGTCACATATGATGACATAACGCGAAGGTTTTGCATATTTTTGATTTTTTTTGAATTATTTATGCCCGTTTCAAAATGCGATCGAAACGGCGGGCATGACCGTTCATAACTAGGGGTTGAATCTTCCCAAAATTTTGTTGGATCTATGATTAAATATATATTTCTTTACCTATAAATGATTTTTGGAAAAAATAAAGAGCAAACTACGAGGCACCTCTAGTTCAAATTTGATCCACTTCCAACAAAATCGGCAGAGTTTTGTCTTTTTCGGTAGAGGTGGATCTAAAGCTTTTTGAACCCAAATATTTTGCCAATTGCGCAATAAATATGGCATAATATTTTATAAAAATGATTTTATCCAATTTTGCAATCAATATTTGGTAGGTCCTTCACAAAAAAACGCATTTTGGGCACTCGAAAAAAGGAAACTGATTTTGTCGTGCAAAGAAAATGAAAACTCCCTTCGGCAACATTGTTTGCCATTTCAACATGCACCCTTGTGCACGATACGAGATCATTTGAACAAACTATGCCATGAATGTGGCCACAAGATTGATCATTTGGCTTGAAAGTCATGAATCTTCACACATGATAGCTCATTTCTGGAATCACTTTTTAAAAATAATTATCGTATTACATGTTTATTATTTTTCCTGGTAACTTGGTCACATATGATGACACAACGCGAAGGTTTTGCATTTTTTTGATTTTTTGAATTATTTATGTCCGTTTCAAAATGCGGTCGAAATGACGGGCATGACCGTTCATAGCTAGGGGTTGAATCTTGCCAAAATTTTGTTGGATACATGATTAAATAGATACTTATTTACCTATAAATGATTTTTGGAAAAATAAAGAATAAACTATGAGGCACCTCTAGTTCAAATTTGACCCGCTTTGAGCTGAATCGGCAGAGTTTTGTCTTTTTCACTAGAGGTGGATCGAAAGCTTTTGACACCCAAATATTTTGTCAATTGTGCATTAAAGATGGCCTAATATTTCATAAAAATGATTTTTTCCAATTTTGCAACGAATATTTGGTAGGTCCTTCACAAAAAAACTCATTTTGGGCAATCGAAAAAAGGAAAATGAATTTTTTGTATAATGAAAAGGAAAACTCCCTTTGGCAAGATTGTTTGCCGTTTCAAGATACACCTTTGTGCACAATATGAGATCATTTAAACAAACTATGACATGAATGTGGCCATAAGATTGATCATTTGGCTTGAAAGCCATGAATCTTCACACATGATAGCTCATTTATGAGAACACTTTTTCTAAATAATTGCCATATTACAAGTTTATTATTTATCCTGGTAAATTGGTCACATATGATGACACAACGCGAAGGTTTTGCATTTTTTTTGTTTTTTTTTGGATTATTTATGCCCGTTTCAAAATGCGGTCGAAACGGCGGGCATGCCCGTTCATAGCTAGTGGTAGAATCTTGGAAAACTTTTGGTGTTTCTCTGATTAAATTGATAGTTATGTACCTACAAATAATTTTTTGAAAAAATAAAGAGCGAACTGTGAGGCAACTCCAGTTCAAACTTGACCCGCTTTCAATTGGATCGGCGGAAATTTGTCTTTTTCACGAGAGGTGAATCAAAACATTTGACACCCAACCATTTTTCTAATTGCGCATTAAATATGGCCTAATATTTTATAAAAATGATTTTATCCAATTTTGCAACAAATATTTGGTAGGTCCTTCACAAAAAACTCATTTTGGGCACTCGAAAAAAGGAAAATGATTTTTTTTGCAAAGAAAATTTAAACTCCCTTTGGCAACATTGTTTGCCATTTCAACATGCCCCCTTGTGCACAATACGAGATCATTTGAACAAACTACGCCATGAATGTGGCCATAAGATTGATCATTTGACTTGAAAGCCATAAATCTTCACACATGATAGCTAATTTTTGGGACCACTTTTTTAAAATAATTACCGTATTACAAGTTTGTTATGTTTCCTGGTAACTTGGTCACATATGATGACACAACGCGAAGGTTTTGCATTTGTTTGATTTTTTTTGAATTATTTATGCCCGTTTCAATATGCGATCGAAACGGCGGGCATAACCGTTCATAACTAAGGGTTGACTCTTGCCAAAAATTTGTTCGATCTATGATTAAATAGATACTTCTTTACCTATAAATTATTTTTGGAAGAAATAAAGAGCAAACTATGAGGCACCTCTAGTTCAAATTTGACCCACTTCCAACGGAATCGACAGAGTTTTGTCTTTTTCAGTAGAGGTGGATCTAAAGCTTTATGAACCCAAATATTTTTCCAATTGCGCATTAAATATAGCCTAATATTTTATAAAAATGATTTTATCCAATTTTTCAACAAATATTTGGTAGGTCCTTCACAAAAAAACTCATTTTGGGCACTCAAAAAAAGGAAAATGATTTTTTTGTGCAAAGAAAATGAAAACTCCCTTCGGCAACATTGTTTGCCATTTCAAAATGCACCCTTGTGCACAATACGAGATTATTTGAACAAACTATGCCATGAATGTGGCCATAAGATTGTTCATTTGGCTTGAAAGCCATGAATCTTCACACATGATAACTCATTTCTAGGACCACTTTTTTAAAATAATTACTTGTATTACAAGTTTGTTATGTTTCTTGGTAACTTGGTCACATATGATGACACACTGCAAAGGTTTTGCATTTTTTTGATTTTTTTGAATTATTTATGCTCGTTTCAAAATGAGATCGAAACGGCGGGCATGACCGTTCATAACTAGGGGTTGAATATTCCCAAAATTTTGTTGGATCTATGATTAAATATATATTTCTTTACCTATAAATGATTTTTGGAAAAAATAAAGAGCAAACTACGAGACACCTCTAGTTCAAATTTGACCCACTTCCAACAAAATCGGCAGAGTTTTGTCTTTTTCCCTAGAGGTGGATCTAAAGCTTTTTGAACCCAAATATTTTGCCAATTGCGCATTAAATATGGCCTAATATTTTATAAAAATGATTTTATCCAATTTTCAATCAATATTTGGTAGGTCCTTCAGAAAAAACGCATTTTGGGCACTCGAAAAAAGGAAACTGATTTTGTCGTGGAAAGAAAAGGAAAACTCCCTTCGGCAACATTGTATGCCATTTCAACATGCACCCTTGTGCACGATACGAGATCATTTTAACAAACTATGCCATGAATGTGGCCACAAGATTGATCATTTGGCTTGAAAGTCATGAATCTTCACACATGATAGCTCATTTCTGAGATCACTTTTTAAAAATAATTATCATATTACAAGTTTATTACTTTTCCTGGTAACTTGGTCATATATGATGACACAACGCGAAGGTTTTGTATTTTGTTTTATTTTTTGAATTATTTATGTCCGTTTCAAAATGCGGTCGAAACGACGGGCATGCCCGTTCATAGCTAGGGGTTGAATCTGGCCAAAATTTTGTTGGATATATGATTAAATAGATACTTATTTACCTTTGAATGATTTTTAGAAAAAATAAAGAATAAACTATGAGGCACCTCTAGTTCAAATTTGACCCGCTTTGAGCTGAATCGGCAGAGTTTTGTCTTTTTCACTAGAGGTGGATCGAAAGCTTTTGACACCCAAATATTTTGTCAATTGTGCATTAAATATGGCCTAATATTTCATAAAAATGATTTTTTCCAATTTTGCAACGAATATTTGGTAGGTCCTTCACAAAAAAACTCATTTTGGGCACTCGAAAAAAGGAAAATGAATTTTTTGTATAAAGAAAATAAAAACTCCCTTTGGCAAGATTGTTTGCCGTTTCAAGATACACCCTTGTGCACAATATGAGATCATTTAAACAAACTATGACATGAATGTGGCCATAAGAGTGATCATTTGGCTTGAAAGCCATGAATCTTCACACATGATAGCTCATTTTTGAGAACACTTTTTCTAAATAATTGCCATATTACAAGTTTATTATTTATCCTGCTAAATTGGTCACATATGATGACACAACGCAAAGGTTTTGCATTTTTTGTTTTTTTTGAATTATTTATGTCCGTTTCAAAATGCGGTCGAAACGGCGGGCATGCCCGTTCATAGCTAGTGGTAGAATCTTGGAAAACTTTTGGTGTTTCTCTGATTAAATTGATACTTATGTACCTAGAAATAATTTTTTGAAAAAATAAAGGGCGAACTGTGAGGCAACTCCAGTTCAAACTTGACCCGCTTTCAATTGGATCGGCGGAAATTTGTCTTTTTCACGAGAGGTGAATCACCCAACAGTTTGGTCAATTGTACACTAAATATGTTTTAAGATTTTAGAAAATTGATTTGATTCAATTTTGCAACAAATATATGGTAGGTTCTTCACAAAAAACCTTATTTTGGACACTCGGTAAATGGAAAATGGAATTTCCGTGCAAGGAAAATGAATACAAGTTGGTGATCATCCATAAAATATGATATAAGAGCAAGTCCAACCGGGCGACCCAAACGGATGCACGATTTGTCCGATTTTTGTCTGTTTGGGTCGCTTGTCTGCCTATCCGTGTCCGCTTTTTTAAATGAGTCAGCCGGTGCAGACGCAGAAAATGTCAGTTTTGTTCTCGCGTGCGACCCAAATGTGACCCAAATTTTAGTGCTGCCATTTTACAATACATTTTTGATAGTTGCTTCAACAACACCCATATTTTCAACACTTTAAAATTATTTTTATTGTCACATATCTCGGACCAATCAGAACAACATAGAACCACTCTTTCCACGGATCATCACATTATAACCGATCTAAACCGTCCACGTCACATGGATCCAACGTCTGTCAACCCACCCCTCCTCACGGAAAGAGAAAGAAAAAAACACCACCAACACCATACCCTTCCTTCCTGCCGCCGCCTCCTCCCCGATCCCATCCCATCGTCGTAGCCACCGCCACCCTCGTCTCCCTCCGTGCCGGGCATCCCCACCGGCGACCTCGCTGCCCTTCCCACCGCCGGCGTCGCTCCACCTTCTCTCTCTTACCTTGGTCGGCGCGTGACTGTGGAGGGAGATCCGCGGCACGACACCACCGGCTCGTCGTCAAGTGCGGCTGCTCGTCAATGCACGCATGACTTCGAGAGCTGGCATTGGCTTCGAGAGATGGCAGCGGCAGATCCTCCCCCACGCATCCTTGGGCCCCTCCGGCCGCCGACGCTTGTGGCATGGCGCCCGGCGCCGATGGGTGCGGCGCCCGGCGGCGGGGACCTGTACGCCATGCTGGGGCCCAGCAAGGAGTGCTCCGACGTCGACCTCAAGGTTGCCTACCGGAAGTTGGCCATGGTGAGAGCTGGAACCGCGGACCCCTCCCCCCTTCCTTCCTTCTCCGGCGTGCACGTCTCCGCGTTTTCTTTTCTTGAAACCTTCCTCCGCTTCCGCGTTGCGTTGTCGGCCCCATACTTTATGCGACGACGCGTCGGAGCCCGTGATGTTGGTCGATCCGGTGATTTAGATCCCCATACACCCCGCCTGCAGTAGTTTCAGTTTTGTTTGCCACAGTTTCTGTGCAGGCTGCAGCTTTAGCAACAAATATAGTAGTTCCAAACAATGGATTGCACAGTGTAGCAGAAACACTTGTGACTTGCCCAGTTTACAGCTAATGATCAGACCCGATGAGGGAGCAGGGTGAGTAGAGTGCTGTCATGATCACAAGAGTGAACGGAAAAGTTTCTGTGCACGCATCTTAAAATAACCTAGTACTATTTATGTAGCAGAGTACTTCAACTGAGACGCAAATGCGGCTCAGGTCTCCCCTCCAGTGCCCCCATTGGTGTAATAAGATGTGTAAAAGAAGAAACTGACAAGTCAAGGTGATACTAATATTACAGTGACTCCTTACGAAAGCTTAACCATGCTGAAGACATAAAGATCAAGACAAAATTGTTAGCTGGGGAATGAGTGAATGAATGGTGCTGACCGGTTGTTGCAAATATTCTCTGTGTAGCCATTCCATCTCTGATGAACCTTGTTTTAAACTGCTCTATTTTTCCATTTCCTTCTACAAATTCCAGTAGAGATGGCATCCAGACAGATGCTCATCCTCCAGCGGCACCACGCACATGGAGGAGGCCAAGGAGAAGTTCCAGGAGATCCAGGGCCCATATTCGGGTCTCAATCTCCCTTCTCTCAAGCTCCATATTCGGTCTCTGTACCAGCTGTGTATTCAATCTACTGTATGCTAGGTTATCAAACTAAACATCTATATTTGCAAGGACTGAATGGGTTTAGATGTTAAACACCAATGGAAACATTCTGCTAACCGGGGACTTATGCTGCCAAACTGTTGTATAGGAAGTGTACGACTTTACTTTTCTTGTATCATATAGGGGCTCTTATTGTTGCCAACTCTTAGCATTGCCATGATTGGGTTACTATATGCTTAATTTAAAATGCCTCTGCCAGGAAAATTTTATACAATATTGAATTTTACTTGTTTGTTATCATGACGGGTTGAAACTTAGGTCTTGAAATCCTCTGACTAATAAACTATGAATTAAAAACAAGTCTTGAGTATAAGTTGTTACAACTCATATTATTACTGATTTTTTTCTGTTTGCTGTAAGTTCAAGTTACAACGCTGAATTACTTGTCGATACTTGTTATTTTATTATTAACCATAAACCTGATGATGATTACCTACTTTTTGTGATTAACATGATTGTAATCTTTTGTGACCACGTACAGATAAGCGAGGTCGGGGTTGGGATGGAGGAGCACCGGATAGATGGCGACGAGGTCAGGGCTGAGCCGCCGCGGATGTGAGCGAGGGGGCTAGGGTTGAGCCGTCGTGGAGGTGCTCGAGTGGATTTGGGTTGCGTCACGCCGACGCATATCGGGCCACTCTGCTTCCTGATTATTTTGCGTTCTTACCTATTTAGTAAATCTGGTGCCATGCTTATTTCATGTAGCTAACAGTAACTTGCAAAAAATCTTTATTTGCCAAGCTTGACTTGTTCTGCTTGCCTTCTACAAAATTTTCAAATAACTACTACTTAATTAGTAGCATGTAGACTGGATTATTATTTTGTCCACATTGTAATTGAGATATATTTACAAAAGTGTATGTTGTTCATCCCATGTAGCAATCACTGCTAGTCTGTATTGAGAAAACAGTGCAACACCCTCTAGCTAGCCGTATGCGGCAGCCTCCATAGTGATTAATCGTTAGTCGGTTTTCGAGTTATCTGTTGCCCATGTTGTAGCCTTGATTTGTAGGATTTCTATTATCTGTTGCTAGCGTAGGATATGTTGCTCATGCCGTACTCAGAACGGTCAGTTGGGAGTAGAATATATGATTTTCCACTTCTAGCCTCTGGTATATACGTCGTGCCATGCCATGTTTCTTTTGTACTAGGAGTTAATTGGATCTAACTAGTGCCTGATGTTCGATTGGCTTGAGTGTCATCATTTGATTTGCATCTATAAGATCATTTCATTTCTTAAGCTTGACAACTGATACTTTTTAGTCTTTGTAACTTGTGTTCTAACACCTGTTTACTTGGATATTGCAGTTTCAGCCATGGGTAAGGAGAAGAATCACATCAACATCATGGTCACATAGCAATATTGGGTTTTCACCATCGGGTCACAAGGTAATATCACACTTACGAGTCGATTTGTTTCATGTTGTAAGCATGAACATCAACCTATTGGAATATTTTTTTTGTGTGGAAGTATGGAAATTTGATGGTACAAAACACATTCTTAGATTAAATTTGATGGTACAAAACCAAGAACATATTTTTAGAATTGATATTGCATATCTTCAAGATTGGTCTAATACTTATCTTCAGAAAATTTTCTTTGTGCGAAATCGTTTGAATCTGGATGCAATTGATTTGGTATTGCACCATATGAGTTATTTATGTTATGTTCGAACTAAATCCTAAACTGACTAGCAACAGTGGGCTTGGCCCAATAACTGCATGGGCTTGGCCCAATAACTTTTTGAATGCTCCCTGATTGGAGCCTATTTTTTATGTTTCTTTCCTTTTGATTGATTCATGTGCAGTGTAATGTTCTTGTAGGATGACAAGTTGTCGCATCTCGAGCATGTCTCGTAGGAGAGTGAAATGAAGTCCATTGTACTGTTGGGACAGTAGCAGATGTGCCATTGTTTTATTGTGCAATTTTGTTCGTTCCTGTAATATTCATGTGTAAGGAAATGTATTCATGAGATGACTTATTATGTTATGTAAACCTGGGAGATGTATTATGTGATGTTATATGATGGATGGTTTTAATTCGACTTAGAGTTTTCTTGATTTGAATATGAAATAGTGTTGGATTTAATACTGGATAAATAACTGGGCTGAAAAGGCCTAAAAAATAAAATGAAACCAAGTTTTGGAACAAAAATAAAAAGAAATCTAATAAGGCCAATGCCGAATAAGTGGACGACACAAAGAAAATAAAGAACCCCAAATTATTGGGCCAAGCCCATGCAGCTAAGCAAAATATAAAGAAAAAAAACATTAAATTGGCTGAATTATTGGGCTTGGCCTATGTAGACGGTCGGAATGGACCGGGCTGATTTTAATTTATGACCTTTTCATTTGGTCTTAATTCTGCCACGTCAGCTTGCCACGGTGGATCCGACGTGGTGTGGGCAGACTTCTAACGACCAAAATGATTGGTCATAGAACCTACGACCTTTTTTTTTGGTCGTAAACATCTACGACCAATCTAGAAGAAAGGTCCTTAATTTCCATTCTTGATCCTCAACTTTTGACCAACTGTTTTTGGTCATAAATGAAAAACAATGACCATTCGGTGACCAATATTGATGGTCGCAAGTTATCATATTTCTTGTAGTGAAAAACGGCACCATGATAGTTGTGCTGAAAACAGCGTCAGTCCTGGTTAGTTCTAATCAGATCATACAGAAACCATATAAAATTGTTGTAAACATGGCATGAATACTTCATAAATTATAGATACATCGGAGGCGTATCAGTCATGTTGTTAGACAATGATGAACCTACGAGCTATGGAGAAGCGATGATGGGCCCGAATTCCGAGAAATGGTTAGAGACCATAAAATTTGAGATGGGATCCATGTATGAAAAAATATGGACTTTGGAAGTATTACCTGAAGGGCGAAAGGCCATTCAGAACAAATGGATTTTTAAGAGGAAGACGCACGCAGACGGTAATGTCACCGTCTATAAAGCTCGACTTGTGGCAGAGGGTTTTTCACAAGCTCAAGGAGTTGACTATGATGAGACCATCTCACCCGTAGTGATGCTTAATTCCGTCAGAATCATGTTAGCAATAGCTGCATTTTTCAATTATGAAATTTGGCAGATGGATGTCAAAACAACGTTCCTTAACGGTTTCCTTAATGAAGAGTTGTATATGATACAACCAAAAGGTTTTGTCGATCCAGAGAATGCTAACAAAGTTTGCAAACTCCAGCGATCCATTTATGGACTGGTGCAAGCATCTCGGAGTTGGAATCTGCGCTTTGATGAGGTGATCAAAGCGTTCAGGTTTATATAAGTTTACGAAAAAACTTGTATTCACAAGAAAGTGAGTAGGAGCTCTATAGTGTTTCTAATATTATATGTGGATGGCATTTTGCTGATTGGAAACAATATAGAAATGTTGGAAAGCATGAAGGAATATTTGAACAAGAGTTTTTTAATGAAGGACCTATGAGAAGCTGCTTTCATATTAGGCCTCAAGATCTATAGAGATAGATCGAGACGCTCAATAGGACTTTCATATAGCACATACCTTAACAAAGTTTTAAAGAAGTTCAAAATGGATCAGTCTAAGACGGGGTTCTTGCCTGTGTTGCAAGGTGTGAAGTTGAGTAAGACTTAATGCCTCGTGACTACAGAAGATAGAGAAAAGATGAGTGTCATCCCCAATGCTTCAGCCATATGCTCTATCATGTATGTAATGCTGTGCACAAGACCCGATGTCAACCTTGCCATAGGTATGGCCAAAAGGTTTCAAAGTGATCCAGGAATGGAGCACTGGACGTCGGTCAAGAATATCCTTAAGTACCTGAAAAGGACTAAGAAAATGTTTCTCGTTTATGGAGGTGATGAAGAGCTTGTCGTAAAGGGTTACGTCGATGCAAGCCTTGACACTGATCCGAATGACTCTAAATCTCAAATCGGATACATATTTATTCTCAATGAGGGAGTGGTAAGATGGTGCATTTCCAAGCACAGCGTGGTAGCCGATTCTACATGCGAAGCGGAGTACATCGCAGCCTCGGGGGCTACAAAGGAAGATGTTTAGATGAAGGAGTTCATGACAGATCTTGGAGTAGTGCCCAGTGCCAGAAGCACCCTTCCTGGGGGGTAGGGCGCGCCTAGAGGGCTTTTGGCATCCTCGTCCACTTCCTGGCCCAGCACTTCTGCTTTGGGGGTCTCTTTTGGTCCATAAAAAATAATCGTAATTTTTTAGCCCATTCCAAGAACTTTTATTTCTGCACAAAAAACGAGACCATGGTAGTTCTGATGAAAACAGCGTCAGTCCGGGTTAGTTCTAATCAAATCATAAAAAAGTATAAAATTGTTGTGAACATGGCATGAATACTTCATAAGTTATAGTTATGTCGAAGACGTATCAACATCCCCAGCTTAATTCCTGCTCGTCCTCGAGTAGTTAAATGATAAAATAAATAATTTATGAAGTGTGAATGCTAGCATAGTGCATAAATTTGATCAATGATAGTTCCAAACACTTTTTCTAGCAACATTATATATCATAAATAGTAGCTCATCTCATAAAAATTCTCATGATGAAGTAACAAGCTATTCACATGTTAAAGTATAGACCATAAAGTTTCTTGAAAACTAACAAACTATGCTTTCAGTCACCAAACAATTGCAATTCATCTTATTTTCAGGAAGGGTCTATGTAAGAGCGTTGATTTAGCAAATTGCACATACTCAACTATCATATAGTCTTCCATGATTGCTAACACTCAAAGCATATTTTTAGAGCAAATGGCATCCGTCGAACATAGAGAAAGATAGGGGCTTAATGTTTCGCCTCCCAACTTATTTATCATATAGATAATTGTCAACAATAATTATTCATGATCAAATATATTTGAATGGCCATATATGCTTGGATCTTTCGCGACCACATGATGCTTGCCAACTAAAGAATAATTGAGGTTGAACTAAGAAGGAATGCTATTGACTCTTGCATGAAAGTAAATACACGAAAGTAAAAGGTAGGCCCTTCGTAGAGGGAAGCATAGGTTCTCATGCGCTTTTTAATTTTGGATGTGCAAACCCTTAATGTAAAGCAACGTCACGTTGTATTGCCCCTTGTGATAGAAACCTTTATTATGCAGTCCGTCGCTTTTATTTCTTTACCATCACAAGTTCGTACAACACTTATTTTCCCTTACAATAAAAGATCATACATATTTAGGAGCAATTTTTATTGCTTTTTGCACCCATGTCAACTTACTTGAAGGATCTTATTTAATCCATAGGTAGATATGGTGGACACTCATGGAAAGAAACTAGGTTTAAGGGTTTTGGATGCACAAGTAGTATCTCTACTTAGTACAAAATTTTGGCTAGCAAAAGATCCTAAGCAAGCACCACATGTTGAAGGATCCATAACAATATAACTTTTGTACAAATATACCCAAGCATAACTCATTACGTTGTCTTCCTTGTCCAACTTCAACTAATTAGCTCAAGTTTGAAAATAATTAATGGGGCTCACAATCATAGAAGATGTCCAAGATAGTATATTTATATGTGGAATCTCTCTTCCTTCAATATTCTTTCATGAATTGTTCAAGTGACCAATTCGGTGTTTGCTAACTTTCAATGAATTTTACCATCTATACTTCTTATATGTGAAGTCATTACTCCCCATGGTATAGGCATATACAACATATATAATTTCAGATTTATGATATTTAATTAATTCAACCATTTACTCATAGGATATAAGTGAAGCACGAGAGTAAATGACAAAACTAGTCCAAAAAGATACAATTGAAGATCAATGCGTAGTCAAGTAGTTAAATAGCCATGTGAGGACTCTCTCTCATTCAATATTTCAGATCCAGTGATTTTATTCAAACAGCTAGTAAAATGAAAATACTCTCCAAGCAAAACACGTATCATGTGACAAATAAAAATATAGCTCCGAGTAAGGTATACCGATAGTTTTGAAGACAAAAGAGGGGAGGCCTTCTGGGGCATCCCAAGCTTAGTTTCTTGTATATTCCTTGAATTTTATATTGGAGTGCCTTGGGAATCCCAAATCTTAGGGTTTTGTCACTCCTTATTCTCCTCATATCAATATCTCACCCAAAACTTGAAAACTTCAATCACACAAAACTTAACAGAACTTTGTGAGATGGGTTAGTATGATAAAGAGCAAATCATTCACTTGGGTACTGTCAAATATAAGATCCATAATTGTTCTCACATAATACCTACTGTATTCCATCATTCCCAAAATTTATATCACCAAATATAAGCTATGAAAACACGTGAAACAAGCAAACTATACATGCAAAACGGAATCTGTCAAAAACAGAACAGTTTGTAAAGATCTAAATGATCTCCATACTTCCCTGACTCTAAAAATCCCGCAAAATTATGATAACTCATATAATTTGCATAGATATTTTGTGCAAAAAAGTTCAGAATTTTTTGACGCTTCAGTAAAATCTGATAATTCATATACTGGACGCAAAACTTTATGTTTTTGCACAGAATCAAACAAACAAGTATCCACTCTATCCCAAAGGATTTACATGTGACTTTAATGAAATAAGAGACAGAAAACATGATTAATACAGTATCTTAATGATGTGGATGCATAAAAACATAAGGTAAAAGTGTTGGGTTGTCTCCCAACAAGCGCTTTTCTTTAATGCCCTTTAGCTAGGCATGATGATTTCAATGATGCTCGTATAGAATAATAGTTGAAACATGCAAGAGAGAATCATGAATCACATTACAAGCACATTTAAGTCTAACCCACTTCCTATGTATATGGATTTTTTGAGCAAACAATTTATGGGAGCAAGAATCAACTAGCATAGAAACGCAAAACAAGCATAACTTCAAAACTTTCAATACATAGAGAGGAAACTTGATATTATTGCAATACCTACAAGCATATATTCCTCCATCATAATGATATTGAGTATCATCATGAATGAATTCAACAATATAACCATCACATAAAACATTATTTTCATGATCCACAAGCATAGAAGTTTTACTACTCCCCATATAAGCAAATTTCTTCTCATTCGGAATAATGGGAGTATCATATGGAACTCAAATACTATAAATTGTTTACACATTAAAAGAGTAATGTTTAGTAAAGGATATTCAAAATTATGACAATAATTATCTCTAACTTTTATAATATTAGTATCATCACAATAATCACATAAGTAGCAACTTTGTTCTCATCATAGTCAATTGAAACCTCTTTCGAAATAGTGGAATCATTACTAAATAAAGTCATGACCTCTCCAAATCCACTTTTATCATTATTGCAATCAACAAAAATAGGAGGCATGCTATCATCATAATAGATTTGCACATCAAAACTTGGGGGACTAAAAATATCACCTTCATCAAACATAGCATGCCCAAGCTTGTGGCTTTGCATAACATAAACATAATCACTCTCATCATTAATAGTATGAATAACACCAATGGTATAACAATTATTATCATCACAATTTTCTAAGTTGGTGCCAATTTTTTTTCAAGATTATAAAAGGTATCATTATTTGTGAGAGATACCTTTTTACCTTTACTTTTTCTTCTTTTCTTCTTCTTCACCACATCATGTTTGGGTTTAATCAATTTTTCCGAGCTTCTTATTGATGAGATTGGTAGAATAGGAAGCTCCCCCTCCTCACCGGATTCATCATAAGAAAAAATAGGAGAATATTGGGAAGTCTCTTCCCCTTCATTAGTATTCTCTTCCTCTTCTATTTGTTTTCTTATCTTTAGCTAATTGGCAATATAAGGATTCTCAATGCAATTTACCGCGCAATACATATATATTTCATTTAGATCAAAATCGATCATATTTAGGAGAACCCAATCCGGAACCTCGTTAGTTTTATGTTTCATTTCTTCATATTCCAAAAATAGATTAATTTCATTATAGTGATCAAGGGTAATGAGGTTATCACAATTTTTGGACACCATTCGATCATGAAATAATTCACATTGGAAACTAAAATGACCACTTTCATTGCAAAGTTCACAAGTAATGCGAAGATGAAGAGGATATAACTTTTTAGCAAAAATATCTAACATCTTAAGTAACCGCTTGGTTCCTAAATATTTATACCTCTTACAAAATCTATTTTCCCTTTTCTTCGGTGAGTATTCGCACTCCCAATTCACTCCACACAAATTGACATCCTTATAGGAGACATCATTATCATGACTAGTGCAATCATCATTAGTATTATGGATATTCAAAGAATTTATACTAACAACATTGCAATCATGCTCATCATTCAAAGATTTAGTGCCAAACATTTTATTGACTTCTTATAACACTTTGGCACAATTTTCCTTTCCATAATTTTCACGAAAGACATTATAAAGATGAAGTATATGAGGCAACCTCAATTCCATTTTTTAGTTTTCTTAAAGACTAAACTAGTGATAAAACAAGAAAATAAAAGATTCAATTGCAAGATCTAAATATATACCTTCAAGCACTCACCTCCCCGGCAATGGCACCAGAAAAGAGCTTGATGTCTACTACGCAACTTTATTCTTGTAGACTTTGTTGGGCCTCCAAGCGCCAAGTTTTGTACGACAGTAGAAATTTTCCCTCAAGTGGATGACCTATGGTTTATCAATCCGTGGGAGGTGTAGGATGAAGATGGTCTTTCTCAAACAACCCTGCAATCAAATACAAGAAATCTCTTGTGTCCCCAACACACTGAATGATGGGTAACGCAACAGAAAACAAATTTTTTTGACCTACGCACCAGCCCAGGACCACTATGGAGACTGCATACAAGGTTTGATCATTTCGTTACTGACTCGTAGCGCAGCAGAAATAGATTCGATGACGATCGGCGGTGCAGATCCCCGCAACTAGGATTTTACAACCTCCCAACCGCGAGGATGTATACCCTCATCTACCCCGCGGATAGCCCTCCGGGAGGCGGTCGAACAGTCCCCTGGACGGTGTCGTGGACAACCCTTCAGGAGGACCTCCTAAACTTGGACTGTCACTCGGACAGCCCTTCGGGAGGACCTCCAAAACTCGGACGGTCACACGGACAGACCTTCGGGAGGCACTCCCAAACTAAGACCGAAACTACGATCTCTCTACAGAGTTGCACACATACGGTGTCATGTATCCGGCAGGGCTTCGCCGTCCAGAACTAGTTCCCATCGGAACCCAGACAGCCTTTTGGCTCTACGAAACTCTTTTCGTGGGAGGGAGAGAAGAAGCCAGATAATGCATGGCATTTGTATGAGATCAAGGGCTAAGGAGAATGGAAGCCATATCTCCTCCTTTTAAAGGGCAAGGCAAGGGGTGGGGTGGTGGAGGAAAATACCAAAACACCCATGCAACATGTCCCACATGTAAGGTGAAAAGGTAACACAAGTGGGCCACCAAGGGGCCACCACTTGGGCCGGCCACAACCTTGCCCCCCCAACAAGCCTCCAACATGTCTCCATGAAACATGCATGCTCCCTAGACAAAAATCCACCAAACATGCAACCCCCGATTCGCGGGATCTTGTCCCCTCGTGCTGGAACAAGATGTTTTCCCGCGATCGTTTCTTCTGAAAAAATCCCAAACGGTCCTAGAACATTTCCGGTACCCTCTAAAATTATTCTGGGCTCATGCTGAAACATTTCCGGTATGGTGGTTTTCATCAGCGAAAAGCAACAACATTAGTTCCGGTGGCTCTGGAACATTTCCGGGTTTTTTCTCTAGAAAAATCCCAGAAGTTCCCAGACCAATTCTGAGACCCTCTAAGAATTTCCAAGCGAGTGCCGAAACCATTTTGACCTAATAATATATTCTGAAACAACTTTTCGGTTTTACCAAAACTCTTTCGGTGTTCTCTCTCCGAAACTCTTCCGTCGTCACCGAAACTATTTAAGTGACTTTCTCTCGGACTCCTTGTCTAGTATTCAACAGATAGATGACCCTTAAGCGTGTGACCCTATAGATTCGGTGAAGCATAAACATGACCCGGAACCCCTTCCGATCAATGATCAACATCGGAGCCGTGGACACCCATATCGATCCCTATACCCACACGAATAAATATTCGAGTGAACCTCCAGTTGTCGTGTGCTATTCCTGTTGCTTCGCGATATGTTACAAATACCCGTGGTGAGACATGTTGGCATCCCCGTGGATCAACAACTTGTCCACTATGCCAGTTACCTCGTTACCGGTATTGTTCTCTTTTCTCGTTCCCGTGTTCTGGCATCCCCGTGATCAAATCACAAAGGGTCTAGCCATACGATGATGGATGCCGTAACACCGAGAGGGCCCGGAGATATCTCTACATCGCCGGAGGAGCAAATCCCAATCTTGAGATATCAAGTTACTTGACATACTTTTCCGTGAACCCGTAAGCCGCCGTAATAGCCACCCATTTACGGATGACGTTTAACAAACCCCAAAGTTCATGAAGCAAGCATGAAGAAACTCGATACTCTCATGGTCTAAGGAATTAAGCAAATATTAACTTCTCTATGTTATTAACCATTAACTTATGACGAATGTATCTCATAGCATAACATCAATTCGGGTCGATTCAACACAAATGTTCTTCTAACATTGTGCCCTCAAAATTGCCGGCATAGCCATGCCCATGATCAGGAAAATAGGATCATCATGCAATACTTGAGCCAGTCTTAGAGGCGAGACTAGGAATACAATTTACCGTTTATTATTCCACACGTGCATCTGAGTCTTCCTTCAAGCCTCGTGGTTATTGTAGACTCGAGAACCATAGCAGTTATAGCATGGAACATAAACCTAATTATGAATAGGGAGATAATCAATAACATTTATTATTGCCTCTAGGGCATATCTCCTACACCCAACACAATGGCAAATGTATAGGTGCACTAGTTCGGCGAAGAGATGGTGATACAAGTGCAATATGGATGGTAGATATAAGTTTTTGTAATCCAAAAATATAAAAAAGCAAGGTAGCAAGTACAATAAGTGAGCAAAAATAGTATTGCAATGCTTGAAAACAAGGCCTAGGGTCTGTACTTTCGCTAGTGCAATCTCTCAACAATACTGACATAGTTGAATAATATGTAAATCCCTCATGTGCGACAAAGAGTTCACTCCAAAGCCACAAATAGCGGAGAACTAACAAATAAATTATTGCAGGGTATGAAACCACCTCAAAGTTATCTTTTCTGATCAATCGTATGAGCTATCCCTATAAGTGTGACGAACAACCCTAGAGTTTGTACTAAAATAACACCTTAAGATACACATCAACCAAAACCCTAATGTTACCTAGATACTCCGATGTCACCACGAGTACCCATGGGCTTGATTATACGATATGCATCACACAATTTCAGATTCATCAGGTTCAATCCAACACAAAAAACTTCAAAGAGTGCCCCAAAGTTTCAACCGAAGAGTCAAGACGAAAATGTGTGCCAACCGCTATGCATAGATTCCCAAGGTCACGAAACCCGCAAGTTGATCACCAAAACATACATAAAGTGGATCAATAGAACATCCCGTTGTCATCACGGATATCCCATCACAATACATACACCAAGTGTTCTCAAATTGTTTAAACACCCAATCCGATAAGAAAACTTCAAAGGGAAAACTCAATTCATCACAAGAAGATAGAGAGGGGAAAACTCCATGTGATTCATCTATATTAATAAAACTCGCGGTACATCAAGATCATGTCATCTCAAGAACATGAGAGATATTGATATCAAACACATAGCTACTTGTACATATACCCTCGGCCCCGAGGGTGAACTACTCCCTCCTCGTCATGGAGACTACCGGGATGATGAAGATGGCCTCCGGTGATGCTTTCCCCCTCCGGCAGGGTGCCGGAACGGGCTCCTGATTGATTTTTCGTGGCTACAGAGCTTTCGACGGCGGAACTCCTAATCTAGATTTCTTTTTGGAGGTTTTGGTATTTATAAGAATTTTTGGCATAGGTCTCATGTCAAGGGGGTGCCCGAGGGGCCCACAAGCCTGAAGCACCCTCCCTGGGGGTAGGGTGCGCCTAGAGGGCTTGTGGCCTCCTCGTCCACTTCCTGTCCCATCTCTTGTGCTTCGGGGGTCTCTTTTGGTCCATAAAAAATCACCGTAAATTTTCATCCCATTCCGAGGACTTTTATTTCTGCACAAAAAAATGACACCATAGTAGTTCTGCTGAAAACAACGTCAATCCGGGTTAGTTCTAAACAGATCATACAAAAATCGTATAAACTTGGTGGAAACATGGCACGAATATTTCATAAATTATAGATTCATCAGAGACGTATTAGTCATGTTGTTAGATAATGATGAACCTACGAGCTATGGAGAAGCGATGATGGAACCGGATTCCGAGAAATTGTTAGAGGCCATGAAATCCGAAATGGGATCCATGTATGAAAAAAAGTATGGGCTTTGGAAGTATTACCTGAAGGGCGAAAGGCCATTCAGAATAAATGGATCTTTAAGAGGAAGAAAAACGCAGACGGTAATGTTACCGTCTATAAAGCTCGATTTGTGGCAGAGGGTTTTTCACAAGTTCACAGAGTTAACTACGATGAGACCTTCACACCAGTAGCGATGCTTAAGTCCGTAAGAATCATTATAGCAATAGCTGCATTTTTCGGTTATGAAATTTGGTAGATGGATGACAAAACAACGTTCCTCAACGGTTTCCTTAAGGAAGAGTTGTATATGATATAACCAGAAGGTTTTGTCGATCCAGGGAATGCTAACAAAGTTTTGTCAGGGAAACGACACCTATGGGATCGGGAGGATCACATTATGATTCGGCAGGGAAGAAGGCTAGCACAGAGAGCACATCTGATGGCCGTAGAGATACGTAAAACCCTACTCTTGCTTGGTTGTATTTGATGAGTTCTAGCCCAGGTTCTGGGAGCGCTATAGTACGCAGTTGCTACTCATGCAGAATCGGCCAGAGAAGATTGATCCCCCTGTAGATGTGCCTTGGGTCTCCTTTTATACTCTCGAAGTGGTCACCAACAGTGGCGTACATCGCATACATGAGGTGTAAAGTGCTACAATGTTATCATACCTAACCCCGATGGAGTGGGACAAATGCATTTAATGCCCCGTCAGGCGTCCCTGACCTTCTACGAGACGGGACAAGGGCCCGTCCCATTTGCACTGCTTAGCCTTTCCATCCCTGGCGCCTCGACACGTACCTAGGTGGGATGACACCTCGTCTCTGCGCTGGCAGGATGGAGAGGCCTTGCCGGGTGCGCTTCTTGCCGGGGCTCCGTAGACCATCCCGACAAGATTTTGCCGGGGTCCCAACCTTCGGTCTTCGGTCCTGATTGTTAGCTTGAATGTTTTCTTGACATTCCTGCACTTGCATTAAGCTGTCAGCTGTCCCCCGACAAGCATCTTGCCGGGATGCCAACATCGGGTCTTCTCGGTGACCTGTCTGGAGGTCTTCTCTCAGGAAGGCTTGCTTCCTGGAAACCCTATCTTGATCTTGCCGGCCTTGAGCTTGCCGGTCATGTGTAGACCTGTTCCCGGCAAGTAATCCTTGCCAAAATCCTGGGTCCTGGATATGTCCTATACGTGGATTCCTTCTCTACCATGCCCTTCTCGCCTGGAGGCTGTGATTTGCCGATGCGTGTCCAGGGGTAGCAAACACCCCCCTGTTATCTACACTGACAGGAGCCCCCGAGCCTTGGCTGGACAAGCGTGCATAGTGTTTGTTTGGGCTAGGCCCAAAAACATGCACTGGTACATGCATGGCGAGAAGTAACCACCACTCATGACTTTTGAACCGCACGTTGATGATGATGCAAGAGAGCTTGTGATTTGTCGGGCCTTGGGCTTGCCAGTAGCGTTGGCAGACATAGCAGGACGGCAGTAGGAGTCATGTGCCCGAAAGGGAGGGCCATACCACACGACGAAGAGCCAGTCCCCGAGCCTTCCCCAAAAAGGGTACTGCGGGTGCGATGCTCGATTCATACGCTCATCTCTATTGTCGCCGCTGTCTATCGCGAATGCCTCACTGCCGTTTTAGGTCTTGCCGGGTGTGGGTCCTGCCGGGGCTCCATAAGCCATCCCGTCAAGATCTTGCCGGGCTCCAGCACGACATCCTTGGCTTTCTCGCTCCTGCGTGCCGCTAAGAATAAAGCAATTGCCGGGACTAAAGTACTTTTCGCATCCCTGTTGCTACAATGGCACATATAAAGAAACAATTTATCTTAGTTAGACCAATCTCTATGTGTGCGACACATGTTTCTTTATGCTAAATGAATGTTTGCTTCTCTCTTGATTAATTCCGTCCTTGCATATATCTTATATCCTATGCTGTTTGGAAACCTTGCCGGCGTGCACACTTGCCGCGAGCGCTTTAAGGAACAGGTCCTTAGCAACCTGCTGGAAATGTCGCCACTGGCAGGGCGACTTGCTGGGCCAGAACGCAGCTGCTAAGTTTGCCGAGAGGACTCGAGGCAAAACTAGAGTGTGGGATAACCATGGCAAGGTCCTTTCGCGTGCAGATTGACGTACAAGGACGAAAAATCAATCAAAATGACCCACGCTTGCTGGAAAACTTTCCGGTGCGCACACTCCAACCGACAGCGCTTGAGGAACGGGTCCTTGCAGCTTGCCGGGAATGTTGCTTACCAGAAAATCTTACCTTCCCAGCTTTAGTGCAGCTGCTCACATCACCGAGCGGACTCGAAGTGATTAGAAGCGCGACTAGCCCCGGGAAGGCCCCTCGGCATATTGGTTTACACAGAAATCTGAAGATAAAATTTATTTAGCCTTCTCCTTGAACGATTGCATTTTTGTACAATGAGTCCCTACGCTTGCTGGAATACTCCTCGAATGCGCACGTTCCGGCGACGGTGCTTAGGATCAGGTCCTATCGAGAACGCCGCCACTTTGGGAGCTTGATGCTCTAAAATCAACTACAGCTGCATCTACGTTACTGGGCGGACCCAGAACAACCAGGAGCACAGAGTATTTCAAGAGT
The DNA here is from genome assembly GCA_022496015.1 of Hordeum marinum. Taxonomy (NCBI): domain Eukaryota; kingdom Viridiplantae; phylum Streptophyta; class Magnoliopsida; order Poales; family Poaceae; genus Hordeum; species Hordeum marinum. The sequence goes on from CM039678.1 coordinate 43,561,970, forward strand.
GCTCCCTCGCGCACAGGTTGTACAAAAGAAAACATCAAGGATAAAACTAAACAGCAAAAAGCCATTAAAGTTTTAGGACTTAGCTTTCGCAAAGAATTTCAGCCGCCTTGTTTCTTCTTGGGCGCCATGACGATGAAGATGATGAAGAAACTGGCGCCTGGCCGCTAGATCAGGTTCATGCGACCCTCTCCCCTACCTGGCATGCCAAAGATGTCGGGAAAACGACACATATGGGATCGGGAGGATCCCTTTATGATTCGTCAGGGAAGAAGGTTCGCATAGAGAGCAGATCTGATGGCTAGCACGCGGGATTTTACCCAGGATCGGGCCGCAGATATGCGTAAAACCCTACTCTTGCTTGGTTGTATTGGATGAGTTCAAGTTCAGGTTTTGGGAGTGCTATAGTACACAACTGCTACTCATGCAGAATCGGCTAGAGAAGATCGATCCCCCTGTAGCTATGCATTGGGCCTCCTTTTATACTCTCGATGGGGTCACCACAATGGTGTACAACGCATACATGAGGTGTAAATTGCTACAGTGTTATCACACCTAACCCTGAGGAGTGGGACAAATGCATTTAATGCTTCGTCAGGCGTCCCTAACCTTCTACGGGACGGGACAGGAGCTCGTCCCATCTGCACCGCTTAGCCTTTCCATCCCTGGCGCCTCGACATGTACCCAGGTGGGATGACACCTGGTCTCTGCGCTGACAGGATGGTGAGGCCTTGCCGGATGCGCTTCTTGACGGGGCTCCGTAGACCATCCCGGCAAGATCTTTCCGGGGTCTCAGCCTTTGGTCTTCGGTCCTAATTGTTGGCTTGAATACTTTCTTCACATTCCTACACATGCATTAAGCTGTCAGCTATCCCCCAACAAGCATCTTGCCGAGAGGCAACATCGGGTCTTCTCGGTGACCTGTTTGGAGGTCTTCTCTCAGGAAGGCTTGCTTCCCGGAAACTCTATTTTGATCTTGCCGGCCTTGAGCTTGCTGATGATGTGTAGACCTGTTCGGGGCCAGTAATCCTTGACTCAAACCTGGGTCTTGGATATGTCCTATAAGTGGATTCCTTGGCTGCCATGCCCTTCCCACCTGGAGGCTACGACTTGCCGGTGCGTGTCCAGGGGTAGCGAACACCCCCCTATTCTCTACACTGATAGTTTGCAAACTCCAGCAATCCATTTATGGACTGGTGCAAGCATCTCAGAGTTGGAATCTGCGCTTTGATGAGGTAAGTTTACGGAGAAGCTTGTATTTACAAGAAAGTGAGTGGGAGCTCTATAGCGATTTCTAATATTATATGTGGATGAAATATTGCTGATTGGAAACAATATATAAATGTTGGAAAGCGTGAAGGAATATTTCAACAAGAGTTTTTCAATGAAGGACCTAGGAGAAGCTGCTTTCATATTAGGCATCAAGATCTATAGAGATAGATCGAGACGCTTAATAGGACTTTCACAGAGCATTTAGCTTGACAAAGTTTTGAAGAATTTCAAAATGGATCATTCCAAGAAGAGGTTCTTGCCTGTGTTGCAAGGTGTGAAGTTGAGTAAGACTCAATGCCTAGTGACTGCAGAAGATAGAGAAAATATGAGTGTCATCCCCTATGCTTCAGCCATAGGCTCCATCATGTATGCAATGTTTTGCATAAGACCCGATGTCAGCCTTGCCGTAAGTATGGACGGAAGGTTTCAAAGTGATCTAGGAATGGAGCACTGGACGTCGGTGAAGAATATCCTTAAGTACTTGAAAAGGACCAAGGAAATGTTTCTCGTTTATGGAGGTGATGAAGAGCTCGGCGTAAAGGGTTACATCGATGTAAGCTTTGGCACTGATCCGGATGACTCTAAATCTCAAATCGGATATGTATTTATTCTCAATAGGGGAGCGGTAAGCTAGTGTAGTTCCAAGCAGAGCGTGGTAGCCGATTCTACATGCGAATCGGAGTACATCGTAGCCTCAGAGGCAGCAAAGGAAGGTGTCTATATGAAGGAGTTGATGATAGATCTTGGAGTAGTGCCGAGTGCACTGAATCCAATGGCTATGTTTTGTGACAACACTAGTGCTATTGCTCTGGCCAAGGAACCAAGGTTTCATAAGAGGACCAGATACATAAAACAACGCTTCTATTCCATCCGCGATTACATCAAGGAGGAGGACATAAATATTTTCAAAGCACACACGGATCTGAATGTTGTAGACCCATTGACTAAACCTCTTCCAAGGGCTAAACATGATCAACACCAGAAGTGTATGGGTGTTAGATTCATTACAATGTAATTAAATCACATAGTGATGTGAGCTAGATTATTGACTCTAGTGCAAGTGGGAGACTATTGGAAATATGCCCTAGAGGCAATAATAAATGGTTATTATTATATTTTCTTATTCATTATAATGGTTTATTATCCATGCTATAATTGTATTTATCAGAAACACATTGCATGTGTGGATACACGGACAACACTATGTCCCTAGTATGCCTCTAGTAGACTAGCTCGTTGATCAAAGATGGTCAAGGTTTCCTAGCCTTAGACATAAGATGTCATTTGATAACGGGATCACATCATTGGGAGAATGATATGACAGACAAGACCCAAACTATAAACATAGCATATGATCGTGTCAGTTTATTGCTATAGTTTTCTACATGTCAAGTATCTGTTCCTATAACCATGAGATCATGCAACTCACTGACACCGGAGGAGTACCTTGTGTGTATCAAAAGTCGCAACTCAACTGGGTGACTATAAAGATGCTCTACAGGTATCTCCGAGGGTGTCTTTTGAATGGGCATAGATCAAGAGTGGGATTTTTTCCTCCGTGTGACGGAGAGGTATCTCAGGGCCCACTCGGTAATACAACATCACAACAAGCCTTGCAAGCAATGTGACTAAAGTGTTAGACACGGGATCTTGTATTATGGAATGAGTAACAAGACTTGCTGGTAACGAGATTGAGCTAGATATAGAGATACCGATGATCGAATCTGGGGCAAGTAACATACCGAAGAACAAAGGGAATAGCATGCGCCATTAACTAAATCCTTAACATAGACGTCAACCGACAAAGATCTTCATATAATATGTAGGAAAAAATATGGGCATCCATGTCCCGCTATTGGTTATTGATCGTAGAGGTGTTTCGGTCATGTCTACATAGTTCTCGAACCCGCAGGGTCTGCACACTTAAACGTTCGGTGACGTTTCGATAGTATAGAGTTATGTATGGTGGTGAATGAAGGTTGTTCGGACTTCCGTATGAGATCCCGGGCATCACGAGGAGCTTTGGAATGGTCTGGGGGTAAATATTGATATATAGGAAGTCCGGTTTTGGTCACCGGAAAAGTTTCAGGGTACTTCGGTAGTGTACCGGGACTGCCGGGAGGGTACCGGGGGACCATCGGGAGGGGCCTCTCTCCCCAAATGGTCTCATGGGCTTTGGGAGGAGGAAAACCAGCCCCTAGTGGGCTGGACGAACCCCCCACTAAGTCCCATGTGGCTAGGGTTGGAAAATTCCAAGTGGAGGAAAGGGTTTCCAGGTGGGAGAGGAATCCTACTCCAAGTAGGATTGGAGTTGGACTCCTCCACCTCCCCACTTCGGCCGACTCCTAGGGGGAACCCTAGGGGCGCCGGCCTCCCTCCCCTTCCTCCTATATATACTAGAGGGGAGAGAGTGCAGATGCACTAGAAAACCCTAAGCCACAATGCAACCCTCTCGCCCCGATACATCGTTCCCTCTAGTTTTCGGTGGTGCTTAGGCGAAGACCTGCCGGAATAGTTCCACCACCACCGCTGCCGCGCCGTCATGCTACCAAAGAACTCATCTACCTCCCTGTTGCCAGATCAAGAAGGTGGATATCGTCATCGAGTTGTACATGTGCTAAACGTGGAGGTGCCGTCCGTTCGGCGCTAGGTCGGGACAAATCGTGATTAGATCGCGGGACGCTCGGCGATTTGGATCGCGAAGACGTTTGACTACATCAACCGCATTTCTTAACGCTTCCAGCTTATCCATCTACAAGGTAGATTCACTCTCCTTTTCGTAGATGCTCATCACCATGGATAGATCTTCTGTGTGCGTATGATTTTTTTGTTTCCCATGCAACGTTCCCTAACATTACTCTGCTGGGTTTTAGTCTGTAACTATTGTACATGGGCTGGGGATGGATCCTTGAGGAGCTTCACTTTGTGTCCCCAAAAAACATGCGTGCGGGCAGATCGAGCAAAAAGGGCTGGCTAATTACGATCCGCCTAATTGCTAACATATGGCAACGTGATTGTTGGGGCGGGGGTTTGGGGTCCATTCCCCTCTTGGATCCGTGCTTGGGAATAATAATGTGATTTTCAATGGTGCTGCTAGTTGGGTTCAAGATTCTAGATCCCTTGTTTCGAGGAGTTTTCGATCACCATGCACTTGCCTTTCAATGCTGAATAGAAGCTGAGCCCGCTTGAATCTCTTGTGATGTGGAGTGTGAAGCTGTTGTGCATGGTCACTAGAAGCTCACACATGAAGAATTGCTATGATGTTGTAGATGATTTATTTTTGGGAATTTTTTTGTTTTTGCCACTCTAGATTTTTGCCAATTTTGCTTATGCTACTCTAGAATTTGACCTATCACTTATGCCACTGTTAGCTTTTGATAACATATCACAAATGCCATTCTGTTAGGTCAATGCACGTTTTGACCAAACGTAGCAGGAAAAGGACCAAATTGACCTTAATTATTTCGTTTTGCTTTTGCCACTCTCATGTTTTTTTTTCAAATATTTCTTTTGCCAATAAAGTAATCTCATGACCAGTAGCATAGTAAAGAGGAATTTTTGGCATGACCTATTTCAAAACGTAACCATCACGCACATAATTACCCAATATTGAGACTAGAAGTAAGCATAGTAATAAGATCATGACAAACAACAGAGGAAATAGGAAATTTTGGCATGACCTATTCGAAAATCTTACCATCAAACGTAATTACACAATATTTAGACCAGAAGTAAGCACACTAATAAAATCACGACCAATAGCATAGTAAATTGGTCAAAAATTCTAAATATGAACAAAATACTTCACATAAGTCAAATCCTTCATCTAATCTAAACATTTAGGTTCACATGCATATGGACCACCCAAAAAGCAACTCCATGCAAGTTAAAACATAGTACAGCCAGGTCTAGCAACATCATCAGCTAGAAAGCAAGGTTCACATATGCATAGTGCTCCACAAAATAACAACTAGTTGCCCATTATTCTGAACTACACGGTTCACAACTTCTTTTTGCTTCTTGTGCTCTTCGCCGGAGGACCTTTTTTGCTTCTTGTGTTCTTTGCTGGGTTGTCATGTGTAGGAGAAGGCTTCTTAGATGCTTTCGGAACTGGGATAGACATTGCCCTTTTACAACCTCTTTTCTTCTCTGTAGTGCCATTTCCAGAACTGAGAATGAATGAAAGTAAGTGTTCAAATGCAGATTTACAGTAGGCAAAAGAGCGAATGAAAATAAGTGTTCAAATGCAGATTTACAATACACAAAATTAGAGTTATATGCATTGGTATGTTCGAAGCAAAATTAGACACACCAGAATAGGCATGCAAATTTACAGTAGTCAAAACAAAGAATATTTACCAGGTAGTGTCCATAGTTTCAACATCTATGGCACTGGCTTCTATGTCTTCGATATCTTGTGTCTCAACATTTTTTCTTTTCCTATCAGATTTGCGATAGAGAAATTTAGTTCGACCATACATTTCTTTTGCATTTAAATTTGAATGTAAAGTTCTTTTCTACAAATTACCCGTTTGTTGTCTTGCATTCGGTATGAAGTTTTGGACATGTCTTCAACAAATGCCCAAATTCTTTGTATTTTGGCACTTGTGTCTTCTCTTGGATATGCTCTCAAAGGCTGACTTTATCCTTTGTGTCCTAGGTCTACTGGTAGTTTTTTTCAACACAGGAGGGTGCAATTTGAACCCAACATCAACCACTAGCCATTGTTTCTTATAGGTCATAGTGGGCACATTTTTCGCATATGCATTGTTGAATGATTTCACAGTGTAGTACTCATGCACATAGTCATCTATCTCTCGACCTCCTATAATACTTGTGATGAATGCAATGGCATGTAGCTAAGGTTGCCCAGTTACTTGCTAACGCCTACAAGAGCATTCCCACTTCTCCAAATCCACACAATGCTTCCAATTATAGCCATGGATCTTTATAGTGACCTACACTTTGCAATCATCACTTCTACATAACCCATCCAACACTATCCCCCTTGATCTATTTTTCATCATGTTGGTGATCCTTGGCAGAATTTTTAGAAGTCTACGTGCAAATTTTGTTGCTATTTTAGCTCTTATTTTAAATTTGACCATTACCTATTCTCTTAACGCATCCAATAATTCAAGAACGGGAAAACCCTTCAATTTCTTAATCATAGAGTTGAATGACGCAACTATGTTGTTCATCACATAGTCACATTTAGATTTTGTAGAGAACTTACTTCTACTCCACAGATTAGAATGCCATTCATCACGGTAAGCAATGGCTTCTGGATTGGCTTCCATAATTTTCCTTGTAGGGTGATTGTGCTTGGCAAGACAATATGTATATGCTACCGGTGATTTTCTTCAAAAACCATGCCATGGTATTTCTTTCTGAAGTTCATTATCATATGTCTAGAGCATTCCATATGTGCAGCAGTTGGGAATACCGTATGCACTGCTGTTTCCAACCCTTTGCACGCATCTGTGCATATGACTAAGCCTTTAGGTGTGCCAATAGCTGATTTGAGATTCTCCATGAACCAATCCCAGTTTTCTTTAGTTTCCGAATCAAAGACAACATAAGCTACTGGATACAACTAGTTGTTTCCATCAACACCACAAGAAACCGCAAGTTTTACTTTCCATTTTCCATTCAAGGCAGTGGCGTCAATGCTCAAGTAAGGTCTACAGCCTGAAAGAAACCCATCAATGCAAGATCTAAAGCACACAAATGCCCTTGTGAAACATTGCTGCCCTTGGATCTCTTTGTAGTCTATCACTACAACACTTGTTGGAGACTTTCTAAGCAACTCAGCTTGCAAGTTGTGAATGCAATCAAAACTGTCTTCCCACTTCCCAAATATCTGCTCTAAAGCTATGCGCCTACCTGCAAACACTCTTTGATGATCGATATCGACATGGTATTTCTCAAACAACCTTTTTTTCAAGGCGATGCTAGTCAAACTTGGATCACCCTTCGACCAACCAGTCACCTTGGGAGCAATCCATTTTATCTTACCAACCTTTACTTTGCCATCTCGTTGTGTGCTAGGACATGTGTGCATCTTGGATTCATTCCTCACCTGAAATATTTTGTCATCATATAAGATAGATCCATTAACCCTCCGCTTGCATGGTTGTTTCCCTTTTTGTGGATTGTAGGAACAAGAAACTCTCACCCTTATTTGATCACTTTTATCAGTCTTGTAACTGAACTCATTGACAATAGCACGCTGAGCAAGTGAAAATCTGAACTCTTCAATAGAGGAGAATAATGGCCCCTTTGTCATAGGTGGATTATCCTTGTCATAGCTAATTACTGGAATATCAAGCACCATTCCCCGTCACTATCCACATCACTAACAACCCCTTCGTCATCCTATTTCTCCACATTACTATCCTCTTCATGATCCTCATTATCCTCTTCCCGCTCATCATTATCTTCCTCAACATCTTGGGAAACATCTTCCGTTGCTGATACGCCCAGTTTGCATCATGATTTCCTACTATTATTTACAATGTTTTTATGAATAATACTGCTTTATGGAGCAATTCTAATGCCTTTTCTCTCATAATTTACAAGGTTTGCACAAACAGGGAGAATACCGGCAGCTGGAATTCTGGACCTGAAAAAGCATACCAGAGATACCTATTCTGCACATCTTCAAATGACCCGAAACTTCATGGAGATTTTTATGGGATATATAATAAATATTGGAGCAAATAACTACCGGAGGGGGGCACCCTGAGCACAAGACACTAGGGAGCGCTAGGCCCCCTAGGCGCATCCTAGTGGATTGTGCCCAGCACGGCCCACCTATGGAGCACATCTTCTGGTATATAAGGTGTTTTGACCTAGAAAAAATCAGGAGAGGACTTTCGGGACGGAACGCCACCGTCTCGAGGTGGAACTTGGGCAAGAGCACTTTTTCCCTCCGGTGGAGCGGTTTCGCCAGGGGAACTTCCCTCCCAGAGGGGGAAATTGAAGCCATCATCATCACCAACAACCCTTTCATCTTTGGGAGGCTGTTCTTCATAAACATCTTCAAAACACCATCTCCTGTCAAACCCTAGTTCATCTCTTGTGTTCAATCTTTGTACCGGAACCTCAGATTGGTATCTGTGGGTGACTAGTAGTGTTGATTACCTTGTGTAGTTGATTACTATATGGTTTATTTGGTGGAATATCATATCTTCAGATCCATTATGCTATTCAATACCCCTCTGATCTTGAGCGTGCATATTATTTGTGAGTAGTTACCTTTGTTCTTGAGGTGACGAGAGAAGTCATGTTACAAGTAATCATGTGAATTTGATATGTGTTTGATATTTTGATGATATGTATGTTGTGATTCCCTTAGTGGTGTCATGTGAATGTCGACTACATGACACATCACCATCCTTGGGCCTAAGGGAATGCATTGTGGAGTAGTCATTAGATGATGGGTTGCTAGAGTGACAAAAGCTTAAACCCTAGTTTATGCACTACTTCGTAATGGGCTGATTTGGATCCACGTGTTTAATGCTATGGTTAGATGTTGTCTTAATACTTTTCTCGTAGTTGTAGATGCTTGCGAGATTGTTAATCATAAGTGGGAGGTTTTTTTCAAGTAAGAATAACACCCAAGCACCGATCCACCCACATATCACATTATCAATGTAGCGAACACGAATCAAACCAACATGATGGAAGTGACTAGATGAAATTCCCATGTACCCTCAAGAACACTTTGCTTATTATAAGAGACTATTTTGGCCTGTGCTTTGCAAAAAAAGTATTGGTCTACCTTGCTTCACTTTATTTACCGTGACTGTTACTTACTCGTTACCAATTATCTTGCTATCAAACTACATATTACCTACAATCTCAGTGCTTGCAGAAATTACCTTGCTAAAAACCGCTTGCCATTTCCTTCCACTCCTCGATGGGTTGAACACTCTTATCGGAAGGCCTACGATTGACCGCCTACACTTGTGGGTCATCAAGACTCTTTTATGATGCTGTTGCCAGGGAGTGAAGCGCTCTTGGTAAGTGGAAATCGGTAAGGAAAAAATTATACCACGTGCTGAAACTTATTGTCACTTGTCACTATGGAGAACAATCCTTTGAGGGGTTTGTTCGGGGTATCTTCACCTCAACTGGAACCACAATTAGTTGCGTGATAACCCACAAGTATAGGGGATCACAACAGTTTTGAGGGTAGAGTATTCAACCTAAACTTATTGATTCGACACAAGGGGAGCCAAAGAATATTCTCGAGTATTAGCAGCTGAGTTGTCAATTCAACCACACCTGAAATACTTAATACCTGCAACAAAGTATTCAGTAGCAAAGTAATATGGTAGTAATGGTAACGGTGGCCAGGTGATAGTAGCAGTTTGTAGTTATTGTGACAGTAGCAACGGAAAAGTAACTTAGCAAAGATCAATATATGAAAAGCTCGTAGGCAATGGATCAGTGATGGATAATTATGTCGGATGGCATTTATCATGCAACAGTTATAACATAGGGTGACACAGAGATAGCTCCAATTCATCAATGTAATGTAGGAATGTATTCCATATATAGTCATACGTACTTATGGAAAAGAACTTGCATGACATCTTTTGTCCTACCCTCCCGTGGCAGCGGGGTACTATTGGAAGCTAAGGGATATTAAGGCCTCCTTTGAATAGATAACTGGACCAAAGCATTAGCACTTAGTGAATACATGAACTCCTCAAACTACAGTAATCACCGGAAAGAAACCCAGTTATTGTCACCCTGGGGGATGCGGATCATAACTCGTTATCAATGTCTACAACTTGCAAGATAGGATCAAGAACACACATATATTCATGAAAACATAATAGGTTCGGATCTGAAATCATGGCACTCGGGCCCTAGTGACAAGCGTTAAGCATAGCAAAGTCATAGCAACATCAATCTCACAACATAGTGGATACTAGGGATCAAACCCTAACAAAACTAACTCGATTACATGATAAATCTCATCCAACCCATCATCGTCTAGCAAGCCTACGATGATATTACTCACGAACGGTGAAGATCATCATGGAATTTGCGATGAAAGATGGTTGGTGATGACGAAGGCGTCGGTTTCCCCTCTCCGGAGCCCAAAACGGACTCCAGATCTGGTCTCCCAAGGAAGAACAGGAGGTGGCAACGTCTCCGTATCGTGAAACGTGATGAACTCTTCTTCTTGATTTTTTTCTCCCCAAATAGGAATATATAGAAATGGAAACGAGGTCGGTGGAGCAGCAGTGGGCCCACAAGCCTGCCCGGCGCGCCTTAGGGGGGTGGGCATGCCCACCAGGCTTGTGGCCAGGTGGTGGGCCCCCTGTAGTTGATTCTTTCGCCAGTATTTTTTATTAATTCCAAAAATATTATCCGTAAATTTTCAGATCAATCCGAGAACAATTATGTCTGCACAAAAATAACACCAATGCAATTCTGCTGAAAACAGCGTCACTCCGGGTTAGTTCCATTCAAATCATGCAAATTAGAGTCCAAAACAAGGGCAAAAGAGTTTGGAAAAGCAGATACATTGGAGACGTATCAAATCCCCCAATCTTAAACCTTTGCTTGTCCTCAAGCACTTCAGTTGATAAACTGAAAGTGATAAAGACAAACTTTTACAAACTTTGTTTGATCTTGCTGTTGTAAATATGTCTAACTTATGTTCAGATTTTCAGCAAGGATTATAGACTAACCACATTCACAATAACATTTAGGTCCCACATTTACTCATATCAATGGCATAATCAACTAGCGAGCAATAATAATAAGTCTCAGATGACAACAATTCTATCAAAACAATCATGATACAATATGAGATAATGGTATCTTGCTAGCCCTTTCTGAGACCACAAAACATAAATGCAGAACACCTCTGGAGAACAAGGACTGACTAAACATTGTAATTCACGGTGAGAGAGATCTAGTCATGCTCATACTCAATATCAATTAATACCAAGGCATACAAATGAGGATGGCGCTCTCTAACTGGTGCTTTTTTATAAGAGGATGATGACTCAACAATAAAGTAAATGAAAAGACCCTTCGTAGAGGCAAGGATTGATTTGCAGAGGTGCCAAAGCTCGAGATTTTTAAAACAGAGATAAGTAATGATTTTTGGAGCAGTATGCTTTGATTGCTCACATAACGACCAAGAGATTTTCAATATCTTCCATGCTATATACATTATAGGTGGTTCCCAAACATAATGAAAAAGTTTTTACTCCTTCTCCACCAATCAATCACACTCCACGGCGGGCCGAATTCACAGGTATTGTCCATACAAACACAATGATGGGGGGAGTTTTGTTTAATTATAATTTTCTTTTTGTATCAAGCATGGGACTGGGCATCCCGATTACCAGCCACTTTCTCGTGAATGATAGTGAATCAACACATATCGTGAGAATAAACCACCTAGCACGGAAGATACTGACAACCCCAAGTCGCCACATGAGCGATTTGGGCATACAAAACAGGATATTTATTTGAAGGCTTAAAGTTTAGCACCTGCAAATTTACTTGGAACGATAGGTAAATTTCGCATATAGGTAGATATGGAGGACTCATATGGAACAACTTTGAGTTTATTGAGATGGATGCACAAGTAGTATTCCCGCTTAGTACAAGTGAAGGCTAGCAAAAGACTGGGGAGCGACCAACTAGAGAGCGACACAGTCATCAACATGCTTTGATATTAACCAACATGGAATTCAAGCATGAGTAGGATATAATTCACCATGAACATAAATATCATGGAAGCTATGTTGATTTGTTTCAACTACATGCGTGAACATGTGCCAAGTCAATCCACTTGAATCATTCAGTGGAGGATACCATTCTATCATACTACATCACAACCATTTTAATGCGCATGTTGGCACTCAAGACGAACCATTATCCACTCTTAGCTAGTTAAGCATGGCATGAATAACTATAATCTCTAATTGTCATTGCAAACATGTTTAGCCCATAATTTACTGAACTCGGAACGATGAGCTAATCATATTTACAAAAGCAAGATAAGTCGAGTTCATACCAGCTTTTCTCCATCACAATCTTTTCATCAAATATCGTCATTATTGCCTTTCACTTGCATGACCGAACGATGTGAATAATAATAAGAGTGCGCGTGCATTGGACTAAGCTGGAATCTGCAAACAATAAACCAAAAGAGAAGACAAGGCAATATGGGCTCTTTGTAAAATAAACAATAATGCATATGAGAGCCACTCAACATGTTATCGTGGTCTTCTCCTTATGAACCAAAGAAAAGAAAGGAAAATTATTTACACGGGAAAGCTCCCAACAAGCAAAAGAAGAACGAGAAATCTTTTTGGGTTTTCTCTTTAATGCTACAACTAAGCAACTAGGAAATAAAGCTAGAACTATTTTTTTTGTATTTTCCTCAAAGTTAATTAAACACACAAGAAGAAAGCAAAACAAGAAATAAACTACAATGGATAGTAAAATGAAAAAGTATGAACACCTACAACTGGAATGAGTGTGTGAACATTAATGTAATGTCGGTGAGAAATACATACTCCCCCAAGCTTAGGCTTTTGGCCTAAGTTGGTCTAGGGACATGGCTGGCCCGGATAATATCCGAAGTCAAATTTGGGGTTAAACTGGGCTGCGGCGGCTACCGGTTGAACTACTACAACATGAAGGCGAGCAGTTTCTGCATTTCGCTCTTACTCGTTTGCTTCCTCTCTGGTTATAAAATATCTCTGCTTTTCCTGAAAGTTAAAGAAGGCAAGAGTAGGAAGGCTAACATGGACAACATGTTGCCTGTCAAAAATTAGTCGGTACTGGAGGGATTTTTCATTTCTTTGAAGAAACTGGTAGCGCACCAAAGCCTCATAATCAAGAAAAGCAAGGGGTAACTCAATATCATTCCCTCTTATGGGTACCCCAAGATACTTAGCTACACGGGTGGCATAAATTGCACCAAAGAAATCTCCATCCTTAGCATTATGATGTAACCTCCTGGCAATAATAGCCCCCAAGTTATATCGTCTATCTACCATTACATCACTCTTAAGAATACTCCGATCAGGCGCGCAAAGGTGACTATGCGCATGTTTACCGTTAATATATCTATCTATGAAGAGAGCAAAATAATGTATAGCCGGAAAATGAATGCTCCCCAAGGTGGCTTGTGTAGTGATTCTAGTTTCTCCCACCATGATGCTAGAAAGGAAATCACTATATTCATTTTTATGAGGGTCGCTACGACTACCCCACTATGGAATTTTCCATGCATCATTAAAGTCTTCTAGGTCTATGGTATAGGTCTTATCATACAGATCAAATAGAACAGAATGAGAATTATGCCTAGATGAAAATCCAAACCTCCGCACGAAAGAATCAGTGAGTTGATAATATTGCTTGCATCGATCTGAAATGAAATCCTCAAGGCCAACATTCCTTATGTACACATAAAACTCTTCCTTAAATCCGGCGTTGTCCATGAGTTGATCCGACAGCCATTCACAAGGCAGTACCCGAGCTTCCCTTGGTGGTTAAAAATTGGACTCACGTAACACAAGTCTTCTTGCTCGAGGAACCACCTTGGTACATTCTCCTAAACATCTTTGTTTCTCTGAAAAATTTCTGAAATTTTTAGTGAGCAAAAAATGAACGTGAGCAAAACTCAACAAAACTCATAGCAACTACTCTCTCAAGTGCCTAGAGACTATATCATGCATCAAAACTACTTGGGACCATATAAATTTGACATGCAAGCTCAAAAACACAGTCACCATGATAGCAAAAATATGCAATATATAAGTCATTAGAACAAAAACTAATTAGATCATTGGAGGAGTCACATACCGATGAGCAATCCCCTAAAACAGTTTTACAAATGGAGCTTTGAGCAAGGAGATCGAAAATGGCAGCAAAATGAGCCAGAACACGGGTTTGAGCAATGGTGGGATTTTTTCTGGAGGAAGATGAAGTGAATGGGTGCTGGAATAAGTGGAGGGGGCCACATGGGACCCACAAGCCACCAGGGCGCGCCCAGGGGGGGGGGGGTGGGCACGCCCACCAAGATTATGGCCCACTAGTGCAGCCCCCTGATGCATACTCAATGCCAAAAAAATAAATATTCTGGAAAAATCATACTCCATTTTTAGGACATTTGAAAAACTTTTAGTTTCAGGTCACTTTTTTATTGCATGGGAAACTCGGAAAATAGAAAAATAATAGCATTTTTACTTAATTTCATCTAGGTAACAGAAAGTAAAAGTTAGGCACAGGAAGTTGTGCTTTCTAAATTCATGCATCTCATGCTCATCAAAAGGAATCCATCAATAAGGTTGATCAAGTCTTATTAACAAACTTCTTCCGAATAACATGAAACCGAAGAAGATTCGAATAACACTAAGTTACCTCAATGGGGATATGCATTTCCCCAACAATAAGTATATCATATTTCTTCTTGACGGTAGGAAGAGGGAACTCAAAGGCTCCAATAATAATCGCTGGAATTTTTTCAATAGAGTTGATACTATGAACCTGAGGTTGTTTCTTCGGAAAGTGTACCGTATGCTCATTACCATTAATATTAAAAGTGACATCGCCCTTGTTGCAGTCAATAACAACCTCTGCAGTATTCAAAAAGGGTCTACCAAGGATGATTGACATAATTTCATCCTCGGGAATATCAAGAATAACAAAGTCCGTCAAGATAGTAGCATTTGCAACTACGATAAGTACATCCTCACAAATACCAATAGGTAGAGAAGTTGATTTATCAACCATTTGCAAAGAAATCTCAGTAGGTGTCAACTTATTCAAATCAAGTCTACGGTATAAAGAGAAAGGCATAACACTAACACCAGCTCCAAGATCACATAAAGCAGTTTTAACATAATTTGCTTTAATAGAGCATGGTATAGTAGGTACTCCGGGATCTCCTAGTTTCTTAGGTATTCCACCTTTAAAAGTATAATTAGCAAGCATTGTGAAAATCTCAGCTTCTGATATCTTTCTTTTATTTGTCACAATATCTTTGATATACTTAGCATAAGTAGACATTTTCAAAACATCAGTCAAGCGCATACGTAAAAATACAGGTCTAAGCATTTCAGCGAAGCGCTCGAAGTCCTCATCATCCTTTTTCTGGGATGGTTTGGGAGTAAAGGGCATGGGTTTCTGAACCCATGGTTCTCTTTCTCTACCATGTTTCCTAGCAATGAAGTCTCTTTTATTGTATCTTTTATTCTTAGGTTGTGGGTTATCAAGATCATCATTATCATTACTAGGTTGAGCATCAACATGAACATCATTGTCAATGTTATCACTAGGCTCATGTATATCACCAGATTGTGTCTCAGCATCAGAAATAGAAATATCATTTGGATTCTCAGATATATCTATAACAGGTTCATTAGCAGCATGCAAAGTACTATCATTATTCTTTTTCCAACTCTTATTGGAAGGAATAGGTGCATCAGTATTAACTCTCTAAAAATCTTGCTCAATTCTCTTAGGATGGCCCTTAGGATACAAAGGTTCCTGAGTCATTCTACCTCCTCCGGTCACAACTTTAACAGAGTGATCATTGTCTTTACTATTCATCTCATTAAACAAATCATTCTGAGCCTTAAGTACTTGTTCTACTTGAGTGGTTATCATGGATGCATGTTTACTAATAAGCTTAAGATCATTGACAGTTCTACTCAGATAATCACCCAAGCGATCCATCATATAAGCATTATGTTTCAATTGTCTACTAACATAGGCATTGAAATTTTCTTGCTTCACGATAAAATTATCAAACTCATCCAAGCATTGGCTAGCAGACTTATTATAGGGAATATCTCTTTCATCAAATATACTAAGAGAATTTACCTCTACTACCCGTGTCGGGTTATCAAGACCATGTATTTCTTCAATAGGTGGTAGATTCTTAACATCCTCAGTTTTAATACCCTTTTCTTTCATAGATTTCTTTGCCTCTTGCATATCTTCAGGACTGAGGAATAGAATACCTCTTTTCTTAGGTATTGGCTTTGGAGGTGGTTTGAGAATGGTCCAATCATTGTCATTGCTCAATATATTATTCAATAGTAATTCAGCTTGTTGAACAGTTCGTCCCCTAAAAACACAACCGACACAACTATCTAGGTAGTCCCTAGAAGCATTGGTTAGTCCATTATAAAAGATATCAAGTATTTCATTTTTCTTGAGAGGATGACTAGGCAAAGCATTAAGCAATTGGAGAAGCCTCCCCCAAGCTTGTGAGAGACTCTCTTCTTCAATTTGCACAAAGTTAAATATTTCCTGCAAGGCAGCTTGTTTCTTATGGGCAGGAAAATATTTTTCAGAGAAGTAATAAATCATATCCTGGGGACTATGCACACAACCAGGAGCAAGAGGATTAAACCATATCTTAGCATCACCCTTTAATGAGAAAGGAAACAACTTAAGAATATAGTAATAGCATTTTTTTCCTCATGAGTAAATGGGGTGGCTATATCATTCAGTTTGGTAAGATGTGCCACAACAGTTCCAGATTCATAACCATTGAAAGGATCAGATTCAACCAAAGTAATTAACTCAGGATCGACAGAGAATTCATAATCCTTATCAATAACAAATATAGGTGAAGTAGCAAACTTAGGATCATATTGCATTCTAGCATTGAAAGATCTTTCCGTCCACTTGCGAAGCAATTTCTTAAGATCATCTCTATCCTCACAAGCAAGAAAGTCCCTAGCTACCTCTCCTTCTGTAACATATCCCTCAGGTATACCAGGCAATTCATATCTAGGAGAACTAGGTCTAGCAGGTGTATCATAGTGTTCAGTTTCAATAGTTTCATCAGATTCAAAAATATTATCAGTTTCAGCATTGGCTCTAGCAATTTGTTCATCAAGAAATTCACCTAGTGGCACAATATCATCAAGTAAAGTATCATCATCAATTACTTGAGACATATCGAAATTACTAGCAGGTGGTGGTGTCGCAAACTTACTCATAACATAAGGATATCTAGGTCTAGCAGGCGAATCATATTGTTCAGTTTCAGTAATTTCATCAGATTCAACAATATTATCAGTTTCAACATTAGCTCTAGCAATTTGTTCATCAAGAAATTCACCCAGTGGCACAGTATCATCAATAAAATTATCATAAGCATCATGCATAGCAGAAGTAGCATCATCAATTACTTGTGACATATCAGAATTACTAGCAGGTGGTGGTGTCGCAAACTTACTCATAACAGAAGTTGAATCAAGTACAGAGCTAGATGGCAGTTCGTTACCTCCCCTCGTACTATAGGGATAGATCTTGGTTTTTGGATCTTTCAGATTCTTCATAGTGATCAACAGATATATATCCCAAGTGACTCAGATAATAGAGCTATGCTCCCCAGCAATGATGCCAGAAAAAGGTCTTGATAACCTACAAGAATAGGGGATCACAACAGTTTTCGAGGGTAGAGTATTCAACCCAAATTTATTGATTCGACACAAGGGGAGCCAAAGAATATTCTCGAGCATTAGCAGCTAAATTGTCAATTCAACCACACTTGAAAGACTTAATATCTGCAGCAAAGTATTCAGTAGCAAAGTAATATGGCAGTAATGGTAACGGTGGCAAAGTGATAGTAGCAGTTTGTAGTGTTTGAAACAGTAGCAACGGAAAAGTAACTCAGCGAAGATAAATATATGGAAAGCTCGTAGCCAATGGATTAGTGATGGATAATTATGTCGGATGGCATTCATCATGCAACAGTTATAACATAGGGTGAGATAGAACTAGCTCCAATTCATCAATGTAATGTAGGCATGTATTCCATATATAGTCATACGAGCTTATGGAAAAGAACTTGCATGACATCTTTTGTCCTATCCTCCCGTGGCAGCAGGGTCCTATTGGAAACTAAGGGATATTAAGGCCTGCTTTTAATAGAGAACCGGACCAAAGAATTAGCTCTTAGTGAATACATGAACTCCGCAAACTACGGTAATCACCGAAAAGAATCCCAGTTATTATCACCCTGGGGGATGCGGATCATATCTCGTAATAGGTGTCCACAACTTGCAAGATAGGATCAAGAACACACATATATTCATGAAAACACAATAGGTTCAGATCTGAAATCATGGCACTCGGGCCCTAGTGACAAGCATTAAGCATAGCAAAGTCATAGCAACATCAATCTCAAAACATAGTGGATACTGGGGATCAAACCCTAACAAAGCTAACTCGAGTACATGATAAATGTCATCCAACCCATCACTGTCTAGCAAGCCTACGATGAGATTACTCATGAACGGTGAAGAGCGTCATGGAATTGGTGATGAAGTACGGTTGGTGATGACGAAGGCGTTGATTTCCCCTCTCCGGAGCCCAAAACGGACTCTAGATCTGGTCTCTCGAGGAAGAATAGGAGGTGGCGGTGGCTCCATATCGTGAAACACGATGAACTCTTCTTCTTGATTTTCTCCCCGAATAGGAATATATAGAAGTGGAAACGAGGCCGGAGGAGCAGCAGGGGGCCCACAAGCCTGCCCAGCTCGCCCTAGGGGGGTGGGCGCGCCCACCAGACTTGTGGCCAGGTGGTGGGCCCCTGCAGTTGATTCTTTCGCCAGTATTTTTTATTAATTCCAAAAATATTCTCATAAATTTTTGGTCAATCCGAGAACTTTTATTTCTGCACAAAAATAACACCAAGGCAATTCTGGTGAAAACAACATTAGTCCGGGTTAGTTCCATTCAAATCATGCAAATTAGAGTCCAAAACAAGGGCAAAAGAGTTTGGAAAAGTAGATATGTTGGAGACGTATAATTTCCCCTCAACCTACCGCACCTACTGAAATTATTGGTTATGAATTCATTTGGGTATGATAGAACAACTGCTAGCTAATCCTTATGCAGGAGACGGAACTGCACATCCCGATATGCACCTAATAAATGTGGATGCAATTTTTGGATTATTTAAGCTTGCAGGTTTATTCGGAGATGAAGTTAAGAAAAAAGTTTCCCTTTATCTTTGAAGGGAAAAGCATTGGCATGCTACAGGCTATGCGATGATATTAGATCATGAACTGGAATTGATTGAAATTGGAATTCCATCAAAAGTTTATCCTATGCATCAAGTTCATCTTGATCAGAATTATATATATAATTTTTGGCCTCGTGAAGGATAAAGCATCGCTCTAGCTTGGGGGAGGCTTAAGTCAATGCTATATTCATGCCCCAATCATGATCGCTCGAGAGGAATTATTATTGAAAAATTTTATGCTCGGTTTTCTCATAATGATCAATCCATGCTTGGTACTTCTTGTACTGGTTCTTTTATGAAGAAGACTATTGAATTCAAGTGGGATCTCTTGGAAATAATTAAACGCAACTCTGAAGATTGGGAAGTCAACAAAGGTAATGAGTCAAGTATTAAGCTTGAATTTGATTGTGTTAAATCTTTTATGAATACTGATGCTTTTCACAAGTTTAGCACTAAATATGGACTTGACTCTGAGATAGTAGCCTCTTTTTGTGAATCATTTTCTGCTCATGTTGATATCCCTAAGGAGAAGTGGTTTAAATATCATCCCCCTATTAAATAAGAAATCAAAGAACGGGTCATAGCTAAAGAAGAAACTATCATTTACAATGTTGATGCATTTGTGCCTACTACTTATACTGAGAAACCACCTTTCCCTATTAGGATAGAGGAACATGCTAAGGTATCAAATTTAGTTTGCAAGAGTAATATTAAAGAACCTAAGCCCTCTGAACTAATTAAAGTAGAACCTAGTTGTATGGTTAAAGATCTCTTGGTAGAAAATATTGATTGGCATGTTATTTACTTCTGTGATGAAGCTGCTAGATTTGCTAAACCCGATGAAAAAGATAAACATAGACCCATAGTTGGCATGCCTCTTGTCTCAGTTAAAATAGGAGATCATTGCTACCATGGCTTATGTGATTTGGGTGCTAGTGTGAGTGCTATTACTTTTACCTTATACCAACAAATTATGAATGACATAGCACCTGCTGAAATAGAAGACATAGATGTTACTATTCAACTTGCTAATATAGACACCATCACACCACTTGGTATTGTTAGAGATGTTGAATTATTGTGTGGGAAAATAAAATATCCTACTAATTTTCTAGTTCTTGGTTCCCCACAAGATGAATTTTGTCCCATTATCTTTGGTAGACCTTTCTTGAACACTATTAATGCTAAGATAGATTGTCAAAAAGAAACCATTAGTGTTGAGTTTGGTGATGTGTCTCACGATCGAGTTTAACTTTTCAATGTTTAGTAGACAACCTCGTGACAAAGAATTATCTAGTAAGGATGAAATAATTCGTCTTGCTTCTATTGTTGTTCCTCCTACTGATCCACTTGAACAATATTTGCTAGACCATGAAAATGATATGCACTTGCGTGAAAATTTATCACTCTCCACATAAGAAAACTTCTTCTCATTCATAATAGTTGGAGCAAACTCAACAAAATAACTATCATGTGACACTTGATTGACTTAACCACTTTGAATATTAAAACCATGACCACAAGTTTCATGGTTGTCATTACTATTTATAGCATACATGTCATCACAATAATCATCATAGATAGGAGGCATGTCATAATCATAATAGTTTTGCTCATCAAAACTTGGGGGACTAAAAATATCTTCTTCATCAAACAAAGCATCCCCAAGCTTGTGGCTTTGCATATCATTAGCATCACGAATATTCAGAGAATTCATACTAACAATATTGAAATCATGCTCATAATTCAATGATTTAGTGCCAAACATTTTAATAACTTCTTCTTCTAACACTTGAGCACAATTTTCCTTTCCATCATTTTCACGAAAGGCATTAAAAAGACGAAGCATATGAGGCAACCTCAATTCCATTTTTTGTAGTTTTCTTTTATAAAACCAAACTAGTGAAAGAAAAGAAACTAAAAGATTTAGTTGCAAGATCTAAAGATATACCTTCAAGCACTCACCTCCTCGGCAACAACGCCAGAAAAGAGTTTGATGTCTACTACACAACCTTCTTCTTGTAGACTCGTGTTGGGCCTCCAAGTGTAGAGTTTTGTAGGACAGTGGCAATTTTCCCGCAAGTGGATGACCTAGGTTTGTCAATCCGTGGGAGTTGTAGGATGAAGATGGTCTCTCTCAAAAAAAAACCGCAACCAAATAACAAAGAGTCTCTTGTGTCCCCAACACACCCAATACAATGGTAAATTGTATAGGTGCACTAGTTCGGCGAAGAGATGGTGATACAAGTGCAATATGGATGGTAGATATAGGTTTTTGTAATCTGAAAATATCAAAAGAGCAAGGTAAAAAATAGTAAACAGCAAGCAAACGTTGTATAAATGCTTGGAAACAAGGCTTAGGGTCCATACTTTCACTAGTGCAATTTCTCTCAACAATATTGACATAGTTGAATCATATGTAAGTACCTCTCGTGCGACCAAGAGTTCACTCCAAAGTCACAAATAGCGGAGAACTAACGAAGAATTATTGTAGGGTACGGAACCACCTCAAAGTTATCTTTTCTGATCAATCTTATGAGCTATCCCTATAAGTGTCACAGACAACCCTAGAGTTCGTACTAAAATAACACATTAAGATACACATCAACCAAAACCCTAATGTCACCTAGATACTCCAATGTCACCACAAGTACCCATGGGCTTGATTATACGATATGCATCACACAATTTCAGATTCATCAAATTAAATCCAACGCAAATAACTTCAAAGAGTGCCCCAAAGTTTCTACCGGAAAATCAAGACAAAACCATGTGCCAACCCCTATGCATAGATTCCCAAGGTCACGGAACCCGCAAGTTGATCACCAAATTGTACATCAAGTGGATCAATAGAACATCCCATTGTCACCACGGATATCCCATCGCAAGACATACATCAGGTGTTTCTCAAATCCTTAAAGAATCTATCCGATAAGAAAACTTCAAAGGGAAAACTCAATTCATCACAACAAGATTGAGAGGGGAAAATTCCATATGATTCATCTATATCAATAAAGCTCGCGGTACATCAACATTGTGCCATCTCAAGAACACGAGAGAAAGAGAGATCAAACACATAGCTACTAGTACATACCCTCAGCCCCGAGGGTGAGCTACTCCCTCCTCGTCATGGAGGCCGCCAGTATAATGAAGATGGCCTCCAATGATGGTTTCCCCCTCCGACAGGGTGCCGGAACGGGCTCCCGATTGGTTTTTCGTGGCTATGGAGGCTTGCGGGGGCAGAACTCCCGATCTAGGTTTATTTTGGGGGGTTTCTGTATTTATAGGATTTTTGGCGTCGGAATCACGTCAAGGAGGTGCTCGAGGGGCCCACAAGCTTGGTAGGCGCGGCCAGGGGGGTGGCCGCGCCTAGCAGGCTTGTGGCCTCCTCGTCCACTTCCTGTCCCAGCTCTTCACTCCAATATTTTTTATATTTTCCAAAAATATTATCTGTAAATTTTTAGCCCATTCCGAGAACTTTTATTTTTGCACAAAAACAACACCATGGTAGTTCTACTGAAAACAGTTTCAGTCCGGGTTAGTTCTAATAAAATCATGCCAAAATCATATAAAATTATTGTAAACATGGCATGAATACTTCATATATTATAGATACGTTGGAGACGTATCAACATCCCCAAGCTTAATTTTTGCTCATCCTCGAGTAGGTAAATGATAAAAGAAATAAGTTATGAAGTGTGAATGCTAGTATAGTGCAAAACTTTGATCAATGATAATTCCAAACTCTTTTTTATCATCATTATATATCATAAACAATAGCTCATCTCATAAACCTTCTCATGATGAAATAACCAGCTATCCACATGTTAAAGTATAGACTAACAAACTCTGCTTTCAGTCACGAAGCAATTGCAATTCATCTAATTTTCAGGAAGGGTCTATGTAAGAGCTTTGATTTAACAAATTCCACATACTCAACTATCATCTAGTCTTCCATGATTGCTAACACTCAAAGCATACTTTTAGAGCAAATGACATCCGTCAAAAAAAGAGAAAGAGAGGGGCTTAAAGTTTCGCCTCCCAACTTATTTATCATATAGATAATTGTCAATAATAATAATTCATGATCAAATATATTTGAATGGCCATATATGCTTGGATCTTTTCCCAACACATGACGCTTGCCAAGAGAAAAAGGCGAAATATAGGAAGCCATGTCCTAAAGTTGATGCAATTGAGAAAATGCCATGTCCTAAAGATATTAAAGGAATTCGGAGTTTCCTTGGTCATGATGGTTTCTATAGGAGGTTTATTAAAGACTTCTCCAAAATTTCTAGATCTCTTACTAATCTCTTACAAAAGGATATTCCCTTTGTTTTTGATGATGATTGTGTAGAAGCCTTTGAAACACTTAAGAAAGCCTTAACCACTGCACCTATTGTTCAACCACTTGATTGGAACTTGCTTTTTGAAATTATGTGTGATGCTAGTGATTATGTTGTTGGTGTTGTTCAAGGACGAAGAGTTGATAACAGATTAAATGTTATCCATTATGCTAGCAAAACTCTAGACAATGTCCAAAGAAATTATGCTACTACTGAAAAAGAATTTTTAGAAGTTGTGTTTGCTTGTGATAAATTTAGATCTTATATTATTGATTCCAAAGTTATTGTTCACCACGATCATGTTGCTATAAAATATCTTATGGAAAATAAAGATGCTAAACCTAGACTCATTAGGTGGGTTCTCTTGCTTCAAGAATTTGAATTACATATCACTGATAGGAATGGAGCTGAGAACCCCGTAGCTGATAACTTGTCTAGGCTAGAAAATATTCTTGATTACCCACTACCTATTGATGATAGTTTTCCTGATGAACAGTTAGCTGCAACAAATGTTTCTCAAAACACTCCCTAGTATGCTGATTATGCTAACTACATTGTTGTTAAATATATACCACCTAGTTTCACATAGCAACAAAAGAAAAAAATCCTCTATGATTTAAGACATTACTTTTGGGATGACCTAGATTTTTATAAAGAAGGAACATATGGTATTATTAGATGTTGTGTACTTGAGCATGATCATGAACAAATCCTATGGAAATGTCATTCCAAAGCTTATGGAGGACATCATGCGGGAGATAGAACTGCTCCCAAGGTATTGCAATCCGGTTTGTTTTATCTTGTGATGATTGTCAAAGAATTGGTAATATCAGTAAGTGTCAGGAAATGCCTATGAATTATTCACTGGTTGTTGAACCATTTGATGTTTGGTGTTTTCATTATATGGGACCGTTTCCTTCCTCTAATGGGTATACTCATATTTTGGTTGTTGTTGATTATGTTACTAAGTGGGTAGAAGCTATTCCAACTAGTAGTGCTGATCATAACACCTCCATTAAAATGCTTGAATAAGTTATCTTCCCGAGGTTTGGAATACCTAGATATTTAATGACTGATGGTGGTTCACACTTTATTCATGGTGCTTTCCATAAAATGCTTGGTAAATATGATGTTAACCATAGAATTGTATCAACCTATCATCCCCAATATAGTGGTCAAGTTGAACTTAGCAATAGAGAAATAAAATTGTTATTACAAAAAACTGTCAGAAGGTCCCAAAAGAATTGGTCTAAGAATTGGTCTAAAAAATCCAAAAGAGATAATTCAAAGTTGGAGAATATGTTCTTTTGTACAATTCTCGATTCAGATATTTTGCCAGAAAACTTCTTTCCAAATGGGAAGGACCATATGTTATCGAACAGGTTTATCGCTCTAGAGCTATCAAGATTAATACTGCCGAAGGTACTAAACCGAAGGTGGTATATGGACAAAGAATTAAACATTATATCTCATGTATGACAATTAATGTGGAAATAAATGTTATCCAAACCATGACACCAGAGGAACACATACGAGAAACTTTCTGGAACACTCCAGAATCGTGAAAAAAGGAGGTATGATACGGTAAGTAAACGGACTTCGAAAAATCCGCAAAAATATTTTCTGTCAGTTTCGGAATATTGGAAAAATTAGGAAAATAATAAATAAATAGGAAATCAACTGACATGAGCACGATAGACGAGGGCATCCCTGCCCTCCCTTGTGCGCCCACCTCGGGAACCTTCCTGACTCCGTTTTCCTTCCGTTTGCTTGATTTCCAAAAATAAAAATTCTCTCTATATATCCCTGATTGTTTTTACCATCGTAGCGTGAGATTTTCCTCTGCTCTTGTTTCGAGGTGTTTTTCTAGCAGTTCAGAAATTGTGTCGTCTCAAGATTCGGATGGAGAGACCTATGTGTCCCATTATGTTGTCGATCCAAAGATCTTTGGGGATATTTACCCCTATCTATGGTTCTCGGAGGAGGACGAAGAAATCGATTTGGAGGAGATAGAAGACGCTGGCTCAGATGAAGATGAAGCTCCACTACCTCAACACGGAGATACGCACGTGGAGGGCAAGAAGTCAAGCCTCCCTAATGGTGGGAATAAACCCAATACTCATTTTATCCCTTCTCGTTTTCTGCAAGAGAGCAACGCAGCTCTATGCAAGAGGATATTGAAGCTTGAATAAGAGAATGCCGATTTAAGGGAAGAAAACTCCATCCTCAGTCGCAAGTTGGAGAAGAATAACACTTCTTCATCACCACCACCTTCATCATCTTCACCACCAAAGGAGACTTGAGTACATGGGTATGGGCACTCCCCTTGGCTTGAGCCAAGTTTGGGGGAGTTGCCCCGGTATTGTATCACCATCACTTTTTACCTTTAATTTTTATTTTGATCTTTAGCCTTTTTCGTGATTTAGTTGAATAAAAGTTTAGTATGATATATTTCTGAGTGCGTGTTTCATGATATATCTATCTATGTAATCGAGTGAGAGTTATATAATAAAGTTTAGTTTGAGCTTTTGCTTCTTTACTTTCTTGCTGCAATCATAATAAAAGAAAATAAATGAGAAGGATCAGATGCTAATCTTATAGTGAGTAATGAGATCACATAAGGGAAAGTATAAGTAGAAAAATTTATTGGAGATTGACAAACATAGCATTAGTCAATGATGCAACTCATGAAAGAATTAATTAGGGAAGAGAAGATTCACATGAAAATACACTATCTTGGACATCTTTTATGATTGTGAGCCACTAGTAGGAAACATGCCTTCCGCTTCAACTTTTAGTTCCGGTTTTGCTTTGAACCGGGACTAATGTGTCCATTAGTCCCGGTTACAATGGCTAGGAGCTGTCAGGGGGCACGGACCTCATTAGTCCCGGTTCATTTGAGACATATAGCCTGGGTTTGTATCACAAACCGGGACAAAAGGAGTGGTGGAAGGCTGGTGTCAGCCTGGGGCCCCCACGAGCCCTTTTAGTGCTGGTTTGTGATACAAACCGGGACTATAAATGGAACTTTAGACCCGGTTTGTATAACCAACCGGGACTAAATCTTTCCCTATATCAACCCTTTGTCCAGCCCGACTCATTTCTCTATTTTCTTCAATCGAACTCCCCTCTCTATTTCTTCCCCTAGCTCGAGCTCATCCCTTCATTTTTGCCATGTTTGTCAAGATTTGAGGCACCCAATACATCCAAGTGTTCACAAAGGTTAGCAACTTTGTCCTTTCATCTCTTATTTCTAGATCAGCTCGTGCAATGCTTTAGAAGTATAGTGATTTGTGGGTTTTAGTTTGGATGTAACTATGTTGAAAGTTTTTTTTGGTTTATATGCAATTTGAGCTCAAATTAACTCCTTAGTTTGCATATGTGTAGGTGTGGTTTACTTAGTGTGCCTTCCCGTCCCCGTCTAACCACCGTTGATCGACCGCACCGTCACGTCGCCGCACCACCTTGGTGAGCCTCTTCTTGTGTTCTTATCATTTTTATAAATAAAATCGTATTTGTATGATTTAGACAGTTACTTGCATAGTTTTCTGACTTGTATGTTTGTTATTATATATGCTGCCATGGTTATGATATCCGTGCCCATCGGCCCTCATCCGGTTTATGATTCAGATGTGGTATATTATCTTTTATAACGATTTGTTGCATTTCATGTTAATGACAATTATGCCCATCAAGTTGACATAGATATTTTTTATCTAGGAGGTAGTTGAACCGGAAATGACAACCGACTCTATTGTCGAGAAGTTAAATTTAGTTGAAAAAGAAAATGAGGATTTGAATGAAAAATTGAAAAGAGTTGAAGAAGAGAAGATGAAATTGGAGTTGTACGTTGTTGATGTCGTCGATGATCACAAGATCAAGATGGATACAATGCGCTTGAAGATTAGAAAGATTAGAAAATATGCCATTAATAAAGAGGCTTCGTATCATTATGATGTTGGATCAAATTTTACCTTAGTTGTGATTTTGATCGCATTTGTTGTTGCATTTAAAATGTTTTAGCTAGATAGTTTTATGTTGTTTTATGAGAATAAGTGTGTATAAACTTTATGTATGAACTTGTATTAATTTGGTCTTCTTGGTGTTGTGTAATGAAGATGAACCGGTAATGGAGGTACGTTGACCGACGCTCTTCCCAGTTCATTAATGACGTGCAGAGTTTTTTGCGTGCGGCTGAGGCAAACAAGCGGGATGATTTTATGTGTTGTCCATGTGGTGTGTGTAAGAATGATCAGACTTACTCTAGATCAAAACATATTCACATCCACCTGTTTACATCCGGTTTCATGTCCGACTATAATTGTTGGACCAAGCACGGAGAAAGAGGGGTTCTAATGGAAGAGAATGAAGAAGAAGAGGATGACGACAACTATCATGTGTGTCACGAATATGATGGTAGTTCAATGGGGGAAGATAACGAAGAAGAAGAAGTTGAGGCATCAAATGAGCCCGCTGATGATCTTGGTCGGGCCATTGCTGATACAAAGAGAAACTACAAAAATGAAAAGGAGAAGTTGAAGTTGCAGTGCATGTTAGAGGATCACAAAAAAGCGTTGTACCGAAATTGTGAAGATGACAACACAAAGCTCAGTACCACACTCCAATTGCTGCAATGGAAGGCAGAGAATGGTGTAGCTGACAAGGCATTTGAAAAGT
Organism: Hordeum marinum; assembly: GCA_022496015.1. Classification (NCBI taxonomy): domain Eukaryota; kingdom Viridiplantae; phylum Streptophyta; class Magnoliopsida; order Poales; family Poaceae; genus Hordeum; species Hordeum marinum. Next base: position 43,590,302 of record CM039678.1, read on the forward strand.
TGCTGAAAATAATGCAGAATAAGCTTCCAAAGGACAACGAATTGCCCGACAGTACATACGAAGCAAATAAAGTTGTCTGCTCTCTAGGATTGGAGGTGCAGAAGATACATGCATGCCCTAATGACTGCATCCTCTACCACGTTGAGTACGAGAATTTGGATGCATTCCCAGTATGCAATGCATTGTAATATAAGATCGGTCGAGATGACCCTGTTGATGATGTTCAGGGCGAGTGCCCCGGGAAGAGGATTCTTGCCAAGGTAATGTGGTATGCTCCTATAGTACCATGGTTGAAACGTTTGATTCAAAACAAAGAGCATGCCAAGTCATTGCGATGTCACAAAGAAGACCGTAAGAAAGACGGGAAGTTGGGAGTACCCACTGCTAGGTCGCAGTGGAGAAAAATCGAGAGTGAGTGGTTAGACTTTGCAGATGACACAAGGAACTTATGGTTTGGTTTAATTGCAGATGGCATTAATCCATTCGGGGAGCAGAGCAGCAAGCATAGCACATGGCCCGTGACTCTATGTATATATAACCTTCCTCCTTGGTTGTGCATGAAGCGGAAGTTCATTATGATGCCAGTGCTCATCCAAGGCCCTAAGCAACCCGATAACGACATTGATGTGTACCTAAGGCCATTAGTTGATGAACTTTTACAAGTGTGGAATAAAAAATGTGTACGTGTGTGGGATGAGCACAAACAACAGAAATTTGACCTGCGAGCATTGCTCTTTGTAACCATCAATGATTGGCCTGCTCTTAGTAACCTTTCAGGACAAACAAACAAGGGATACCATGCATGCACGCACTGTTTAGATGAAACTATAAGTATATATTTGGACAAATGCAAGACGAATGTGTACCTAGGACATCGTCGATTTCTTCCGGCCAAGCATGCCTTAAGAAATAAAGGCAAGCATTTCAAAGGTGAGGCAGATCACCGGAAGAAGCCCGTCCTCCGTACAGGTGATTACATACTTGATATGGTCAAGGATTTACATGTACTGTTTGGAAAGGGTCCTGGCGGACAATCTGTTCCGACTGACGTTGAGGGATGCACACCCATGTGGAAGAACAAATCTATATTTTGGGAGCTAGAATATTGGAAAGTCCTAAAGGTCCGCTCTGCAATCGACGTGATGCACATGACAAAGAATCTTTGCGTGAACCTACTAGGATTGTTGGGTGTGTATGGGAAGACAAAAGATACACCGGAGGCACGGGAGGACCAACAACGTGTGCACGAAAACGATGGCATGCATGCAAAGCAGTATGAAGGTCCTGCCAGCTATGCTCTTACCAAAGTAGAGAGGGAAGTCTTCTTTGAATGCCTACTCAGTATGAAGGTCCCATCTGGATTCTCATCGAATATAAAGGGAATAATAAATATGGAATTGAAAAAATTCCAGAACCTAAAGTCTCATGACTACCACGTGATCATGACGCAATTGCTTCCAGTTGTGTTGAGGGGGCTTCTACCAGAAAATGTTCGATTAGCCATTGTGAAGCTATGTTCATTCCTCAACGCAATTTCTCAAAAGGTAATCTATCCGGAAATTCTACCAAGCTTACAGAATGATTTGGTCCAATGTCTTGTTAGTTTCTAGTTGATGTTCCCACCATCCTTCTTTAATATTAGGACGCACGTCCTAGTTCACCTAGTCGAAGAGATTGCCATTCTGGGCCCTGTATTTCTACACAATATGTTCCCCTTTGAAAGGTTCATGGGAGTCTTAAATAAATATGTTCGTAACCGTGCTAGTCCAGAAGGAAGCATTTCCAAGGTCCATGAAATAGAGGAGGTTATTGAGTTTTGTGTTGACTTTATTCCTGACATTGAGCTGATTGGTCTTCCTCAATCACGGCATGAGGGGAGACTGCATGGAAAAGGTGTTGAAATATGCCCAAGAGGCAATAATAAAATGATTATTATTGTATTTCCTTGTTCATGATAATTGTCTATTGTTCATGCTATAATTGTGTTAACCGGAAACCATAATACATGTGTGAATACATAGACCACAACTTGTCCCTAGTGAGCCTCTAGTTGGCTAGCTCATTGATCAATAGATGGTCACGGTTTCATGACCATGGACATTGGATGTCATTGATAACGGGATCACATCATTAGGAGAATGATGTGATGGACAAGACCCAATCCTAAGCATAGCACAAGATCGTGTAGTTCGTCTGCTAAAGCTTTTCAATGTCAAGTATCGTTTCCTTAGACCATGAGATTGTGCAACTCCCGGATACCGTAGGAATGCTTTGGCTGTGCCAAACGTCACAACATAACTGGGTGGCTATAAAGGTGCACTACGGGTATCTCCGAAAGTGTCTGTTGGGTTGGCACGAATCAAGACTGGGATTTGTCACTCCGTGTGATGGAGAGGTATCTTTGGGCCCGCTCGGTGAGACATCATCATAATGAGCTCAATGTGACTAAGGATTTAGCCATGGGATGATGTATTACAGAACGAGTAAAGAGACTTGCCGGTAATGAGATTGAACAAGTTATAGAGATACCGACGATCAAATCTCGGGCAAGTATCATACTGATAGACAAAGGGAATTGTATACGGGATTGATTGAATCCCCGATATCGTGGTTCATCGGATGAGATCATCGTGGAGCATGTGGGAGCCAACATGGGTATCCAGATTCCGCTGTTGGTTATTGACCGGAGAGGTGTCTCGGTCATGTCTACATGTCTCCCGAACCCGTAGGGTCTACACACTTAAGGTTCGATGACACTAGGGTTATAGGGAAATGGTATACGTGATTACCGAAGGTTGTTCGGAGTCTCGGATGAGACCCCGGACGTCACGAGGAGCTCCGTAATGGCCCAGAGGTAAAGATTGATATATAGGAAGTCCTGTTTTGGTCACCGGAAAGTTTCCCGGCTCATCGGTAGTGTACCGGGAGTGCCGGGAGGGTGCCGGAGGACCCTGGGAGGTGTGTGACGACCAAAGCACTTCATGGGCTGTTAGAGGAGGTGTACCAGACCTTATTGGGCTGTCCAAGTCCTTCCGGATTGACATGGCGTTTATGATTACATGGCGTTTATGATTGACACGCAGGTTATACAATAAAATAAGACAACTCCTATGGCTCCTGCCGGTTGTCATACTCATCGACATGCAAGTCGAATCCTATTACAAGAGCATGATCAATCTCATACATCACAATGAATCACATAACATCCATTGTCCATATCACATCACAAGGCATATGCTGCAAAAACAAGTTAGACGTCCTCTAATTTGTAGTTGCAAGTTTTTACGTGGCTGCTATAGGTTACTAGCAAGAACGTTTCTTACCTACACCAAAACCACAACGTGATATGCCAATTGCTATTTACCCTTCATAAGGACCCTTTTCATCGAATCCAATCCGACTAAGGTGGGATAGACAGACACCCGCTAGCCACCTTGTGCAACAAGTGCATGTCAGGCGATGGAACCAGTCTCATGTAAGCGTACGTGTAAAGTCGGTCCGGGCCGCTTCATCCCACAATACCCCCGAATCAAGAGAAGACTAGTAGTGGTAAGCAACTTAACAAAATCGACGTCCACAACAACTTGTGCTCTACTCATGCATAGATTCTACGCATAGACCTAGCTCATGATGCCACTGATGGGAGACGTAGTAGTAAATCAAAAAATTTCCTACGATCGCCAAGATCTATCCATGGAGAAACCAGCAACAAGAGGGGAGAGATTGCATCTTCATACCTTTGAAGATCGCTAAGCGGAAGTGTTACAAGAACGTGGTTGGTGTAGTCGTACTCGCAGCGATTTGGATCGCGGTGGATTCCGATCTCAGCGCCGAACAACGGCGCCTCCGTGTTCAACACACGTGCAGCCCGATGACGTCTCCTACGCCTTGATCCAGCAGGGAGGAAGGAGAGGTTGAGGGAGAGCTCCGGCAGCATGACGGCGTGGTGACGGTGGAGCTACGTGAACTCCTGCAGGGCTTCGCCAAGCGATACAGAGAATGAGGAAGAGGAAGGGTAGGGCTGCACCGAGAGAGAGAGAAGTCGTGTCTCAAATCATCCCAAACCCTTGAATATATATAGGAGGAGGGAGAGAGAGGGCTGCCTTTTCCCCTCCTCCAAGGAGGCGGGCTTCGGCCGAAGGTGGGCAAGAGTCCACCTCCCACAAGGGAGGTGGATCTCCTCCTTTTAAATCCTTTTTCCCTTTATCTCTTGATCCCAGCCGCATGGGCCTTTCTAGAAAGTCTTGGCCAGACCAATAAGGTCTGGCACACCTCCTTTAAGGGCCCACAAAGTCCTATGGTCGTCACACCCCTCCCAGGGGTCCTCCGACACCCTCCCGGCACTCCCAGTACACTACCGATGAGCCCGAAAACTTTCCGGTGACCAAAACTGGACTTCCTATATATCAATATTTACCTCCGGACCATTCTGGAGCTCCTCGTGATGTCCGGTATCTCATATGGGACTCCAAACAACTTTCGGTAATCACGTATACCATTTCCCTATAACCCTAGTGTCGTCGAACCTTAAGTGTGTAGACCCTACGGGTTCGGGAGACACGTAGACATGACCGAGACACCTCTCCGGTCAATAACCAACAACGGGATCTGGATACCCATGTTGGCTCCCACATGCTCCACGATGATCTCATCGGATGAACCATGATATCGGGGATTCGATCAATCCCGTATACAATTCCCTTTGTCTATCGGTATGATACTTGCCCGAGATTCGATCGTCGGTATCTCTATACCTTGTTCAATCTCGTTACTGACAAGTCTTTTTACTCATTCCGTAATACATCATCCCGTGACTAACTCCTTAGTCACATTGAGCTCATTATGATGATGTCTTACCGAGTGGGCCCAGAGATACCTCTCCGTCACACGGAGTGACAAATCCCAGTCTCGATTCATGCCAACCAAACAGACACTTTCAGAGATACCCGTAGTGCACCTTTATAGCCACCCAGTTACGTTGTGATGTTTGGCACACCCAAAGCATTCCTACGGTATTTCACAATCTCATGGTCTAAGGAAACGATACTTGACATTGAAAAGCTTTAGCACACGAACTACACGATCTTGTGCTATGCTTAGGATTGGGTCTTGTCCATCACATCATTCTCCTAATGATGTGATCCCGTTATCAACGACATCCAATGTCCATGGTCATGAAAACGTGACCATCTATTGATCAACGAGCCAGTCAACTAGAGGCTCACTAGGGACATGTTGTGGTCTATGTATTCACACATGTATTACGGTTACCGGTTAACACAATTATAGCATGAACAATAGACAATTATCATGAACTAGGAAATAAAATAATAACCATTTTATTATTGCCTCTAGGGCATATTTCCAACACAACTAACTTGTTGGAAATAATACATACCGATGTATGCGGTCCAATGAGCGTCGAGGCTCGTGGTGGCTACCGCTATGTTCTCACCCTCACTGATGACTTGAGCAGATATGGGTATGTCAACTTAATGAAACACAAGTCTGAAACCTTTGAAAGGTTCAAGGAATTTCAGAGTGAGGTAGAGAATCAACGTGACAGGAAAATAAAGTGCCTACGATCTGATCGTGGCGGAGAATATTTAAGTCACGAGTTTGGCACACACACCTAAGGAAATGAGGAATTGTTTCACAACTCATGCCGCGTGGCACACCTCAGCGAAATGGTGTGTCTGAACGTCGTAATCGCACTCTATTGGATATGGTGCGATCTATGATGTCTCTTACCGACTTACCGCTATCATTTTGGGGATATGCATTAGAGACAGCCGCATTCACTTTAAATAGGGCACCGTCAAAATCCGTTGAGATGACACCGTATGAATTATGGTTTGGAAAGAAACCTAAGCTGTTGTTTCTAAAAGTTTGGGGATGCGATGTTTATGTGAAGAAACTTCAACCAGAGAAGCTCAAACCCAAAGCGGAAAAGTGTGTCTTCATAGGATATCCCAAAGAGACTATTGGGTATACCTTCTACCTTAGATCCGAAGGCAAAGTCTTTGTTGCTAAGAATGGATCCTTTCTCGAGAAAGAGTTTCTCTCGAAAGAAGTAAGTGGGAGGAAAATAGAACTTGATGAGGTAATTGTGCCTCTGCTCGAATCGGAGAGTAGCGCAACACAGGAAGTTGTTTCTGTGGATCCTACACGGGCTAGAGAGGAAGTTAATGATGATGATCATGAAACTTCAGATCGAGTTACTATTGAACATCGAAGGTCCACTAGGACACGTTCCGCACCAGAGTGGTACGACAACCCTGTCCTAGAGATCATGTTGTTAGACAACGGTGAACCTTCGAACTATGAAGAAGCGATGGCGGGCCCGGATTCCAACAAATGGCTTGAAGCCATAAAATCCGAGATAGGATCCATGTATGAGAACCAAGTGTGGACTTTGGTGGACTTGCCTGATGATAAGCGAGCCATTGAAAATAAATGGATCTTTAAGAAGAAGACTGACGCGGATGGTAATGTGACCGTCTATAAGGCTCGGCTTGTCGCTAAGGGTTATCGACAAGTTCAAGGAGTTGACTACGATGAGACTTTCTCACCCGTAGCGATGCAAAAGTCTATCCGAATCATGTTAGCAATTGCCGCATTTTATGATTATGAGATCTGGAAAATGGATGTCAAAACGGCATTCCTTAATGGCTTCCTTAAGGAATAACTGTATATGATGTAGCCGGAAGGTTTTGTCGATCCTAAAGATGCTAACAAAGTATGCAAGCTCCAGCGCTCCATCTATGGGCTGGTGCAAGCATCTCGGAGTTGGAACATTCGGTTTAATGAGGTGATTAAATCATTTGGGTTTGTACAGGTTTATGGAGAACCTTTTATTTACAAGAAAGTGAGTGGGAGCTCTATAGCATTTCTCATATTATATGTGGATGACATACTGATAATGGGAAATGATATAGAACTTTTGGGAAGTGTAAAGGCCTACTTGAATAAGTGTTTTTCAATGAAGGACCTTGGAGAAGCTGCTTACATATTAGGTATTAAGATCTATAGAGATAGATCGAGATGCCTCATAGGTCTTTCACAAAGCACATACCTTGAAAAGATATTGAAGAAGTTCAATATGGATCAGTCCAAGAAGGGGTTCTTGCCTGTGCTGCAGGGTGTGAGATTGAGTACGACTCAATGCCCGACCACGGCAAAGGATAGAGAAGAGATGAGTGTCATCCCCTATGCTTCAGTCATAGGCTCTATTATGTATGCCATGGTGTGTACCAGACCCGATGTGAACCTTGCCATAAGTTTGGTAGGGAGGTACCAAAGTGATCCTGGAGCAGAACACTGGACAGCGGTCAAGAATTTCCTGAAGTACCTGAAAAGGACAAAGGACATGTTTCTCGTATATGGAGGTGCCGAAGAGCTCGTCGTAATGGGTTACGTCGATGCTAGGTTCGACACAGATCCGGACGACTCCAAGTCGCAAACCGGATACGTGTATATTTTGAACGGAGGGGCAGTCAGCTGGTGCAGCAGCAAGCAAAGCATCGTGGCGGCATCTACATGTGAAGCGGAGTAGACAGCTGCTTCGGAATCAGCAAAGGAAGGAGTCTGGATGAAGGAGTTCAGCACCGACCTAGGAGTAATTCCAAGTGCGTCGGGCCCGATGACTCTATTCTGTGACAACACTGGATCTATTGCCCTTGCGAAGGAGCCTAGGTTTCACAAGAAGACAAGACACATCAAGCGCCGCTTCAACTCCATCCGTGATTACATTCAGGAGGGAGATATAGATATTTTTAAAGTACATACGGATCTGAATGTCGCAGATCCCTTGACTAAACCTCTCTCATGAGCAAAACATGATCAACACCAGAACGCTATGGGTGTTCGATTCATCACAATGTATCTAGATTATTGACTCTAGTGCAAGTGGGAGACTATTGGAAATATGCCCTAGAGGCAATAATAAAATGGTTATTATTGTATTTCCTTGTTCATGATAATTGTCTATTGTTCATGCTATAATTGTGTTAACCGGAAACCATAATACATGTGTGAATACATAGGCCACAACATGTCCCTAGTGAACCTCTAGTTGGCTAGCTCGTTGATCAATAAATGGTCATGGTTTCATGACCATGGACATTGGATGTCATTGATAACAGGATCACATCATTCGGAGAATGATGTGATGGACAAGACCCAATCCTAAGCATAACACAAGATCGTGTAGTTCGTCTGCTAAAGCTTTTCAATGTCAAGTATCGTTTCCTTAGGCCATGAGATTGTGCAACTCCCGGATACCTTAGGAATTCTTTGGGTGTAACAAACATCACAACGTAACTGGGTGGCTATAAAGGTGCACTACGGGTATCTCTGGAAGTGTCTGTTGGGTTGGCACGAATCGAGACTAGGATTTGTCACTCTGTGTGACGGAGAGGTATCTCTGGGCCCACTCGATGAGACATCATCATAATGAGCTCAATGTGACTAAGGAGTTAGCCACAGGATGATGTATTATAGAACGAGTAAAGAGACTTACTGGTAACGAGATTGAACAAGGTATAGAGATACCGACGATCGAATCTCGGGCAAGTATCATACCGATAGACAAAGGGAATTGTATACAAGATTGATTGAATCCCCGATATCGTGGTTCATCCGATGAGATCATCGTGGAGCATGTGGGAGCCAACATGGGTATCCAGATCCCGCTATTGATTATTGACTGGAGAGTTGTCTCGGTCATGTCTACGTGTCTCCCGAACCCGTAGGGTCTACACACTTAAGGTTCGATGACGCTAGGGTTATAGGGAAATGGTATACGTGATTACTGAAGGTTGTTCGGAGTCTCAGATGAGATCTCGGACCTCACGAGGAGCTGCGGAATGGTCCGAAGGTAAAGATTGATATATAGGAAGTCCTGTTTTGGTCACCGGAAAGTTTTCGGGCTCATCGGTAGTGTACCGGGAGTGCCGGGAGGGTGCCGGAGGACCCCGGGAGGGGTGTGACGACCAAATGACTTCGTGGGCTGTTAGAGGAGGTGTACCAGCCCTTATTGGGCTGGCCATGTCCTTTCAGAAAGGCCCATGCGTCTAGGGATAAGGAGATAAGGCTAAAGGAGATTCAAAAGGAAGAGATCCACCTCCCTTGTGGGAGGTGGACTCCTCCCTAGCTTCGGCCGAAGCTCTCCTCCTTGGAGGAGGGGCCAAGGCAGCCCTCCCTCTCCCTCCTCCTATATATACTTGAGGTTTTTGCTGTTTTGAGACAAGATTTGATCTCTCTCCCACGGCGCAGCCCTACCTCTCTTCTTCCTCCTCCGTAGTGCTTAGGCGAAGCCCTGCCGGAATACCTTGCTGCTCCACCACCACCACGCCGTCGTGCTGCTGTTGGAGCTCTTCCCCAACCTATCCTTCCTCCTTGCTGGATCAAGGCGTAGGAGACGTCACCAGGCTGCACGTGTGTTGAACGCGGAGGCGCCGTTGTTCGGCGCTGAGATCGGAGTCCACCGCGATCTGAATCGCTACGAGTACGACTCCACCAACCGCGTTCTTGTAACGCTTCCGCTTAGCGATCTTCAAAGGTATGAAGATGAAATCTCTCCTTACTCGTTGCTGGTTTCTCCATAGATAGATCTTGGTGACACGTAGGAATTTTTTTGATTTACTACTACGTCTCCCAACAAAAGGCACGCTTGGACCAAAATCAATAATATGTACGGATGAACATTCTTGGGCACAGGCACACCACACAGTTCTATAGAATTCTACCTTGGTCACCTCATATATCGAGGAACACATAGATATTATACGTTCGACTAACCCGGAGAAGTCTGACCCCTAGATTCAACGTACACACATTGAGGCTTTCGGCGGTTGGTTGCGAACACATCTCATGAATGACGACAATGTTAAAGATGACTTGTACCTGTTGGCCAAGAGACTGTCTTTGACTATATTGAATTTCCAAGGGTACGAGATAAATGAGAATACATTTTACACGATCTCCCAAGATAAAAAGAGCACCAACCAAAACAGTGGTGTTCGCTTTGATGATGCGGCAAACACCAAGGAAAAGGACACATATTATGGTTACATAGAGGAGATATGGTAACTTGAATATGGAGGTGATTTTAAGGTCCCTTTGTTCCGGTGCAAATGGGAAAATCTGACTAGAGGAGGGGTAATGGTAGACCCGCAGTACGGAATGACAACAATGGATCTCAACAATCTTGGGCACACAAACGAACCATTCTTTCTAGCCAATGATGTGGCGCAAGTTTCTATGTGAAGGACATGTCTACCAAACCGAAAAAAAGAAAGATAAGAAAGGGGATACATCATACGATGAGCCAAAGCGCCACATAGTTCTTTCTGGGAAAAGAAACATCGTGGGAGTGGAGGACAAGACATACATGTTAAGAGATTATGAAAAGTTTGATTAAATTCCTCCCTTCGCGGTGAAGACTAACCCACGCATCATGTTAAATGATGAAGATTGTCCATGGTTACAGCGCAATAATCAAGGGACACATGCGAAGAAAAAGTTTTATACCCCAACATCTCACTCTGGGATGTGACTAGCTGCACCGTCATCACTTTTCTTCTCTAGTGAGTAGTCGGGATGGTTCGGTTTGTATAGGAATTGCATCCAGTTTTTGTTGTAACCATCTCAACTTTTTATCACTTGCTATGTGGGTGAAATGATGGTACCATGCCAAGTTTCAACCTTTTCAGAGTTCATTTGTGGTGCTTTTAAATTTCTGGGTCATTTAGCTCAAAACAATTCATTAAATGGATGAAAAGTAGCAAATGAAGTTAGATAGGATGGAAATTTCAGTATGTGGCTTCTAATGGTTCATATTGAATGCAAAAAAAGTCTGGAGTTAAAGTAAGTTAAAAAATGAAATCCTTTTGTAACAAACGAGTTTTCGTCCGAAACACAGATGCTTCGAAGGAGATTGTCCATTTTGTACATGAAGTGCATCCAGTTTTTGCCATAATGCTCTCAACTTTTTAGCACATGCTATGTGGGTGAAATGCTGATACCGTGCCAAGTTTCAGCAGTTTCTGAGTTCATTTGTGGTGCTTTTTAATTTCAGGGTCATTTAGCTTAAAACAAATCATTAAATGCATGAAAAATAGCAAATGAAGTTAGATAGGGTTGAAATTTTAGTATGTGGCTTGCAATGGTTCATATTAAATGCACAAAAAGTCTGGAGTTGAAATAAGTTAAAAAAATTGAAATCCTTTTGTAACAGACGAGTTTTTGTCTGAAACCCCAATGCATCGAAGGAGATTGTCCATTTTGTACACGAAGTGCATCCAGTTTTTGACGTAACGCTCTCAACTTTTTAGCACATGCTATGTGGGTGAAATGATGATACCATGCCAAGTTTCAACCTTTTCAGAGTTCATTTGTGGTGCTTTTTAATTTCAGGGTCATTTTACTGAAAACAAATCATTAAATGCATGAGAAATAGCAATTAAGTTAGATATGGCTGAAATTTTAGTATGTGGCTTATAATGGTTCATGTTGAATGCACAAAAAGTCTGGAGTTGAAATAAGTTAAAAAAATGGAAATCCTTTTGTAACAGACGAGTTTTCATCCGAAACCGCGATACTTCGAAGGAGATTGTCCATTTTGTATACGAAGTGCATCCAGTTTTGCCGTAACCCTCTCAACTTTTTAGCACATGCTATGTGGGTGAAATGATGATACCATGCCAAGTTTTAACCATTTCAGAGTTTAGTAATAGTGATTCTGATTAAAACAAATGAAGGTATACAACTAAAAGAGTTAAATAGAATCTGGTTTTGATTAAATTAGCTATTTAAATTATCCTAAAATTTTCCCAACATTAAAATAATGATAAAACATACTAATATTAAACAACAGAAAATAAATCACTCAAAAAATCTATTTTTAAACTAAAGTTATTCACAAATTATTGTTTCACACAAATTTCAAATGAATTCAAATTTAAACTATTTCAATTTGAAAACTACTGGCACTAACAGAAAGTTTGTAATTGTTTTGACCTAAAGCAAAAGAGATTCATTAAAACACTATAAATATTCTAACAATTATTCCAAATATAAAAACAGAAATTAGAAAAACAAAACAAAAGAAAAAAGAAAAATACAGTTGTAGTCCCGGTTGGTGCTACCAACCGGGACTACAGGTCCCTTCCCGTGCGGAATTTGGGCCACCGAAAAGGTCACTTCCCGCGCGGAATTTGGGCCGCCGAAAAGATGGGCCTTTAGTCCCGGTTGGTGACACCAACCGGGACTCACCAACCGGGACTAAAGGGTCTTTAGTCCCGGTTGGAGCCACGACCCGGGACTAAAGAGTCCCTCAATATATACAGGACTTTGCCATTTCTGCCCCAACCTCTCCCATTCTGCCCCCCGACGCCACCCCTGCCCCGACGCCACCAGGCTACCGGAGCTCCCCGCGCGCCTCTTCTCCCTCGACCTCACCGTCAAGCTACCAGGCTGCCCGCTGGAGATCGCCGTCCCTGACCCGCTCGCTCAGGCCCCTCTTCTCCTTCGACCTCATCATCGCCTCAACCTCGCCGTCGAGCCCGTCATCACCTCGACCTTGCTGCCGAGACCACTATGAGCCACTCTCCTCCCTCTCCTCCCGAAGCTCCCCTCCCCATCCGCCATTGCCCGCATGGTCGCCCCTCCCCGAGCCCATCCCCCACCTAGCCACCACCGGAGATGCTCGAGAGCCGCCACCCCATCCATCTCCGGCGTAGGAGCCCAGCTGCCCCGTCCATCTCCGATGTAGGAGCCCCGCCAGTGCCGCAAACACACACACACACACACATATTTTAAAAACGTGCAAATATTTTCTAATTGTTAGAACATCTTTTTAGTGGTATGATTTTTTTTGGTTGGTATGCAACATTTTTTCATTAAACAACGTGTTGAGAAAATTATAGTAGATGGATAAGTAGATTGATATTGTTAGATGATTTTTTTATAGTGCTTTTTATGTTTTAGTTGTTTTATGTTTTAGTTAATTAGGAGTCCTAGGAAAAATTAATATGTGTATGTAGATTACAGAAAAATTCTTGGGTTTTGAAAAAATTAGTGATTAAACGATAAGAAAATGTTCTCATAGGAATTTGTCTCGACGTCGACGATGCCTGGCCTACATCCTCGTCATCGTTGAGTCGGTGTTGACATCCTTGAGAGGCGCAATGTCCGGGACTGGGTTCTGCCGGGATGGCATTAGGAGGTGCTACCTTCTCAGGCTCGGAGCTTGGTGAGGAATCCTTGTCTCGTCATCGACCCGGAGTTTCTTTGGTGATGGTCACGTGGGCCACTTTCGGTGTAGAGGGAGCGAGCCCCCGCGGAGGTGGTACGTCATCGTGTCAGGGCGAAGGACGAGCACGCCCGTCGCTACATGGCGGCATTGGGCGCGAGGTTCAACAATACCGGACAGATTCTTCAGGGATCTCACCCGAGTTATGATCCCGTGATGGCTCCTTATCTTTGGGTGTCCACCACCCGCGACTCAGGAACCACTAGTGACTTAGATTATTCGATAGTATTCGATCTGTATTAGTGATCTTATATGATAATATTTGATATGTATTAGTTAATATTTTATGATGCATTAACTGGATTATTTGAGATGATGTATTAGGGATATTATATTCGAGTTCATTATAAATGTATTAGTGATATTTAATCGGTATAATGCGCATGTGACTTTCGGTCTGTCGTTGCTCCTTGTGTGACTTTCATGTGTGTTCTTGATGGAGGAATCCCGACTGTTGTCGTGGGGGTGCCTCTTCTTCTTCTCTTCTTTGCGATATATTCATCGATATAATGCACAAGAAGAGAAATGGGGGGGGGCGTCCATCACCAAAGGTCGAACTATTACTGTGAGAGGGTGTCCATCAACATATATACACCACCATATCATTGTGAGATAACACGCAACAACACACCACGAGATATGGGAGTTATTTAAGGAAAGCCTCGATGACTGAAAGTCACACATGCATTAGGATCCGAGCATGCTGTAATTCTTGAATCATGTACACAGGAAATGTCGTCGTCATCAGACGACGATAGGATCCAAGCGTGTGAATTTTGCGATGAAGATAAGGGTCTTTGCGACCAGCCTGGGCTGCAAGATGGCAGGTTCTTCACCATGAAGCTTTACAAGGACTTTGATATTTCTAAGGTAGGCAACGATGAAAACTATTTTTCATAATTAAGCATGACTTCCTTTTCTTTCCTTCAACGCGTAATTTATGTTTCATACAATTCGACTAGTTCATCCCCTGTCATGCAAGACGGTATTTCTTGGAGAAGCTCGGTTTTGAAGAGCACGAGAGTTTCGAGACGAGGGCAGCCAACCTGAGGACTAAACATGGTCACACATTTCTGGTGAAAGTAATGAATGCACTTAATAACACAGAATTAGGATGCTAAAATTGGGAAACTCTTTGCAAGGCATATGGATTTCAGGAGGATATGGAAATAACTTTCGATCTTCGTCCTAAAGATCATATTGAAGGTAACATCGATATTTGGGTGGATGTCGATATGCTTCATGTTTTACCTCCATGTGAGTTTGTCAACCATGTATATTTGTCAAGTAATTTGCATTCTATATTTAAAAATAGTTGGTGTTCATCCATACTAAATTTGTTAATTTATAATTTACATCTTATTTTATTTCTTCGAGTGAAACACAAAACATAATCGACACGACACACTACACTTATGGATCACATCTAACTTGGGAGGAGAAGGATGATCTTATCAACTTCGTTATTGGTGTTCTCGTTGGTAGGGAGATCTTCCCGTATGATTTGGGAACTAGCCCAAATTATACATTGCAGATGACACTAGTGCATAGGTTGATGACGAAATATCTTGGTAAGAGTTACTAATTAAGTACACTAGTACTGTTGTGTAAATGATATTGATTACATTGCTAACTAGGCTACTATTATGTTCTTCAACAGAAACTGCCAAATGAAGTTTTGCCTCCGTTGATGCAAGCCGAAGGTAATATGACAATTAAAAGCCCCTTGCAGCACGAGTTCTCTTTTGCATACTCGAGTAAGCGCAAACCATCAAGACGGCACCAAATTGAAGCATGGGGACAAATAAAGAAGGATCGCAAGCCACAAGTTGGAGACCGTTGGATCTCTTTGCTTCATCATGTAGACATAGGTCTTATTTTGTTTTATGTCATTTTACCTAGGAGGGAGGACTAGGTCCTATGAGAGAGAAGTTTTTCTGGTTTATATTAACTTGCATGATCCATTAGGATGATTAGTATTATGATGTTTTTTTATTTTATGAGATTTTGACTTGGTATGATTAAGATGATGATGATGAGTTGTTAGATGAGTAAGATGATGATGAGTTATATGACATATATTTGTGTAAAGTGGATGGATGCAAGTGATCATGTTGAATTAGAGGAAAAAATTAAATGGAAAACAAAAAATTAAAGGAAAAATAAACAATGAAGCCTCAACCGCTAAACCTTTAGTCCCGGTTGGTGTTACCAACCGGGACCAAAGGTCCCCATGCCCTGGCGCCGCCCACGTGGCCAGGGTTTAGTCTCGGTTCGTAGCCAACCGGGACTAAAGCCTTAGACCCTTTAGTCTGTGTACTTTAGTCCCGGTTTGGGAACCGGGACTAAAGGCCCTTCCCAACCGGGACTAATGGACTATTTTCTACTAGTAAGCTCCCAATAAATATTATATGCCAAAATTGTTAACGTTGGACAAGGAAGACAACGTAATGATTTATGGGTGGCGGCGGCGACGACGGCAACAACCCTAGGTGGTGGCGGCCATTGGAGGCGGGCGTTGGGGAGGCTGCAGAGGGTGTCAGGGGGTGGAGAGGGCGTCATGGAGGCCAGAGGGGGCGTCAAGTTGTGGTGACCGACGGGACGGCGACGCGGCGGCTGGAGGGCTGGGTGGCGGCGGCCATTGGAGCCGGCTGTTGACACTGGGGACAGGTACAAGGTCTGTGTGTTGGGCGCTGGGGACGAGGGTGCAGGGTGTGTGTGTGTTGGGCCTTGCGCGACAGGGACTAGCTTCGGAGTGTTCTGGGCCACTTCCAAACTGGCCCAACAGGTCAGCAAGGGCAACTATGGTCTTTTTTGTAAACACTGTCAGGACATTGTGTGGTCAATTAGCTGAAAAACGATCAACTCCCGGAGGAGCAACATAATGTCATTTGTGATATGTTATCAAAAGCTAAGAGTGGCCTAACTGATAGGTCAAATTCTAGAGTGACATACGCAAAATTGGCAAAAGCTAGAATGGCAAAAACAAAATTTTCTTTTTCATTTAGTAGACATGTGACCAAGAAAGAGTACTCACCAAGAGGAGGGAAAAAGTTCATACCTCCGTATGAATTTACATTCATCGGATTATATGCGTGCATGACACATGCCTTTTACTTGTTTATAAAATGATTGTGATTCATGCCAACATCGCACATGATTAAAATGTGTTTAACCGTCTGAGTATCTCACATAGTCATCCCTCTTCGTATCATTGCGATTGTGCAACGTATCTAACACTATCATCCATGCAACCCCGTCCATAGGATATCACACACGTTTGCTCTCTAGTGGGCCAAACTCAAACCATCGCACATGGTTTATAACGTGTGCGGTTTCTTCGTCACACACAGAGGGTGCAATAAAGGGGGCTTAATGATATTATCTTCATCTTAAATTACTTGTTTTATACTTCCTCCATCCGAAATACTTGTCCTAAAAATGAATAGAATGGATGTATCTATAACTAAACACTATCCGAATAAAGCTCGATGCCGACAACCTGATCTATGTCGATGGTGGCCGTAGGCATCGTTGGAGCTATCCCGACGGCCTTGGTCGAACCGTAGGCGTAGAAAAGCCATCGGCGTCCTTTTGCCTATCCCAACGGTGGTCGTAGGCACCAGAAGGCCGTCGGCGTATCTACAACTATCCCGATGGCCCGTGTCGGCATAAACGGGTTGTCAGCGTAGAAATGCCCTAGACAACCTATGAACGGATGGGGAGTTGATGACGTTAGAGCTACGCCGACGGCTTTGACGGTGGCCGTCGACGTAGCGATGCCGACGGTTAAACCGTCGGCGTAGCCGTTGTCCACGTCATCGATCCCTGGCACGTGCTACGTCATCGATCCGTGGCGCGGCTGTTGGGCATCGCTGGTTCATAGCTACGCCGATGGCCAAACCGTCGGCAAAGCATTTTATCTATTTTCTGATTTTTTTTCTGTTTTTAAGTTTTTATTGTTTTCCTAAATTATTTTTTGATTAACTTAATGTGCCTTATCTAAACATAAACATACATAAATTATATATCGATTTAGTGTAGAATTTTCCATATATTCTGAATATGTGGTTTGTATTTGTTTTCGAGTATGTTAGTAATGCGACCTCATGTTCTTTTACATATAGGTCCTTATTCTTTATTGAAATCACAAAAAAATATAATTATGTTTTTTTTGACAAGTTTTATATGTTTTTTACAAGAATCTTGAAAGTGCTAGATCCGTCGGTCAACTGTGCCAGGGTTTGACGACACGGAGGACTTTGGGGGGTACCTATGCCGCGCGGTCTTGCCTTGGGCCCTCTTACACGTCCCGAAATGTGGTGGCGGGTGTACGCACCTAGCACGCGGCTCCGTAGCATGACCCCCATCACGAACGTCGCTGCCGCCGTCACACGAAGGATGGAAAAGACCACGTCAGGTAGACACGGAGGGATTCTTGTAGTGGGTTGGGCCCGGACCTTGATCCGAAGTGTATCTATGGGCTGGCCTATCACAGCCAGGTGAAAATGTCCATCGGTCATACCTCGTCCGATGAAAATCAAAGTGGTAGACCCGTCCGGTCAACAATGCTAGGGTTAGACGGGACGGGGTAATTGGGGGGGGGGGGTAGCTATGCAGCTAGGTCTTGCGCTGGGCCCTCTTACATGTCTGGAATTGTGGTGGCAGGTGCAAGCTCCCGGCACGCGGCTCCGTAGTGTGCCCCCCCTCACGAACATCGCTGTCGCCGCTGCACAGAGGGTGGAAACGGTCACGTCAGGTCGATGCAGAGGGAATCTTGCGGTGGGTTAGGCCCGGACCTTGATCCGAAGTGTACCTATGGGCTGGCCTATCACAGCCAGGTGAAAATGTTCATCGGTCATACACCGTCATGTGAAAGTCAAAGGGGTAGATCCGTTAGGTCAACAATGCAAGGGTTAGACGGGACGGGGTACTTGGGGGGGGTTGGCAATGCTGCCAGGTCTTCCGCTGGGCCCTCTTGCATGTTTGGGAGTGTGCTGGTAGCTACCTATGGGCTGGCCTATCACAGCCAGGTGAAAATGTCCATCGGTCATACCTCGTCCGGTGAAAGTCAAAGGGGTAGACCCGTCTGGTCAACAATGCTAGGGTTAGACAGGACGGGGTACTTGGGGGTGGCAATGCCGCCAGGTCTTGCGTTGGGCCCTCTTACACGTCTGGAAGTGTGGTGGGAGGTGCAAGCACCCGACACGTGGCTCTGGGGTGTGACTCCCCTAACGGACATCGCTCCCGCCGCCGCACGGAGAGTGGAAACGGTCACGTTAGGTTGACACGGAGGGAATCTTGCAGTGGGTTAGGCCCGGACCTTGATCCGAAGGGAATCTTGTGGTGGGTTGGGTCCGAACCTTGATCCGAAGTGTACCTGTGGGCTAGCCTATCACAGCCAGGTGAAAATGTCCATCGGTCATACCTCGTCCGGTGAAAGTCAAAGGGGTAGACCCGTCTGATCAACAATGCAAGGTTAGACGGGACGGGGGTACTTGGGGGTGGCAATGCCGCCAGGTCATGCGTTGGGCCCTCTTAGATGCCTGGAAGTGTGGTGGCAGGTGCAAGCACCCGGCACGCGCCTCCGGGGTGTGGCCCCCCTCACGGACGTCGATGCCGCCGTCGCACGAAGGGTGGAAAAGACCACATCGGGGAGACACAGAGGGAATCTTGTGGTGGGTTGGGCCCGGACTTTGATCCGATGTGTTGTTGGGGAACGTCGCATGGGAAACAAAAATTTTCCTACGCACACGCAAACCTATCCATGGTGATGAGCATCTACGAGAGGGAGAGTGGATCTACGTACCCTTGTAGATCGCTAAGCGGGAAGCGTTAAGAAACGCGGTTGCTGTAGTCGAACTTCTTCGCGATCCAAATCGCCGAGCGTCCCGCGATCCAATCACGAACCGTCCCGCGAACACATCATGATTCGTCCCATGAACTCATCACGATCCGTCTCACGATCTTGATCACGATCTATCCCGCGAACTCATCACGATCCGTTCCGTGATCACATCATGAACCGTCTCGCGATCTCGATCACGGTCCTTCCGATCTAGCGCCGAACGGACGGCACCTCCGCGTTCAGCACACGTGCAGCTTGATGACGATCTCCACCGTCTCGATCCATCAAGAGCAGGTGGAGAGGAGAGAGAGTTCACCGGCAGCGTGACGGCGCTCCGGTGATGGTGGTGGAGCAATTCCGGCAGGGCTTCGCCTAAGCGCTGCGGAACTACGATCTAGAGGAGAAACTATGCACCGGTGGAACGGGTAGCACGTGGCCGGAAATTCTGTCCAAAAACCACCCAATCCACTAGTATATATAGGAGGAGAGGAGAGGAGAGGCAGCCAAGGCCTTTGGGTCGGCCGAAATAGGATGTGGGAGCAATCCTACTTCACCTCCAATCCTAGTTGGAGTAGGATTGCCTCCTATTGGCTGATTTTCCACTTTTTGCTTTAGGACTTTCTCTCCTGCGCCATGGGCCTTTGTGGCTGTTTTCCCAGCCCACTAAGGGCTGGTTATTATTCTCCCACAGCCCATGGACCTCTTGGGGTCGAAATACCCCTCCCGGAGGTCCCCCGGTACACTACCGGCACTCCCGGTACACTATTGATACTCCCGGTACACTACCGATGAGCCCGAAACTTTTCCGGCGACCAAACTGGGACATCCTATATATGAATCTTTACCTCCGGACCATTCCGGAGCTCCTCGTGACATCCGGGATCTCATCCGGGACTCCGAACAACCTTCGGTCACCACCATACATAACTCTACACTACCGAAACGTCACCGAACCTTAAGTGTGCAGACCCTGCGGGTTCGAGAACTATGTAGACATGACCGAGACACCTCTACGGTCAATAACCAATGGCGGGACCTGGACGTCCACATTGGTTCCTACATATTCTACGAAGATCTTTATCGGTCGAACCTCTATGTCAAGGATTCAGTTAATCCCGTATAACGTTCCCTTTGTTCTTCGGTATGTTACTTGCCCGAGATTCGATCGTCGGTATCTCCATACCTAGTTCAACCTCCTTACTGGCATGTCTCTTTACTCGTTCCGTAACACAAGATCCCATGACTAACACTTAGCCACATTGCTTGCAAGGCTTTTTGTGATGTTGTATTACCGAGTGGGCCCTGAGATACCTCTCCGTCACACGGGGTAACAAATCCCAGTCTTGATCCATGCCAACTCAACAAACACCATCGGAGATACCTGTAGAGCACCTTTATAGTCACCCAGTTACGTTGCGAAGTTTGATACACACAAGGCACTCCTCCGATATCGGTGAGTTGCATGATCTCATGGTCATAGGAACATATACTTGACATGCAGAAAACAGTAGCAATAAACTGACACGATCATATGCTATGTTTGTAGTTTGGGTCTTATCCATCACATCATTCTCCTAATGATGTGATCCCGTTATCAAATGACATCTCATGTCCATGGCTAGGAAACCTTAACCATCCTTTGATCAACGAGCTAGTCCATTAGAGGCATACTAGGGACATGGTTTTGTCTATGTATCCACACATGCATTTAAGTCTCCGATCAATACAATTATAGCATGGATAATAAACGATTATCATGAACAAGGAAATATGATAATAACTAATTTATTATTGCCTCTAGGGCATATTTCCAACATGTGTACCCGTGGGCTGGCCTATCATAGCCAGGTGAAAATGTCCATCGGCCATACACCGTCCGGCGAAAGTCAAAGGGGTAGATCCGTCTGGTCAACAGCGCGACGGTTAGACAGGACGGGGTACATGGGGGGTGGCAATGCTGCCAGGTCTTCCGTCGGGCCCTCTTGCACGTTTGTAAGTGTGGGGGAACCTACCTATGGGCTGGCCTATCACAGCCAGGTGAAAATGTCTATCGGTCATATCTCGTTCGGTGAAAGTAAAAGGGGTAGACCCGTCCGATCAACAATGCTAGGGTTAGACGGGATGGGGTACTTGGGGGTGGCAATGCCGCCGAGTCTTGCGCTGGGCCCTCTTACACATCTGGAAGTGTGGTGGCAGGTGCAAGCACCCGACACGTGGCTCCGGGGTGTGAACCCCCTCACGGACGTCGCTGCCACCATTGCACGGAGGGTGGAAACGGTCACGTCAGGTCGACGCGGAGGGAATTTTGCGGTGGGTTAGGCCTGGACTTTGATCCGAAGTGTACCTATGGGCTAGCCTATTACAGCAAGGTGAAAATGTCCATCGGTCATACACTGTCTGGTGAAAGTCAAAGGGGTAGACCCGTCCGTTCAACAATGCTAGGGTTAGATGGGGCAGGGGTACTTGGAGGGTGGCAATGCCGCCAGGTCTTGCGCTGGGCCCTCTTATATGTCTCAAAGTGTGGTGGAAGCTACCTATGGGCTGGCCTATCACAGCCAGGTGAAAATGTCCATCTGTCATACCTCGTCCGGTGAAAGTCAAAGGGTTAGACCCGTCCAGTCAATAATGCTAGGGTTAGACGGGATGGGGTACTCGGGGGTGGCAATGCCGCCAGGTCTTGCGCTAGGCCCTCTTACACGTTTGGAAGTGTGGTGGCAGGTGTAAACACCCAACATGTGGCTTCGGGGTGTGACCCCCCCTCACAGACGTCGCTATCGCCGCCGCACGGAGGGTGGCAACGGTCACTTCAGGTCGACGTGGAGGGAATCTTGCGGTGGGTTAGGCCCGGACTTTGATCCGAAGTGTACCTATGGGCTGGCCTATCAGAGCCAGGTGAAAATGTCCATTGGGGATACACCGTCCGGTGAAAGTTAAAGGGGTAGATCCGTCCGGTCAACAGTGCGAGGGTTAGACGGGATGGGGTACTTGGGGGGGTGGCAATGCTGCCACGTCTTCCGCTAGGCCCTCTTGCATGTTTGGAAGTGTGGTGGTAGCTACCTATGGCCTGGCCTATCAGAGCTAGGTGAAAATGTCCATCGGTCATACCTCGTCCGGTGAAAGTCAAAGGGGTAGACCTGTCCGGTCAACAATGCTATGGTTAGACGGGACGGGGTACTTAGGGGTGGCAATGCCGCCAGGTCTTGCACTGGGCCCTCTTACACGTCTGGAAGTGTGGTGGCAGGTGGAAGCACCCAACACGTGGCTCCGGGGTGTGACCCCCCTCATGGACGTCGATGCCGCCACCGCACGGAGGGTGGAAACGGTCACGTCAGGTCAACGTGGAGGGAATCTTGCGGTGGGTTAGGCCTGGACCTTGATATGAAGGGAATCTTGTGGTGGGTTGGGCCCCAACCTTGATCCGAAGTGTACCTATGGGCTGGCCTATCACAGCCAGGTGAAAATGTCCATCGGTCATACCTCGTCCGGTGAAAGTCATAGGGGTAGACCCGTCCGGTCAACAATGCTAGGGTTAGACAGGACGGGGTTACTTGGGGGGTGGAAATGCCGCTAGGTCTTGCGCTGGGCCCTCTTACACTTGGAAGTGTGGTGGTAGGTGCAAGCACCCGGCACGTGGCTCCGGGGTGTGACCCCCTCACAGACGTCGCTGCTGCCGTCGCACGGAGGGTGGAAACGGCTACGTCGGGGAGACACGGAGGCCACCAGTTTAATAAAAAGAACATAAATAACTCCCCTAAAAATGTAAAGAAATCCCTAAAAAAATAAAAAAATATTATGCCAAGGGCTAGGCCGTCGGCGTATAGTGCCACGTGGCTCCAGTAGGCTATGCCGACGGCTGCCGTCGGCATAGGCCCCTCACCTTATTCGGTCGGGCGGGCTCTCCCTCCTCCACTCATCCCGTCTCTCCCCCACTCCTCCCGACCCGCCCCCGCCCTTGCGCCATCGCCCCGCCCTGCGCTGCCGCCCCGGCCCCATCCCAGCCCCGCCCCGCGTCGCCTCCCCTCCCCGCACCGTCGCCGGGCCCCTCCACGGCCACCGCCCTGACCCGTCCCCTTACCGACCGCCGCCCCGCCCCGCCCCGCCCCCTCCCCGACCGCCTTTTCGCACCGTCCCCTCCCCCAATGGCCACCCTACCCAGCCCTGCCTCGGCCCCCTCCCCGACCACCGCCGCCGCCTCGGCCCCTCCTCGACCGTCGCACCCCCGCCCCGGCCGCTCCACTATAGTCGTCCCGCCGCAGATCCTCCACGGCCGTCGCCCCGTCCCAGCCCCTCCCAACGTCGGTCGCCCCGTACCGGACCCTCCACGGCCACCTCCCCGCGCCGGCCACCTCCCCCTACGTGAGCTCCTCCTCATCTTTTTTTGAACTAAATCTCTTGTTTTTTTTATGAGTGATGATGATAATTGATGATGTTAGATATTAGATGGTGATTGATGATGGTTATTTATTGATGATGTTGTTAGATGGATGCATGATGATGTTATGTAGATGAATGATGATGTTGTTTCTGTTAATGTTATCATGCTAAAAATGTTAGTGAATGATGAATGATGCTGCTGCTTCTATTGCTAGATGGATGTAGATGGTCTTAATAAAAATAGACAATGATAAATATTAATAATGTTAACTTGCTAAAAAACGCACGGAGGGGGGAAACACATATTGTAGGGCAAAGA